>JAJTUV010000250.1:482500-1682500 GCA_021653895.1 Mastomys natalensis
TCAGTGTAACCTCTTGACATACCCTTTCAGGCATGCCCAGGTATGTCTTCTAGGTGATTCTAAACCTAGGGGAACTGACAATTGAAATTAGTTGCATTATTTATTCAATTTCTTGTTTTGTATTGGTATTTACAGTGTTTTTATTAAAAAATATTCAGGGCTGGGCATGCAGTTGTATTAACACACACATATATAATTTTTTAATGATTATTTGTAATATAACCACAACACACAGAGTATATATCATAATTGTCAGTAAGAGAAAATAGATGTATTTACCAATACACCTCCTTCTTTCCTTCCTTCCTTCCTTCCTTCCTTCCTTCCTTCCTTCCTTCCTTCCTTCCCTCCCTCCCCCTTCTTTCCTTCCTTCCTCCCTCCCTTCTTCCCTCCTTCCCTTCCTTTCTTCTTTTACAGAAATGTGATACTTACAAGCTGGTGATGGAGGTACGAGACATGGGTGGCCAGCCCTTCGGTCTCTTCACCACTGGAACAATCACAATATCACTGGAGGACGTGAATGACAACTTACCGTATTTCACCCAAACTTCTGTGAGTAGACTTGTGTGCTGGATTCCTTCATATTAAAAAAAAAATCTAGAATTTGGCAGCTTCCTGACATTTTGTTTTAAATAGTAATCACTTAAAAACAAGTAAGAAACATGTGGTTTGTAAGAAGAATAGCTGAGGTGCTCAAGTTTCTGATGTGATGAAATGCCTTTGCTCTCGGCCACTGAAGAACACTTCTGTTACGATATGTTTGATGTTTTCTTGGTTATTATTGCAAGTTTGGGGAAATTTTTTAGATGTTGAAGAAGAGGCTTGCTCTCCAATGTTCTGTGTATTTCAAGTTTTGAAGCAGAAAAGACATCAGCTTTATAAGCTCTGCTCGGGTCAGAGTGAAGTCCTGCCTACAGCTCCTCCTGTGTTAGGCCTTAGCTAGCAGATTATGTGCAACATATGTATGATGAGATTGCCTAGGAGTGATTGTTTTTCTGACTTTTAGTGAATAAGTTTGCACTTTTTCATGAATCTATACCAGAGTTTTAGTCAGAGAATAGGAAATCTCATATAGTGATGGATACTTGTCAAAGAGTCATTCATATACTTAGATCCAATCCTTTTTCATCTTATATCTTGTCTTAGTAAAGTTTTAATTGTTGTGAAGAGACATCACGACCACAGCAACCCTTATGAAGGAAAACATTTCATTGGGGCTGGCTTATGTTTCAGAGGTTTAGTCCACTATTGTCATGGCAGGAAGCATGAAGGCACACAGGGAAACATGGTGAGAGAAAAGTAGCTGAGAGTTCTACATCATGATCTACAGCACCAGAAATAGCAGTTACTCACTAGATCTGGATCGAACTTCTGAACCCTCAAAGCCCACCCCTCAGTGACACACTTTCTCCCAAAGGCCACACCTTCTGATAGTGTCCCTCCCTATAGGTCTATGGGAGCCATTTTTATTCAAACCACTACACATCTCTTGCAGATCGTAAATCATTCTTTTAGTCTTTTAACATCTTATGCTTCTGTTTTTTATTTTAAAGAGTAATGTCTATGATTTAATTTCTCAAGAAAAGAGAAAACTTTTCTCTTAAAATGTTTGCTTGTGAATCAAAGTAAATGAAACAGGATTACTGTGAAAGTCAGTAATTCTGAGCTGCTGCTATAGCTCAGTGGCAAGCACTTGTCTTACATCTTGAGGCCCCAGGTTCAACCCACAATAGTGTGAAAAAAAACCAACAACAAACAAGCAATATATGTTCTCACTATAAGTATTATATGATTGCTACATTAGTATAATTTAATTAGTGTTTGCTATGTCTAAAGGGGAGGGTAGAGTGTAAATATGATACAGGGTCAGAAAGGAGACAAATCTGAGGTTGAAAGAGAGCGGGAAAATCACCTCACAGAACTTTAGCAGTTAAGAGATAGGTCATCTTTGATGAATGGAAGATATTTGAAAACAGGACAAAAACAAAAGAAGTTAGTTGGATATTAAACTTTATAATTTTTTTCCAAATTATGAGCATCTATTACTCCATATAACATTCTTTAAATAGGATTTTAAATATAAAGACGACATTATACTTAAAAAGGTATTTTCCTTCTCAGTATACTACAGAAGTAGAAGAAAACAGAATTGATGTTGAGATTCTGAGACTGAAGGTGCAAGACCTAGATTTGCCCAACACCCCCCACTCGAAGGCAGTATACAAAATCCTACAGGGGAACGAAAATGGGAACTTCAAAATCACAACAGACCCGATTACAAATGAAGGGGTCTTGTGTGTTGTCAAGGTATGTAAAATCGCAAAGCTATTCTTTACAGCGTTCAAGCACATGCTTTGACACTGGTATAAAGATGATTGCTGTCTATGATCCCTTCTCCAAGGAGTTACAGGCAGTTAAAGGACATGTGGGGAATGGAGACATTTGTCAGTGGTGTAGCCGCACCACCAATAAATAAGCCTAGGAAGAGGATTTGGGAAGGAAAGGGATTTTTTTGGAGTGGTGATGGAATAAAAGAATATAATGAAAGTTTTGTATATTTGATGTATAATGAATACATTAAAAATTAATACTTCATATATATGAAGACTATATATATATATGAAACCACAGCAGTACAGAATCGTGATGGAATGATTGACAGTGGTTTACACAGACCCTTTTCTAGTATTTCATTCTTCCTCAGCAGAAACTTGTAGTAGACACACACTTCAGTCCTCTGTATATGAGCTAACAAAGGCAGAAGATGTTGAATCTGACAGTGGCCTTGGCGGGCAGACTGAATGCCCACTCCCTGGCTCCTCGCTGAATTACTGTGTCCTTGTCTTGATGTCTTTCCCCTTTAATTCCTCAGGAGTGGTTAAACGCTTTCTGAATAAGTTATTTTTCTGATAAGATTCTTGTAAAATATTTTCAATTTTTGCACTGCCTATTCTTTCTTTTCCCCTTTTGTTGGTCTTCTGTATTTCTTTCCTTCACCATTTCCTTTAAATTTAACTTGTTTCAGGAGTCTTACTGGGATTAGATACAATCATACTGCATTCCTATTAGTATTCAAAGTTACAATAAAAAGATAAAGGTGGGATCTTCCAAAGCAAAAGAGTAGGAAGAAAAATGGTCAACTCTTAAAAATTGATGATTTTAACCATTTTAAGAAGATAATTTTTTTTTTTTTTTGGTTAGCATCAGCTTTGGACAACATTTTGAAACTAAGAATTGCATTCCTTGTCTATTAAATCTTGGAATCATTAGTGTCCTGTATAGCAATATGGGGACTGATCAGTGTATGCTTATTAAACAGGCATTGAACTATGAAGTCAGCCGCCAAGTCACTCTGCAAATCGGCGTCCTTAACGAGGCTCAATTCACTAACGCCGCTAGCACACCACCCTCAACAATGTGCACCACAACTGTCACTGTGAAAATTAAAGACAGCGATGAGGGCCCTGAGTGCCAGCCCCCAGTTAAAGTCATTCAGAGCAAAGATGGACTACCAGCTGGCAAAGAGCTCCTGGGCTACAAAGCAATGGACCCAGAGACAAACAGCGGTGAAGGCTTAAGGTAATGTACTTCCCTGAAAACTCCTTCATCTTCTGTGTGTCTTTGGTCATTTGATGTTTATTTCAAATTTAGGAATGGTCTGTGTGTCTTTGGTCATTTGATGCTTGCTTTCTGAAAACCTAGGTATAAGAAGGTAGGAGATGAAGATAATTGGTTTGAGATTAACGAAAGCACCGGAGATTTGACAACCGTGAAAGTACTAGACAGAGAGTCGAAGTTTGTGAAAAACAACCAGTACAATATTTCAGTAGTGGCGATGGATGCAGGTGAGTGTCATTTTCTAAAATTAAAACGTGAATATGGAATGTGTCTCTGTCTAGGTCAAATTTTAGTTCAGACACTGTTTCCTCTGAGGTTCTAATAATCTACAACACAAACCAGTGTGTTCAGTACGTTGGCTCATTTCACTCAAATCACCCAATCAGTCCTGTGTCCACCCCTCCGGCAGAACCACAAGAGATTAAATGACTAGTTTTGAGTACTGGTTTACTTATTTCTGCTGAGGTATATCATTTAATCTCATAATGCCTTGTCTAGGGCCTTTTTTTGTTGTTGTTTTGTAGTTGTCCTAGTGAGAGTTATTATCACCATGATGAAACACCATGACAAAAAGCAAGTTGGGGAGGAAAGGACTTATGTCACTAACAGTTCTGTTTAATAGTTCATTATCAAAAGTAGTGAGGAAGGAGCTCACACGGGGCAGGAACCCGGCGGTGAGAACAGATGCAGAGGCCATGGAGGAGTGCTGCCATGGAGGAGTGCTTGCTTGTCATGGCTTGCTCAGCCTGCTTTCTTATAAACCCAGGACCACCAGCCCAGGGATGGCTCCACTCCCCATGGGCCGGGTCCTCCCACATCAATCACTAATTAAGAAACTGTTCTACTGGCTTGCCTACAGCCCAGTCTTATGGAGACATTTTCTAACCTGGACTTCCCTCGTCTCAGATGACTGTAGCTTGTGTCAAGTTGACATAAAACTAGCCAGGACACTTACCTTACAGGTCTTTTCTTATATAAGGTTTTTGGTTTCCTGTTGTTATAGGATTTTCGTGTGTGCAAATGTGTGTGTTGCTGTATCTATAAGTGTTTCTTGTGCTTTTACTTTGGCTTCTTCTTTTCTGCTTATTTTGTCCTAGTCTGTTTTGCTTGTATTATTATTATTTTAGATGCCTGTTTGTTTTCTAAAGAGAGAGAGGTAAAGTATGGTTTTAGGAGGGAGAGAAAGTGGGGAGGAGTTTCCAATTAAGCAACAATAACAGCCACAAACTAGTTCTAGAACCTACTCTGTAGAGCGTCTCCTTCAAATGCTGCAAACTGTCAAGTGATGATCTTGAAACTCTTGAAATAAACCTCTGCCTACTGGAACCATATTAGATAGTTTAAATAAACATATGTATATAAATGTGCTAACAATGTTTGCTAGTGTACACATGTACTATTATGCAACACATTATAAAAATCTAGGCCATATATAAAAATATATACACATGTATAAAGATCTATACCATAGAAATAAATGTTAAAATGAATAATACAATATAACCAGAAACTATATTTTGATTATGTACTTACCCATGTAAAACAAATCCTCATAAAGATAAGAAAAAATCATCTTGGGATTTTCAGACAGAACTAAATCTTTTGCCTGTTTGATTAGCTCAAGAAGGTTTCTGTGTTTTTTAGATGCACAAGCTGAGCATGTAAAATGTATTGTCAGACACTAACATAGGCTATTTTTATGAATTTGTTGAAATTAATAATATACAATAATTCCCCAGATATTATTGGCTATATAGCCTATTTTAGATACAATGATTTTTTTTTAAAAAAATTCTATAAAATTATGTGTTCCCATGTGTGCGTGTATAGGTGTGTGTATGTGAGTGCAGGTGACCAAAGAGGTGATAGGTTTGGCTCTCCGAGGAAATGGAGTTGCGGGTGGTACAAGTCACTTGATCTGTATGCTGGGACTTGAATTCAGATCCTCTGGAAGAGAAGTCCATGCCTTTCACCACTGAGCCATCTCTCTGGCCCTTTTGCTGGTTTTAAAGTAAGAGCTGTAGCTACTGAAAGAGAGACAAAAGGTTAACTAATGAAGATGCCAGCGGCTTCCTGTAAATGCAGACAGGGCAAGCTGACTCGGGCCCACTCTGCCCATCAAGGCTTTCCCCACCTCTCAGTCCTGCTGCCTTTGGGATGGAAATACCAGGTTCCATTTCCTCTTCATGACCACGGAAACTGGGAGTCATGAGGTGAGGTTTGGTCCTTCTAATAATGAAAGCTTTACTGCTTTATATTCTAAGCATTAAAGAACCCTCCTCTCAGATAAAAGAAACTAGCTTTCAAAATTGGAGCTCCCTCTTAAGTGAATGTCATTACCAAGTCAACTGCCTGCACATTACCTTTCTCTCTGATCCATACCTCAAATATACATTTCTTTTATAGAATTATTTTACTATAAGTTCCAAAACTCTGCAGAATAAGAGGTCGGGGATATTAGCTGAGAAACGTATTGACTTAATATACTTTACAATTCTGGATGATGTGGGTTTTTCTTTTTTACGTTTTCTATTCCTATAAATAAAATGAAGTCTAAAGGGCTTACACATATAATTATGACGTGAAACAGGGCTCCCTATCTACTTCCTTTTAGATGTTTACATTCAAGCACTGGACCATGGAAACTAGGAGGCATGAGATGAGGATGTGTTTTTTTCTAATAATGAAAGCTTTACTGCTTTATATTCTCAGAAGAGAGCACATGGTATAAATTTGTACCAGTATAGAATGTTTAGATGTCTCTACATATTGAGAGTTCAGAGGCTTTCAGGGTAAAGCACAAAGAGGGGAAGAGTTCAGAAATCCTGACACTAGATAAAAGGAAAATAAATTCTTATTTAGAGAGGAGGAAACTGCTGAGAGCAAAATATAAGAAATTAACTTTGTTGCTCAGTACTGAAAGGTACTGAAGGTAAGCATGGCAGGTCAGTAAGAAAGAGCAAAGCTTACACAAAACAGCATCCCAGAGTTTATAGAACCTAGATGTGCCCTAGAAAAGATGACGATTTGACAAACATTAGTAACAAAATTGTATGGTAATCACATGTGTTCATATATAGAGACAAACATATATGTGTGTGTGTGTGTGTGTGTGTGTGTGTATGTATGTATCAAAACAAGTATGTTTTGTGTGTGTGTGTGTGTGTATATATATATATATATATATATATACTTGTTTTGATAATCAAAGGTATTCCTAAATGATAATTTAGGAGGTCCTAATGACCGCTTAGAATCCAGCTTATATCTTTGTATTTTTCGTGTGTGTCATTCTTGTCTGTGAGGCTGATCTCTTTGTCTGTCTGTCTCTCTCAAGGATACTGTTTTATACACCTTACTCTAGAACAAGAGAAGAGCGGAGCTTCCCAGCCCTGCTCTGAAGCTCATGTCCCTTAAATTATTCAAACGAATAGTACTGACAGCGTCTGTGATTGTTCTCTGTTAGCCTTTGTTTGATTCATAATACTGTAATTTAAGCATTATTATAAACTGGAAACAATATGATAATTATTAAATATGCTGTATTGGTACTCTGAAAGTGTGCCTTCACTTTTTCTCCTTCATATTTTTTTTCTTCTAAATTGGTTAAGAGCTCAAATTTCCCCTACCCCCACCCTTCCACCCCTCTGGTAAACTGTCCCTTATCAAGCAGGAAGATGAGAATTTGGTACATATCTGTTTAAGGCAGATTTTAAAAAATGTGTGTGTGTGTGTGTGTGTGTGTGTGTGCGTGTACCTGTGTGAATGGTCTTTAGAAAGGTAGAAGAAGGCGTTGGATCCCCTGGAGCTAGAGTTACAGGCAGAGCCAGGCTGATCTAAAGCTTTAGTAGAGACCTTGTATATAAGAACCTTACTTCTTCTTTATTTTTTTAAGACTTATTTATTTTATGTCAGTGCAGTGTCACTGTCTTCAGATACACTAGAAGAGGAGAATCGGGTCCCATTAACAGATGGTTGTGAGTCACCATGTGGTTGCTGGGAATTGAACTCAGGACCTCTGGAAGAGCAGTCGGTGCTCTTAACTGCTGAGCCATCTCTCAAGCCCAGAACCTTACTTCTTAATAGACTTGCTTGTCACAACACTTTGCTTATGCAATAACTCCTGACCCCAGTTTTCCTATCTCCTCTAATTTCTCTCCTGGTCTTTTCCTTAAGGACCCTTTCACTGAAGAATAACCCATTTGTCCATGTCACCTGACATGAATGTTAGGATCTAAACTGTGGTCCTGGGCAAGAGTAGCAAGTACTCTTCCCCAGTAAGTCCCAGTTGACATATCGTGGTTAGACTTGTCGTTCCTCTGTGGTTTGAGAAGCACATACACCTCCAGGTTCAGGCTGTGAAATTAGCTACTGAAGATTTTACAGCTTTCAGGTGTACTTGGTACTTGGAACAACTGAGTTCAAACTTTATAAACTACCTTCTTAGTTTTAGCTTCTGCAAAAGTCTTAAAATTATTATTGAGTAGCTATCATATCAAAGTGGTAAGCTTTTTCTTATTTGAGTCCAAAAGTCACACTTACAATCTTGGGAGTTAATGGGCGGCGTACCACAACGTGAGATTAAACAGTGTGAAATATTTCTAATAATAAAAAACTCTATTCATTTAGGTCTGACTTACAATATAGTGAGTTTTGGGATACAGAAAACATAGAATAATGACAACTACTGACTTCAGAAGCTCTTTCTAGAAATGCTATGGATTTAGATTTTAGTTTGCGCATGTACTTCTTAGCTCTGTGGCTGGTATTCCCCACTCACTGACACTTACGAATCAACTAAACAGGTAATTTAAAGTAAGCTGTTGAACATTTGTCGACAAATGTATGGAACTGCCTCTTCATGATGTTCCACCATTTCCTGTGAATGGAAAATCATCCTTTGGTGTCTTAGAAAATTTTCCGAGAGTTTATTTTCAACTCTGTTTTGACTAATTAACTTCCAAGTAATGTCAAGCATCCCCTGCTCTATTTTTATCAGCATGTTTCAAATAGAGAATCTTATAGGAAAAACATTAAATGATAAATATTGGTTAAATGTAAGTTTAACTGAATCTCAACTTCCTTTGCTATCAGAGTGACCTATTCTTATTTATCCTAGTTGGCCGATCTTGCACAGGAACCTTGGTAGTTCTTCTGGAAGATTTTAACGATCACCCACCACAGATTGACAAGGATGTGACCATTTGTCAGCAAGAGAAAGATTATGCTATTTTGGAACCTGTAGATCTAGATGGGCCAGATAATGGTCCACCTTTTCAGTTCTTTCTGGATAATTCTTCCAGCAAACACTGGACTCTAGAATCACAGGATGGTAAGTACTTATGCTAAGTAGTGTAAGTAATCCCAGCTAAAGACTGCTGAAGTCCTGTGCTTTTACCTTGGTTAGTCATAATAAATACATATGTACTGTAGAAAGTTATTCATCTTGGAAAAATTATAATGCTTTAATATCTATTTTCTGTTTGTCATCTATCATCTATCATATGTCTATAATTTATCTATATATATCATCTATATGTTTTGCAATTATCTGCCTAATATCTATCAATTATCAATTGACGAGGATGTGACTATTTGTCAACACAGGTAGGTAAAATTATCTACCTATGTATGCATGTGCCTATCTGTGTACTAATAATTTATCATATATATATATATATATATATATATACATATGTATATATATATGTGTGTGTGTGTATATAAACATATTACACTTAGATCTTTTGCTCTGAGCATCCTTTAAGAAAACACAGAAACTAATTTTAAATTATTGGAATAACAGGAATAATTTTTTAACTTCAGATAAGTCTTTCTTTGTTTATTTATTTCTTTTGTTTGTTTGTTTTGGTTTCTTGGTATTTTTTTGTTTTTTTTTTTTTGAGACATGGTCTCTCTCTACATAGCCTTAGCTCTCCTGGAACTAACTATCTAAACAGAGTAGGCCTCAGATTCACAAGAGATCTATCTGTCTATGCCTCCAGAATGCAGGGTTTAAAGACATGCAGCACCATGCTCAGCTTGGAGATCAGTCTACCTTTAATTTAAAACAATGTCAACCATTTCCCTACTTTTCTGAAACATTAAATAATTTTTAAGAAAGAAAATGAACCATTAGAGTTTTTATTGCAGATTAATTCCTTGAATGTACACCAAGTAAGGACAATGTTGTTGTTGAAAAGTCGAATTAATACATAGTCTATCTACCCTTTTCCTTTTAGGTAAAAGTGCCATTCTTCGTCAACGACACAATCTTAATTATAACTATTATTCTGTGCCAATCCAAATACAAGACAGGCATGGTTTTTCTGCAAAACATGTATTATCAGTGAGAGTGTGTGACTGTACAATTCCATCAGAATGTAGAATGGGTGTTGAGAGAGATGTTAAGCCAAATGTAATCCTTGGGAAATGGGCCATTCTCGCCATGGTCCTCGGATCTGCATTGCTACTGTGTAAGTATCATTATCTAAAGTGTTGTGGGATATTTATGTGTTAATTTCCTGGAGCAAACAACTTTTATAGAGAAGTTTGTTTTACTTCAGTTTCAGAGGTCTCAGCCCATAACTAAAAAAGCTCTGTTGTATTGTGTCCAATGACCAGCAGTGTGTAACTAAGCAACCTACTTATGTTATGGCAGTTAGAAACCAAAATGAAAGAAAGAAGGAAGAGGTTAGGGTTGTCCCCAGTGATGCAACTTTTTTCTATTAAGGCCCACTCTTTGAAGACCCCACCACCTCTCAACAGCACGCTGAGGTAGGGATCAAAACTTTAACACATGGACCACCTGGGACAGTTTATTTCAGCTATGATAGTCTAGAAAAATATACTGCAGTTCTTTATTTTAAGGACATGTGTAATTGTGGTACATGTGCCTTTAAAAATATCTTTTACCCCTTCTGTAAGTGGGAGTCTGAGTCATAGAAGAAATAGCACTAACAGCAGATTAAAGCTGTTCAGGTAAGTTTTAGAGGCCATGTTTAATTCCTCAGAAGTTAATCTTGAGACTGTGAAGATTTCTGAAAAGCTGTACATATACTTTAAAAAATATTATTTTCATTTTTTGAGTTTTTAAAGCTTTTTATTTATTGTCAAATTATTTTAATATCTTTAGAATGTGAAAAATTATTTTACTTTGCTTTCTAATTGTTCCTGTAGGCATTTTGTTTACATGCTTCTGTGTGACAACTACTAAGAGAACAGTCAAGAAATGCTTCCCCGATGATGTAGCCCAGCAAAATTTAATTGTATCAAATACTGAAGGACCAGGAGAAGAAGTGACGGTAATTCAGAATTAAAGTCCCACTGAATTACATAATGGCCCAATGAACATAATTGATTACTCCATAGAAATAGTAAAATCTAATAATTATTGACCTATACTGTACCAAGCAGAAATTGAAGTTCCCTGCACATTTTAATTTATTGTCCATTTGTATTGGCTTTAAGGAGCAACTCAAACAATAAAAACAAATGTTCTCACCATTTTATAGGCTGGATAAGATCAGATACCATATTTCCCTTCAAGACCCTGAGGAGGGATAGCTCTTTTCAGTTTTTGTCCTTTGGATTTTGGCCACATAAAGCGATTTTCATGATATTGTTCCTCTGTATGTCTAACAATCTAAATTTTCCTTTTTGTAAGAACATTGGTCATATTAGATGAGAGACTAACTTCTCTGAGACTTACATGATTGCATCTACAGTGACCCCAGGATTAGGATCTCAACGTATGAATTCCTAGGATGCAGAGTTGGGCCCAGAATATCTACGATATGATTCTTAGCATTCTAATTTTACATGTGAAGAAGAGAGGCACAACAAGTGACTTGTCTGTGGGAAGAAAGAGTTGGTTTCTATGCCATTGATTCATTTTTTATTCTATCTTTAGGAGGCAAATATTAGACTCCCCACACAGACAACAAATATCTGTGATACAAGCACGTCTGTTGGAACCCTTGGTGGCCAAGGAATTAAAACACAGCAAAGTTTTGAGATGGTCAAAGGAGGCTACACCATGGAGTCTAACAAAGGAGGTGGCCACCATACCTTGGAGTCCAGCAAGGGAGGTGTGTTAGGAGCAGCAGACACTGGCCGATATGCTTACACTGACTGGCATACTTTCACTCAACCTCGGCTTGGCGAAGTAAGTGCCTAAGTCTTCAGATGCCCACTATGTGCAATCCTAACATGATTTATAAACCAGATTTTCCCAAAGTATCCCTCATACACCTGGATCACACCTTTTCATCTCCTGTACAAGGATAGACACTGCTGTAAGGAACACATTCAAAGTTTAATTAAAAAATATGATTTGCAAGACTTTAGGACTAGTTTATGTGTATGTCTTTGGTATATTAAAAGACTGATGTCTTTTCCACTAAATATCATCAGAAAAACATCTCCAGTGAAGAATTAGCTATAGTATAATGAACAGATCATAAATTGCCACTATGTTGCCAGTGTGCTATAGTTCTTCATGTAGTTATGAAATCTTGCCTACCTCCATCAACCAAGATAGACAGGTAAGCTTTCATCTTAAGTTCCACTCTGTATGTTTTCCTTGTTTATTTCAAATTGCTCAGCCTGATGTGAGCCAAATGTTCAATAATTACAGCTATATAACATGAATATATCATACATGTTATATACAACAATGTATTAGACCCTCATGACTATTTACAGTATAAATGCAAGAACCACAGCCTACATTGGTTCTCCCCCACATATACAAAGAAGCCATTGAGATAAATTGCAACTAAATACACCTTATTTATGTTCAAGTGAGAAGCTGTAAGTTATTTATGTGATATATGCATAGCCTTAGTTCTGATAAATGTGTTCACTCTGAGCATTTATTTATTTGCTATATTTTAAGAATGAATATAATATAGACCAATCATGTGCATTTTTTATATGTAGGAATCCATTAGAGGACACACTCTGATTAAAAATTAAACAATAAAAGGTAAATCCAAGATATCATTTTTATGCTAGTCTGTTTAGGTGTCTTTTAAAAGTCATAATGAACTGTGCCCTTTCTCCATACAGAAGGTGTATTTGTGTGGGCAAGCCGAGGAACACAAGCATTGTGAAGACTACGTGCGCTCATATAACTATGAAGGCAAAGGCTCCATGGCTGGCTCTGTGGGCTGCTGCAGTGACCGGCAGGAGGAAGAAGGGCTAGAGTTTTTAGATCACTTGGAACCGAAATTTAGGACATTAGCAAAGACATGTGTGAAGAAATAAAGGTGCTGGTTAGTAGAGCGACATCTGCAAATGAATACAGAGGTGTTACTGGATATAGGAGGATAGCAGCTTATAGAAGCAGCTTTGGGTATTAAAAGAAGGTAAAGTCATTTGTAGATAAGAGTGCTTTACCAATCATAGCTCCTCAAATTCTCCTTCTCTCCAGAACTTCCTGTTGTCTAGACAGGATGTTGTCACTGTTGCTTTTCTTTCTGTGCATGTATACATTGCCCCTTCAGAACTGAACTGCATGTGCCACGGATACTCTGGTGATGTGTGGAACTTAAGCTCCTTTGCACGCTTATGCAAGACTCCATGATGGAGTTGGGTATTGTGGAAGCTTAAAATATGAGTTTGCATTGTGTATATACAAATTAAATAATTTTTCAAGGTCATGAGAAGAATTCTGCTTCTAAAATATTTCCTTTAGTGCCAAGATATTGTTTTCCCTTTTCCAGAGTAGCTTCAGATGAATTTTTAAGTATTTTCAGGTATAGCCTTTTGTGTGCCTAAACAAGTTCTAGTTTCACTGTACATTTCCCTCATTAGGAGAGCACCATCTTCATTCAGAAACCTTCAAAGCTTAGTACTTGGATCTCTGCCCATATGGCTATGTTATCATTGGGATCCTGGAGATTCTGTCTGAAAGATGTGGGTCAGAACATCAAGCTCACAGAACCTAGAACTACAGAGATTTGTCAAGAATTCCATGAAAACACTGCAATTTTGATCTCTATAGGCTAGCTTAGGCTTAAAGATTATACACACACACATACAGACACATAAACACACATATATACATACATACATACATACATACATACATATATATGTACATATATATGTTGCTGGTCAAATTTAATGTGGTATTACTTTACCACATTTATATGTACTAAAAATATTAAAATTTATATAAATACTTTGAGAGGTCTGTTAGCTCTTTAACTTGATACTGATCTACTATTTCAGTGACTTTCAACTGGTCTCTGTCTTCAAGCCTTTCTGCAACTATCCATACAAGCATGAAGCTGTAACTCTGATACTCATGTGTCGATACTGAGTTAATGTTCATATTGGGACATAATACTTAGTCTACCTTAGTAATTACTCAAAGGAAAAAAACTGGAAGGCTAGAAATAATTTTAAGTAGATATGCATTAAGATTATTAGTCCATTACAGCAACACCTACCACATCTTATTGAATTAATCGATATTTTAACATGAATGAATAAATGAGGTGTAACATTTTAGTAAGATATTGTTTTATCGATCTATAAAGAAAAACTATATATTTAAATGATATTTTATTAATCCTTTGTGGGAAACTACAGATATGTGTCCAGTTACATCTCATGAAAACCTTACATCTAAACTAAACTTACCGTTTTACTCCATTACTTTCTATCTATTGGCAGAAATAGATTTCTGTTTCACTTAGGTTTTTTTTTTAACTACTTTTATTGGTCTCCATTAGGAAATGTGCTTTTTATTGTGAAATCAGATATTGGAATAAAATGAAATATAGCGTTAGTAAGGCAGATATGATCTTGTAAATTCCCCATAATGTGTGATTTTTACAGTCACTGTAAGATGATTTGGGGGTGATGCAATTTTTACTTTTTGAGGTAAATGTCACTCTGACAATGTGAATTTTGACATTTTAGAATCTAATAGTACCAATTTGGAAATGCATCAAATGTCATAGTAAATTATATTATTCAATGTAGTTGTAGAATATTTTATGAGCAGTTGCAAATTATTAGCCTAACAATCACTTATATGTTGTTTGTGTCATCTTGCTCTTATATTTACTGAATTATAGATGAGAAAACTTGTATCTAAATTAAACAGTACAATTTATATCCACAGATGGATTTCTTATGCATCAAGAGAAGGCTCTCTAAAGTATCAGAAGTTATTAGAAAGTGTAGGAAATTGACTTGTATTAAGCAGTTTTAGCTATTTAAAATATTTTCAAGACATTATTAAAACATTTCTCAGAGGAATTATATTTATTGTTGGATTTATTTAGGCAACTCCTAGTAATTCTCATTTTGCATCAAAAATTAAATATTAACTGTATGAGAAACTAAATGTATGAAACCCTACCAGACTGCACAATTTAGTTTGCTAATAAAGTACTATATTTCATACAAAATTTGACTAAATTAATTGTTGATTTAATAAATAAATAGTTATGAAATGTTTTATGTATTTTAACATATATGGGGGACCATACAACCAGCTTTTATCCTTTTGATCTTGGTTTAAAATATTTCATAAGAGGGAGAAGAAAGTCCCCATGGGAAGATCAGGAGAGATGAAATGATGCAGCTCCTTTGAGACAGTTGCTCAAATATTCTCTGACATACTAAATGTTGATTCTTAATGTTTAAAAATATTGCAAAATACTTGAAACCTGTTTGTACATTTACTTTGTAGAGATGTCATTTGGAAAAAAAAATCAAAATAGGTGTTTTAGAGCTGAGGAATTTTACTTCCCTTTTTGTAGTACATTTGTCATAAAAGTGGTGTGCTGTTTGAAATGGAATGATGGCCATGGAATAGTCTGTATAATGGCATTTACCCATTGTATTATCTGCTTCTCTTATAAATCTACAGTAAGAAAGTGCATGACCAGACACTGTCTTTGTTTCTCCTCTTGGTGGGAATGGAAAAGTATAGAAGGAAAAAGCTTTCTAAGGACAGATAGAGTCCAATAAAATGTGAAGAGCCCAATAAAATAAGTGAAAATACAATAAAGGCTTTCTGGAATAGATGCTATCTTCATAAAGATAAAAACCATGCTGTATTACCTCAGATCCTTTTAATGAATAGCAATAGCTATTTGAAGATGTATGTGTGTGTGTGTGTGTGTGTGTATGTGTGTGGGACTGCATAAGGGTATCCTGGTTCTTGGCTGGGCATGGGCCTAGAACCCCGAGACTCCAAGGGAGAAATGGCAGGAGTTCGGCCACGCCCCCAGAACTCAGGGTCCTGAAGAGCAGTCTAATTTCCATAGACCTACATTGTTCGAAGGCCATTACAGCCCCTCCCAAAGTGCACAGGTAGAGGGTGTAACTACAGGCCTCAGGCCCTAGAGATTTACATACTAATGAAGGTCAGGGGGCAGAGCCAATTACCATTCCTCCCCAGAACCTCCCCCTTCCTCCCTCCCTACTTAACCCAGGCCTGCCCTGAGTTTTGGGGGTACATCCAGATCCATCTACCATCCGCCATGACAATAAACCCTTTTGGAACCAAGGACTTCCTCGTATCATTGGGGCCTGCCAGGCCTGCCGCCACTGAAGCCTCCAGCCACTGAAACCTGGGACCTTCCTCCGGTACGTGAGACAAGCTGCCTGGAAGCCTTCAGGCAGCCTCCACCGTGCAGGTCCCGGGCCGCTGCTGCGTGGGCCTGGGGCCTGCCACTGCGGGCCCCCGGGTTTTTCCCACATATGTGTGCCTGTATCAGTATGAAAATCCCCTTAGCTGGCCCGCAGATTTCTGATATATTCATAATGTATGTTACATGAAGATAAATTGTTTAAAATCTGCATTACTTGTTACTAATGACTAGGAATAGGTGCCTTTTGAGAAATAGTCTACAGAGTTACAAGTCATCTATTTACTAACTTAGCGATGGAGGAAGCAAAAACATGCATGTCCTTTTGGTCCACATTGGGCATGAGAATATGAACACATAGGATTTGAAATTTGTGTTTAGTTGTCAATGTACAACCATGACTATCTGGAACTACGGAATCTTATTTCTGATATTTAGAAACTTTAATCCACAAAACATGACACTATTAATTCCAAAAATAAATTTCAAGACCACAGTTGAGGTATGAAGGATTTTACCTGAAACTCAGGCAGAATTACTTTCTCCCTGTTAAATTTCAGGCAAAGTTAGAGAAGCTGCAACCCAAAATGGGAAAGAATGGAGGGATGCAACTCAGGGGCAAATCATGTCACCTGTGTGAACAGCTAGATTAGTTCCCCAGGACTCCACTGCAAAAGACAACCCAGAGTGGAAACAGAAGGTTTCCTTTCTTTGACATTGCCTCCCAGAGAATGCTTGGAGACCAGAAAATGGCTACATAGCTCTGAGTTTCCCTTGGAAGGTAAGTCTTTGAAGACACTCCATACGTGGTAGATCTCCTATACCAGGGATGGAACTGGCTTGTATGCAATCATTTCTCTCATTGCTTGTCCGGGAGAGCAGGACCAACAGCATAACCTGGGAAATTCTTTAAACTTCAAATTTTTGAGTCCTGAATGCCCTACACAAGAGTGTTGAGGTTTTGTCTTTTATTGTCTACTGTAACGCTAAACGCAGGCCCCCAAGACCTGGAGTCTGCCCATAGCCCCTGTGACTCTGCCACCAATTAATTCTGATCAGTGAATAAATATATTGGTAGCCAATAGCTGGACAGGTGGGGTTTAGGTTTCCAGGACTTGGAACCATGAAAAAGAAGAAGGAGGAGGAAGGGCAGGAGGAGGAGAAAAGGAAGAAGGAAGAAGAAGATGAAGAAGAAGAAGAAGAGGAGGAGGAAGAAGAAGAAGATGGTGCAAGAGAGGAGAAAGGAGAAACACCATGGGTTAGCTGAGCCATAAAATCGTGGCCCTGAGGGCTGCCCAATAGGAGTTAACAGCAACCCAACTGGAACACAGAAAATAGTAAGTAATAACTGGAGGTTATTGGTAGAAAAGTAGATTCTAACAGCATGGATGGTAGGCAGCTGCCTAGTTATTGTGCTGCTTAAGGCTTACTGTAAATATAAAGGGTATGTGTGACTTTCATCCAGGAACTCAAGGATCAAAGTGGGGTAGAAGCACTGGGCCAGCATTTTAAATAATTTACTACTACACAGTAGGCTCCGAGCTGGGATGAGGCCCTCAGGTTTCTCATGTAGTCAACCTCAGGACTCTGGTCAGTCCTATGGTCCTTTGGCTACCCTTCATCTCAACTCTCTGCGTTTTCATTCTCAGTGTCCTGTGATCCCAGAAACGAGGACATCACCTGACAGCCTATCAGGATAGAGATGTCTCAGACCCCACATCTGCCCTATTGGGCTAGAACCTGCATTTAGGAAGAGTGCCAGATGTACATGCACACAGGACTTTGATAAGTTCCTTGTAAATGACTGAGTGAGAGGAAAGACAGAACCTACTGCAAGTAAACAAAGCCATTAGCTGAGTAGAGTGAACAGGGCTGGTTGCCTAGAGCCGCAGGCCCAAGGCAAGTTATCCTCATGGACTTGGTGACCCACGTTTAAAACCATCTCTCATCACTTGCAAAGTATCAGCCTCTTCCGTCTGTTGTGGACAACTGACTTTATGAAGACTTTGTAACTTCACAAGACCATATGTACAGAAAATGTACTCAAAATTTAAGAAGGGACATTTTCATTAACACTTAATAAATTTGATTTTCCCACTCAAAATGAAGAAAAATAACATTTAGCAAGATTAAATTTTGATGTGTAGTGTGAGAATGACTGGGATAGTGTGAATGTATGTGTGAGAAGTGTGTGTGGTGGTGTGTGTGTGTGTGTGTGTGTGTGTGTGGAGAGAGAGAGAGAGAGAGAGAGAGAGAGAGAGAGAGAAAGAGAGAGAGAGAATATATGAATATATATGTCTGAGTGTATATGATTTGATGTACATTTTGATCAGGCCTATGAAAACAATTTATAACATTATTTCCTCTGCTAACCAATGCTTGAAGATGCTGCTCAATGGTGTTGACAAACAAGTGTGGCTTGCTGGGCCATCTTCCTGGGCAGGGTCCTCTTTTGCACAGCTAGCTTCTCATTGTGCTTGCTTTTGAAGTTTTACTCTTTGGGGCATGGCTGATACAGAATTCATAGGTGTGACTAAGACATTGACAAAGCCAGTCTTTTGTGTCAAGTTAATCACGTTCTGTCAAGGTTGTTCTTTTTTTCCAGGCTGGGAAACCATGCAGAAAAACAATGAGACAAAGCCTATGAGGCTGACTCAGCTGGTAAAGCACCTGCTGTGCAAACTTGGAATCCTGAGTTCAAATCCCCAGGCCCCATCTAAAAATGGAATCCTGTACTCCTGCAGCATAGATGAAAGATGGAAAAAGAGAATTCCCATAAAACACACGAGACTTGTCTCATACAAGGTAGCAAGGGAGGGACAAAACCTGAAGTTGTCCTCTGACCTCCACGTGTGAGTGCCTGCATTTATACATACTAGTGTGTATATACACATTCACACACACATACACACACACTCACCCACACTTGGTCATATGCACTTATTCATACACAGTCACACACATGTACTCACACACACAAGACATATGCACTCATGTATATGCACACATGTGTACTCGCACACAGTCATGCTCATACACATATACACATATTCTCAAACACTCACAATACATTCATACACTCCTATATACTCACACACCACACATACACACACTCATATATACACTCACAAACACATACATTCACACACACACATGCACTTTCACACACAGTCACTCACACTCTTACACACTCACATATCACACACACTCACTCATATACATGCACTCACATACACACTCATACAATGCTCACACATTCTCATACACACTCTTACAGTCACACACCAGACACTCACACACACTTACACACATACACTTGTCACACACACATTTCACACACAGTCATACATACACATACACACAATCTCATACACACGCACACACACACACATTTTTATTTCTTAATTTGTTATTTTATTTGTTTACATTTTAAATATCATCCCCCTTCCCGGTTTCCCCTCTGCAAATCTCTATCCTTTCTCCCCTATCCCCTGCTTCTATGAGGGTGTTACACCCCTCCCATCTCACTACCCTAGCATTCCCATACACTGGGGCACCGAGGCTTCACAGGACCAAGGGCCTCCTCTCCCCTTGATGCCAGATAAGACCATCATCTGCTACGTAAGCATCCGGAGCCATGTGTACTCTTTGGTTGGTGATTTAGTTCCTGGAAGCTCTAGGTGGTTTGGTTGGTTGATATTGTTGATATTCTTCCTGTGTGGTTGCAAACCCCTTCAGCTTCTTCAGTCCTTCCCCTAACACCTCCACTGAGGTCCCCATGCTCAGTCCAATGGTTTTCTGTGAGTATCCACACCTGTATTGGCTCCAGCAAAGCCTCTCAGGGGACAGCTATACCAGGATCCTGTCAGCAAGCACTTCTTGGCATCAGCAATAGTGTCTGTGTTTGGTGTCTGCAGATGAGATGGATCCCTAGGTGGGGAGGTCTGTGGATAGCCTTTCCTTCAGTCTCTGCTCCACTCTGTCCCTGCATTTCCTTTAGAAAGGAACAATTCTGGGTTAATATTTTTGAGATGGGTGGGTGATCCCATCCCTCAAATGGGGGCCATACCCAACCTCTGGCTATAGTCTACGAGTTCTCTCTCCCCTTTGTTGGATATTCTTATACACTCAACATACCACACACATTCACCCACACACCTACACACATGCATATTCACACAGCACACAGTCACAGACACACACTCGCACTCACACACACCCATATAGACAAGTTTTCACTAGCTAATTTAAAAATTTTGGAAACATTGAGAACCTGTTGTATAAAGAAGTTTGTCGTTGAGCCTGATAACTGAGACTCATCCCTGGGGCCACATGGCTGAAGAAAAGAATGACTCCTTCACATTATCCGCTGACCTCCACAGTGCTCCATGATGTGCTTACACATATACAGACACAAAACATATGAAAAATTATTAGTTCTATGTAATGTTAATAAAAATAATACTGCTTAAAATGCTGTGTGAGTAACATATGCTATAGAATCATTAAAACACAATGCAATTATTACTATTAAATGTTAAATTTAAGTTTTGCGGTTTGATGTAATTATAGAGTTGAACACTGAGAAGATACATGTCACAAATCAGCATATATCTACTGCTATTTCATGGTGTTTTTGACAGAGACACTAGGGTATTGACCAATTGTCTCCTAATAGCTATTTCTGAGTCTAGTCTTATAGAGTTGATCTGTGCCTAGCTAAGACACAATCATTTACCAACCACCTAAACTAAATGTGATATTGTCTTAAATTCTACCAACGGATAGTGGAAATACTGTGTTTGAGACTTCTGGGTGAGAGTCTAAAGAGAACTGATACAAATAAAAAAAGCATTTTTATACTTCCTTTACTATAATTAATATGTGGAACAATGACTGATACCCAAGAAGCCAGTTTGTGAATGTCACATGTGAGGCCATGCACCAAGAATGGCAGAACTAAGGACTGAGAAAGACTAAAGCAAAGATTAATGTACATGCTTTGAATTCCGGCAGTCAGGAAGCAGGAGGGTCTTTGGTTAGAGATTAGCTGGGCTGCAAAAGGGGATCCTTTTCTAAATGAATGAATGAATGAATGAATGGATAAATAAATAAATAGAAACAGCTGAACAGATGGATTAATATATAGATAATAGGAAGGTTGGTAGTGTTGGCATTTTTGTCTAGGCTCTGTCCCACAGTTACCTGCAACAGCCCGTGTGCCTGACTTACTATAAAAGGGGGAGCTGGCCCCGTCTTCTCTCTCTTGCCTTCTTGCTCTTGCTCTGTCCCTTTGATCCTGTGCCCTCTCACTCTCCCCATTCTCTTCCCTCTCTCTTTCCATGTACTCATGGCTGGCCTCTATTCCTCTAGTCTCTTTCTCTGCCTTTCTTTGTCTCTACTACTCTCTCAACTGCCCTGCCCATGCCCTGAATAAATTCTATTCTATACTCTACTGGTCATGTGGCTGGTTTCTGAGGGGGAAGGGATGCCTCAGCATGAGCCCACAGAGGCATCCCTTTGCCCCATACATTACCACACCTCCACCAAACATATTCCCTTCTCTTCCTGTATCTTTTAATAAAACACAACAGGTAGTAAGATATACAGGTAGATATAGAGATGATAGATAGAGATAGATAGATAGATAGATAGATAGATAGATAGATAAGATAAAAGCTTCCATTGGTAGATTTGTGGAACCTCAAATGTAACTATTAAGTAAGTTAATGAATGTCTGCATATCACAGACATAAAATTTTAGTTTTTTGTTAATATGTAGCTGATTCTAAGCTGCTACAAATAACAAAGATTGTTTATAAATATTTTCTGCATAAATTAGAAATCAACAAATTAAATTTTCTAGCCCCATCCTCCTTTACACCCCTCTTCCTCTTTTCTTTTCCCTCTTCCCTCTCTCCTTCCTGTCTTTGTGCCTGGCTCTCATGTAGCCCAGGTTATCCTGGAATTTGCTGTGTAATCCCAGAAAACCTTGACCTTGGGTTCTCCTTCCTTAACCTCCCTGTTAGTAAGATCAGAGGAGTGAGTGCCATGTCTGCCAATAACTCCTTTTATTTTTATTCAGAGTTCAAACCAATGAGGCTCTATAATATTGTAGGTTTCTTCGGACCAACCTGAAAGCAAAGTGTGGGGGAGAATTAATCACTTACTATAATAAAACCAGGATAATAATAGACAGCGAGAAGGTACTCTCTTGCTGCCCCACTAAACCCAGAAGCCTAACTTTAGAGGACTTAGGGGACCTGGAGTTTTCTGATGAGATGTTGTATGGTCCCTTTCAGGTCACTGAACCTCATTAATTAGACCTTTCAAGTTTTAAGATGAATTTTGTGATTGATTTTATCAACCACATTTTCAGTTCTTGCATTCAAGGGATCTTTGTCCTTGCTGTACGTTAGCCATTTACAACCAGGCTCAACAGTTTCGCTTCTGTTCTTACTTTTTGTTATGCTGGGATGGTACTGAATCTTTAATTGGTGCACTAAGTTAAAACACTGAATGGAAACAATTTTTTTCAGTGTACACTGGTTAAGATGCAGTGTATTTTATTTGGTGTGCTTTGTTCTATGCTCCATGAAAATTCCCCTTGAATGGTATGATATTGCTCTAGTTGCCTTCTGTCCAACAGACTCAGTACTGACTTGCAACTTTATAGCCCGAGGCGTGAGTTCACTTTTCATAAAGAGTTCATTAAAATTCTGTCTCCTTGTATACATTACAGTCTCAAATAATTTTCTGTGCTTCCTTGAATAGATTTCAGCCTTAGAGCAGTAAAGATGAGCTTGACAGAGATGGTGGAAGTTTTAGTCTGTGACAAGTCAATTTTATAGTTTTGCGGTATGACCAATACTTACAACAACTTTTAATGAACTGCATTCGAATCCTGTTTGTTACAGAGTATATAAAACATCTTATTTATTGCAATGGAATGGCTGGAATCTGTATTAGTCTGTAATAACATGTACTCAGCAGTGACTTAAATAAAGATCAAGTGTTTTTCTTTAGTGCAAAGCAAGGTAAATATTGGGGTCATATGGAGGCAGCTTAATCAATATTCTGAAATCGTTTCTTATTTACTCTCTTTCATATAAATCATTTTGTAAATACAAGATGAACAATGCAACTTTAACTATCACATCTGTCTCTGTAGTGGTTGTTGAGACAGACAACTAATCTAAAACTACAATTATCTGATCATCTAAAGACTGGAAGATGCCTGACAGTGGTCGCACATACCTTTGATCCCAGCACTTGGGAAGTAGAGAAAGTCAAATCACTGAGTTAAAGGCCAGTCTGGTCTACTGAGCAAGTTTCAGACCAACCAGGGCTACACAGAGAAAAAACAGCCAGCCAACCAACCAACCAACTAACCAATCAACCAACCAACCAACCAACTGTACAAACACACAAAAGACTGGAAGATTAAGGATAGGAAACAGATTTACAAATCTGATCATTGCAGTTCTTTAGTTGGTTGTAATGACAGAACTGGACAAAAATCATCACAGGCACACAAAAGAGTCAAGGGCTTTTTCCTCTCCAGAAAAATGCTTCATGGCTCAAGAGAGGCAGGTGACAGCATTTTGTTGTTACAGAAGTAAAGATGAGAGCCAAGAAAAGGCAGAAGCAACCAAAAACAGCAGTAGAAGCAAACAACCAAAGTGCAGCTAGGAAACTGATGTTATATGAATGGGTGGGAGATGGTGGTGAGCTGAGACCAGGAGAGGTGGTTGAAGAGTCCAGCATACTTAGGATCTAGGAGCTTGGCAAGAGGCCCAGGGGAGAAGCAGGACTGAATCCCCTGACTCTAGTTTCTTGATCAAGTGGAAGGGAGGATGACGAAGTCATGAACTTCACGGAAGACAACAGCAGAGCTCATTCTATTTTGGAATGACTGCTATTTAAATTAAATAGTTTGAACATGAGCCATTTATGAGAGCTTCAGGCAAATCTTCCTGTCTCTAACTTAGTCATGAAGGATATACTAAATGTGCCTTTTGCTACTATTTAGTATCTGTGCAATCTATTCCTAAGTTTTGGAAGTGCATTCAGGCAGGGGTCAATTATTATATAGCTATAAAAATGACTCGTGCTCTGAGTGGATATCAACTATGTGGATACTCAACTGCATATCCAACATATCTATGCCAAGCTTTTTGTCTCATGCCTTCCCACTCACATAAGCTCTACTATCCTGACTCAGGTGCTAGGACTCTATTGGAAAACTCACACTAATATACTAATCATCATCATCATCATCATCATCATCAACAGAGTGTTTTGTATCCCAGACAAGCCTTAGCCTTTACATATAGCTGATGATACCTTTGAACTTCTGATCTTTCTGCCTCCACTTTTCTGAGTGCTGGAGTTACAGGCATACACTACTATGCTCCATTTGAGGTACTGTATATTAAACTTAGGGCTTTGTGCATGACAAGCAAGCAATCTACCAACTGGTCTACAGCCCCAGTCCTGAGGCTTACTTTCTAGTGAAATATAATTAACAAGAGGAAGAACAACTTAAGTTCTATCTCAATAAAACTATTACAGAAAGAAAAACAAAGTGAGAAAACCCAAAATAGACCCATGACTAACAGGTGGCTTATTTTCTATGAAGCCGACGTGGTTGAGTAGAGACTGGTGGGAGAAGTACATTTCAGCTTCCAGGAAGCAGCAGCAGGCTGTGGAAAGCCTCTTAAAGTGAGCCTCAAGAGAGGACTCCAAAGGCTTCTGAACACTGAATCCTGGAGACTCATGGAGATATTTAGCATTTCATTTCACTGGGATGAGAAATCTCTGTAGGATTTTTTTTTTTTTTTTTTAAATTTGAGAGAATTTCAGAGGGTCTTAGGGCAATAACAATATAATTATTATCATTGGATTATCGTTGATCCAAACTATTGGCATCTATTAACGTCTTAGTGATATATCAAGAAAGACTCTCTCTGTAGCCACAGCTAGTCTTGAGCTCCTGATTTTCCTGTCTCAGTCTCCCGAGGGCTGGTTGGCAGGTGTGAGCTATTAGGTCCAGCTCTAAATTATTCAATGACAAAGACAACAAAGTTGCTTGTTGATAGCAGATTGATGTTATGAGCACTGACAATGACAAAGCCAAGTAAGAGGTTTTAGCATAACCCCAAGGACAGATGATGATGGTTTGAAGCAGAACGGTATTGATAGAGATGGTGGGAACAAACACCCATGGATGTTCCGCAGGTACCTTTGGTAGGATTTAGTGATTGACCTATAAGAAAAAAGAGAATACCCAAACTTTGCCTTAACTGCTGGCAATGTGGTGTTGATCTAGAACTGAAGGTAGAAAGACTAATTTTGCAAGACCCTGTGGGTACCAGGGTTAAGAATTGTATTAGGCGGTTGGAATTTAGAATCCAGAGAGACATCTGTAACAGAGATTTAGACATGCTGGTCTCAGCACTTTGCCAAGACTAGAAGTTGGAGGCTGGATGGGATCAATATGAGAGTGAGAGCATGGAACCACAGTGTGAGACCAGCACTATGTCCTGTGGCACTGTAATACTGCCATGTTACACAAGGAGAAGGCACCCATTGATTAATGGCATGGGAAAAGAAAAGCAGAAGTCAAAAGAAGGATACATTTCAATGATTCTTGCAATTCAGATATTAAGGCAAAGCTGAAAAAGAAAATGTCTTTTCCATTCAACTGTAAGAACATCCTTTTATTCTTGAGGTTTAATAACTAGCAGAAGAAATGGGGGCAGAGTAAGGTTAAGGCTTTCCTTGTTTTTCTTCATGTGTAACAGGGAAGACAGAGGTGGTTTTGTGGATGGTGTGGGAGTGTTTTCATAGCAGGGACCTTGAGTGTAGATAAATGAAGACATAAGAAGAGTGCCCGCCAACTGGGCAGTGGTGGTGCACGCCTTTAATCCTAGCACTTGGGAGGCAGAGGCAGGCGGATTTCTGAGTTCGAGGCCAACCTGGTGTACAGATCTTTTCTTCCATTCCTCATGGCCATTCTCCTGTAGTAAGCACCACCCCATTCAAGACTAAAGGCGGGCTCTCTCTTTTTTTTTTTTTTTCTCGAGACAGGGTTTCTCTGTATAGCCCTGTATAGCACAGGGTCTCAGGTGTTTAGGAAGACAGAAACTTCTAGAAGTTCTCCATAATGTCCAAGTGCTCTGTGAAACAGAAAGCAGGTCAGTAATGGAGTAGGCAGATGTTCTGAAGTTTGAATAGAGGAGAGGCATGCAAATATTGCAAAAGAAAAGCCTTAGGGAGATTCTTTTCCCAACTTCACCCTGTGTAATGCTGAGTCCACACAGATGGAAGAAGGCCGAAGGCCAGGCAACAGTGCCTATCAACTGTACTGTTGTCTCTCCCATCTTTAGCCATTATGACACTGAGTATCCTCTAGGCACAGTGACAGCTGCTGCCTTGAGTCTTTCTTCTGTCAGCTGCTCCATCAAACGTTCTGAAAATTGTTGAGGGCCTCGTTAGCCACACATACTTCAATATCAAATCTTTACAGTTTATTAACAAGACTTCAACATGAACATGTGGAAAGCTGGTCATAAAGATTATCAGTTAAGGTTATTTTAAAAAGAAGCTGGAGGTGAGTTGATGGTTCTTTAAATATGGTAATATTTTAAATATTAGAGTTATATAAATAAAATAATTTCAGAATACATTCCTGGCTTCTTCTAGACTATCAATTATATTCATCAATTTCTTCATTCTGTGCAGCTTTTATTGTTTTATGATTGCTAATCCATTCATCTGCTTAGAATTTTAGTAAGATTTTTTGACTCATTATGGTGGTGTAATATTCCTAAGAACTCCTAAAGAATAATAGAGTCTCAGATAGACAGTGGTTATAGAATTTATCTACTAAACAATTTCCTGTTAGGCACATAATTTAGTGGCTTCCTCTGTGGTTGGTTAACATTTCAGGCATGTGTCATCAAGGTTTCTTCTCTTACTAAAGTACAGTTGCCCAGTAAATAAAACGTTAAGCCCAAGCTTTTTCATATGAATATCTACTATTTGTGATTTGAAATGTTGTTCCTTGCACACTTCATATAAAACACCAACAGTCTTCTGATTTGCCTGACCTAATTTGAAGCTTATATTCTCATTTGTTTCTGCTGTAAATACAGTCAGGCCACCTAGTACTTTTACCTTCTGTTAATAGATTTTTTTTTTAAAGCAAGAAATTATTTTTCTTGGAAGTTGCTATGCCCTTTTTTATTTCTAAATAACTATTAGGGGTTTCTATATGACTATTGGTTGTATATATCCCAAGGGAAGGACGCAGAAACATTACAACTTATTAATAAGCTGTAGACACTATACTGGGCAGGTTTTGAGCTATTCTAATTCTTCCATCTGTTAAAACTCACACACATTTCAGTCATTTGCCAATCTGGTGTCTCCCCGGCTGCTTCTGCTCCATCAGCCTGTCCTCAGGGAGCATTTCTCTTGGCTATGTGTTCCTGATCTATTCTGCTTGATGGTGGCTTCCTCCTCTTCTTTTTTGAGATCTCAGTCCCACCTCCTATCGTCTCTGCCCAGTCATAAGCCCCAGCCACTTATTGACAAATCAGGAATTAATAGGGAGAATTCTTCATGGTACATTAGTTAATACAGAGACCAATATCAAGTTACAGTCTGGTGTGAGTCACAATATTCAGCTTCTGAGTATAAAACACACGAGGCAAACCCAAACAATAATGAAATATTGAATCTGGCCTACCTTGCAGATATTTTGTTTCCTTATTATTTTGGAATATGCTGTTGGAAATGCTGGATTTTATGATTATGTATGACAAACTATCATACACAGAAATATACTACCAGATATGATGTCCAGTATATGTGTACAATCAAATTTTCTAGTTCCTCCCTTTCAATCAATATTGATTTCTTCTCTACTCACTTGGATTATCAATGGTTCCCTTCATTATTATTCCTTGTTAGAGGATAGAAACAAGTCTGTACTACTAATGTGGAAACATATAATAAAGGGCAATATAGTGTTCAATTTCCCTATTGCCCTTCTTAAGATGAACAATATAGTCATTGTTTTCTTTTGGTTAGCTCCTCCTCTTCCGCCCCTACCCTACACTCTATATTTTTCAACTCATGTTTATCTCCATGAGGAGCTTGTTTAGAATGAATTTTTTTGTATAAAAATATGCCACTCCTGTAAAATTTTTGTTCATTTACATTTAATTAAGAAATATTCTATTTCAGCTCGTTGACTAGATTCTGTTCTTAAGAATGAGCAAGGGTGCTGTATGGAGCTTGGTGTCTCCAAGTTGGAACAGGGATCGATGGGAGACCACGATTTATCTACTTGCTCTCTGAAGACGGTAATGCAGGTTGTTCCTACCTTCCTTTTAACAGACAATGAGACTCTCTTGGAATTGCACAATAAGGAAATGATTCCTTAAGCATCCGGATATAAGAGCATTGTAAGATTACTTAGCTTAACATTCTTTCAAATTTGTAATTCTATCAGGGTTCTCAAATTATCCAGAACTCATCAGCTATTGCTGTTATTTGGCAAAAGGATAATTTAATATTTTAGCATACCATTCTCTGATTTATTGAAATACACATTTGTAGCCTCTGTTTTAAAATGCTTGGTCCCTTTCTTGTTCACTTGTCTCTTGAGACTCTTCTACATTCTTGCACATGTGTTGCAGTTCCTACTCTATGCTAAGTGTGTTTTGTTTTTTTTTGTGTCACAAAAAAATTCTCTCAATCTAACAACTATTATAGTGTCCTTTGTTATGCAGAAATCTTGAACTTAAATCAAACCAAAACTCTTCAAGATTTCTTTTTCTATATAGGAGAGCAAATAAATGGAGTGTGGTAACCAGCAGGACAAAGGGAGTAGAGAGAGGTTGAGGTTTCCTTTGAGTCCTTTACACGTCACTGGGAGGACTGAAATGGGTTTAGTGCATAATGCAGGGAGGAGGGGCAGGACTTTTTCAACAATGCCCTTGAGCAGGTGGAGACAGAATCAGGAAGGCACAAGATAGAGACTGACATTAGCCATGAAAAGCTGCTGCTTCTATGGGGTGGAGAAACAGCTTGGATTTATTTTGAACATTCTTTTCTACCTATTAGGATACAGTCGTTCATTTTGCACCATCTTCCATTAACTTTATGGATCTGTGGCCACAGCACAGATCGGACACTCTAGAAGCTACTTTGCATGTGTGGTTGAGTAAGAGTCTGGTTGTATTTTTATCTAACTGTGAATCTGTTCTCTCAATTCCATCTCTCAAGGATTTCTTCTTTGCTTCATCATGTCTGTATCAGGCAAGATCCTTCAAAGGGGGCTGAATTAACAGAATGCATCCATGTTACAAAAGAAGAAAACGTAACTAGATTGGGTTACATGATAGAGGCTGGACAGTGGTTGTCTCCCTGCCCGGGAAGCCACAGACCCTATCACTGGCCAGTCTATGAGGCTAGATGCTTCAGTTTGCCTAATCTGACATCAGAGGAGGAGTGCAGCTGCAGTAACAAGGGACAGATGCCCTCACCTAGGAGAAGCAAAGGCACCTGCACTCCCCCTACAACCCCATCCCACTCAAGGTGCTTGTCACCTGAAGGTGGATCTTCTCCTTTATGGAATTATGGAATTTCTTTCAAGTGACTTCAGAATTAACCACTGTAGTATCTGCTGCCACCTTTATTTATTTATTTGTTTTTAAAAGATATTAAAGGTCTTATTGCTCAGTCATCTGTCTTAAATTATGTTAAAATCATCCAGAGTATTTGTCTACTCTTTACACAAACAGTGGCCATTCCTTGTGGGCTCATCTTTATCAATTAAATATGCTCAGTATGTTTGATTGTATTAGGAATTCCTGGCCTAGTAAATGTGACCCAAGAAATTAATCTAATACATCAATATACATGGAGAATAGAAAAAGAAAAGAATTATTTGTCCAAAGTGTGTCCAAATGTGTTATATATTTGTCAATCATTCATTTGCTCATTCATTTCACAAACACTTAAGTGTTAATTATTTGGGAATTGTGCTAATATGGGAGACATAAGGGTGAACTAAAAAACATAGTTATTAAATGTAATCTTTGGGGAGAAAGAAATATTAATTAAAAACTCACCCTAACAAATTTATCATAGTAATTGTGACAAGTGTTTTGACCTGGTTTAATGAAGAGGGTTTTACCCTGTTAAAGGATAAATGAACGTTGACATTTGTAGAAAGGAGCACAGGAGAAATCTTCAAGCAGAAGAAAGAATACGCCATAGTGCTTCAGCAAAAGAAGCGTCTGAATACAAAGGTCTGAAAAACACAGGTGTTTATATGTGCATATGTGTGTGCATGCACACATGTGCACCAACACTTTAGAGACCAGCAATATTTGTAAGTCACATAAGGTACAAGGGACAGTCTTTACACAATCAGAAGACAATACACAGGCACGCCAACATGAAAGAAGAAAACCAGGACGAACAGTCTTCATTTGTTTGGCCTGGGATTTGAACTCAAACACATCCTCTGTCACTGGCTCCCTTGTATGTATTCCATTTCATTGACACGAATTTTGAAAAGCAAGCTTAAAAGAAGTATATGAAACAATAGAATGGAAATAATTTAACAGAAATGCAAAGCTATATTTCTTGCATTACAAAAGAATTCATTTTTTAAAAAAACTAGTGAACATTTTTCTAAAACTACACAAACCTTATATAGCTTAATTTTAGTTTTATAGTTGCCAGAGGATGTTTTCCCTTGCTGTGGAGATGGAGCTGAGAGATTTGAAGTGGTGAGTGCGTTAGTGTTATGACTAGTCCTAGACCAGGTAAAGTGCCTCCTTCAGATGCATACTAGGAAGGCAGAGAAGAGTCAAGAGAATAGGATGTCCAGGCGTGCAATTTATATCATAATTATTGAGTTGTGTCTCCTTTGGGTAGGAGATCCTACAGCGAGCAAATTTGGCGGGTTAAATAATTCCCTCTACTACAAATTGGCACCCTATTTACTACTACAAATTGGCGCCCAACACCAGAGGCCGATTTAAATAATTCCTTCTACTACAGGGATGGACCTTGAGAGGGATATCCATTATAACAGACACAGAAGGAAGCAAGGAGCATATAGAGCATTTACTCTGAGGGCATCGTGCACTGTACCATGTGATCCCTGCGAGAACTCTGGCAGTGGATAGTTGTGCTGTAGTTATCATCAGGTTTGCTGCCTACTTCTGACTCTGAGACCTAAGCAGCGCACTCCAATCTTGTTCCTTCTTCCTCCTTAGATTTGTGTCACACTAGCTCCACTGTCATTCTGTACCAGGGACACACCTTGATAGGTCGAGTCCTGCTGAAAACCACATTCATCCACCAGTTTCTTTTTCCTGGACTCTGGCAATCGCTGGGTTTAGAGGTGGAGATCTACCGCTGACTCTGTGCTTATCTGAGTAAGTGGGGTTTTTGTTTATTTGCTTGTTTACCTCAGCATCGTTTCTGGCTTCTGAAACTAAAAGGCTGTGAAGCTTCTGGGTAGATGTGTGCCCTAGAGTTTAAGGTCTACGTTGTTCCTGTCTTTAAGGTGCTTTTGGTTCTGACTCTGTATGAGATCTATGTAACTCAGATGTTTCTTAGTAAATCTCTCAGGATCAGTTTAGCAGTTTAGATTTAGATGAAGGAGGTACCACAGGCAGCAGCCAGTGCAGATGCCTGAGGAGTTCTCAAAGCAGGGCTGGACGAACAAAAAGCTGATCTTTACTTTTGATGCTGCTAGAGTAATGGAGAGCTGACTTCTGTCTCAGAGTTCTGTTCGCATCCAAATGACAGTCTCTAAAGGAGCCACATTGATCAATCTAAACTTCTCATACTTTCGTGAGATGTTTCTAAACTGGTTCAAGGAGAAATTTACAGTCGCCAGCTAGTCTAATCCTTTGAGGCAGAACATTTACTTAGAATATGTAACTTTTATCTAATCCCTTTGAGTGAATTTTCACAAATAAAAGTTGCCATTTGAAAGCTTCATTTATCTGAGATGAATTGCTTGCCTTTCCTTAATGAGGAAAAGCATGAGCCACTCCAAAGGTATTGGCGGCTGAAAGTAGGCAGGAGTTTGGCAATGTCCTGTTGTCAAGAGGTATGATGCTGAAACCAGCTGGCTTCTGTGTTTTCTGGAAAGCTTAGGGCTGGACAGTGTGATATCATCGCCAATGAGTTGATAGGCATTTAGGAAATCATCACTGGGCAAACATGAATGTAAGAAGTAAGAAAACAAACACACGACAGTCAGACTCATGACCCAGGCTTATTTTACTAGCAAAGGATGCTAATTTTATGGCTGTGGAGACAATAGAACACCTACATTAATAGAAACCATCAGGTCAGGCATTTACCATTAATTTTGAATTTAACAAGTGGTTGCTATTACCACCATTTTGGGTCTGTTCACAGAGGGGAGAACATTTTTGATAATTGAAATGGTACTGAGTGCTGCAGTCAGCTCTTCAAATTTGTTTTCTGCAACTATCTTTAAACCAGGCACCAGGGAAGGGACACATTTGTCTTTCTGGTGAAACTTCTGTGGTGTCTTTGAAAAGAGCTGCAGAGGTGAGTCAGAACAGAGAGGCTCTCAGGCGCTCTCAGGCACTCTCAGACACAGTCTTCCTGGTTAAGTGTGCTATAACTCATGGGCTTTAAGTCAGAATCCGATTCACCTGTTCCTTTTTCTTTTTTACTTTTCACCATGAATTCTAATCCCGATAACATCACAGAGAAAAAGAATTGTTACCAGGATGTCCAGGACTCCATCTGGGACACGCTCAGAGAGAAATCACAAAAGATAGCACAGAGGAAATCAGAGAGCCCACATTTAGCCAATCCAAGGCTACAGTTGATGAGTTTTCTGTTGTAACTTTGGTTTATAATTCCTTCCTCCCTCCTTCCTTCCCTGCCTCCTTCCCTCCCTCTTTCCTACCCTCTCCCTACCTTGGTCCCTCCCTCCCTCCCTCCCCCTGTCTTCCTCTCCACCTTCCTTTCTTTCCCTTTCTCCCTAAATTATAGAACCATGTCATTGTCAATCTATTTTCTGAACCTTTAGACCTTTTGGGATGGAACTCCTGTTGGAACCTTATTTACATGTCTGTGGGACTTTGATTTACACAATAGAATGTCCCTTGAGTCCACATCTTATCAGGCTAGCTTAAGGCAGCTGTAACTCAGCCAGTTGAACCAGGGTAGTTGTGGGTTTGAGAGTTACCACACACCCCCACCCCCACCCCGCTCCCACCCCCCCACCCCTCACCCCTCACCCACCCCCAGGTAACTCCACTGGCAGTGGGCAGTGCTCTGGGCGGGGCCAGGGCCAGGGCTTCCTTGTGAATCTTAGTACAGTCAGGGCTTCTGCTGGGCAGGGCCAGCTGTTAATCCTGCTAGACCGCCATCCGGGGCGGGTGTGGGGTAGGGGGTGGGGGGTGACAAGGGACATATAGGTGGCGTCTGCTGGTGAGAAATACCTAGCACAGGTGAAAGGGTGGCGGCCAGAGGGAGTTCCCACCGGCTGAGTTCTTAAAGTCATGAAGACTCAAGAAAAATAACAAGGAGTGGCCGATTGGAGTCTTTTGGACTTGCCCTGAGCTCCACCCTCGGCCAAGAGGAAAAGCCCCGGGAACCGAGGCGGGAGCATCAGACAAGCGCGAGAAAAGCGCCTGTGCGCGCTCCACCTCTGCGCAGCGGGTGCGGGGCGGTGACCTGTCCCTTGAGCTGGCCATGGCGGCTGCGGGATCTACGCGCTCCGGGAGCCCTGCCCTCGGCCTGGGACACCTGTTGACCCTCGCGGTGAGCTCCGGGGACCAACTCAAGGACGGGGAGAGGGACATGTGGCCGGGGCGGCTGGCCCGGGACATGTCACCGGGCCTCAGGACACCTTAAACTGCAGCAGTTGTTGGCGGTGAGGGAGGGCGGCAGGAAGCCGAGCGACCCGGACACTAAGGTCCCGCAGGGGGAGTGTGGCTGCGAGCTGTAATAGGCGCGCACGCGGATGGAGACGGGGGCGGACCGCAGACGCCCAGCCAAAACCCTGGCCTCGGGGTTCTCTGGGCAGAGCGGGGTGCGCCAGGGCTGTGCCCGGGCCTGGAGCACGGTCACCGGAGCTCTGGGTTCAGGCCGCCCCGAGTGAAGTCAGCTGCCTAGCAGAGGACATCAAAGGCCGGTGTGGTGTCCTTGGGGTCAAACAAACAAACAAACACCAAAAAACAAAAACAAACTTGTTGCTTTTGAGGGTTCCTTGCTTGGGGATGAAATTCTAAAAGTGCGTTGGAATGAAGGAGGGAGTTTGGACTTTCTTCCAAAGTTAGATGAGTGGACACAAGGTGACCACTGATCCCCTAAATCTCTAGGAAATGAACATCCTAGCCCGAGATCTTGTCCTAGGAGGAGTTGGGATTTTTCTTTTCAACTCCTGCTCAGATTCTTTCTTGTTTTAAGAAGTACAACAGCCAGGACCTTCAGCCCTCTCACAGGTGTGAGTCAAAATTTATGGTTTTATTGAGGACAGGACTGGGTCTCCCTAGGGAACGGGAAGACTCAAGAGTGACTGGGCCGTTGGGGATTGTGGGAAAAGAATGCTCCAGATTATAGTTTTCTCAGGGACCCTTGTACAAGGATAAAGTTCACTATGCTAGTGCAAAATAGCTACCAATTTGATACTGCCCTAACGCACTTGACCTGCGGCAGGCAGTCACTCAAGCTGGCTTTAAAGCCTGGAGAAACTCAGGGAACCAAAGTGTGTGGAAGTGAAGGGTTCCAAGGGTCTTGGCATCTTCCATTTCTTCTCAAGTCTCCTTTCACAAGAAATTCCTGCATTTTTAATTACTGAAAATGTGATTGGTTACTAGAAGTCCCAAGGAATGAATGGTCTAAACTTTCGATCAGAATTCCCAGAGGCTGTTCATAAACATAGGTTGAGACCAGTGCCTTGCAGTCAGGATTTTATGACTAAAGAAATTTAGCCTAGGGCAAATAATCATCACAAAATATTCTGCTGATGACAAAGAGTGAACTTAGGCTGATACCTAGTGAGGGAAATTGCCACTTCCTTTTATATCACAGGGCCTTATTCTTTGAAAGAAAAGGCATGCTTAGTCTTCCTGATATAGCGCTGCCCTGTGCAAACCCATACTCCGAGATCCTTTAAGAGAAACATATTCTATAGGTGAATAAGTAGAGCCCTCCTTTCTTAAGTCTAGGAATGGGGGTGGGTAGGGGGTCTTCTGGCTACTCCCCTTATTTTGCTTTCAAGCAGGAAAGTGTAGTGTGAGTCTCCTCAGTTTGTTTTAAACTCCAGGGACCATGTGAACTCTAGTCTCAGATGGGTGTGAGAAAAGCATAGAGTAAGTAAGCACAATGTCTACAGAAGAAGTTTTTCAGGGGTGCGGCTCCCTGTGTCTCCTCTTTCTCATACACTCAGGTAATCCCTTGCCATTCCACCAGTCAGCTTCTCTCCACTTCCTGTACTGCCCCACCCCACAGTGTCTTAAGCACCTGAGCTTTCTTCCTGAAAGCCTAAAGGTCTTTGTTCTCTACAGCCTTCTAAGAGCTCCCTTGACAAGTTCAAGAGATGCGTTCTACTCTACACATAATTCTACCCTGTTATTCATTCTTTATTCTGGAAATGAACACCTTAGAAAAAAACTTTCTGGCCCTCAGAATCTGACTCCTTACCTGGTTTCTTCGTTCCCTATTCCCCTCACCCTCCATTTTCTGAGAATGACTTAAAGGCGTAACATGAGATCTTCCCATTGGACGGGTTTTAAGTGTACAGTAATAGCAAATTAACTATAAGCAGATACCTTGAAACAGCTATCTTACACAACAGAAACTATTCTTGTTAGGCAGCAGACCCTCCTTGTCCCATGCCCCACGCCCTGGCCACTGCCTTCTGTTAGCCACTGTTTTTCTCGCTTGTAAATGCTAATTTTCTGTGGAGCCTTGTTCTAAGTCTTGTTTCTCAGAATGTATATTCCCCCCCGACTCCCTGTCCCTGTCATTTCCTCTACTTTATGCTTTAAAATATCACATCATCCTAAATTAATATTGCGCTTTTGGACATCACCTTTAAACAACAGGCGTGTATCTCTTACATAGTATACTATGGCATACCATTTACTATGTTTCCAAATAGTGTTTTCCTGTTGGTATCAGAGATTTCAATATATAGGACTTCTATATACCTTGATCCTCACAGAAAACTCTAGAAGCGTTTTTCTCCCTATTACTCTCCATAATCCTTTTTGTTTCAATAAGTTCATCTTCAGAGATTTTGCAAGGGTCTGTTTCCTGTATCTATCTCTTTTGTTACAGGGTTTTGCTCTCACTAATAATGTCATAGTGGATAAACTTGGCTGTATACCATTCACAAGTATGTGAGCAGGCATATTTATGGATGGCAGAACCTGAATTGGAGATGAAGAATACAAAGCTGAAAACTATGATTTCAGAGGTGTTGTTCTCTCCAAACAGGTTGCATGTGGCTAGACAGGGAGCTGTTTTGTGTTTGGTGGCATGTTATTGCAGTGGTTCTCAACCTGTGGGTCTCAACCCTTTTGGGGGTTGAGTGACCCTTTTCGCAAGTGTTGCCTAAGCCCATCAGAAAATACAGCTATTTTTATTATGATTATATTATGATAAAGCAGCAGCAAAATTACAGTTATGAAGTAGCAACTAAAATAATTTTGTGGTTTGGGATCACCATGACTTGACTAACTGGATTAAAGGGACACAGCATTAGGAAGGTTGAGAACTACTATTTCACGTCTCTAAGGATTGCATCAGTATAAGAATTACTGAGATTGACTTTGAGGCTACTCAAATGAGCCAGAAGTGAATTAAAAGCAATAGTTCACATTTAACGGTTTTTAACAAAATGCTGTGTAGGCAAGACTGTGACAAATAAAAAACTCTCACAAATTGTTAATGACAAAACTTGTGTATATCTTCTGTGGGCTGTAAATAGATGAGGTGCAGGCAGGCATGGTGTTTGTCTTTGTAGATCGTGTAACTAATACTTTCCACCCACATGCTGACACATCGCCTTGTCTTTATTTAGTAGAACTTCATATGCTCTTTTAACATCTACACATTCCTTTGTTGCTCTTCTTTTTCATAATTTTTCTATAACCCTCGAGTCTGCTCGTTTAACTCCAGGAAATACTCTGTTGAGATTTTTATAGGATCATAATGTTGTAATTTAATTTAGAATTAATATATGTATGTGGCCCATTTTCCCTACTGAAGATTGGATCTGCCTTTCTCTTTGTGTACATCCACTTGTGTTTTGCGTTTAGGTTTTTCTGAAGTAGGCAAGTCTTCAGTTGGGAAGTCATGGGAAGACAGCAAGGTGTTTTGGTGCCGATAGTCAGGAAGCAGATGGCCTGGTGCTGGCATGTGGCCTTCTAGGGTTCTACTACATTTACTTCCTGGAATCTCCACACATGTCATTGCTTTAGAAAATTGCTTCTTTTATAGTATGGTACTGGTTTTATTTATGGACACAGAGTAGTGATAACTGTATTTAGCTGTCACTTCTCTCATGTAATTTATTGTTTGTTTTGCTTGAGTTTTGTAGGTAAAGACAAAGCAAATGCAAATAGAGAAAATTTTCCCTCTTTGCAAGCCCTCACTCCTGTCCAAGATTTCTCAATGTGACATGAAGCAGCTATGGTGACTTTGGTGACCTTGGAAAACCTATTATACTTCCAGGTTTAGTGATGAGATCATCTACTTTTCTTGTGCCTGTGAACAAATAGCGGAGAAATGAGGGTTTATTTTAGCTACAGTTTGATGCTGAGGTCACTCTTGGTGGTATCACACAGTCAGTGAGGTGTCTGGTCCCATTGTATCCACAGGCAGGAGGCAGAGAGCATGGATGCTGGCACCCGGTTTCTCCTTCTCCTCAGTCCTGCATCCCTGCCCATGGGATGATGTACCCACATTCAGGGCAGGTCTTCTCTCTTCATTTAAACCTTTCAGAAATATCCACATAGACACACAGAGGTATGTTTCCATTAATCTATGGAAGAGTGACCATGACCATGGGGTTGTTTCTGATGCTTTCCTTGTGGCATTGTCCTTATAATACACAAGAGACTTCTGACTCAAACCATGGATTTGACTATGGATCCTAAACCCATGGAAAGGCCAGATCTGCTGTGGCTCTTCCTCAAATTGAAGGTGTAATGGACAGCAGCTTCGTGTACACTGCAGGTGTATCCCATGTTTTCACTTCACTTCATCTCTGTTGAGGCCAAGAAACCAGAGCCAATCTTGGCAGGTCAGAAGATATTTCTGGGTTCTTCTTTCCTACTTTCTATGTTTCAGTTTTATCTGCAGACCTTGCCCTTCAATTCTCTGCTCTCTTTGTTAGTTCTTCAATGCTGTAGAATGTTTTGAAATCATGTTATTCATCATAGCTGGTTAGTTTTCTCACAACCTTCTCCAAGTTTTCTTACATGTCTTCATTAAAATGAAAGTTTTCATCCCTCGATCTATTTCTGCACAATGTTCAGCTTACCACTCTTCAATATAAACCTGCTTAGGAAACTTATTTACTTGAGAAAAATCTTTGCTTTCTGTATTGGTCAGTTTTCTTCATTGTTCTTAGATAGACCCAAGAAAAAGATGTTAAAGGAGAGCAGATAAGTTCTGGCTTGCTCACAATTCTAAAAGTTTTAGTTCATGGTTAACTGACACCATTGCTTTTAGGCTCATGCAAGATAAGCAGAAACATCATGGATGAAGGTCACAGTGGAGGAAAGCTATTTATCTCACGGCAGACCCGAAGCAAAAGGGAGTAACAGAGAAGAGGCAGGACAGGGCCCATTATTCACAGACTCATCATTCAGTGACCTCCTTGTGTGATTCAGGAGCCAACACAAAGTTTCCATCACCTCTAACAATGCCTGCAAATGAAGCATTCATTAATAGCCATTCATTAGGTTAAACTCACATAACACAGTTACCTCTCAGTGATTGGATGTACCTCCCAGAAGGCATACCTTTGGGGTCCCACCTTACTTGTAAGCCATAGCAGCTCCTTATAATGTGTAGGAGAAAGAATCCACATGGGTTGTTGATACTATTCAGAAGTTGCTCCACACTTATGGTTCAGAATCACTTAAATTTCTTTTTCTCCTTAGATTGTACACATCAGCCACTAGAACAGTGGTCATCAATCTTCGTAGTGTTGTGTTGAGACCCTTTCATACAGTTGCTCAAGTTGTGGTGTGCCCCAACCATTGGTGACCTTAGGCTATCCCTGTGAAAGGGTTGTTTGATTCCCAAATGGGTCATGACCCACAGATTGAGACCCACTACACTGTACCTTTCTATTTAGTTCTCTGTCGTCTGTCGTTCTGTACATTTGCAGTTTCAACCCTGCCTTCTCCTATCATGACTGACTCATGGCCACTCCTCAGTTGACTTCATCTGGTTCCTAGGTGAGGCTGGCTCTCCCTGCTCTCCTATACCAGCCTCAACTTCCCTGCCATGGCATTTCCATACCCTACTGTGTTTACAACTCTGTCTTATCCTGGGTTGAATTTTTATGCAGATCATGTTTGCAACTGGGTGTCTACTAAGGAGTAGACATTTACTTAAATTTGTTTAATATATGAATACATGGGTATCAGGAATTCTGTTTCCCAAAGCAATTGTCTTAACTGGGCCATTCACCTCTACCAATAAGACTTCCGTGTAAGTACCATGTCCCTAACTTAGATTAGTGCTATGCCATTGCAGTTGGAGTTGTTATCCTGACTTCCATTTGTATGTGTCTGTAATCTTGTTGCCATGCAACCAGCTGACTGACTGCTGGTGAACGCCAGATAAAACCATTCTGCAGCTTTATGCCTCTCATTGCTGCTTTCCTTTGCACTCTGAACAAAACAATGTTCCAGACGGCTCCTTATGTGGAGCTGATTTGCTCCCTCAGTTCACAGAGGCTCCAGCTTTCTCTACCATCTTTCTCTGGTCTTCTTCTCCAGTAACTGTTATCTGTCTTGGCCGATCCTGGGTGGGATGTGATGTTTGAGCACTTGTCTATCTTCATTGGTGTCATGCAATGTGATCCACTCAGGGCAAGGTCCTTGCTTTGCTCACTGCTGGAGCCGATGACTGAGCTTAGCACCTCCTTATCCCTGAGTGGTAGCTGAGTGAATAAGTGTTGGTTGAGTGAATGAATAGATGTACTTTGTCAGTCACCCTGAGCCACAGTCCTCAGAACACCTGGTTGTGCTCCTGCAGTCTTGGCTATGAAGCCTGAGAAAGTTCCCTTTTTTTTAACTTTCAATTTTAAAGTCTTTGGGTGGGAGGGTTGTGATCTATTTCCAATTTTGCAAATAAAATATATCTCTACCTTTTTGGATCCCTTCTATATAGGTTAGATTGTATAATTACAGAGGCTTTAAGATAGATCCGAAATAAAATTTTCATTCAAACCTAGCCAACTTTAGTTTATGATAATGGACTTCATGCATAGCAGCATAGCTGCTGGTTGGATTCCTTGCCTTTGGCCAAGGACTAGTAATCTGAAGAAAATGGAGTATATATCTTTCAGAAACATCCATAGAAAAAGTTCACAACAGAATTGAATTTGAGCCTCCAAATGCAAAATCAATTGGAATTGGCTCACTGTGGATCACTAAATTTCTACAATGACCAGTGTGGAGAAGGTGTGTGCTCAGAATAAGGCCCCATGTCGTGTGGACTCAGATCTAGATTCTGCCAGCCCTTTCCATGGCAACCACAGTGCCCCTCAGCAAAGGCACCGTGGCTTGGTTTAGCAGGTTATTGCTTTGGTTCTGTAGCTCCTGGGATGTTGAATATTTATGGAAACAGTTTGATGGTTTGGTGAACTTATTTATTTCTCTTTGCTGTGTGTGTTTGGTACTGTCTCACACATGTTGCTGTTGGGTCTTCACTTGGCCCTCCCAGTCAGTGAAGTTACTAGTAAATTCACTTTACAGAACAGCAAAAATCCAGTCCAAAGAAGAATGTGGCCCCCTGAGCATGAAATGCATTGGGAAGAAGGGAGTGCTTAGCTTTTTATTCATCTCCTTCCTAGATTTCAGATTTCTTACTCTAGTACACATTTCTTATTTGATTTTGTTAAGTTAAATTAAATACATTCTGTGTGTTTGTGTATACTTACGTAATTAATGTTTCTTTTATGCAATTAAATGAATATTACTATGTAATTGAGAAAGATCTTGTGAGTGTGTGACACTTACTTGTTTGTTTTAGATCTTTGCATTTGCCTGTGATGCCTGTAAAGAAGTCATCCTCCGGGTCCCCTCTGAACTACCTGCTGAGAAATTTGTTGGCAGAGGTAAAGAGTGGCTACAGTGTGTCATAAACCCTGATGTGGTATGCTCTCTTAAATGTCCCGGTGACGTGTAGGACCATGAAGGTCTTGTGATTAATAGCTAAAAGTGAACAGTGTTGTCATTTAAATACATGTCATATCATACCAATGAAATAATAATTATTTATTGGAACATATGATTATCCAAAGAAGATAAAACGATGAAGTTCAAATAATAACATAATTTTTGATATTTATATTCCATGTTCGATACTGTATATGCTAAATACACTTCTAAGCATTTGAGAAATAATATTGTAGTTATATCTTGAGTTTGATGGTATTTTTGGGTTTTCATTATTAAACATTTCGATGTGTTACTGAATTTTATTTCTATTTCTTCTCCTTCTTCTCCTTCTTCTCCTTCTCCTTCTCCTTCTCCTTCTCCTTCTCCTTCTCCTTCTCCTCCTTCTCCTTCTCCTTCTTCTTCCTCCTCCTCCTCTCCTCCTCCTCCTCCTCCTCCTCCTCCTCCTCCTCCTCCTCCTCCTCCCTCCTCCTCCTCCTCCTCCTCCTTCTCCTTCTAAGTGTTCTGGCATCAAACCCAGGGCACCACATTTGTTGAGCAAACAGTTTACACTGAGATATGTTTTTAGCCTCATATACTTCTTTTTATAAATTAATTCTTTATTTAGTTTAACTACTAAAATAAGCGTGTGTGTATGTACATGTGTGCTTCCCCTGCCCACACGCATACACATGCAGAGTAAGAACTTTATTCCCTGACACCTCACTGGCCCAGTCAATTCTTTATGTGATTTAGATGTAGAAGGAAAAAAAAATAAACTAAATGTGGAAATATGTTAATTATTTTTCATTTAGTGTAGACTTCAGTAGTATTTCAATTTAGTAACTGTTGACTTTAATTCAAGTACTGTGTAGTCGCTAATAGCTAATTTTAGATAAGAAAGAAAATCCATTGTGTCAAATGTTCAAATACTGGAATTCACATGACATTTTTTCAGGACAAGTATCTCTTTAAACACATGTAAAGCAAAGTGTTAGAAGCAGTATGTGTGTTTTGGGAGGACCTTAACCATATAGTTTCATATATGATTGGAAAATACTATATATTTCACTATGTGATTTAAGTGTTTTGATCCCTTGCATGTATATACTTTTGAACTCGATGTTGCTAAATTGAGGGCTGTGTGTGTTTCCTGCAGTGAACCTGATGGACTGCCTTAAATCAGCAAATATAATTCATCTGAGTGATCCTGACTTCCAAGTCTTAGAAGACGGTTCTGTGTACACAACCAATTCTGTTGTTTTGTCCTCGGGGCAAAGGAGCTTTACCATATGGCTTTTCAACACGGACAGCCAAGAAGAAAGGGAGCTGTCTGTCCATTTAGAGAGCCCAGTAGAGGTAAGTGAGATGATATATGTGAAGTGTAATGGGTGTTTCTTTAGGGCTAACTGACACTGACAAGGAGGATACGGAACCAGAGAAGACTTGGGATGCTTTGGTTAGAAAGGGAATGAGAGCCAGGGTCAACTGTGTTTTAGTGAAGGAGGCTTGGCTGTGAAACTTGTCATTACAAGTTGGGATAAGCTTCACATGAGAACAGAGACAGGACACAAAGAAACACTTTCATTTGGGGGATGTGTTTCTAAAAACAAGTTTGGAAACTCTACCTCTTGAAAAGCCCACAAAAGGATTTGGGTCAAAGACGTAGATAGTTTAAGCAAGCATTTATTTAGCCAAGCCAAGCCAACCAACAGTATAAAGAGAGATTTAATCGTGCTGCTCCATGGCAGAGATCAGCCAGTGAATTCTGTGTTGTGGATCTTATAAAAAAAAAAACTTTATGAATATTCATGAGGTGGGTAGCATATTCTGGGGAAAAGGTGATCCTTTTTTGACATCAAGTTATGATGGACTACATTTCACTTTTATAGGGTTTTTCCCCATGGTCTTGTAGAAAAGCCCACAAATGGAGCATGGGTTTGGTGGGGGTGTTGTAGGGGGACAGAAAGCCACAGTGCAAGTGATAAAATGATGACATCAGGCCTTGGGGGATGCAGACCCTTTGTTAGCGGACATACGAGGGAGAATGCCCTGGTGCCTTAGTTTCCAATGTGTTGGGAACAGCCTAACTGTGGCTTCAACACTCCTACCCTCAGAGGGGTTCCGAGTGTCTGGAGACTCTGCTACCTGGACACAGCTGCAACTTCCTTCTTTACCTCACATTTAACTCCTTGCCTACCCCATGTCATTAGCATGGCTTGTAGTCTTAGAAGACAGATAACATTGTCAAGGTTTTGACCATGTGTATGCCTGTTGATTCTGACACCAAAGGTCAAAAAAACCTCTCCTAGTCCCTGGCTGTCCTTCACTGAAGTGGGCTGAGCTGTATCACCATGTTTCTCTCTTCATTCTGACAGATCTCTCTTGGTACCTGGGCTCTGGCTAGTGGCTGGTGAGTGGAATGTGCTTTTGGTAAATCTGGAAGCCAAGCCATCCAAGTCATTCTAACTGCATTTCCTTCTCCTGTGCTCTTGCATGGCAATGCGGCAGCAAACATTTGCTTTTCAGTGTGGCATCTACTCTTCTGGTCTCTCTCTCTTCTGTATTTCATCAAGTTATTTTCTCAAGAGAATGGCTGGCATCACAATAACTACAGTCTTATTCTTTGTCAATAGTGTTATGATTTCTGCAGTATTGAGATTTAGTTTGGTTTTGAAGTACTTCCATGTGTTTATATGTCCCTAGCCAATTCTTATGAGAGGAGACAAATGTATCAGTTTGAGTGTCTGGGATGAAGTAGCCATTGACTTTAACAATTAAAGCCTATTTTTTTTGTCTCCTAATCAAGGTACTAAATAAAAGACAGCACACAGAGAAAGTTCTCAGCCGTGCCAAGAGAAGATGGGCTCCTATCCCTTGTTCCATGCTAGAGAATTCACTGGGTCCCTTCCCACTTTTCCTTCAACAGGTAGAGTTTACTCTAGCTGCAGAAGTCTGTCATTTCCATTTTCAAAAAGAATCAATAGCTATTTAAAAGTAATTATGTGAGGGTTGGAAATGTGTCTCAGTGATAGAACGCCTGCCTGTTGTACTTAAGACTTTGAATGAATCCTTACTAATTAAAAACAGGAAACTATGTAAAATAGTTACACATAAATATGTGAATGGAAGGTTTAGGTGCTTCAACATGTGTGCAAATATTTCTTAATAGTTATGACACATGTTTTGCAGCTTTAGTCATGCAAACGTAATCTATGAGAACTGTAAAACTCATCTAGTATTCTAAAGCCATATTGGTGTTGTTCATTTTATATACTGTTACGAAGATAGCTGCTTTCAAGTGTATTGTGTATTTTGACCAAATTCACTTCACTTACTGATTTTCCCTCCCTCCTCCCATTGCCCTCCTTCCTTCCTTCACTCCCCCTTCTCTTTCATGTCATATAGAAAATGGTTTTATACATTATAGATTATATATACATATTATATATACAGTTTAGATCCATAAGTGGGAGAAAATGTGGTGTTTTTCTTCCAGGGCTTGGCTTATCCATGTAGACAAGGTCTTGCCCCTTAGCCTCAAGCTGGCCTTACCTCGTAATTCTCTATCTCTCTTTCCCAGTGCTGGGACTACAGGCAGATGCCACCACACCTGATGAAAACTAGCCTTTAAAATACTCGACCAAATACAATAAAAACTCAGGCCTAAATTGAGTGGCAACAGATAATAATTCAATATCATCTTGGTATAGTTTTCAATAAAGAGAAGTCCCAAATGTTTGGTTTATTGTATAGTGTTTAGTCTATGAAGTATTTTTTGATTTGCTGCTGTGGGATTTTGCAAATATCTTGTTTTTGAAGATTTCTCATTGTAATTCCTTATTATATTGCTGCATTTTTTCTGAAATTGTTTATTTTAGTAACTGATAGTGTGATTGAATAAAAATACACATACAAGTTCTGTGAAATAAACATATGTCCCATGCTTATACTCTCTGTTCTCTAGATCCAATCTGACACAGCTCAAAACTACACCATATACTATTCCATCAGAGGTCCAGGAGTTGACAAAGAGCCTCTAAACTTATTTATGTGGAAAGAGATACTGGAAACCTGTATTGCACTGGTCGTGTAGATCGTGAACAGTATGAGTCCTTCGAGGTAAGGTCTAAAGATCATGTGTTGTATTAAAAGAAAGCTGGGGAGGAAAGGCTTTATTTGGGTTATGCAGCACATCACTGTTCATCACTGAAAGAAATTAGCTCAAGAACTCGAAACAGGCTAGGAACTTGTAGGCACGAGGTGGTGCAGAAGCCATAAAGGGTGCTGCCTGCTGGCTTGCTCATCATGGCTTGTTCAGCCTGCTTTTTCATAAAACTCAGGACCACCAGTCCAGGGATTGTTCCATTTACAGTGGGCGAGGAGGGCCTCCCCCGTCAGTCATTATTAAGGAAATGCCCTACAAGCTGCTTACAGCCCAGCTCATGCAGAAGGATTTTCAACAGAGCTTCTCTGCTTTCAGAGGACCCTAGCCTCTGTCAAGTTGACAGAAAATTAGGCCCACAGCAGTTATTACTTCAGCCACTCTATCATTTACTCCCTTACCCAACAAATTAAAAGGAATAAATAAAATTCATTAGTTTTTTTCTGGCTTTATGATTTTTTTTTTGTTTTAATTTTCTAAAGGAGAAAACATTTGGCTATGCATTTGTTTGTCTCAGTGAAAAGAGCATGCTTGCCCCATGTGAGAAACTGAATTCCATCCCTAGCACCACAAAACCTCAACATGGTTATTTTCACATATATATTATGATTTTACTCTATTCACAGCTGACTGCATTTGCAACAACTCCAGACGGGTACACGCCAGAGTACCCACTGCAACTCTTATTAGAATAGAAGATGAGAATGATAACTACCCATCTTTACACAGACAGTGTACAGCTTCACAGTTCTGGAAAACAGCCCCATTGGTAAGTAGCTACACCATTGATACAGGGCGGCTTGAATGGGCTTTGGTTCATAAACTGAGCCTGTCTGTGGCCCCAGGAAAGCACCATGTGGTGTCAAGAACAGGGCATTTTCTTCTGTCTTTCACTGGTTTCTTGGTTTGACAACCTGTGGTTTCTTAGTTTCTTATCCAGTCAATGCATCATCTGTAGACAAGAGTATCAAAGAGACTGCATGATTCGGGTACCCTCCAAATAAGTTACTTTCCATATCTATGAGAGGTGAATGAAATGTTTTAAGTGAAGGTTTAAACAAAAACATTCAGCATGTGCGACCACCTACTGCTCCGGTGATGAGGGAATGGGTAGGAACATTCCGGGCATGATCGAGAGACTATCTTTGGGGATTTACCCTAGGAAGACCTGACTGAACCAATTGATATTTAGAAAAAAACTGCCTAAATTGGTTAATGTAAGCACAGGCTTGCAAATGAAAAAAGAACTCAAGAATAATCAGAAAAAAAGAATTCTCAGTTTAGAAGTGCAGAATTCACAGAGGGATAGATCATCTATAGAGGCCCACAGAGAAATACAGTGAAAATTGTGGTGGTCACCAGATTCCCAAAAGTTTACAATATGAGTGTATTTAAAAAGAGGTGTTATTTTATGTAAGCATCTAATAACTTATAAAAGCTGTGATACTGCTCTGTCAGAAAGTGCTCCAGATGAATTCCCAAGTAGCCAGAAAGAGGGAATTAAGAGACAGAGCACGGAGGGTTTGGAAACTGAACAGGAGCTTTTACCTCCACAGGTTCTCCTGTCGGGGAGGTCTGTGCGACAGACAAGGACGAGCCGGACACGATGCACACTCGGCTGAGGTACTCCATCCTGAAGCAGTTGCCTTCTCCACCCACGTTATTTACTATGCATCCCAGTACTGGTGTGATCACTACCACGTCAGCTCAGCTGGACGAGAGGTAACAAATGTCAGCAGGGAAGCTGGATTAGAGCATAATTTTTAAGAGCATACTGTCTCAGCTGGACAGAGGGGTCACATGTGGTAGGGGATGAATCTGGCTATTTAAGAGCACGGATACATTATCTCTAATCTGAAAAATCTCAAGGCAGAAATGCACCAAAATATGAGCTTTTTTTGAACAATAATTTGTCACAGACCGAAAATTCCGCACCTAACCTCATGAACCAAAACACAGACATTCTAAAAATAAGTATAAAATTGCCTTTGAGCTGTGAGTACTCAATGTAAGTGAAACACACAACAATTTGTGTCTTAATGTGAGCCTGACACCAAGTTACCTGTGATGTAGATTCAAGATTCTAAAATCTGTAAACATCTGAAACATTTCTGGTCTCCAGACACTTTGGAAGGGGGTTCTCCTGCCTGCTGTCTCTGCAAATGAAGGCCATTAAGTAACCTCATGGCATGTTAATTTAGAACATCTAGAATATTCTCTCCTGAATTTTATCTTTTATGAAATCAAAATTGACATAGAGATATTGAAGCAAGGAAGCATCTAATAAAAAGTGAACCTTCTCAAGATGGGTGGAAATATGTTATCCACCTTTTAACTTTTAAAATGAAAGAGTACCTTTAAGCCTTGTTTATGTTCATCCCCTTATGTAGATAAAATATCTTTCATGCATAGCCTGTGGTTCCAATTTTTAGCTAACTGCTCAAATCCTTATTTTGCCTGCAAATCTGAAACGCACCATAGATGCAGTGTATGTAAAATTTAACTTATCAGCAATCTCTTTTCCCATGTTGTTTTCTTTTTTCATTTTTTTTCAAAATGACTTTAGTAAGTTCCTCAGTTGATGACTTTTCTAATATCATTTGCAGTCATGCTGTCAAAACTGTGTATTGCCTCTTCTCATCTAGATCCAAAAACTTTCCAAAGTATGCTAATATTCCCTCTGAGGATATTTTACATGCATATTGTATACTTTTACTGTGACTACCCTATTAGCTATTTATTACTTCCTTATCCAAATATTACATTTCCCAGCCAGTGCTATGCACTAAAATCCCAATAAAATTTTGCTGGTCTTATGTAATATCATCTGTGATCTTTAGTTTGGAGTAGTACATGATTATTGGGTATTATTATAAATCTCAGAATTCCAACAGTGGCTGGAGACACACTCATAGTTGGGCCAGGCTGTACTTTCAGGGGACCTGTGTTTAGTTCCCAGAACCATATTGGGTAGCGCACAACTGATTATACCTCCAGGGCATGTGACACCTTCTTCTGACCACATGACCTCTGTGACACCATGCTGCTGCACATGCACACACTTAGGCACACACAAATTAAATTTAAATAAATAAAACAATCTTTAAAAAACCTTTCTAGTGTATATATTTTCTGAGAATCCAGAATTTCAAATACTGGTAAATGATTAATAACAATAACAAGCTATCATGTTTTCACTTCTTTATATACCTTAAATACCTTTATACTTATTGATACAAGTTAGCCCAAGGTGTTACTAGGCAAAGCAAATAGTTGCTTAATAAATCACTTCAATAAGTGATTTAACAAAATGTCTTATAAATGTTCTCTGGACAACTACAGGTTCCTTTCAGTATAAATAGTGCCTTTGGAATAAAAACAAACAAAAAGAAATAAGATCAGAAGTGTTTGTTAAGTGTCCAAACCAAACCTTTTAATGAACACTTACAGGGCTGGAGAGATGGCTCATTGGTTAAGAGTGGATATGTAAACATGTTGTACTGGAACCTAACTCATATCAACTGTTCATAGCACCAACCACAGGGGATTGACACTCTTTTGGGCTCTCTGACCATCTGCCCTCACACAAACACCCACATACACACATGATGATAAATAATGATAATGAATCTCAACAAGTAAATGAATATTGATGGCAAAGTCGGTACCAAACGTCGGACACATGAAAGAGTTTACTAAATAGTTCTTGGCAGTAAGTTTTTAAACTCGGGATTCCAGTTTGTACATGTAGTTTAAATATTGGAGCTTCTCTTTTGTCTGCAGATAACACAAATCTGTATTTTAGGATAGTAAAAAAAGAATGTCTTTGCTTTCTCAGTCAACTGACTATTTTCAATAATCTCAATGCACTTTGCTGCAAAGGAAACATGCTCCCCTCCTGAGAGAAGCAGCATGAGGTTCATGAGGGCAGGCAGGTGAAAAGTTGGTTGTCATTTAAGCCTGCATACGGAAGAGGTTGTGAGGGCAGACATGGGTTGCAAACATTAGCATTCAGTTTTATTTAGGTTAGTTAATGAGTGAAGGCAGGAAGGATTAGCAGGAGCTGAAATTATGGTACAAAGATGCTGAAAAGGAGACAAGTGGTCATTTTAGTAATAATCGTTTAGAATATAAACGTGTACTTTGGACTGGACATAAAACATTATCTGCATTGCTGTGAATACTAACATATCCATGACTACAGTGTTTCTCTTCCTTTTGAAAGTTCCTAAAGCTAATTATATATTTAGTTGATAGCACTTTCCCTTTGAGAAACGACTCAGTTTTCATATATTGATCATACATTACTAGAGTGAGACACTTTTTGTAGATGTAAACGCTGTGAAACAGAACAATGTTCTTCTAAATTATTAGTGCAAGACAAGTTACAGAGTAGAAGTCAAGATTCCATTTATAATGATGCTCTTTCACCTAATAGTTATATTTTCGTTGCTTTCAGTTGATTGACAAGTACCAGTTGATAATAAAAGTCCAGGATATGGATGGCCAGTATTTTGGTTTGCAGACAACAGCAACCTGTGTCATTACTATTGGAGATGTGAATGACAACTGGCCAGCGTTCACTCGTACTACAGTAAGTGTGTGCTGCTTACTAGAGAGAAATGCTTGACTCGGTGTCAGTTTTAATGTGTGAATCCCTTTCTGTGCCTCATGGATTAGCACAAAATGCTCACAATGGCCTGAAGGTTTAAACATGAGACCATGGTACTTGGAAAATTGCAAGAACGGGGCTTACTTCACATGGTAATCTGTTTTGTGAGGCTCGATTAATGAAGCTTTATTCTTCTTACTTTTTTTTAGTATGTGACATCAGTGGAAGAAAATACAGTTAATGTGGAAATACTACGTCTTACTGTTCAGGATAAAGATTTAGTTAACTCTCCTAATTGGAGAGCTAATTATACCATTTTAAAGGGCAACGAAAATGGAAATTTTAAAATCGTAACAGATCCCCAAACCAATGAAGGCATTCTGCATGTGATTAAGGTAAGGATTCATTATTAAATTGGATATTTGTAATTTATAACATATAATAGGCAAAGATTTAATGGGAAGAAAGATATTCTGGTAAATGGAAACATAAAATAGATAATTTAGGTAATTATAAATACTATTTCATTTATATATATTAAATGGAATAAGCATATTCATTTTGAGTAACTATTAGTTTGCTTTCTATAGCTGTGATAAAGCACCACGAACAAAAGCAACTTGAAGTGAAAACTTTTTTATTCATATTTGCTTGCACTTCCATATCACAGTTCAAAGGAAGTCAGGGTAGGAACTCAAGGCAGGAACTGAAACAGAGGTCATGGAAGGACACTTTTCATTGATCTGCTCTCTTTGCTTGCTTAGTCTTGTTTCTTAGATACCGTAACAGCTTCTCAGGGGTGGCCCCACCCACACTGTGCTGGGCCCTCCCACATCAATCATTAATCAAAAAAGTGACCACAGGCTTCCCTACGGTCTAGTCTTACAGAAGCATTTTCTTAATTGAGAATCTCTCTTCTCAGATGACATGGTTTTATAATATCTTCATTTGTGTTTTATTCATGTGGCTGAATATACATTTTATAACATGTATTTTAACAGGTTAGAAATTAGTGTAGCATTAACCCCAATGGAGAGATCCAGTCCTTTACAGAATATTTTTTCTGTTTCTGGATCAAGGAGTTTCATTTATTTACTGAGTTTCTCAGATGAGTTAGACCTGGTCAGACTCAGGGAGACTGTCAGTAGGTTTGTCCATATCTTGTATATAGTCCAGTCTTAGTTAGCAATCAGGTTCACAGCATGCAGCTCAGGCAGTCAGAGATGTCTTCATTCCCGTGACCTCTGACTCACATTGCTTAAGAGCCAGGCCTGGTACAGGAAGGAGCCCAAGCTGCTTCAACCTTAGATGCTTATATGGCATCATAGGTTCTTTCTGTGACATCATTAAATAAAATATAATTCTGTCTGGGTTTAGAGCAGTGGTTCTCAATCTGTGAGTTTCGACCTCTTTGGAGATTGAAGGACCCTTTCCACAGGGGCAGCATTACCAGATATCCTGCATACCAGATATTTACATTACAATTCACCTCAGTAACAAAATTACTGTAGCAATGTTGGGGGTCACGGTAACTCAAAGAACTGTATTTAAGGATAACAGCATTAGGAAGGTTGAGGACAGTTGGGCTAGAGAGTTTTCCTTTTATACATTCTCAAGGACGGTGGAACAAAGATAATCTCATTTTCCTCACAGTGATGCATTTTAGCTGCAGTTCCTGGGTACTTTTTAAATTGTTTCCAAACAACAAAGAAAAGCCCTTTAAATCCTCTCTCTTACTTGACTCCACAGCTGTCCCACCCTCATACCAGCCTTTATTCCTGGATCATTTTTTTGTCAGCTGTTCTCATCACCTCTCTAACCAGGCTTAATAAAGCATACTTTCCACCAACTTTGGATGAAGACATTTGAAAAAGGAACAAATTGTGTCTCTAAGCTTTCTTTTCTTGTTTCCTTTCTACTGTTTTACTGCTTCAAAATTCCCCATGGGAAAGTCCAACAGATCTTTTTCTTAGAACTTGATTATCAAGTTTAGATTAACTGAATTTTTTCTTCGGGCTGCATCCTTAAACAGCATCATGTCTTGCCAAGGGGAGCTAAAGGTAGGGATTTTAAGGGTGGCCACCATAGAATCCACAGCTGGGCAAGAGAACTATTTTCCTCCTCTCAGGTGTTTCTCTTGCCCATTATAAAGTAATAAAAGGACCACTTCATCCCAGTCCCACAGCGTGAAGAGTTTATGGAAGAGAAAAGCAGGAGAGCAAAAGGCAAGATGCAAAGACCAAGGAAGTTTACAGAAGCAAAAATCAAGCAGTTAGTACCCCACAGCAGGAACACCCTATCCTATTCTTATCTACCTGCAGGCCACTACGATCTCACAGGCATTCCAGGGCAAAGGTCAATGGCTCTTGGGGTGCTGGTTCTTTAGCCTGCACAGAGGTGGTATGTGTAAATTGTTATGCAGGTCTGAGACTCCCAGAGAAGTGTTTAATGATTGGGATAGAGCAGTTTCTTGAGCAGGCAATAACACAGTGCTGCCCAGTAGGGATGGCTGTCACATCCCCATACCATTCCTAAACATTCTATAAGGCTGGAGCTATAGTAGCATGCTGGTCTAGCACACACAATGTCCTTGATTCAAATTCTAAACCAACCTAAATTGGGCATGGTGGTACACAGTTGTAAAATCCAGGTGGAGGCAAGAGAGTAAGATGACATTAATGTCATCCTTGACCAATCTTGAACACACAAGACAGAAAAAAAAAAAAAAGCTTTAAAAATTTGACCTAGTTTTTGACGTCCAAATCCTTCTTAGACTCTTACCATCCTTCTTAGACTCTAAGTAACTACTGTAAAATAACTGTTACAGTCCATACCCAAAATTGGAATGTACATTAAGCAACTAATGGTTAAGTCTCATCTAGAGCCTATCTGTGATACCTTTCATTTTCAATTTTCTTTTGAGGAAAAGTTGTTTGTTTGTTGCCAGCTCCACCCAAATACTGGATTTGTTGAAATCTCCCCCATGGTTCAGGCCTTTGTTTAATGTTCTCATGACTGTTCCCAATCTGGTCCTTAGTATTTTCAAATCAGCAAGTCCTTCATGTAGTGCACTTCACCAGCTCTTCCATGCTTTGACCTGATCATCTGTACATTTCTGTAGCCTCTGGACTATGAAGAACGGCAACAGGTGATCCTGCAAATTGGTGTAGTTAATGAAGCTCCATACACTAGAGAGGCTAGCTCAAAGTCACCCATGAGCACAGCTACAGTGACTGTCACGGTGACAAATCAGGACGAGGGCCCTGAGTGTATCCCTCCAACACAAACTGTGAGGATTCGAGAAAATGTACCGGTTGGTACTAGAAACGATGGATATAAGGCATATGACCCAGAGACCAGAAACAGCAATGGCATAAGGTATTTGTACTGTTCTTGTTCCTTTAGCATTTACAACGCTAGAAAAGTCCATAACTTCTTGTTATTGGCATTATGATTCGACTCATGGTACTTCTTGTTGTGTTCCTTCACTGTGGTTAATAGGTACAGGAAGTTAAGTGACCCAAAAGGGTGGGTCACTGTAAATGAAGATTCAGGATCAATCGCCATTTTCCGAACTCTGGACCGAGAGGCTGAGACATCAGAAATGGATCTATAATATTACAGTCCTTGCATTAGATGCAGGTAAGAAATCTGTTTCTAATACTTTATTTTGATTATATGCTTCCTCAGTTTTAAAGTAAATTACATAGTCTAATTGTTTTAATATGGGATCAAACCCAGGCCTTTCAGATGCCATACAAAACACCCTGCTAACAAACACTGCCCCAGCCCAACAAAATACCTGTTCCATCTTTTGAGACAAGAGTTCACTGTGCAGCCTTGGCCAGTTGGGACCTCTCTATGTAAACCATATTGGCCTTGAACTCATAGAGATCTATCTGTCTCCAAGTGCTAAGAATAAAGGCCTTTGCCATCATGCCCAGCCTACCGAACAGATAGTTTTAAAACTGGCTTCGTATACTTTGAATTTATTTTCCTTCAGCATAACATATAATTAGAAGTGTGCTGTCATTTGTTAACCCATCAGGTAACAGCAGTCTCTTTAGTATTAGATGCAACTATAAGATAGTCACTAAGATGGGGCCAATGATATGGCTCAGCTATTAAGGTCCTTGCTACCAAACCTGAAGACCTGAGTTTGATTCTCAGATGTAGGGAGAGAATGGACTTCTGCCAGTTGTCTTTTGACCTGCATTGTTGGTCATAATAATTAAACACATTTTATAAAAATTAAACAAAAAACCAATTTAGTGTAAGAAACAGTTAAGTAGGAAAGATGTATTTATCTTGCAACATTCAGGAGAGTCCATAAGGAGGAGGTATTTAGTCACATAGTACACTTCTAGAAGACATAACATTTTACAGGAAACTAAGATAGACTTGGGGTCTAGAATTAATTAGGCACATTGTATAAAAGGAATCAGTCACAGTTAATAGTGTAGTGTAAAATGAGGGAGTCCAACTGTGAGTTCACATAGGCCACTTTCGTTTCTGTTGCTATGATGAAATAACCTTATGGATAGCAACACAGAAGAGAAAGGGACTTTTTAACTCACGAGTCCAGGTTGTAGTCCATCATCCCAGGCAAGTCAAAGGCAGAAACTTGAAGCAGGCAGTCACATCCACAGTGAAAAGCAGAGAACACAAAGGCGTGCACAGCCAGTGCTCAGGGGGCTCTCTCTACTCCTCTGCAGCCCAGGGCTCAACATCCAGGGCTGATGCCTTACTCTGTGACTGGGTGTACTCACCTCAGTTACGGTAATCAGGACAATCCCCTCTGCAAAGACATAACCACAGGTCAATGTGATTCTACACCAAGACAAGCTGACAATTAAACTGACCCCATACCATATAAGAACCTAAAATGTAAAATTATGTTTTGTGCATCTTGAAAATTCCGAAAAATATAAGCACAGTGATTGTGTGTATAGAAAACCCATTTAGTGAGTGAAGTGTAATTCTGTTATAAGATATATTTGTTTGGGTGTGGTGCATACTGGCAATTAGAGCACTTGGATATTGGAGGCAATAGGATCAACTCCAGGCCAGCCTCAATTACACAGTAAGTTTGAGGCTAACCTGGGTTATCTGAGACACTTTCAAAAAGAACTTGAAAAACAAAAGCTATAATTGAATTTAGTGCATTTGTAAAATAAATACGCAGTTATAAGAAACATAACTCATTATTCTCTAAGTTGAAAAATTAAACTACATAAGTGATTTTGGAAGATGATTTAGATAGTAGAACTCTGAGTTAACTCAAATATTCTCAAGAGTGAGTCTTCTTAAATATTGTTTCTTTGCTGAATATGTATTAAATATTGTTAAATATTCTTAAATATTGTTTCTTTCTAGAATATGTATTAGATGAATTTTTGCTGTATGATTTTTACAGGTAGTTGAGCTGTGATTTCATTTCTGTTTAACCAATCACTTTCTTCATGTCCTTGAAGATCTTACATATGCTTGTTTCAAAGTTCTCATGTAAAGTGAATCCATCTTCCAATCGGTGATTTTGTTGTTTCTGTTAACACTACCCATTGTAGCATTAACAGGGGCCATTTGATCGGCTCTGCCTTTGGATTCTCCCCTCCTACCTTACTCTGTCTTTGCTGGAAGGTAGTTTTGTAGTGACCTGCACATACATTTCTGATCTGTGGTTCAGACCAGTTCTTAACCTGGTTGCCTGGTGTGCCTAACCTGTGATGGTTCTTGAATTAGCAAGATCTAGCTCCTGTGCCAGAGGGGCCATGGCTAAAGTTTTGGTTGTCAGGCAAGCTTAGTTTTCATTTGCTTAGGTTGGCAGCTGCATATAAGACATGACCTCAACTCTGGGTGGTACAGTTTTTTTTTTCGTTTTCCTCCATGTGTAGTGTCCAAATCCTCCTTAATATGTAGAAAGAACAAATGCTTTAGAGACAGGACTCCTAGTTTCATGCTTGGCTTTAGACTTTGTAACCTCCTTCCTCTGTGGTTGCTCCATCTTTGTATACCTCAGACTTCTTGATGCAGTACCTTGTATAGAGTTATCAGAAAGATTTTTATATATGAATGACAGGTTAATTACAGAAGTTACACCCACAGTCTTAAGTTCCATTTACTTAATATATAGATGACAGGCTATGAGGCTACACCCATAGTGATAATTTCTACATTTGGGAATGTCTCTATACCCTTTGAGCATCAACTTGAACTATTTCTGGTTAAAATTTCTAGATACATATATTATTCAACCTCTTTATTTCAAAACCTAAGCATTCTCTTTATGTATGCTAAACTCCAAGTTCTCTAGTCTAGCATTCAAGGGTTCTTAGTTGTTGCCTGTGTCAGCCCTCACCTTCTGCCTTCTCCATTTTCTTCACATCACTGGTATGTGTGACATGCTGCCCACACTTTATGCTTAGTATGTGTACTCCTTCTATACTTTGTTTTTGTCTCTTCAAAATCAACTAAGACTTCTCTGTCAGCATTTCTTATGCCTAGTGAACAAATGAAAATATCTAAGTAGCAGGTATTGTATGTATAATCCACTTAGAATTGTTGCTCATGGCTGTATTTTTGCAGTAACCTATGCATTGTAAGTGATTATTAAATATAGATATTAATTTTCAATGTAGGATTTCCTAGGAAAAATTAAAAGAATGCAAAAATTGTGTTCTTACTATTCTATTTCTAGATGGGAGAAGCTGCACTGGAACTCTGGGAATCATACTTGAAGATGTGAATGACAATGGCCCATTCATACCCAAGCAGACAGTGGTGATATGCAAGGCTACCATGTCCTCTGCTGAAATTGTTGCGGTTGATCCCGATGAGCCAGTGAATGGCCCACCATTTGATTTTAGTTTGGCAAGTTCTGATTCGGAAGTACGGAGGATGTGGAGGCTGACAAGAATCAATGGTGTGTGCTTTCAAAAATTGCCTTTCTTTTTCAACATCAGTATTCTCGCTCTCTCATTCTCTCTCTCGCCCTCCCTTCCTTCCCCCCCGAACCCCCCCCCCCGCACTCTCTGCATGTATGTATGTATATCTTGGAAAATAAGAGAAAATTTCATTGTAAGAGAACCATTCCAGAAGATACAAATTTTGGAGTAACGGGCAGTGAGCCCCTCCAGTGTTTGCTGTTGACGATATTAGGGTCCCCTTAGGTATTCCTTAAATTTGCATTCATATCCAAGCACTCACCTTTCATGGATGTTTTGTAACTGCTAGCCTGCCAAGCAGCTGGGACAGTAAGCACCTCCTTGTAGGGTGTCTGTGTCTTTCAGAGATCCCAACATTCCACAGCTTCTCTCTGACACCATGCTGGTGTCTTTCTGTTTTGTGTCTACTGTGTTCCCTTTGGGAATTTTACTTTCTTTGGTTCCCAGTTGACCATAGCCCAGAAGGGACTTATTGTGACAAAGATGGGTGAACTTAAAGTAGCTTTTCTCCATTGCCACACTGCATCACACTGACACCAGCAATTAATTCTAGTCTTGTGTACACACTGTCATGGACTGGGAGGTCATGGCCTTGTAGCTTTCCTAAAGTCACCTTTGGGTGACTTGAAACATTACCAAATGTCTTCAACCCCATGCTTTCAGTGGCAGTGCCTCAGTTTCCTGCCATGACAAATTAAAGGACAAGTTTTTAAAAGTGCAAACTGAGGCACCCTGTCTTGAACCAGGATGATCTATCTATGCTGACAATATACACAGATTTTAAAATAACATTCTTTTGTATGTCTTGGGGAAGAGGAAAGAAAGTTATATTTGCTTTTTTTCCTTAAGAAAAGATAACTTTATTCTTGTATTTTTGTCCTCCCTACTTGTTTAGGGTCATAGTATTTCAGTTTAAATGCCATTAATAGAAAACAGGGGATTTTAAACAATTCTCTTTAGCCAAGTAACATTTGGCCATAATGTTCTGGTCAGAAGGCTTGTAAGTCATTTTGCCTCTGTGGCATAAGAATTGAACGCAAGGTCTGTGTTCTTTAACTAGCCGTGTGTTCTTTCACTGAGATGTAACCCAGCTCTGAGTTTTGTTATTTTAAAAATACCAGTCTGTGAACATGTGGAGGCTTGGGAAATGCCAGGGTAAAAAGAATGAACTAACAAAAGTCTTGAAGTGACATGAGTTTCATGTCAAGAGCTGGATATACCAGTTGTTACATAAATCTGACAATGGCGCCTCAGTTTACCCATCTGTAAAACTGGATTATTTCTAGAAATCAACAAGATAATGAAAGACATAGAGTATGACTCACTCTTAGGTTTGCTTTTGGACTCATGATTATGTCTTAGACAATTCACTGAATTAGACAATACACATAATTGTCTAAACTATGGTTTCTATTGAAATGTCAGTTCTGTGATTTCTTGTCCTAGGAAGTCAGTTTCACATTGGGAATTTCAAATGCTATACAGAAAATGAACACTTTGGGCACATTTTCACATTGGGGAATTAAGTAACAAAGTGGTTATTTTATGGCTTTGTGGCAATCTACAGTGATCATCATATTACATCTTTTGCTCTCAGTCCTAGATCCTACCAGCATTTGATCTGTATATTTTCTATTTTTGATCTAAAAAAAATTACATCAAAACAGCAACAGGAAAATTTAGTTGGTCCAAGTGTCCTATAGGACCATAAGATCAAGTTTCTTTGGTGTGCTTATGTCCTGCCTGTTAAGTAAATGTGTTCCAAGCTGTCAGAACTAGTTGTTGATAAACCACAGGTATTTGTATCCATTTGGCACATTTTATGAAAACAAACAAGAGATACCCAAATTTCAAATGGTTGACTCCCTGTGATGAGTCACACATGAAGGGAAATCTAGTGTGATGGGTTTAAGTGAATTGATTAAAGATAGGACATAGACTAACCTCTTACCAAGTCTATCAGTTATTATAGGAAGGATTTGTTTATGAAAAGATAAAATACTTTATTATAAGAACCAAAGGTCTTTAATAAAGAGGGAGGACATTAGTTCCCTCACTGTGGTGACAAGTTAACTGGCAAAGGAAGCTTGAGGAAGGACGGGCTTATTCTGGCTCACGGCTTGAGGGTGCAGTCTGGCTTGAGGGTTCAGTCTGTCATGGTGGGGAAGTCATTGCTGCTGGAGGCTCGTCACATTCCATCCTCAGTCCCGAGTCAGGAGCCCTTACTGCTCATGTGTGGCTCCAGTCCATGGGACACTGTTTTCAGTGTGGGTCTTCCCTCTTATTTAAATCTCTCTGAGAATGCCCTGAGACACATGTCTAGAAGTGTGTCCCCTAGGTGACTTTAAAACCAGGCTGGGTGTGGCTCAGAGGCTTTCAGTTCAGCTGCAGCTTCAGGAAGGATCCTAGCATTTATGAGAATCCGTGAGTGTCCATTTGCAGGGAAGTGGATATCTGTCTGACAACGGCAGGTTTGCTCAAGAAGCTTTTCTAACACCTGCTTTTATTTATTTATTCAGATACAGCAGCTCGTCTTTCCTATCAGACTGACCCTTCATTTGGATCCTATGTAGTTCCCATCCGAGTTACAGACAGGCTCGGTCTGTCCTCAGTCACCTCACTGAATGTCATTGTATGTGACTGCATTACTGAAAGTGACTGCACACACCGCTCTGGAGAAAGGACTGGCTATGCTGAAGTGAGACTTGGACCATGGGCTATCCTTGCTATACTGTTGGGCATAGCCTTGCTATTTTGTAAGTTCTTTCTTGAGTCTAACTCAAAGCCTTTAAAACAATTTAAAGACGTATTCTTAGGATGAATGTTAATCCTTACAGGTGGTGGTTTGAACACAGATACATTTCTATGTAACACAATATATTTAACATATGCACTTAAACTTTATATGTATACTTATTTTATTTTGATGGTGGTGTCCCCTGTGTGATGGTCAGAGAACAATTTTTAGGAGTCTCTTCTTTGTTTCCATTATGTAGGTCTGTGGGGGGAACATAGGTCATCCATTTTGGTGGCAAGCACCTTTACCTACTGAGCCATCTCACCAGCTCATGTATTTAATGCATACTTATGTGTAACTCTCCTGTCTTGTCAGCAGGATATACATTTCACTGTAGAAATATACCATGTGGTATGCGTTTGTAGCATATCTGCTCAGGGCACACTCTTCTGCTGTATACACTTTGACATGTGCAAACATACGTTCTTGAAAGGTGTTTAGTATATACCCTTTAGTACACAATTTATCCAAATCAGACACTGTCAACTCAATTTTACATTATTTGATGAGACACTCACAGAGCCCCTTTCTTTCTGTCTCCAGGTATCCTGTTTACATTAGTCTGTAGTGCTTCTCAGGCATCAAAGCAACAGAAATTCTTCCCGATGACTTAGCGCAGCAGAACCTAATTGTATCAAACACCGAGGCTCCTGGAGATGACAAAGTCGTAAGTCACCTGTGTTTTTAAGCCAAACACAAATGACAATTCACTCTATAGTATTTCTTCTAGCCAGTTTTTATCCTCAACGAACTTCTTTTGGTGTCTGATAACTTAGCAGCAGATGCCGTCCACCCCAGGGAATAGATAAAATGCATCCGGTTCCCACGGATGTGGGTATCTCAGTTTGAACATGCTGTGCTACTTGATATTAAAATAATCTTCCAGTGTACGCTTTCTTTTTCTGTTTCAAATGTCTCACGGCTTCAGTGTTAGGGCTCTATTTTTAAAAGCATCTGTCTAAGCAGCTGTTTATGTTTTCAAGTGTTTCACTTAATTACTCACAGATCACCAGTGTAATTGTTTTTTTTTTTAAAACCTGGCTCAGCAGTAAATCTCTGCTGACTTTGATCATGGTGGGAAAAAGTTTATTGGACTCTTCCTGACTATAATGTGGGTTAGAACTGAGCCTGAGGCGGACGGACAGTCTAAAGTGCTGCACCAGTGAGAGGCGGCTGCTCAGTGGCTCTGACAGTCTGTGAAGGAAGAGCAAGTAGACATCTTCCAAAAAGCATGGCTGATGGCTATAGCAGGAAAGATCGAGAAACACAAGCAAACGACAAAACCAAACCAAATGACTTAACCATACCAGAGAAAAAGACCAAGGGGGAAAGTTCCTTAATTATATGTCAGGGTTTAAATACACAGCCAAGAAGAGGAGTGGCCATAGTGCTGGTGTTTCTGGTATTTTCCTTCCTGGTTTACTGTTTGATTTATGCAGACTACAAGAAATATAGATTTACAGTAATTTTTTTTTTCTGTGTATTTGAGTTGGAAGGGATGGTGTTCAATGTTGATTGAGAAAGTTTGCTATTATTTCTGTTTCTTTTCTTGCCTGATAAAAGAGAATGAGTTTAACTGAGAAAGTAAATACCTGTGGCATAGCTGTGCTGCTTTCGATTTGCTCGAAAGCTGGACAGAGTATGTGCAGTGTGCTACGGAGTGTTTAAAGGTGGAATCTACATGAAGGTGTTTGATTGGCACAGGCAATTGTTTCTTGTGTTAGACACTACATCTAGTATGAGGCATATGCTAGGCCCTCAGTATTGAAAAGACAGATGGAAAGAGCAGCTCCAGTCCATGTCTTTGGAAAAATTACCTTGTGATGCCTACATCAAATCCAGGCAGTGTGTGCATGGGCTGCTCTTTCTCACTGACTTTTCTTCTGCTGCATATTTGATTGATGTATGTCATTATCTTTTCAGTATTCCACAAATGGCTTCACAACTCAAACTGTGGGAACTGGAGTCAAAAGTGGAGGGCATGAGACCATTGAGATGGTAAAAGGAGGACAGCAGACGTCGGACTCCCGCAGGGGGGCTGGCTATCATCACCATACCGTGGATCCTGGCAGGGAGGACATGTGGAGGTGGACAACTACAGATACACTTACTCTGAGTGGCACAATTTCACTCAGCCCCGACTTGGTGAGGTAAGTGTCTGAGTGGTTTTCTAAACTATGTTGCTGTAATTTAAATTTTACAAACGGTTCCAACTTAGAGTTTGTACAGACTCCTCTTTTAGTTAATGATGAATCTATTTATTGAAAAGTTAATGTTTTCAATTAATTTGGGTTTAATTGTGTTCTGATTTATGTGGCCATTTAGTTTCCTGCATTTTTTTATTTGGCTTTTATTACTTTTGAAGGAAATAATTTTGTGCTATGATTTTGCATGTGAAAAATATTGGTTTTAGCAACCTAATATCTAGCACAAGGCAATATCAACAATTTCGATCACTTTGCCTGTTTGGAAAGAATGAAGCTCACATTAATTTGGGTTCGGTTTATCTGGGTGTGTTTTTCCTTTTACTATGATTTGAAAGACAGAAGTAATGACCTCATGAAGCGAGCACTTGGTGCTCACTGACATGCAGGACTTTTAGAAGCATGCTAATACTGATTTTACAGTGTGATCTTATAATACAGACCAATCATGTGCATTCTCTACACATAGGAAACCATTAGAGGACACACTCTGATTAAAAATTAAACAGTGAAAGGTAAATCAAAGCAATTCTTTTTCTGTTAGTACGTTTTGGTGCTTAAAATAATAAAAATAAAATATGTTGTGCTTTCTCCCCACCAGAAGGTGCAGTTTTGCCATGAGGATGACAACCAGAAGCTTGCTCAAGACTACGTCCTCACCTACAACTATGAGGGAAAAGGCTCGGCCGCTGGCTCTGTGGGTTGCTGTAGCGACCTACAGGAAGATGACGGCCTTGAGTTTTTGGATCACCTCGAGCCAAAATTTAGGACATTAGCAGAAGTATGTGCAAAGAGGTGAACCACTTCTAATAGGGTAATAAAAACCAATGGATTCACCGCCTTGCCCTGCCTGCTTTTAACTGTAAACCAGGACTTTTCAAAAACAGAAGATGTTATATTTGGAACTCCCTCCCCCATCCCAGTCTGCAGAATCTCCATGCAAATGCACATTTACAGAGAAACTTTGTATATTAGTACCTGAAAACCATTGTGCACAGGTTTTAATTACTTCCCTTTAACCAGGTGTCATCTCAGGTGGAAACTTAAGGAAATTTGCATTGTTGTTTACATTGGGTATAATGACAGCAGCCAACTTATAGTGCAATAAAATTGAACGGATTTGAGTCTATTTATGGACTACTGACTATAACCCAATAGGAGACTGTAGACACCATTATCTCCAGTTAATAGATTAACTGATTGTTCATATGGTGCTCGGAAACGGTTGTTTTCCTAAACATTCTAAACTGTATATACTGTGCCTTACTTTTGTTATGTTCTTGTAACACGGCCTGGCTTCATAATACAAAGGTAGATTGTCACGCCGCCATTGAGTGTGTCTGAAGTTCTAATCCAGTGGCATTTAGCTTCTATTCTATGTAATCTGCACTGAATCTCAATCTCTTTTGTAATGCATTCTATTTGTCCTCCTAAAAGTTTTTGTCTGTGAATACGAAGTCCCATGTCTCTTCATTTTTAATTTTTTTTTTTGTTTCTCTCCTCTTTGACTTTGAAAGGTCTACTTGGGTTGGAGAATCCAAGATATCCCTAAAAGTTGTCTCTTCTCATAAAATAGTTGGTGTGTATGCATATGCGTTGCTGGTTTTCTTAAGCTCATGTAATAGCAACATTATTGTTTTGGATTTTTTGGTAATTGCTTCATTTCTGTTCTTAGTGAAGAACTTATAATTTTCCAGTGAAACTACAGGACTCTTCATGATCTTTTAGAAGCAACGTTCTGTGTAACAGAAGCAATAGTGTAGTTAGAAGTAGGTTGTGGCAATCTAATGTGGAATAGCATAGTTACAATTTCTATTCTTAATTCAAGGACGCTGGAAGTGGGAAGTAGTGATAGAGTTTAAACTAAGCTTCTCAGTATAATAAACTCAAACAATATCTAGGATAATGACTTCACTAACTTTTAGATAATATAAGTTGTCAAAATTACATTGTTGTAAAATTATTTTAGAAATAGTTTGTAGTTATAGTTATTTTATGAAATATAGAAATGGGCCAAACAATTTAAATTTGTTTAAGAATTTACACACGAGTAAACTTCATAGCCAGCCAAGTTCTAGATCACAGGTCACACTCTCTTCAGTCAGTAAACTCAGCACTTACACTAGGTGGACGGATATTCTAGGATAGATATTCTAGGTGCAGTTCTATGTGTATGATTCTTCACTGTGTGTCTGTCTTGAATTCACCAAGTTGGCTTATAACAATTGTTTCTAGAACAAATATTGAGAAAAAATTTGAACACTAACTATGTATGTAGTGGGGTCATTATTGTTCAGTCAAATATTTCTCAGAGTTATTTTTAATAAATTATGTACAAAATGATCGTGTGCTGGTGGTGATGATACTGTGAACTGAGCCACTTTAGGCCACTGGTGTAGGCTGGTTACTTGTGTCTGATGTGTGCGCGAGTGGTTTTAATGGAGAGAACCAGCTTCCTTTTCCCAGCTTCTGTTCCTGGGATTGTGGATTATTGGGATCCACAGACATACCTGCAGCGTTATTGTCAGTACACTGGGGGTTGCTCCTGTGTTGTGGGCATGGGCGATTTTGGATATTCTCTATTTATTTTTATCATCTTAAGATAGAAGATACTTTTAGAATTTTTACTCTATGTTTAAAAGACACTTGAAAAAAAAACAAATGTGTGCAGCTGTGCCTTAGTTAGGGTTACTCTTGCTATGATGAAGCACCGTGATCAAAAGTAACTTGGGAACAAAGCAGTTTATTTGGCTTCCATAGATGAGTGTTTGAGAGGCAAGTTTAAGATTGAAAGTCATATAAAATGTTATACCTAAAGTTACCTCTAATAATAGTAAAGGATTTTTAAATATACCATATATACAGCTTGTTTAATGCCAATAATAATCAATAAGAAAAGGGTACAATGAAGACTATTTTGAGTTGCCCTTTGCCACTTGAGGCTGTGTCCTGTCCTTAATGATTAGCTGAATCTAACATTAGCAGATGCTCACACATTTCTCAGAGGTTGCAGAAACATCTGCATAGGATTGCTGAGTTTGTTGTGCTGTGGAGAGACCAGGTTAAAGCAGAGGGGGAGTAAAACATCTCTTTCTATATTGATGACTATTCTGAAGCCTTCTGAATTACATCTGTACCTAGAAATCCCTTCCTCCGCTTTTCTCTTACCTGTGTCCTGCCAGGCATTAGCAATGGATTGCTGCAAGGTTGTATGTCGTTCCTTCTAGTTAACACAGCAATCCACAAACCCACAGACTCCAGAGTAGATTCTCTGATGCACATCCCGTTGTTATGTTGCCCTACTATGTGTGGGCTTTGAGGTGCCATTTAAATCCTCTAGGCCTAGTTCCCTACCTTGTATCAGAGGGGAGAAGATTGGTTCACAGGCCTGCTGCTAATGATGAGTTAATTCACAAAGATGTTTTGCAGAATTTGCAGTCTCCATTCTGCTGCTGTCTGCCCCTGCTCTGCCCTTCTATCCAGAAGTCTTGTCAGCAGTTTACCGGCATGGACTTTGGGACTTTGTAGTTCACAGTCGTTTCTACATCTCATTCTTACAGTTGCAAAGGTTCTGCTGTACTCATCCGTAGTCTAGAAATCAGAGTGATAAGTTTCCCCATGGCTGTAAGGGATGGGCTCCTTGTCAGCCGTCACTGTTTCAGGAGGCAGAAGCAGGCATTTTTCAGTTCAGTGGATGTGATGGCATCTTCACTAGGACAAAACCAACGGCCTCTGTCGCAAGTTCAATTAGTTCTCTTTTTCTTTTAAGACAGGATATTATTACATAACCTAGGCTAGCCTCAAACTCATGATCCTTCTGTTTCAGCCTTCTAGGGAGTTTTAGTGAAGTTTTATTTAGGGGTTGCCTGTCACCATTGTCTATTCCTATGGTTTTTCTGTTTAAATTCCTCATTTTTTCACTTTTTAAATTTTTCGTCATTTAACCGGGCAGTGGTGGCGCACACCTTTAATCCCAGCACTTGGAGGCAGAGGCAGGCAGATTTCTGAGTTCGAGGCCAGCCTGGTCTACAGAGGAGTTCCAGGACAGCCTGGGCTACACAGAGAAACCTTGTCTTGAAAAACAAAACAAACAAACAAAGAATCAAAAAATTGTGATTTATAATATAATTAAATTATTTTTCCCTTTCCTTTTTTCTCACTGAACTCTCCCATGTAGCCCTCCTTGCTCTCTTTCAAAGTCATGGTCTTTATTAATTGTTATTAGACGCATACTGTTAGCATTCTGTCTAAACGCCACCCCACAGTTACCTGGCTACAGCTAGGTATGCTTCTCCCCACAGTTACCTGGCTACAGCCAGGTAGGCCTGCCCACCATAAAAGGGGATGTCTGCCCCCTCCTCTCTCTCTTGATCTCTTGCTCTTGCTCTCTTGATCCCTCTGTCCCCTCACCCCTTCCCCCTTCCCTTCCCCATCTCTTCAGGTGCTCATGGCTGGCCTCTACTTCTCTCTCTCTGTCTCTCTCTCTGCCTTTCTCTGCCTTTCTCTGCCTCTACTACCCTCGTGGCTCCCCTCCCCATGCCCTGAATAAACTCTATTCTATACTATACCGGAGTGTGGCTGGTCCCTCTGGGAAGAGATGCCTCAGCGTGGGTCCACTGAGACATCCCCTTCCCCCGTACCTCACCACACACTCACAGAACATACTCTATCTCTTTATCTTTTTATAAACAGATCACATACATATATGAAATATTTGTGTAGACATATATAAATATATATTTGTATATACATAGTACTCCTAATATAACTTACTCATCTATATAATGTATAAGGTTATTTGTATATATCTTTGGAGGGCTGACCAATTGGTGTGCTCTTCCATGGGGAAGACTTTCTCCCACTCTCAGCATTTCTTACTTGCCTGTAGTTCTTTGTGTAGGTTTGAGGCCTCCAGGACCCCTCCACTGCCCACTCACTGTAGTATGTATATTGTCATTGTTCAGCTCATGTTCAGGAAGTCAAGACTTTATGGGTGTAAAGCTGATCTCCAAGCTCATACCTTAGCACCTGATTTCATTCCAGCCAGCCACTCTTGTAGCATCCTCACAGTACTGGGAGACATAGTCTCACAGTAAACTCCCTGATCCTCTGCTTTTATAACCTTTCTATCCTCTTTTGTAGTGTCTCCTGAGCCTTTGGTGCAGGAGTTGTTTTGTAGAGGGATTCTCTTGAGAGTAGGCTTCACAACTCTGACTTTTGATTGGTTCTGTTTTTTTTGTTGCAATGAGAAGTTTTGTTGATAAGAAGTGAGGATTTGTGTTTTATCTGTCCATAAAACACAAATGTTTAGCTTCTTGTTTCGGATGATGCTGGTTTAGTAAAGTGATGGTTATAGGTTCTCCTCCAAGATCCATAACTTTGCCAGCTTTCTTTGTCAGCCAGGTTTCCAGTACCAGACATCTTTTCTTTCTGGTTTAGTGGTCTTAAGTCTAATTAGATAGCAGTTGGTTACCACTAAGGTATGTGTACCACTACTGAATCCTTAGGGTTAAGGGGCCCTGCTGGTCACTGATGTAATTTATAGGCATCATAGCTAGGTAGGACTGTTGGTTGCTTACCTTCTTTGAAAGATTGCTTGATACCTTCTGATACAGTGAAAATTAGTTCTCAGGGAGTCAGGTCTGTGACCTCCAGGTCCTATTTCTGAAGTGCACAGTGTGTTCAGCTATATGGATTTACCCTCCTTTTTTGGGATACAACCAAGGACAATAGTAATGACTTGTAATGATTTGAGAGTCTCTTGGACAGCCCTGACCAGCAACTCAAAAGAGGGCTTCTTGTTCTTGGTGGTGGGGTTTTTGTTAGCTGGTCTTTGGCTCATGGAGGGAGCATTGTTAGTGCAGAAGAGAAATTTTTATTTAAATTTCATATGTATACTTATACTCAGACTTTTATGTATTATAGTTTTTTTAAGTAAATAGTTAATGGTATGATTCCTTATGACTTTTTTAGATACCTTTACTGTTACATTGACCTCCTCCTTCCTTTTGGTATTTATCCCCACTCCTCCCTAGTTAGAGCCCCCCTTTTCTCCATTCCTTGATCAGGTCATTTGTATCTTGCTATTCCTTTCTCTTTCTCACTTTCCAACCTCAGCAGCAGTTCCTTTTCACTTTCTTGATTTCTCTACTTACTCCGAGAGTTGACATAAGTGTTTAATCTTGGGTCCTGATCCTGTCATAAAATCTGATTTTGACCATACCCTTCCTCATAAGTCTCTGTTTCTACCCCTTTTCCTTGGCTCCAGATTTTAAAAACATCCTTTTTCTTCTTTTCTATTGTGGGGTCTTGAACTTAAGATCTCATGTAAGGCAAGTACACGCCACTGATCTACACTGATACCTTGACACCTGATTTCATTCTGTCCAGCCACTCTTGTAGCATCCTGGAATAAAATGCTTTTCTTTCTGTGTTCTTCAAAACCCCTTAAGCAACAAAACACTAAGAGAAGACTTGGTGTCTGTGGACTTTATAGGGTGGGCTCAGTTCTGAGAAATCCCAGATGACTCTCTAATTCTCTTCATCGTTTAAAAGAGTAACGGCTCACTACCCTATCGGATGGGGTCCTCCCAAGCCCCTTATTTCTATGTTGTCCTCCCAGTTACTTAGGCTTGAAATCAACAACCTTTGATCCCTCGGTCTCCTACCCAGCACATTTGTTGCTCTCATTGTCAGACTTGCTGAGAATTTTTAAAGCAGCCTCATTCATGAAACCATTATCCAGCAGCCATTTGATGCCTTCCTTGTGCAGTCACCCACGGCCTTCTAAAATGTGCACACAAGGAATGCAGCCCATGAGAAGGGACAGGATGAGTCAGCTCCTCAACCCTCCCACATCCTCTCCTGCAGGTCAGGACATGCAGGGTGTGGATGATGTATTCACTAAAGCCTGTAAAGAGCACTTGATGCCTAGACTATGGCAAACACTCAACGTGTATGAACCAACTCCATATGGTACGAATAAATGGTTAGTGTAGTCGGGAAGGTTTCCTATCACCAATCCATATACATACATACATGCATACACACACACCCACACCCACACACATACATACATACATACATACATACGTACAAACATAGTGTGTGTGTTTGTGTGTGTGTTCAAAGTATGCACGAGTATAGGAGTCTTTGAAGGCAGGGTAGGACGAGGGCTTCAGAATCCCAGGAGTTGTACTTATAGGCAACTTTATACCTTCAGTATAAAAGTCCTGAAATCTGAATTGTGGTGGTCCTCAAGAGCAATGCTCACTCTTAGCAGCTGAGCTGTGTCTCTACACCCTCACCCAAAACACACTCATCTCACCAATACCTGTTCACTGAAGCCCTCAGCATGTCAGTGTGTGCCCGTCAACCTCTCTGGCCTTCTTCTGACTGCCACTGAAGAGCAGGAAGATCATGGCATTCGTCCCATGGAGAAGCTGACTTTCAGTGCATCTGAGACATACAATCACATTTTGCTACTGATCTGTGTACTCTATACGCTCCCTGCTGTGCCGATGGTTGCAAATATGCTTGTGCGATTATTCCAGGTGGGGAGTGTTGAGCAGTTCTAGATCGTTATGTGCAGACAGCACTGCCACAAACCCTTCTTGCTCATGGCCAGCCTATTGCAACTGGTTCACTGTCCATTTTTTCCTTCATCTAAAATAGGACTCTCTTTGATGATATGGAGTTCAAATATCATCTCCCCCAAAAGGGAAGACATCTACACCTCTAGAGCACAGTGATATCTACAGCTTTTATTCAGAGTTTTGCACATACATATGTGCATGTGTTTCTTCTCTTGAGGAATTCATGAAGAACAGACTGGTGTGTATATTTGCATGTCCTTAGAGTGCTGCTGTGGGTACATTTTAATGAGATCAAATTGTATCACCTATGTTGCAAATAGCAACACATTAAAATTACACCTTATAGGTTTGCTTTGCTCACTGCTTTCTCTTGGCCTAGATTTTGTTACACAGACATAACGCATTCACTACTGTGTTCTGAATTCTTTCCTTACATATGGATATTAAATAACTAGAACACTGAACACTTGCATTTGTCATTCAACACAGGAAAGAAAATCACTAGGGTTCTGGATTCCCATATGCTTCCGTGCTGTGTGCTGTAGGCGACCAAGAGCAGGAGTTCTAAGCCATGACTTTGAGCATGTGGCTTTTGGTCATCTCCACTCCTGTCATCATTAATCAGGAATTTTGTGACCCACAGGGTTCTTTACCATCTTCCTCACTGTTCTCTAGTACTTAAATAGCAGGTAGTGTTGATGGCTGAAAGGATTAGTGAAGGAGTCCATAGTGTAAACTAGGTACCTCACCAAGTCTGGACTGTGATTAGTTAAGTCTCTGTCTCCTTTACTGTGAAACTCATTTACCAACATGAAAATTACATCTGAGACTATTTCTTTATTGTCACACATTCCAACCTGGTAGTGCTTGTTTTCTGGAGATTATCCTGTTTATATTAGTTTTTAATATTTTTTTTATTTATTTATTTATTTATTTATTTATTTAATTACTTTACATCCCAACTGCAGTATTTTCTCCCTATCCTCCTCCTAGTCCTTCCCTCATTCACTCTTCCTCCATTTCTCTTCAGAAAAGGAGGACTGACTTATAAGTGGATATTAGCCAAAAGATAGTGATTTTTTTAATTGAAGGAATTCAACGTCTAAAAAAAATTCAGCTAGGAACTCCTCATGTTGAAGAACTCAAGAAAGGATTTCCTGTAAGTTTGTCAGAGTCACTTTATTTACAAACTTTTCTAAGTTAGACCTCAACTCAAGAAATGTCATGAAACTGGAAGGCAGGGTTGGCATCACAGGCCCCTCACTACCTCTAGTGAGACAGGAAGAACACTGTGCACTGCACTGTAGTGCTCATATACACTTGGCAATGAAAACCTTCACAGGAGGATCCAAGATCCAGAAAGGAAGTAGATGCCCACAGGCACCCAAGGCATTATATTCTTTCTAAGGTCTTATTTATTTGTTTCTAGTGTTCCATGTGTATGCACTGAAGTGGGAATTTCTGGTTTCACTGGAGACTCAATTTTGTCATATGATGTTTTTCTGGAAACTGTCTTATGTGAGGATTTTTTGCTGAAGCAGACATGTGAGAAGATATTTTGCTGAGAATAGACATGAGATTTTTTTTTTCTGGAACTTGCCTGGCGAAAGGACATGCGATGTTTTGCTGGAGCAGACTCTTGAGAGGTATGTGATGCTTGGAAAGAGTATAACGATAATCTAATAGACAGGATGATGCTCTTGCATGGGTTTGCCTTGCAACCCTTTGCTAGTCTTCATTGGACTTCACTGACACCGGTCTATGCTGATGATGCTCTGGTATTGATTCGTCTTCCTTTTTTTCCACTGATCTTCGCTTGTCATGACTTTATAGAAAAGAACACACCAAAAATCTTCTGGTGGTATCCCGGCTATTTCTTGCTTCTTCCACAGACTTGCTGATTAGCAGAGCCTTGTGGTTTCTTCTGAATCAAGCTTCTTCTGCTATTGATTTGTGTTTGGTATTTTGCTAGTGGACTGGACTGATGACAATGAAGGTTGGAATCATCCTAAAGAACATGTACATGACCACTTTTTTCTATTAATCTTTTTTCCCTCTACCATAATTAAAATAGGTCTTGAAAAATCTAAGCCTACAATGCATAAATATGGGTATAGGTGTGTGCATGCAGGTGTTTATATGACTGTTATTCTCTACCCACTCCTGTGGAGCTGAACTAATCTTTCTGAACCTGGTGCTCAGCTAGGCTCACAGCCAGTAAGTGTTGTTGGTTCTCCTGTCCTCACCTATTTCAGAGCTGGAGTCACAGTTGTACACAAGGTACCTTGAATGTTGTGAGGACACCATAATTTGGATTCTGGAGGTCTCATACAGAACTTTTGACTGCTAAGTCATCTCTCTATCCTCCATCTGGGTTGTGGAGATGCTTGAAAGCTTACTTATCAGTGGTTGTGAAGTGGCTTATATTTTATTATACTGGCTTTATATATTATTTAAGGTTTATGAAACAAGAAACTTGCAAAATGTAAGATACATACATTGTATTCCCAACACTTACATGGTTAAGACAGAGGATTATTAAAGTAAATACAAAAATGAATAAAATAAATGAATGAAAAATTTCAAGAGTCTTATTTATATAAGGTACCTTAAGGAAATTGCTAGTAATACAGAAATCAAAGCATAGTGGTCAGCACAATGCTCCAGTTTCAGTAAACTAAATATCTTAGAAGATAAGCTCATTTTTCATGGTTCCTACACATTACGTGGATGTGGACTGGTGGCATAATAGGATGATCGAAAGGAACATGGAGAAGAGTCATAGCAAGCACTCAACAAATGGAAGTGATTACTCCATGTCTGCCGATAAGCAGTAGGATGTACTAATATTGGGCTGAATGTATTCCAAAGACAAAGTGGGTTCCAGGTCTTCAGAGATAAGTAACACTTTGTGGAAGAGATGACTGTTCAGAAGTGGCAACTATTTGGTAGCACTATGCTATTACGTTGTGTTTGGAAGGTGGAAGATAATCCTTATTGAATCATCATGTTGTTTCAGATCTGCACAGGGGTCCAGGAAACATGAATGAGGGCATGGACTCATAGAGCAACAACTTTGTAATGTAAAATCCATAAGAAGGGGTAAATTAGAGACTTCCAGGAACCAAGGACTTGAAGCAAAGCTTTAAAGAAAGAGAAACTAAGTAAGCCAAAACTGAAAGGATCTGAAGCAGTCAATACTTAGTTCTGACCCCAAATGGGAAGTCTGCATAGGCCAAGAGACTTATATGAAGAAATAAGAAAAAAATAGAAATAGTCTACAGTCTACTCACTAAATGGCCCTGAGTCAGTAAACACCAGTAAGCAGTGAGGCAAAATACCTGTATTTTGTTATTGTGAGACAGTAACTATAATGGGGCAACAGAAATAAAGATCAGGGCTACTAACTCTCGTCAGAAAGACAGATCCAAATTACAGCATTGTCAAGTTCACAAACTTCCATTTTCTTATATAAAAAGTGAAGAGAAAATAGCAACAAATGAGGATCCACTTAAAGATCTATCTTAGCTTTTAGTTCCCCGGTGTACTGAGAAATTTTGGCTTTTATTATTGGAATAATGTTGGTGATGGAGAATCATGTGATGGTTTCAATTTGCAGAGAATTAAATGGAGAGATTCATAAACATTGCCAGTAGGTAAGAAGCAGGGTCTGGGGCTGTAGCTTAGCAACAGAGTGCTAGCTTAGCATGGACAAGGCCCTGGATACAATCTCTAGCATTACGGGGACAAAAAGAAAGAAATAAAAATTTCTAGATCAATATAATTCTAGTTGAGAGACGGAGACTATTTTAAGTGAAACATGGAATAATAAAAGGTTATGGGCTTTAAGAGTATTCAAGTTTGGGGCTGAAAAGATGGCTCTCTGGTCAAGCCACTTGCCACATAAGCAAGCACAAAGCCCACAATTTATATTCCCTTCTGGTGGGGTGTGGAGACCCACCTATAATTACAATGTTAGAGGGCAGAGACAGGATCTCCAGAACAAACTGGCTACCCAGAGTAGCCATATCAGAATATCAGACAACTCTTGGTTCAACTGGGAGATGCTGCCTCCACATTTAAGGCAGCGGGTGATATAAGAAGATTCCAGATACCAGCCTCAGACTTCCACATAAATATATACACACACTTGAACACATATGTGTTCCCACATGTTTCCAAATACAGTGCACAAATACATGCATCACACACACACACACACACACACACACACACACACACACACGAGAAGGAAAAGGTTTTCAAGTTGGACATAGAAGGCAGAACTTTTATCTTTATATCTAAAATGTCTGTTAAGTCGTACATTAAATGACCTTGAATGACCAAACTGAAGCTAGGGAGAACAAACATTTCCTCCTCCGATGTTATAATTGAGCACATTCACATATTTTTTATTTGAAAATATACTTTAATAGATGACATTTGTAACTTTTCATACACTTTGAATTTATTTAGTAATTAATTTATTCAACTGTTCATGTCACATGGAATTACCTCACAGTATTTGCATAATGAATGCAATTCTAAAGCAAACCAGTTGGTCCTTGTGGAGCTGCTTGATCATTGTCTCCTGAATACCATGTCTCCATTAGTTTGTGTCAGTTTATCAACATCTGTAATTTGACCTCCATTGCAGTCCAATGCAAGAATACTAGATATGATCCAAGATACAAGCCATGAAAATGTCACCTCCCTTGTTGGGGGGAACCATTCATTTGAAAATGAATATTGTTTTTCTTCACAGAAAAGTGAGAGGAACAAGTGATCCATGCAAAAAGATTGTAAACGATATCCTGAGCATGAGACATTAGAATGAATTTGGGCTCCATTATCGTAAGATAAGGGCTTTCGCACTCAGGTTGTGTACCGACTGTTAATCAGTGACGTAGAAACATTTGTAATGGACTGTTCTTACAAATTTTAAGGTGTATGTGTGTGTGTGTGTGTGTGTGTGTGTGTGTGTAAGAGGGTCAGGGAGGAGACTCAAGAGGCCTGTCAGCTGTAGCTTTCTCTCAGTTGGGGAACAGACAGGTGTTTTGTGAGGTTCCCTGTATTTTTAGAGAAAGGAGCTTTCTTGTTTTAGAATTTTAAACTTTTATGTTGGACACTGTTATGTTGAAACTCTACATTAGTTGGGAAGTATTAAACTGACTCTTCTCTTTGAATGCTTGGTAACGTTAGTCAACAAAATGAATTGAGAGTAGATAGATTCCAAGATGGAGAACATTCAACTTGTATTAGACATCAGTCATAGAAGTATGAGACGCAGCAGAGGCAGGTCACTGAGCTCTCCATACAGGGAGCTGGATTTCTGGTCAGGAAGGGAAGTTGCACAGTCTAGAGACCAATCATAAGGCTGGGACACAGGTATGGAGAGCTAGCAAGGGTTATTATCTTGTTATACCTATCAAGTTTCCCAACTGAAAGCCACTTCCAATAATGTCTTCCAGAACCAAATGTTAGATTCCTAATCCCTTTTGGTTGAAATTCCTTTGTGGGAAGCAATGAAGGGTTCAGTGAGGGAGATAGCGATGGAAAAGCCTGTGCTATATCCACTGTTCATTGATGTAGATAGACACAATTTTCTTTGCAAAACAATACTTTTCAGAACTACCTCCATATCACAGAGGCCTGTGGATCCTCTGAATTTTCAATTGCGAATATGTGTATGCTTCTCTACACATAATAATGTGGTGTACACTGTGATAGGCATTTGCTGTATGTGTTTGGATGCAGCACATCCTTTAGACACTTGTTCTTAGATCATTTGAGTAGATTTTTACCTTAGTGGTTACCTTTCTTGGTAGTATTTATTCTGCTCTAATCTCTGCAGCAATGCACATGCCTAGCTATCTGCCCAAATGCCCTGGACTCTTGAATGAAACATTTTCCATCCTGGCCTACCCAGACCCAGGTCTGTGGCCCTCTAGGGCCGCACTTCTCAAGTCTGATCTTTCTGTTTCCCTGGCATGGCCATTGTAAATCCTTTCTCTTTCTTGGGGTCCCTTGCCCTGGAAATCTAAAGTCCCTCCTCTGTCTCCCTGCCCAACCATTGGCCACCAGCAACTTTATTTACTAATTAGAGCCAACTGGGAGCAGGGACCTGTAGCATCTACATGCAGGCATGTGAATTCCTGTGTAATTTGGGAACCTAATTAACATAATATAAGCATAAACCAAATTCACAAGTTATCTTTAATTTTTTCTAATGTATGACCCTGTACCCAGTGTCCAGAAGGGCTCAGTGTGGAAAAACTTCTATATATGCAAACTCCAATAAACATTGACTCATTAAAAACCTCTGTACATGGGACTTCCTGAAAAAAACCAGGAAACAGAAGTGGCATTTCTCATCTGAAGAGAACAGCACTCCAGGAAAACATAATAAGCTAAACAGCTGATTCAGAGAAAGCAAAGTATGACTCGAAAGCTCTAGAACTTCCTAGAACTAGTAGATATCGGGAGTTCAGGCAGTCTTCTTTCATGTGATGGATAGTGCTCAGTCCACTTCATTCAGTTCAGTTACAGAGGAATTAACATGGGTGGGCACCTGGAGGAGTCCTCCGGGCCTTTTGTCTTGGGATCACTATCCTGTCCACCACAGCAGTAATCCTGAAAGGCATGGAACTGGCTGGTAGTTTTTCCACACTATTACTTTCCCTTTTTGTAAAGGCATCTCAAGTGTAGTGTTTAGGGTTGCTATTTAACTTTAATGAGACCCAAGATGTTTTGAACCTGAGCCACTCAAGGACAACTGAGTGATGACTGTAAAAGAACTAATAACCTTGCTCTAATAGGACCTAAGAGTCGTTAAGATGTCTATGGGATATCTGAGCCAGGCTTTTATTAATTGATGCGGGAAAACCGGTGTGAGGCATGTCATTGGGTGCCGTCGAAGTGTAGAAAAGTAATAAGTTGGAGAAGCAAGCATGTGGACTCTTGCTCCTTCCCATAGTGCACAAAGTCTCTGATTCAGTGAAAGACCACGAGTAAGTTGCTTTTGTCAGAGTAGTTTGATCACACTAATAGAAGTTAAACTAGGAAAAAACACCATAAAACTCTTATGAACATGATGTAGTCATCAGATTTCAGACTTCTCTAGTGAGGAATTGAGAGTATGATGATTTCATTGCAAAGCCTTCTGGTAATAAATCTGCATCCTATTAACAAAAGAAAATCCTGCTCTTGCAGGTGGAGAGTGGATTGGAGCCACAACCAGAGTCCAAAGGGTTGGTAGGTACTAAAACCAGAAATGATAAATGTTATCTTATAAAGAAAATAATGCTGGCTATTTCTTACTATAACCACATTTCTCATTTTTCTGCCCAAACTCTTCTTTTCTGAGTAAAAGAATAGGAACTACAACTATTATTTCTGAGACTAAGTCTCATTATATGGCCAAGGCTCGCCTTGATATAATCTTCACCCTCTAGGTGCCTGAGTGCTGGGGTGACAGGCTTGCACCACCATGTTTGCTTGGCTGAGCAATCATTTCTAACTATGTTGATCTATCTCTTATCTTCAAACTCCTTGTTGCATAACACACTACACACAAACTTTGTGGGAATAAAGATGACAAGACTAATGCATCTGTGTAAGACAAATATTGCTAAAACTCTATGTGGCTCAGTGATTTCTCATAAGCCTTCAAAAGAACAATTATAAGGACAATAAAAAAATCTGGATAATTTCCTAAAGACAAGAGCAAGATTTGACTTGCATGTATTGCTTCATGTTATACTGTTATAATTAGGTATCCTGTTTCTCCCAAGAATGACATTAGCAATTTAAAACTTGCCAAGACCTTTCTAAAGTACAAATGAAGAAAACAAGATTATCATTTTAGTTTTGGTTGAAGGATTCATTCATATTTAAATATTTCTTTAAGAGACTGAAAAATAACATTGTACATTTTATTTTAGCATCTTTCTTCCTCCCTCCATCCCTTCCTCCTTCCCTTCCTTCCTTTTACTTTTTTTTTTTTTAACAAGGACTCATGTAGACCACGCTGACCCTGAACTCCAGAGTAATTGATGATGATCTTGAATTTCTGTTCATCTGCCTCTGTCTCTTGAACATTGTACAACCACAGCTGCATAACTGCATGCTAAGAATTGAATACAAGAGCTCCTGGTGTGACTCTTAGTCTTCTAAATGAGCTGCAACTCAGTTCAATGTTGTCTTCCTTAGAAATTTGAGGTGTGTTTTAGGTAAATCACATAACCTTCTTTGGACATATATTTCATCAGTATAATAACGATTTAAGACTAGCAAAATGGCTAAGAGGATAAAGGCCCTTACCACAAGCCTCATGTGCTGAACTGTGTGGTGAAAGGAGAGAACCAACTTACCTGAGTTGTCCTTTGATCTTCAATCTATGCTATGGCATGAGCAGGACTATTACACGAACACACTCACACACACGTTCATATAAAATAAATAAAGATGTAATTAAAACTTTAAATAAGGATTTAGATCAGACTAAATATAAGGTTACTTTCAAGTGTTATTTTCTATAAGGGCATGCTAATTAAATATGAAAGTAATAGCATTTAAATATTGTATTAATAAAATATTGATTTTCTATCTTCCTCCTAGTCAGAGATACCATACTTCAAATATCTGTGGTGTATGTGGTTGTATGTCCAGTGTGGGTCACAGTTTCTGAGTTACTTTACTGTTATTGTCACACCTAAAAAGGTGACAAGAGGATCTGGGACAGCTAAATGACAAGACAAAAGCCTCAGGCTTTTACTCAAGGCTTATCTAACTCCCGGATCACATCATTTGTCTGGCTATTCTCCCAAGCTAAGTTACTTAGTAGGTCCACTTTTATATCCACAGCAAATTATGAAATGCTTTTTTTTCTTTAAAAAACAAAACAAAACCAAAAAGCATTGTTTTAATCTCATATAGTTGGGACAAAAGTTTTTCTTTGACTCCTAGTGTTTTCATTGTAAATTTTAAATTTCTATAAATTTCAATAGGATATTTATTTATTTTTCTTAGAAAGATTAAGAGACATGAAGATAAATAAACTTACCTACCATAGAGAGGGAGCAGTTCCATATTAAAACTCAGAGTACTTGACATGGGACAGGAGCCAGACATTTATGCATCTGCATACAAAGATGTTCAGCGTTACAACATCACATTTCAACAGTCCTCTAAAGGTTTTGAAGATTTGAAACACAAATTTATCCTGGTACATCTAGTGCTCTATGCATGATGTTAGGATTACGTTTGACAGTATAGACAAATGTTCTGCCCAATTTTATCAAACAAGGATACATCAGTAATTCTAAAACTAAAAGTAAGTTCCTTTACCCAAATATCTAGGAATGGTTACAATTAGTTTTTCTGCTTTCCTGATTGATTGCTTCATCAGTTTTCACTATTTCATCTGGCGCGTCTTTTAATTGCTTATCGATTGTTCCTCTATTGTGTTAACATCAACAAACAAAAAGAAACATCTAGAATTGTAACGTATGTCTATGAAATTTTATTTTACATAAAACAAATCGTTGCTCAGGCTGCTTGCATTCAGGGTAGGACATTTATGCAAAGGTACCACTGGGCCATAGGCAGGAGAGAAGAACAAGGAGAGGTTTTGAGGGGGAACATGCTGATATTTCTCCCACAACTTGAGAGCATTATTTGTGTGCAATTTATGGAAAGAACAGAGGGTGTACAATTCACAGATGCTTTAGAGACTAATTTAGAGTAGAAAGCTCTGCTGAGTGACGCTCAGTGCTAGGCCTGTGCTCCGCATGGGTAGGGCCCAGGGTTCCATCTCAAGTAAATTACTTAGGAGGCTGTAAGTAGAACACGTTGCCCTCTGTCCCTCAGAATTCCTTCTCATCTTTTTATTTTTTGCCTCACCAGAGTCTAAACTTCCTAATGCTCCATCACATACACACTCACTATCTTTTTTTAATAAAAAGAGGAGTTATTATTTTTAATTGGATGCCTTGGGATGACATTAACAAGCCAGCACTGTCCAGGACTAACTAAAAGATAGGTCTTTTCTCCTGCTACTGTCAAATACTTTCATTCTGCACTCTGGAACTCTCAGACTAACAAAGAAGACACTTATAAAATTCACTGTTACTTTTGCTTTTAGGTTAAGAAAAACATCTTCCTTAGTTCTTTCCAATGAGGACTTAACTCCCGACATGCCTGCAGTTAGAGTTCACACCACATCCTACCTGTCACTGACCAGACACATGCTCTCCCTCCTCCTAATCACACACTGCTCAAGGTGTTGCAACTAGACTTCACCATCCATTACATCTTTTTTCAAACATCCATCCATATTGAGGTATTTCTCATCAATTAAACAATGAATATATATTTAATATTCTTATTAGTTATATTGATAGCTGTGTTTTTACACAGGGTATCTATGTGCATCAATAGGTGGTCAGATTCTTTCAAAATATAATTGTCCTTTTGGTAGCTCAATTCCAAAGACCTTTTGAATCATCCTTTTTCTATCCATTATGTGGCTCTACTTTTTATGATATCATCAAAAATTTAACTTTAAATTTAAATGACATTCTCTCAGCTGTCCAATTCTCTTACTCTAATCCTCCCAGAACAGACAAAAGACTAGAAAACAATGCTACTTCACCCTAGTCTTATTTTCTCAATATTTCCTTTATTTCTTAGGTTAAATTTATTTATTCATTGCTTAGTCTGTTGTCCCATACTCCTCAACTCCCTTTTCCAATCTCTTCCATTCCAAACTTTGTTACTCACATCCTGACTTTTAATGGAGGCCTGGGACAGAGACTCCTGAGAACTGTAACTTTGTATGCTTGTTTTGGGTTGTTCCAGACAGAGTTGCTCTGTATAGCCCTGGCTATTCTAGAACTTGCTCTGTAGACAAGGCTGTCCTTGAACTCAGATATCTGCCCACCTCTGCCTTCTCTAGTGCTGGGAGTAAAGGCATGTGTCACCACCACCCAGAGTTGTAAATCTGTATTGTTACCTAAATTCAATGGTCTTACAACTAATGAAGGACAGAACTTGGGTGTGCATTATCAATGATCAATGTGTTAGAAAAACTGAAGAGGAATAGTGTATTGGAAAGGCACAGTAACTGTTGTTCTTGAAGCTTTTGTTCTGGATTATATACATTACTTACACATCAGTATACAACAGGCGAATAGTTTTTCTTATTTATCTCTTATTTGTAATACTAAGGACCAAGCCCAGTGCCTCATGTCTTGAAGAGAAATGTTCTATGGCTGAGTCTCAAACCCATCCTGGAAATATTGTTCTAAAGCAGATTAAAGTCAACAATTCAAAAGACTGACCTTGTGAGTCATTTGCTAGACATATAGTCTGTCTTCGGGTCTATATCTCACCTTCTTCAGGTCACATTTAACTGCAATTATGAACCAGAAGCAGACATGAACACCTCCATCTTCCTATTGCCATCTACACAGCACTTCTGTGTACACTCACTAGCAATCTTCATAATAAAGGGCCTCTGTATGCATCCTTTGAGACAGTGCCTCTGTTACTACACTGATTTCCCTTGGCCTTTGCTTCTTCAAGAACTCTGTTCCTCTAAGTTCTGCCATTCACACTGCCATGTATTCACTCTTGCCTGTATGGTCTGTAACAATAAACAGAAGTGATTAGTAAAGAAGTACATCTCAAGTATGGAAGCTACCTTACTTCATATCCTGTTATAGAATTGCTATGCTATGCCTGTTGATTCTCTTTGTCCTCACCTGGTTAAGGAATGACTATTACTGTGGTTTTTTTGTTTGATTGATTTTTGTTTTTTGTTTTGTTTTCTGCCAAAACTCTTAGGTGAGGATGGAAGTGTATTCTTTCCTAGCTGAGCCTCTAGAAGAAACTCAGCCTATTCAAAAACTTGATAGCAACCTGCTAATGCAGATGATCTTGTGAATTCAGATGCAGACTTATGACATGAAACAGTGGATATTTTAAGTATGTGTCATTTTAAGCCTGTGAGCTCAGAGGTACTTAATACTTTTTTTTAAGACCATGCATGTCAGAAGCACATTCCATGTATTTCTCAAAGAATTTATTAGTTACTTTCCTCATTGCTATGACCCAATACTTGAAAAAAGGCAATTCAAGGGAGTCAAGGTTTACTTTGGCTTATAATTTCGAAGTATAGTTCATCATGGTAACAGCAGGGTAAATCTGATGGTCTCATTTAGGCAGATGAGACAGACAAAAGGAAATTCCAGAACTCAATTAGCTTTCTCCTTTCCCCCTTTATATTCAGTCCAAAACACCAGACCTAGAGAAGAAGACTTACATTTAAAAAATTATTAAAGATTGCTGCAATAAAAAGGTAATAAAAGTAATAACTTGGAAATGTGAAAACTTGAAGCTAGACCTCAGATATACTCATTTATGGATTGGAGATGGGGTATGAGAGACAGAGAAGTCACAAATATGCTCACAGTGGGCTTTGGATTAAGTGAGAGTTTGGGTAGAATGAAAAACGGTAGTAAAATCAGGGCAAAAAAGTGGTTTCTATTAAAGTATCAAGGACACTTAAAGACTGTGAGATATGAGGTGTCTATCATAGGTACAAGTAAAGCTGCATTATTTAAAACTTTGAGAGCAAAAGAGAATGCCTAAGGAATGAGCAAAGATAAAGTCCACCTGCCAGAGTCAGGACAGAAAGGGGCAATGGTTTGTTCTAGACTAAGACCTAGGTGGAACCGCCTGCAAATGTGTGTCCCATAAACCAGGGAGGACAAATTGTCAAGTAGAAGGAAGTAATTAACTATTGGAATGGCATTTGAGAAGTGAAGTAAGATTATGGATAAAAACTCAACTGTTCAATTGGACATAAATAAACCGTTGGTGATGAGAAAGACAGAATCATTGGTCTGATAATGGTGAAAATGTAACAGCAGTGTATCAAAAGCAAACCCGAAGAGGCAATAAGGAAATAGAGACAGAGCTGATTTTTCTCAGGTCACTGCCTTCCATTGGTTCTCTTGAAAGATGAAGCAGAAACATAGATGAGAGTGAAACTAGTCTGACTAGAGGTAAAGCCTGAGGCAGAGGCAGAGAAAGAGAAAATGTAGATGTGAACAAAGGGTGTGTTTGTTCCTGAGGTGATCAGTACAGTGGGATTAATCTCTGCAGTTATGGTTACTCCTCAACAGTTAATTTTGATGGCCAGCTTCATTGGATGAAAGAACATCTAATGAGGGGTAATTGATGAAGCATGCCATTGGGTGTGTCTATAAGGGCATTTCTAAAGAGGATTAGTTGAAGGAAGAGGCACACTTTGAAGGTGTTGGCCTTCTCTAGGGCTGGAGATGGAGGAGGTTCCAGGAAGTCTACAAGAGCGACTCCAGCTGAGACTTCTAGCAGTGGGAGATATGGAACTGGAAGTGGCCACTTTCTATAGCCAGGCAGGACTCCCAGTGGAAGGATAAGGACACCAACCCACCCTCAAAACCTTCTACCAAAATTTGTTCTGACTACAAGAAATTCAGGGACAAAGACATCTCAAGCCCTGAGGGAATGACCAACAAATGACTGACTCAACTTAAGAGCCATCCTATGAGCAAGCACCAATCCCTGACACTATTAATGATACTCTGTAATGCTTACAAACAGGAGCCTAGCATAACTGTCCTCTGTGTGGATTCACCCTGCAGCTGACTGAAACAGATGAGAGACTCAACAAGAGTTAGGGAAAGGACTGAGGGACCTGGAAGTGATAGAGACTCCAGAAGAAGACCAATAGAGACAACCAACCTGGGCCTTTGGGGGCTCCCAGAAAGTGAAGCACCAACCAAAGAGTATATAAGGGCTGGACATAGGTCCTCTGCACACATGGAGCACATATACAGCTTGGTCTTCATGTGGGCCCCCCAGGAACTGGAGCGGGGCCTTTACCCTAACTCTGTTCCCTGTCTGTGGTCCTGCTCCCCTAACTGGACTGTCTTGTCTGCCCTCAGTGGGAGAGGATGTACTTAGTCCTATAGTGACTTGAGGTGCCAGGGTAGGTTTGTATCCAGAGGGGACCTCCCCTTCTCAGAGGTGAAGGAGAGGGGAAATGGAGAGAGGAACCTAGGAGATGGAGGTGGGAGGAGATGGGGAGACTGCACTCAGGATGTAAAGTGAATGAATAAATAGATTAATGGGAAAAATCTAAATCCAACCATGTCTTCTTCAGTGTATTAAAATAAAGAGTCTTCTACACACCCTTTGACATGTGCTATGAGACCATTGGTAAATCATCTCTCCTTTCTTTAAGTTCTCTAAGTCTTTTACCTCTTGTTGCCACTATACCCCATACCTACTCGTTTCTCTCTGTGCTCTGAGCAACTCAAGCTTGTCCTGATTCAGGACTTCAACATCTGTAGCTCTCTCAAGCTGAAATGGTTTTCTTCACAATCACTGGCCACTTCTGGAATCTGAGTGTTGAGCTAAAGTTTACATTTCAGTCCTTCATTGGGGATCTCTCTAAAATACCACTCTTCTTTTCTATTTAAACAAGTCCTAAAAGACATGGTTGAAAGTTGTGGTTTCCAGAATCATGATGTTATTACTGTCAGTGGTCTGTCACCTAGGGCTCTTACCATTTCAGTTCAGAGTTGGATGGTGAGGTGAAAGGTAGGAAGAAGAAAGATAAATGGAGAGATTAGGACAAAACTCATGCTTTCCAGGTGGAGATGAAAGAGCTATTTCAAAGAGAAACAGGATTTACTTTCAGAACCATCCTAAGCCCTTGATTAGTAAAGTACTACACTTTAGTGTTACTATGAGGCAGTGGAACCATTCGTTTTTGTCCTGTATTTACTTATCTTCAGATGCTGAAAGCATTATTGAGACTTTAGCTAGCCAAGAAGGAATATAATGCTGATATAATGTGGGAACTCTTTTCAACAGCTTTAGACATCAAAGAGAACTGTAAGCATCATGTGTATTGTTAGTAGAGGGAATGTTAAAAAGGAATCATATTAAACAGTGAGTCCTGAGAGAACAGATGTTTTCCCCTGGGTATAAGAAATAGAACCCCTGGGGGCTTTGCAGTGGTGGGTACTTCTCCAAGCATAAGAAACATCTGGATCTGAATGATAATGAGAGAGAAATCCTTCCTTAAAACAGCTGTGTATTGGAGTTTCCCTAAATCAAAGAAAAGACTTTGAAAGTAAGAGAGTACAGGAAAAAGAAGGGAAGAAATGATGGCATGCTTAGTCTGATCCACCATGAAATGACCTGGTACTTCACAAAAAAATATTTAGATTGTTTTTTATAAAACACATATTAGATGGATAGTAAAGGTTCTGTAAAGAGGGATAAGGATTGAAGAATGGAGATACTATTTTAAATTCAAAATAAAACTGATTTTACAAAAGAACCATTGGAGAACCAACTCATACAGTTCCATATAGTTCATGAGGGAAATAAAATCAGTAAATCCTTTTAGGCATGTCCAATCACTTCTTGAGTTTGGTATCTCTCTTGTACTGTTTCTAGTAAAGGGATCTTGGCTTTCTACATATATTACTAAATAAGAAGACATAGTTTGAGGACTGTGTATCTAAAAAAAAATCATATCCTCCACCTTCATAGTAGAACATTCTTGGGAGTCTGAAAAATATCACAAAGTAATACAAAATTTAATCCTTTCTCCAAGATGTTCATGTAATTGGACTGAGGTAGGGTTCCAGGTGGAGCTGGGTGTTTTCTTGGTGATGGTCCCCTAAACTTACAGCTTTACTTGTGGGAGAAACAGACTTTTGTCTTGGCTTAGCTGCAGCCCAAATTCCCACATGTTCTAGTCATGTTCATATGATACATTTCACCTAGGTGGATAAAAGAGTTTTAAATTTTTTATTTGCAGGGTTGGAGAGAATGGCTTAGCAATTAGGAGCACCGACTGCTCTTCCAGAGGTCCTGAGTTCAATTCCCAGCAACCACATGGTGGCTCACAATCATCTGTAATGGGATCTGATGCCTTCTTCTGGTGTGTCTGAAGATACTTACAGTGTACTCATAAAAATAAAATAAATAAATCTCAAACATTTGTATTTGCATTTTTTGCTGAATTATCCTGAGGCATAAGTATTTTTTTATCATCTCAGAATCATCTCCTTCTTCTGTCTAGCCTCCTCTTCTGGTGCAGTAGTCATTAGCCTCTTTGGGATTACCTCAGTATGGCATCAGTAACTAACATATGCATTAATCTCCCCATGATCTCTGTGAGCCCTGTGACGTCTTGAGTTTTCTGTTCACTTTGTTCAAATGGCCAGAGAATGTATGAAAACCTTTGAGTCCATCATGAATCTCTGCATTTTCAAGTAAACATAACAGGAACTTAGTACTTTAATTTTTTGGCTTATCAACATTGGTCTTCATGCTTTTATAGCAAACCAAATGGGATATATCCCCAGCATTCATCTAAAAAGAAATGTTAAATGGTCCTTCGGTTCCAAGGTGTCTACCTTACTACCATAAACTCAACTATAGAACAACAACAAAAACAAAAGCAGTTCCTATGGAAAAAAAGAATTGGGTTAGGTTTACAACAAATAAAATAGAACTCTAGTTCAAAGTGTACAAAATTTTTAATTTTTAACTAAATATTTAAATATTTGATGATATTATTATATGTTGTACATAATTACATGTCAGGTAATATTTGCCAAATATTAACATTATAAAACATTAATATACTGAAAAGCAAGCTGATTGAACTTACAACTGATAAACAAGCACATAAAAAATTGCTCAACACTGTTAGTCATTACTGCAATACAAACACAAGCACAGAGAAATAGACTTCATCAGAGGAATGCAGTTTAAAACACAAGATGTTCATGACTGAAGCTCTCAATCCAGGAGAACACTGTTGAGAAGGACAGAGAATAGTTAGACTCCCTGATGTGGTTGAGGACTGGCTTATTTCTAATGAAGTCAAATTCTGATGGTGGGGTCATAAAAATAAACAACAGAAATTAGACTTACGCACACAGAAGGAAATGTGTATAATGTTGATGGCTCAATACAACATGAAAAGAAAATGTTTAGCATCTTTTAACAAATTCATACAATGTAATTCTGTGGGACATAGAGATGACTGAGCTGTTGACACACTTGACTATAGACAACGGGTCTCAAACATGCTGTCTGAACAAGAGTAGACATGATCACCCATGCCATGTGGCAGGTGGCGAGCCTGTAAGATGGTGTTCAGTGGTTTCTATCTTGTGATATTTACAGCCTCGTGTAACTGAGGTGCTCACATGCTTTCCTGGATGAATAATGGCCTAATGACTTCTAGTTAATAAAAGTCATAGAAATGACAATCACTTCTGATACAGAGGTCAAAGTCAGTAGCTTCTGTTTCAGGTATCTTTTCTTCCTTGCTTTTTCTGAGTGAAGCCTGGTGGGTATACTGTTTGCTGCCTCAGAAAGGCCCTTCATGAGCCACTCATAGTGAGGATGCCTCTAATCCCAACACTCAGGAGGCAGAAGCAGGAAAATGAGTTTGAGTCTAGATTCAGCTACTTAGGGAGACCCTGTCTCAAACAATGAAACAAACACAAAGCCCATTGGATCTCCAACTGATGATTATTAGGAATCCGAGGCTTGCCAGCTGACACACCATTAAGCGTCAAGCCAAAATTACATTGAGCCTTGAAAGAATTGCAGCTCCAGCTAAACACTGACTAAATCTTTGGTGGCAGTCCCCATGTAAAGACAGATTATTAAGCCATGCGCTGGTTTCCTAGGATCTATGGGAAGAGAAGCCCTGGTTTAAGACACTAAATGATACAGAAGTGATTTCCAACAGATGAAAAGAGGGACATTAATAGATTACAGCTACAGTGTAGGGTTCCCTTTATGAGAAACTCTAGAGAACTCAAAATGAATGTAGATAAAGGAAGAAGATTGTTACCCCAGGCTAGGGTTGGTATTGGTGAGAAGGAAGAAACTGTCCCATTTATCACTGTGAGTGGTGACCCAAGTGCATACATTTGTCAAAATGGACTGAACTCTACATTTAGAGTCAGAATTTTATTATATTCATTACTACTCATAAAGAAAAATGAATGGTCAGCAGTGTCATTCTTTGATCAACTGACTGAGATAACTTTGAATCTAATTTGGGTGTATTGATGACAATAATTGCATCAAATGGCAAAGAAAAAAAATCTTTGTTCTTGTAAAACGAAGCAGCCAGGGTTTTGAAAAAAAATAGAGCCTAGCTTAAGGCAACTGTGCCAAATGAGTCAACAGATGATTTAAAACTTCATTAAAGTGGCTAAGCAGATGGCGCTTGGAATTCTCACAATCCAGAAACCTAAGATTCATAGTTTTGGAGAAGCATCTTCATTTTTTAGTACTCTGTGATTGCCAAAACAGCACCTTTAATTTTTTTCCAACAATTATCAAATACACAAAGGTACTGAGAACTAAAGGATATTGCCCCCATTTGTTCAAAATTAGAAGTCATCTAGGGGAGGAACAGGCCAGGGAAACCTGGTACCCATCTGGTTAATTGCCTTAACACAATTCTTCCTCTTGTGAACAGAAGTGTTTGAGAAGCTGCTAGTCGGCCAGTCAGAGTGCTGCTCTTATAGGATGACATTCTAGGAAGTTATTTACATTATAAGAAGGGAATGTGGAGGGGAAAAAAGTACATTTAACTTCCCTGTGTATTAAGACTATAGTGTCTTATCCCTCTCAAAAATCCTTCCGGAGAAAGAGAAAGCCCAAGTAAGAAAGAACAAGGTAGGAGGAACTGAGACTGGATGCCACTGGTGTCAGCTATCTTCAGAATGTTGCAGAAAAGCAGGTCAGCATAAAGGATAAAAGAGGACATGGTCGTAACCGGAGCACTTAGTCATCTAGTCTATTTGAAGGAGGCTAGGACAGGTGACTGTAGCCATGTGAATAAGAAGAAAGCGCTCTAACACTGAGTCTCAGTCCCAGCACTGTCCACCATTCTAGCACTGAAGGGTGGGGCAGATGCAGGCAGAGCACAGCATAGAGTGAGACGTCCATCACCAGAGGACTGAGAATCTGTCCAGATATCATCTGATGAAAGTATAAGTCTGTCCAGAGTTGAAAGTAAGGCAGCTCTGGCTAATGTCAGTTTCTGAGTTTGGAATCATTTATTCAGAGAATAACTTTAAATTATTATCAAAACAGTGGAAGGCATAAATTAGTAAACTAAATACTACTTCCTGATTAGAGACTCTTAATTTAAAATGGAAGCATAATTAAATATGAAGCTTTTTTTCTGATGACCATTCATAGAGAAGTTGGAAATAATGAGAAACAGGCAATGTTACTGAATACATCAAGGTCACTGAATTCTTACTGGAAATGTGGATGAATATCTTAACTACTAGGAAGATTGCTAGCTCATTGTCCATATTTTGAAAAAATTGTATTTATAGTTATTTTATGTCTCTGAGTGGTTGTCATGTTCAGCAAGTTTGTACCTGATGCCCACTGAAGCCAGAAAAGAGAGTTGAATCTGAATCTGGAGTAACAGACAGTTGTGGATGCTGAGAACTGAACCCCTCTCCTCTTCAAGAACAGGAAATACTTTTAACCACTGAGCCATTTCTCTTTAAATGTTCATGTAGGACGGCTGAGTTGGATTTATGAGGGAGTGGGAGTCTGGTGTATTCTTACACGGATGAAGTTGGGAGCAGGATGTAGGGAAAGTTCCTGGAGAACTGGAGAGGAAGAGCAGGATGCAGATATGACCTAAGCACATTGTATTCATCTACGAAATTGTCAGACTATACTAAACTGATTTTAAATCTCAGCCAGTCTTGGTGGTACACGCCTGATATCCCAGTGTTTGGAAGGCTAAGGGAAGAGAATCAGTGTAAGTTCAGTCATGAGCTACATCGTGAGTTCTAGACCAACTTGGGCTGCCTAGTAAGATTCTGCCTCAGAAAAACACAAAGCCCAAAATACCAGAACAAATAGCACAGCATAAAGAATAAGAACAAACAAAAAGGATTTAAAAAATCATAGATTTTAAAATAAACCGATGTGTAATTTTTAATAAACTTACACACAATTTATTTTTAAATAAAACGTATGCACAAATATTACTAAAGCAAGGGATGAAGGGATGGATGTTAAACAAAAGCTTGGCCTTCACACAGGGAAGTGATGGGAAGCTCCTTTTGTACTCCTGACCTAGGTGACAAGCCTCTGAGCCGGGGACTGTGCCACTCGCCCAGGTGGATGTTGAGGGATGGTCCTCAGGTTCTGGGAAACTCAGGGCTGATGGGGCAGTGATTCAAGCATGACGCCAGGATGATGACACATGAGATCTGGAAGTCAGCCTACTCACACCTTAACGTTCATGCTTGGGCAATACCCGATGTACAGCCAGAAGCTTACAGTGAGCTCCAGAGGACACTGGAAGGTCCAGAAAAAACTGGAGTCTCAGTCGGTAAAGAGATTCTTCCCTCTGAAGGAACTGTGGTTGGAGACTTTCAAAAATGTAGTTGGGCATTTCAAATGAGATTTTTAAATTCATTGTGTGAGCTGGATAGATGGCTCAGCCAGCAAAAGTACTTGATCTGCAAACATGAGGACTTAAAAATCCTTTGTCAAGTGTGTGTGTGTTGTATATAAATGTATGTACTGCTGTACATGATGAAGATCAGAAGGAGACAGATGTTGGATATCCTACTCAATCACATTCTCTTCCTTATTCCCTACAGACAGAATCTCTCACCAAACCTGGAGTTAGGCTACCCCCACCCCTACCCCAAACACACACACACACACACACACACACACACACACACACACACACACCCCATAATCAGTTCCTCTGACTATGAGCTTTTGTTCATGGCTGTAAGACATCATCATTGACACAATGGGCTTTTGTTTTCTTAGTGGAAATTATCCTTCCTACTAGACTAGTGGGAAGTCTCTAGGGCCACTGCCCTGACTCCTTAAAAGGACTGCTTGCTGAAGAGACTAATTGTGAGGAGCCTCTAGACTCCAGTGGAAGGAAAGAAAGCCCTTGTAAGGGTTTTCTTGACTCACATGTTAGTAAAGGGAGACTGACAGAGTTCCAAGCTTGGCACACCCTACATGAATTCATGAATTGGACTTACTGTCATCATTCCTGAGACTGCATGGTGGTGAATCTGGGCAATGAATAAGTGTCAAACTTTTGTATGATGGTTTCCAATGCTCTACTGGAAGGCCGATACTCTTAATAGAAGAGTTTTCTGTGGACAACAGTGGATAATCCTACTATTAATCATTGGGGAAGAAATGAACCCTAGGATGAGAAGTGAGATTTAGAGGGACCCATAGCAGAGCTGGGTGAGGGGGAAGCTCCTTTATTCTTTGGAGATATGCCTTTTGGTCTAGATCTGAGGTTCCCTGGGCTGCCTGGAACATTTCTGTGGGACAGAATAAAAGCTGGGAAATTAGGAATGGAGCCAGACAAGGATCTGTGGATGGCTCTTACACTGGGCAGAAGTTCTTGGATGACGGATCCATTTGGTACCAACTTCTAGCAGCCTTTTGAGTAGACCCCCAAGTCAAGCTTATTGTTTATTTGGTGTTCTGGGAGATTTGCAGATGCCCTCTAGTGATGTTGCACCTTGTTATCCCAAAAAGTGGTTGTTAAGGTAAAATTCCACAGCAGAATTAATTTATTTTGTGTCACTGGAATGATTATTCAAGGCCCTCATCTGCCTGCTCTTCACCAAAACTGTGTTTCAAATTTTTGTTTACAGGTTTCTTTCAGGCATCCTGCTGCCCTGGCACAATATTACAGAAGTGTTTGAAGTGACCCACACTTGCTACATCCCTGACCACAGACACAGAGGTTGAGTGGGTGTACTAGACCGGTTGGTGCTAGGTTGCACAAGCTAGGCCAGATCAGTGGGTCAGGGGTCAGCCTCTATCTCCCAACATTAGTTACTCCTTGGAAGCCAGAGACTCTTCCAAGGTCCAGGCACATTACCCACTCCCTCTGATTCTTCACCCTCCTCCTCTTTGTGCTATTGGCTTGAGATGCTAGGCTTTTGCTATGTAGTCTATTTGGGGCAGGAACTTACTGCACAACCCATGAAAGTCTCAGCACCACAGTATTCCTGTTATCACCTCTGCATGCTGAGAATCTGGGCATAAGACACAGCAGTCTATTCAGAAACCTGATTGTTTCAGGTTTGCTTTCTGCAGACTGTACTTTAATCCACCTGGACTACTACAACTTTGCATGCTCATCTCAAACCTCTTCCTATTATTGATTCTTATTTTTTGCTATTTTTCTTACCTTTAAAACTCATACCAGAATGGGTGGTGGTGATAATTCATTTCCCACCTGGCTCATTATGCTCTCAGCAGTGATTCCCAAGTGACTTCCTACTGTGAAGGTCAGAATATTAAGAGACATGTTAGAACAGTACTTTTTGCTTCCTCATGTCTCATGATGATTTAAAGTTGATTTTTTTTTAAATTACAGATAATACCCAATTCTAACTACATTCAAGCCAAAACTCATATTTTAAACAGACATTTCAAATATGTTTTGAAATAGAATTCATGTAAAAATATATGCAATTGAATGTATCTCCAGGGTGTTCTATGTTGCCATTACAAATGATGGAAGGATGTTTCCCCTAAATTACAAATGAACATTGTCTTTGGGTAGGAAATAAGAGTAATGTCTGCACAGAATGGGGACTTCCAAGCCAACTGCTAATGCTACATTCCGCCATCATAATGTACTTAACACGTTTCATGTAAACTTTTATAATGCAGTTTGAATACATTGCTCACATGATTTCTTAGCGTGTATGAAATAGTCTTGAACCAGTGTTATTTTTTAGGAGGAAACTAAAAGTAACTCTCCTATCAGTAGGCTTATCAATACTGTGTACCAGACAATCAAGAGCCAAAGGGATAACCTCGATGAAGTTTTAGCCATAGGATGTAAGACTCTAGTTAATTTAAGATCTAGTTGAAGTCATTAAAAATATAGGAATATTTACAATAGAGTAGAATACATAAAAATATCTACCTATGTATGTGTCTATGCATAGAGACATGCATATTCCATAATGATTAAGGGAGAATCATATAAAGGAATAATTTCATAAATAATGGACCTGAAAGGTCATTACAAGTCCTTAGTAATCCCTTTCATATATGCTGAAATTGAGTGAATTGTCACTTCTAGGACAAGCTCTAGCTCTTCCACATGGCTTGTCATGAGATAGCCATCCTAGCCTGACTCTCAGCCACAGAAATTCCCATCCAGCTGTTCAGATAGCCCTTTTCTGTCTCCATCATGTAAGATGCTGAGTCTCTCCAGTGCTGCTCACACCCTGGCAGAGCTGCCTCGGCTCTTATTGGAACACTCCTAACTCTGTTCTTATCTCACTCTTCTTTGCTTCCTCATAGAATGAAGAACCATGCTCTAAAGTTTCTTAACTCTAGCCCTTCAGTCGAAGGAAGAATCCTGAATGGGACAACTCTGTGCTGGCCGTGCTGGCCTGTCCTTCCTCCTGTATAGCAGAAAAGCCAGCTCCACTCTGGATACCAAACTGAGTTTGGGGAAGACAGCAAAGCTTTCTCTGGGATTTCCTGAGTAAAGGAGGTTTAAGAAAAGGAGCTGTAAATTTCCAGAGGGATAGATTTGAAGTGCTGTCTGAGACCAGAAGAGCCTTCTATAAAGACTTCAGTCTTACATGGATCAGGAAGGAGACCGTGGAGCTAAATCTAGGCATGTCTGAATCTTGAGAGCTCAGGGAAGCCTCACACTTTTCGACAGCACACGGCTTAGATAATGATGCTCTCAGAAGTAATCAGGGGAGGGTGAATGAAGGCAGTCACAAGCTTACCACATTACTGTGCATGGATCCGGCGTTCTGATCAAGGTCCTTGAGTGGGCTCTGAAGATCAGCACCACATCTGACAAGGATTTCCTCATGAATACTGCCAGCGGAGCTCCAAAGGCCTTTATTGTGACAAAAAAGTGGCCAAGGGTCTTCCCACCTAAACTTCAAGTCACTTTGAGCAAAAACTGGGTCTGTGTGACCCCTTTCTCCAGCCCTTGGGACTGATGATTTTGGGCCCCTATAAGTGTCTGTTGAACGATGCTGAAATTGAAAACCCCATTTTAGGGAACACTTTGCTTGAGAGATTTTCCTGGGACCACATTTGAAAGATTTTATCTTAGTACAATTACATTGAAAAGAAAAATAGAAAAAAGAAAAAGGAAAACGCATTTGACAAATAAGTGAACATGCAAAAACAAATCTCTCCCCCCCATCCCCTCCTTCCTTCTCTCTCTCTCTCTCTCTCTCTCTCTCTCTCTCTCTCTCTCTCTCTCTCTCCTCCTCCTCCTCCTCTCTCCTCCTCCTCTCCCTCCTCCTCCTCCTCTTCCTCCTCCTCCTCCTCTTCCTCCTCCTCCTCTTCCTCCTCCTCCTCCTCTTCCTCCTCCTCCTCTTCCTCCTCCTTCTTCTTCTCTCTCTCTCTCTCTCTCTCTCTCTCTCTCTCCTCTCTCTCTCTCTCTCTCTCTGCCACAAACATTATAAGCAATTAAAGTACAAAGTTTTTTGTTTTGTTTTGTGGTTTGGGTGTGGATACATGGTCAGGTAAGCACTTCTTTTCTCTGATTTTAATATCTGGCACAGATAATTCATAGCATTCGGGACAATTTTCCTTCAGTGGTTTATTTAAAAATGTTAATGAGGTTTCTGGGTTTTGTTTCAACGTGTGAAGAGGTTGCCCAGATTTTGCACACCAATGGACTGGATGGGAGGATCCTATGATCGGATCAGGTGTGTTCCTGGCACCCAGAGTAGAGTAAGAGCAGGCAGCTCCAGGTTCAGAAGTGGAGATGATCAGCACAGTGTCAGCAAAAGGGACGCGGGTAAGGCTGGGCGGCAACCCCGCGGGGCAGAAAAGGGGTGTGGGAGAGCTGGCAAAGGGTGGACCCGGACCGCTTTCCCCGGGAGTGAGCTCTCTGGCGGCCGCCCGGAGCTCAGGGCAGGCTCAGGCAACTCCAAGGCGGCCCTGGAGGTGATAAAACTTGAGAAATAACTAGGAGGGGCCACCCAGCGTCTCCTTGGTCCAATCCAGTTTCAGGCGAGAACACGCTCCTGGGCAAAGAAGCTTGAGAGAGGCCAGAACGACTTCTAGACAAGCTGCTGTGGAAAACTGCCTGCGCCCAGACTCTTAGAGTCCTTGCTTGGCGCCCGCCTGCATCCTCCTGAGGCTGCACTGGGCGATGGCGGTCCCTGAGCTCCGGAGCCCGCAGTGCCGGGCACTATGCACGAAGCTGCTGCTGACCCTCTGGGTAAGCCACTCGCGGGTACAATAGAATGGGGACCCAGATGGGAAAGGGAAAAAGTGGATCCTTTCTGGTCTCTGCGGGGACTCAATAGGCGACAAGCAATGGCTTCAGTGTCTCTGTTCATTTCTTACGTGGTTCAAGTTCCGTGTGGAGGAGTGATAGGCGAAAAGTTTTTTGAGGCTATTTCTGAATTAGGACTCGTCTTCTAGCTTCTCTGCGTGCTAGTGTCTCGGTCACAGTAGGCAGTAAATATGTGAGTTGAAAGCAAGGAAGATAGGTGTGTGTGTGTGTGTGTGTGTGTGTGTGTTGGGGAAGGGTATTTTTAGGATCCTCGACTTAACACAGGGTTGATTTGGTGAAACTCCAGGGACATCCTTTCCCTGGATGTGTATTGAGCCCAGCGACCTTAGTGGAGGGCCAAAGCTGTGTCCCAGGATGTTGTCCTGGGACTGTTTCTGAGAAATGGTGTTCTCAGCTATGCCTCCCTTAAAAGATTACTCAAAAGACTTGCCAAGCTGCCATTCCCACGCCTGCTTGCTCACCTCGGCCCTGTGTACCAGAGATCCAGGTGTGGGAAGACTGCTGGAGAGTTGCACTGGAGATCGGCGAGGAGACAATAGGCCTAGAGTCTCAGGACTGATAGGAAAGATGTGACTGGTGTTTTCAGCCAGGCCCTGTGGAGGCACTGCTCCTGTGTAGAACATATCAACTGATCTCCTGTGTTCTCCAAACCCAGAGTTGAGCTTGTGATCTTCTTCCTAGAAAAGAAGTTAGTGACAGTTTTCTAGAGCCAAGAAGACTAGGTGTGGAAAATTAGGAATTCTGACCACATGGTAACCTGTAAAACTTCAGACCTGTCCAAGCTAGTGCGCATGACACATACATACAAAGTGTCTGAGGACATTACCACTTTGACTTTCCAAAGACAGGCCAGAGGTTCAGGGGTCAGAGGACCCTATCTGACTAGGGAGTTGGTCCACTGAACCTTATTTGTTTGAAAGTAGCTCAGACAGACCTTGAACTAGCCTTGTAGCTAAGGATGGTCTTGGTGTACTGATCCTCTGCCCTCCACCTTCTCTGTGCTGGCATTACAGATAGGAACCACCTTAACTGGCTCTTGGTTAATGCTGGCAGGTGGGCCCAACTTTATCCCCTCTTTAAATCAGGGATTTACAGACATCAAACTGATATTCATGATTGGAAATACATTTATGAGCTAGAAAAATTATAAATATACCCACCATCTGCTCCCACAACACTAAAGTTGGGGTTTTGAATTACTGCAAAGAAACCCCATTTGAATGCTAATGTTCTTCTGGGATATTTATGTTGGATGAATTTCCAACAGTTTAGTTTAAAAATATGACTTTGGTATTTTACATTTCATTGAGTAAGGAATTAGGAAATAAGAAGAGATTCTGTGTGTATTGTTTTCAGGATTTAGGTTATTAGTTAGGAGGTCAAAGAAGACAAGGCACTATACACCAGGGGGACTGTGGTTCAGGGTCTCTGTGTGTCCAAGTGGAAGGTGTACGCAAATCTAAACAGGCGAATCAACTCTGCTCCATAGCATGTTCCCTCAAGGTCATTAAAAGGGAACTGCAGTGGGTATGGGGTCTGTCTCTGGCTCTTTTGCCTGCTTTGGAAACCCTTTCTTCCTACCGGGTTGCCTCCTTCAGTCTTGATACGAGTTATGCCGAGTCTGACCATAACTTGTTATGCTCTGTTTGGTTGCTTTCACTGGGAGCCCTGCTCTTTTCTGAAGAGAACCAGGAGTGGATCTAAGGGAGGAGTGAGGTGGGGAGGAGGGACTGAGAAGAGAGGAGGGAGGGGAAGCTGTGGTCAGGTTGTAATACATAAAAGAAAGAAACAAAGTAACAAAGGAATTGCCCAGAGTTTAAACTCGGACTTGGAAATCAGAGCACGTACACAGATTGTGTGTACACTCTAGCTTACAAAAGTGTTAAATTTCATGACTGCACTTTTTTTTTTTTTGATTCAGTGGCCTTTGAGCATATTAGCAGGAGCATTTTCGAAACATCTTTGATCCCCTAAAGAGTAATCATGGAACTTTAACAGCAGTCTAACCAGCTTTGAGGAGGATTTTTCAAAGCAAGTCTAGCACAAGTTAAAGACTCTGTATATCAACAGCCTGTCTCCCCAGCTATTGGCAAGTGGAGGAACCTTTCCAACTGCCTCTCCAACTGGCAGGTTTCTGCATCTCTTTCCCACCTAGACTCCGAACTGTCACCGAGTACAGCTGGAGGAGGAGGAGGTAAATTAGGAACAAAACAAGAGAAAACCAACCATCTCATTGTTAATGAAGGTTCTTAAGCATTACTTGTAGAGTGTCTTCCCTTTCTAAAGTGAGCAGGTCAGCAGGAAACAATATCAGATGAACTGCTTTCTGCATGTTGCAGGTAATGGGATCATTAGCACTTACCTTTAGTGCTGATCTCCACACTGAGTCTGTGCTTGAAGTCTCATTAGCTTCTGTAATTGATAAGTGGTATGTGTGTGGAGATAGTCCACCGTTTTCCTAAAAGGACTCCTTTTTAACACTCCCTTCCGATTCTCTACTTTTCCTCTCTGGAATATATAGACTTACCTGCAACAGATGTTGGTAAACATGCCTTCCATCTTTTAGGTTGTATATTGACTTATGAGTGAAAGATGATTAAAGCAAATAAAGTAAGTAAAGGAAAAACAGTTTTATTTTAAAGCCTCCTTATATGAAAGTCAGAATTTAAGCCAGGCATGGCAGCATGTGCCTTTAATCACAGCACCCTCTAGGCAGATTTGGAAACATTGCTATCTGAATAGCCTGGTCTACACTGCAAACTTTAGACCTGTGAGGCTACATAGACAGATTCTACACTCCAGTAAAAGAAAGAAAAGAAAATCAGACGTTTAACATGTGTTTAGACTGATTCATTTTCAGTGAGCCTTTCCCATGCCCACTGAACTGCAGGCTTCATACTTGGTAACTGGAATATTTTAAAAGAGGTTGCGGATAGTTAGGTTAAAATGACTGTGTCTCAGAGTAACTTTTGACTATGAAAACAATACAAAGCTATGTACATTTTTTTGACCCTGTTGTATTCCTCATGCCCAGTGTCTTTCATATAAGGCATATCTAACCTGTGGTTAGTCACACTTCTCACTGAAAGTTAATTCACTCTCGTAAAATGAGTTTGGTTAGAAGAAAATGTACTAGAATCATCTAACTCCTGTGACTGCAGGTGGTAGGTTGCAGCGTTTATCCTTGAGGCAGTAAGAATTCGAATGCTAGTGTTTCTGTTCTGAAGAGGATCAGAGTCCACAGGAGAAAAGAAACGTTTAAATTCTAGTGCAATCCCTTTGCTCAGACAAGGCATCAATCGCCATTTTCCTTCTGTATCTCTGACTAGTGAACACAGGGCTCTGACCACATTGGAACACATGCTCTACAGCTGAGCCACACCCAATCCTATTTGGTAGCTGCATTTGCGTTCAGTGGGGAAAGGTGTATTGAGGAAGTCTATTTTCTGTGTTGAACTCAAAACTTAACTATTCAAAAATGAAACAACTGCAGATAGCTTCTTTAATCTCTCGCTCTCCATTTGACATTACATCTTTTAGTCAGAATTTAAAGATGTTTCTGATAGTTGAAAAATCACATCACTAGTAAAATTTATGTAGTACTGTGAAAAAATCCAAATTTGTTATATTTTAAGGCTATTTAAACTTTTTGTCCAAATCAGATGTTTGAAGTTACTCTTGAGAGTTCTCCTTTTAAATGTTTTTCTTTAAATTCAAGTTGTCATTCAATCCATCAGCTTTCTAAAAGTAATGATTTTTGTATGTTGTATTTTAAAATGTATTACCCTTTTCCTTCCTTCCTTCCTTCCTTCCTTCCTCCCTCCCTCCCTCCCTCCCTCCCTCCCTCCCTCCCTCCCTTCCTTCCTTCCTTCCTTCCTTTTGACACACTGCATATAAGGCACATATGGAGAGGTCAGACTGCACGTTGTAGGTATTATTTCTCTTCTTCTACCAGGGTTAGATCCTAGGATTGTATGTGGAGGTCTGGAGAATTCAGCCTGACCCCCCCACCACATGTGCTCTGGAGACTGAATTCAAGTTGTCCAGCTTGGAGGGAAGCCCAAATATTCTGTTCTCCTTCACATTTGGCAGACTAGTAAGAATTGAGTTCTCTTAGAATTATACAGAATGGACACAGAACAGAATTCTGAGAACAGAAATAAGTGGACTCTTCTTAGCCCTGTTTATGAGGACATTGTGAAGTAATGTCATCATGGACATCATGTATGGGAAATGATGAACTACATAGCAAACAGCAAACCCCACAGTGTATCTAAAAGTTATGTCTTAAGAAGAATTGCTTCACCTAAGATGTATCAATAAGTTACTTGAGACCTTTATGTTTGTTTTTAATATAGGTACTTATAGCTATTGATTTCTTTCCTATCATTATTTTCATTGTATACAAAAGATTTTCCTTTTGTATCTTAGAGATTTTAAAAATTTCCTTCTTAATTCCTAAGATGGATAATCATTTTTCAATAGTATGTTGTCCAGTCTCCATAAATCTCTGTACATTCCATGGATGTTTCATGTATGTTCTGCTAAGAAGAATATATATTCTGAAGTGTTTGGATAGGATGTTCTGTGGATGTCTGTTAGGTCCATTTGATGTTATGCAATTTAACTCAGATATTTCTTTGTTTATTTTCCAAGAGATGATCTTTCTATTGGTATATGAGTGTTTGATGAATGTATATCTCTTCATAGATTTTTTTTTCTCAAAAAAAAAAAAAAAAAAGATTGCCTCAGGAAAGGGAAAAGTCATTGTTCTTTAAGATGCTGATGATCTGTTGTTCACAGAATAAAACTGTAGTCATTTCAAAATAAGCAGGCAATGTAAATTTATTATTTAAAGGAATTCTTAACAATTTTGTTACATGAGAATGGGCTTTCTTAACTTAATGAAATTATACTTAACAAAAATTAATTGGGATAGGAGAGATAATTCAATGGTTAAGAGCATACACTTCTATTGCAGAGGATCCAAATTTAGTTTCTAGTGACCATTTTTGCTAGCTTGTAATTAACTGTCTAGTTCCAGAAGATCTGATGACCTCTTCTGGCCTCCATGGGAATTTCTACTCATATGTACATGCACTAATGGACACACACACACACACACACACACACACACACACATGCACACCACACACACGTTTACAGAATTAAATTTTTAAAAATTAAAAAATAATGAATGATTGAATGTAGTGAATAAAAGTAAAAAGCCACATAAGTTACAGTAAAATGGTGAGCATTCTCTTTAGGCTTAGAAACAAAGACATTTGATTACTGGTGTTGTTTCTTTTGCATGTTCTACTGGAAGCTCAAATAAACATAAGGTATAGAAAGGGAATTGTAGAAGGGGCACAGGGAGGAGTTGAAGGGAATAATTCCAATGGACGTTGTTCTAGATACAGGACCAGCTTTGTGGAAGATCAGGCAACCACACTACTGTAACTAAACTAAAGTTAGCAAGTTCCTTCCATGTATCGTCAGATTAAAATAACTAAAAATTATCCCTATAGGATGTATAGACAGATAATGTAAATTAAGAAGAATCCCATTTTTAGTAGTGTTGTCATTGATGTATTTAAAGTCACCTTAGCTAGCTGAGGTGGTGGTACCCTCTTCTGTCTCTACATAGCTGCCTGGGGGAATACTACTTAGAATGAAATCCTATATACACACTGCTTCTACTGGTTCTGATGGGTATAATGTTGATGGGTTTATCCTTGTTTTTGATTGGATCAAGTCTGTTTATTTAAATAGCATAAGATGAAGAATCTTTGTGATCAGCTGAGCATGTTATATAAACTTTCAGTGAAACTTCATTTATTGCATGTCTAGATCACATTCTGTTGATCTGTTGACAAGCTGGTGGATGTGTATGGACTTCTTCATCCTTATCAGGACTACTATTATGGCTATACCTGTAAAAGTTGCTGTGCACACAGCTTTTAAAACAGCATAGAATTTATTTGATGAGTAGTTCTCTTAGAAACTGCAACTATATCTGTACTGTGCTGTCACCTTCTATTTCCATGGACAACACCAAAGGGTTCTACTTTTCCTGCATTCTCATCAGCAACTTCTCATTTTCTGTTCTGTTTATTTTAGCTCTTCTAGCAGGCATGGATTAGATGTACATTTCGCTGGTGCCTCGTTGGGCATTTTTCATCTTCTTAACCATCACTGGTACATCTTTGGATATCCATTATCCAAATGTTTTACAAATTTTTCATTATTTACCATCCTTTTATGGATCTAAATTTGATATTATTTAATATTTTGTGAGCTAAAATATTATTATGGATATGTCACCAATTGTTCTCTCATTGTGAAAATAACATCTCCCATTCTGTGCTTTTCATCTTTCTTCCTGTATCATGTTGTTTGAAGTGCAAAGGTTTGAAATATCCAACTGGTCCTGTCCATCCTTGTTTCTTATTGCTAGTGTTTAGATAGCACAGCTAAGAATCGTCGCCCAACATGATTGTGACATTTCCTTTTAAATAGATCTCATTCTTATCTTAGGTCTGCAGTCTGCTCTGAGGTAATTTCTGTGCATGGTGTTACTTATGATTCATTTCCACTTTTGTGCAGAAGCAAATTTTAATCATCTCAGGACCATTTAGTAAGGAAATTTCTGTCTTTCAAACTTTTTAGAGGAGATCCAGAAGTGTGTCTTATTTTTAGGATGTGGTTTCTATTCTATCATCTACACACTTGGTTTTGATTAGGGCAGCCTAAGGCTACCCTATTCAAAACTGGATAATGTCAGACCATTCTTCTTTTGACAGGGGTGGGGGTGGGTGGGCAGAAAGAGGTGTCTCTTACAATTCCTTAAGAATTAATGTCTCTTTCTCCTTTCTTTTTCCTTCTTTCTTTTCTTGTCTTATTTGTTTTCTTGAGACAGGGTTTCTTTGTGTAGCCCTGTCTGTCCTGGAACTCACTATGTAGCCCAATCAGGCCTTGAAATAGATTAGCTTGTCTCTGCCTCCAGAGTGTTGGGATTTAAGGTATGTATCAACACATCTAGCTTAACGGTCAATTTCTTCAAAAAGAGATCTGAGATTCAATAGAGACTGAGTTTGTAGATTATGTCCTTGGATCCCTAGAGAGAGGTGAACTTTACACTTATTTTGGTCTTTTAAAACCTTTCTCATCCTGTTTTATTGTTTTCAGAGCACTCCTTTTTTTTTTTTCTTCCAGTAAAGAGTTTAATAGTATGGATCTGGGGCCTTGTGGGTCAAATCCTCCTTCAGCATTACCAAGGCACCATAGAATTCACAGTAGTAAATACGATGGTGAATGAACTTGTCTAGGTTCCTTCCGGTCAGACCTGTGTTTTTCAACCTTCCTAATGCTGTGACTCTTAAGCACAGTTCCTCATGTTGCAGTGGCCTCAACTATAAAATTATTTTTGTTGTTACTTCATTACTGTAATTTTGTTACTGTTACTAATTGTAATGTACATATCTGTGTTTTCTGATGGTTTTAAGTGATCCCTGTGAAAGGCTCATTCAACCCTCCAAAAGAATATCATCTTGTACTTCTTTGACAAATGTATTCCAAAGTGTTTATACTAAATGGAACTGTTTTTTTAAGGATCTCTCTCTCTCTCTCTCTCTCTCTGTGCGTGCGTGTCTTCCTTCCTTCCTTCCTTCCTTCCTTCCTTCCTTCCTTCCTTCCTTCCTTCCTTCCTTCCTTCCTTCCTTCCTTCCCCCCTCTTTCCTCCTGCTAGTTTATAGGAAAGCAACCTATTTACAGTATTTGTTTATTTGGGGTATGTGTGTGTGTATATACCATGGTATGTTTGTGAAGGTCAAAGGAAATGTTGGTGGGTGTCAGTTCTCTCCTCCCAACAGGTGGGTTGTGGGTATCAAACTCAGGCCATCGGCCTTGGTGGCATGCATGTTAGTGGCTCAGGTATCTACTGAGTTAGCTGTCTTGGTGGCCCAAACAACCCACTTATATATGTACATTTTATTTCCTACATTCTTTCTAAACTTATTTATTTGTTTTGCTGCTAGCACAAAGATTGTGTAATCCTTGTTTTTGTATATATACATGAATGTAGTATCTATGAATACAGTTTTATTTCTTCTTTTCCAATCAATTTGTATATCTATATCAATTAATTTCCTCGTGTAAGTACCCAGACTAGCTCTAATATAATATCACACAGAAGTGGCAGGGGCAGGTATGATTGTATTTCCAATAATGGAGAACATGTTGTCTTCCTCACGTAAGCATGAAGTTAGCTGTCAGTGGAATACAGACACTCTTTGTCAAGCACATGCTAGTCTGTCACTAAAACATTGAGGCTGATTTCATAAATTTCAGGTAGAGCTTGTCCATTGCCTGTTCTTCATTTACTGAAATGGTCATTTCTTATTCTAAGATGAACTAATGTGACGCTTAAAAATTTCTAGGTCTTCAGTTTTGTTGGTGAGGCCTGTCAAAAGGTGACACTTCATGTACCTTCAACACTAGAGGCAGACAAGATCATTGGAAGAGGTAAGAACTTTCTGAACAGCCTCTTTGAAAGAGACTTATAATGTTCTAATCTGCCAGGAATGTGGGGTGTCGTCTATGTACTCTGGAGCTGGTCTACATTGACTTAGAAATAGAGACAATTCAGTATTATTTTAAATATGCGTTTTTACCTTGAGGCTGTTGAATTAGGTGGTCAATTCTACTGTGACTTTTCAATCAATGCTTTTGAAGTCATTTATCTTCTAAAAGTTTAAAATATCATATTTTTAATACTCTGGGGTTTGATTATTGCAGAAGTATAGATGCATATTGAAGAGAAACACATTAATATTCTTTTATTTTAAATCTAGATTTTATTTAGTTTGTTTTTGTATGTTTGCACACTTGTGCTATGGTGTGTGCACACATGCATGTGAGTGTGTATGTGTGTGTATGTGTGTGTGGGTATGTATGCACGCCTGTAGAAACCAGAAGACAACTTGTAGGATTTTGTTATTTCCTTCCACTTGGTGAGCACCGGGGATTAAACTCAGTGTCAGGCTTGGCTCAAGCATCTTTACTCACTAAGCCATCTTGATTGCCCTGGAGAAGTATTATGCTATTATTGAGAAGCAAAACAATGCTTTCTCTTCAGAATTGTAGTCAGCCACTTTAAAATGGAGACCTGAGGACCTGACTGAACTAACTTTACTTTCTGCCAGTAATTGGGTAGCTTTGCCTAGATAGGTTTGTTTGTTTGTTTATTTATTTATTTATTTATTTTTGTGGTGGTGTAGAAAAATTAGAGGAAACCACCAAGAATTTTTTTTAAAAAAAGAAATACTTGTCCAAGATATATAAAATTGCCTTTTCAATAATGTGAGCAATTTCTGACAAAACTGTCTTAGCTGATTTCATCAAATTAATTTCACTTTTTCTGCTGTGGGAAACAAGAAAAGAAAGATAAGGAGATATATGGTGTTCTTCTGGGAGAATAATCCCAAAGGAATCATTCATTTAAAAATATAAAGAGAGAGAAATTTATTGTTAGAGTCCTTAAAACGTTCACTGAATTTGGTGAGACATCAATTGTTTCATTAAGCCCACCCATAACAGATTTGGGCTAAAGCAAAGGTCTGCAGGATGCAAAGGAGCCCTTAGCTGAGGTCATTGTTTGAATATCATCAGTTTGGTTTCTACAAAAGCAAATGGAGAATGGGATGGGAAACAGTTGATTTTTGATACTTAAATATTGTTACCTTTTATTAGGAGGCAAAATTTCCAGACAGGAAAGACCTCTATGGTGTTCCTATAGAGGTCAGGGAATGTTGTGTCTGTGGGGATGGAATGTTCCAAAAGTGCTATAGGAAGAATTCAGAGACCAGTTTTTCTCACTTGACTCTCAGCTTGTGTGCTCCTTTGTTCTGTGCATCTTTGTGTATCTTCTGACTGAAGGCAGGTGCATCTTGAGACACCCCCAGTGTATTGTTGAGGGAAATTTCACTGTGTTTATTCAGGTGCATGTGAGGGCGTGTGTCTCACCTTTGTCATGAGAGTCATGTGTCCATCTCTTTAGTGGAAGATCGTTTTCATAAGCCTGCTAGAAGCATGTTAACTTTTAAAACAACTTGTTCAATACATATATACAGCCAAGACGATTTTAATTAAAATAAAATTACTATTTTTAAGAATGAAAGAGAACTATTAAGGCATTCCACAAGTGCAAAGTGCTTGGTTTTTATGATAATGTATACTATTTAACATATATGTCTTCTTTATGCATGTATCTCCACCGTGCAACTGGAAAATTTTTGCTGGCAGTTAGTTTGAAAGAGTGTCTCAGCTCAGCTGATGGCATCATGCCAAGTGATCCTGATTTCAGAGTTCTAGATGACGGGTCCGTTTATCCCACCAGAACTGTTGTACTGTCTGATGAGAAGAGATCATTTACCATTCAGCTTTCCAATTCAAAGATGCAGACACAGAGAGAGATCACTGTAATCCTGGAGCATAAGAAGAAGGTATGCAAAGCACATTGGACATTCTCAAGCATGGGGGGTGTCTTTCCAGTAAAATTATTTTCTTAAAATAGCAAAATGGAACAATGGAGAAATAGCGACTCTCCCTTCCCTCCTTCCTCTCCCCTCCAGTCCTTCCCCCCTCTCTCCTCTCTTGTCCTGTTTTGTTCCTATTATCTTCTTTCCTTGTCCCTCCATTTTCTTGCTTTATTTTGTCTTTCGTTTCTCAATCTTTCTCTTACATGTTTGGTTGTTAGCCTAGCCTTTAACAGCTGAGCCATCCCTCTAGCCCTCAATCTTTCTCAACACTAGTCAAATACTGACTTTGGTTTCTCTGGTGTTAAATGTAAATGATATCTCCCTCTGGTGAAGTTTTGTCTGGTCTGATTTCTAATGACAGCTGTGTTCCTGTACATAATCTATTCAGCACAGCCTTTAGAATTTATTATTAGTGCAAACATATACTCATGAGAAACAGCATTGTGAATGTATTCACAAAATGGTGGACGATTTCTATTGGCCTACATATATTCTATGCAAATAAACTGGTGGTAAAGCTAATTAAATAATTGCTTGAGCACTTTATGGAATATTTAATAAAATAATTAGTTATTAATAACGACCATGAAAATAAGTGTCTCCCTTTGCTGCAATATGAAATAAAATAATCATTTCTAGAACATTTGGTGGAATTTTTTTTCAGTGATAGAAATGTTCTAGAATGTTCTGTAATCTCTAGTGTCTGGTACACTGATGCAATGTTAATGGTTACTGATGTTTAGCATATAACTAGAGCAATAACAGGATAGATGTTTCCATTTAAATTAATTTTAGTTAACACAAAAGATCATATACCTGGTGGTAGGTAGTGGCTACTGTATAGGACAGAGCGTGTACATGGAACAGTGAGGGATGTGCATTTTCTTCTGAGGTTCACATGACTGTGACGTTTCTAATATGTATTTTCTCCTTTAAATTCAGGTACTGAAGAAAAGACACACTAAGGAAACTGTCCTCAGGAGAGCTAAGAGAAGATGGGCACCCATTCCCTGTTCGATGCAAGAAAATTCCTTGGGTCCCTTCCCATTGTTTCTTCAACAGGTAGGTTTTCTTTCCTTCTAAGTGGGGAGTCTGTTTTATTCAGGTTTAGTGAATATTTAAGCATTAGGCAAGTAAGAAGACATGAGTAAAGTTATTTATGAAATACAAGTAATAAAATAAGAAGAAAATGACTGAAGTGCTAATGGTGTAAGACAACCCGCAGGCTTTGCATGCTTCCATCATGTATTAATTCATTTAGGAGATGGTTATGGATATCTATATCAGCTACTATATGTGTGTGGTAGACACTGCCATATGCACTGGCGATAGAAAGAAATCAAGTTCTGATTCTTGGTATAGATACATCATTGAAATTCCAGAAAGTATCAGCTTTAGCAAGGGAGATGCTTAGTCCTGTCTTGTGAAAGCATACTCCAGTGAAGCAGATCTAGTATGTGAAGATAGCACCAAGAGCTCAAGAGATACGATGTCTCACTATGTAGCCCAGGCTGGCCTCATTTACATGATCCTCTTCCCTGAGTTCCACATATGTTTGCACTACTGGCATAGCTTGACCACCTTTGTAGAGTCAGAATGGCTTATCTCTATGTTCAGTGTGTGAATGCCTGCTTCAAATCCTAGAGAAATCTTCATGGATGTTGATTATTTTGTTTACATAATGTATTACAACATAATTATTAATACCATTACTTATATTAGTATATTTTATTATTGTATTATTTTTATTGTTCATATTATTTTGTATATATCCCATTGACTGGGCCTCATGTAGCCATACCTAGCTGCAAGTGAGATGGAGCTGTACCTTTCTTCCCAGCATTTGTGGGCTCAGCTATAAAGAAAACGGCAGGATAGGGTCTGTAAGACGGATCATGGTAAAGGTTCCTGCCACCAGGTCTGACCTTTGAGTCCTATCCCTGGGACTTACATTGTGAAAGGAGAGAATCGAAGGTCTGTATGTTATCTCCTGGCTTCCATATGTGTTCCATGTCCTTACTCTTACCAACTCTAAGTTAAAGTGTTCTTTTCTACTAAAACATTGTTAAGTTGAAACATATGTAAAATACATACATACATACATACACACATACATATATATATGATACATAAATATAAAACATTAAATGTATATCTCTGTGTACTTTTCTTTCAGGTTCAATCTGATGCAGCTCAGAACTATACCATCTTCTACTCAATAAGTGGGCGTGGAGCTGACCAAGAACCATTGAATTGGTTTTATATCGAGAAAGACACTGGGAATCTATATTGCACTCGGCCTGTGGATCGTGAGGAATATGATGTTTTTGATGTATGTGTTTTATTGATAACTATGGATTTATATTAATGAACTGTCTGTCTTCTCAGTACTTGCCTGCTCTTTTCTTCCTGCATTCTGTTCTGAGAGGGCATCTTAAAGTCTAAAGAGAATACCATGAACTCTGTGTTGGAATGCTTGACAAACCTTTATGTCAGCTTTAGTTAGGCAATCCTGAAATGAGGTAAGGAGGTTTAATTGTGTTGAACATAAAACTCAGTACAGTTTTAGGAGTTTAGGTTAACTTGCCAGACCCTTTCTCTGGTCACTCCACATTTTCAGTTCTTCAGGACAGGCCCACAGGTGATCTTCTTCCACTCCTCCAGCTTGCTTTTTGTCTTTTTTTCCATGTATGCTATTCTCTGATCATGTCTAAAACTAGATAAAGGACAAAACATAGGAAATATAGTCCACATAAAGGTTAACAGGTCAGCTTTCTGGTAGGAATAAGTGTACAGTCAGTGGGGGCAGTCTTAGATGGTTTCCATTACAGAAGAGCATGTGTTTGCTGTCATGAACCAACCTTGAGGCTCAGCAAGAAGAGTCCCCACTGGAAAGGAGTCTGTTTCTAGAAGACAAAAGAGATGCTGAAGAACCATCCTGGCTGGTGTCTTCATGTGGCATTCTTTGCCTTTGGTTAAAAATTGTTCAACCTGGTGTAATAACACACTGAGCAGAAATAAATTCTGTCTGGTGTTACATTTCCTTTGATTAATGAGCACGGAGGGTATTAGTAAATGTGTTTTGCAATAAGAACTATTTAAATGCACAGTCTATGAAGCATGCAATAAGAGTTCAAAATCAAGAAGACTGGGACATTTTGTTTTATGTATTATGTTGCAGGATTTTTTTTTATATGGTCATGGGATGGCCATTCTCCCAATGAAACTTAGTGATGTCAGAGATACTAAAGACTGTAATCTGAGTCCCAAGAACAACCAATGCCCCCCAATATTGCATATGGGACCTCATCTCTAACTTTTCTTCATTTTAACCTGTTCTTTATCTCAAGTAGAGCTATTTTCTCCCAGTACTGAATACCAGTTGCTTAAGAATCTCAGTGTGGAACAGTGATGAGCTAGCTTACTGCTGAAAGGATTTGCAGGGAAGGTTTCAGGGTATCATCTCCCTTGTGCTGTGCTGTTGACTGGCTGCTGATGTTGCTTTTTCTCTCCTACAGTTGATCGCCTATGCATCCACTGCAGATGGCTATTCAGCAGACTTACCTCTCCCACTGCCCATCAAAGTGGAGGACGAAAATGATAATCACCCTCTTTTTACAGAAGAAATTTATTATTTTGAAGTTCCAGAAGGCAGTAGACTTGGTAAGGTTGTTTTTATGTGAAACATGTTTGTATATAATTTTGAGGCATACATACATACATACATATATACATAGATACATCACTATAAAGGTGAGATGGGGCTCTGGCATAAAAGATGGCTAATATATTTTTCTGCTAAGATTGGTCATTGCTTATATTCCTACTGCACTATACCTGCGTTTCCATATACTACATTTCCTTGTTAAGTCTCTGAGAAGGGTAATGTTAGTCTCTTTGAGTTTTCTCGCTTGTCAATATTATGTGAGAGGAACCATTGTCTTCTGAGCTTCATGATTTTATGGCTCTATCACATTTTTCTAGTTTCTAAGAGGGGTAATTGGTTTCAGTTTTCGCTTGAGAACCAAGAGGAAACACTTAGATTTTTATTAACCTGGGCTATTTGAAGCACACCTTACCATTAGATTCAGGTCTGTTAATGTTGTCAGACTCTTAAAGGAAAACAAATCAAAATAGATAAAATCAGAGTAGACATAGCAAGAAAGTGTGGAAGAAAAAGGCAAAAAGAAATGTCTTCAAATGAGTAGGAGATGAAAGGAAAGAGGGAACTAAAAAAGATCACCTCGAGGGCGTGCGATAAAGCTCAGCAGGTAAGGACGCTGCCCAAAGCCTGACAGCCTGAGTTGAGCCCAGGATCCACATGGTAGAAGAACAGAACCGATTCCTGAAAATCATCCCCTGGCTTCTATATATGTGCTATAATGTGTTCCCCAATAAATGAATAAACTAAATTTTAAAAATCAATTTGATCATTTACATAACTATACTGAGTCTTAATTTATATATTAATTGAAAGTCTAATAAAAATTGAATTAATTTAAGAGACATAGTTTATGCCTCTAGTTGACTTATTATTGCCATATGTGATGACAGATATATGTGTGTATATTATACTGTACATATATATACATATATATACATATATATATATATATGTATATAAAATTTTAACTTTTGCTTTTGAGGTAGGTCTTGCTGCATAGCCCAAGTAGATCTCAAATTCCTAATCCTCCTGTCTCAACCATTTTAGTGTTGGGAATATAAAGCACAGCTCACACTCTGTTTTGAAATTACTATTGATTGACACTTAGTTTTCATAATTTACTTTCAAATATTTTAATCTATAACTCTCAATGCTGAATCTTAGGATTCTCCATAGAAGTCTTCCTCCTGAGTCCTGTCAAAAGTTGTGATTTATTTGGCAAGTTGTGATTTGTTTATGTGATTTATTCACATTTTAAATTGGATTCCTACTGTCATGTGCCAAGTTGAAAAGTATATACACCAAACACATTGTGCTGTTCTGGAAGTTCAAATTTGCTTTCTAAACACATAGGTACTGTAGTGGGAACAGTTTGTGCCACGGATAAAGATGAGCCTGACACGATGCACACACGCCTCAAGTACAGCATCTTGGAGCAGAACCCACCGTCACCTGGGCTCTTTTCTGTGCACCCCGACACTGGCGTCATCACCACCGTGTCTCACTACATGGACAGAGAGGTAGTGTCCATACTGCAGAAAGTCGTTTCCCTGTGGGTTTAACCCTTTTCCCACTTATTATTACTTGATATTCTCTTATTTTATTTGCATAAGAATTTCCTGGTTTTTAAGCATTTCTATTTCTGTATTAAAGAAACCCTACAAAATAGGAATACAGTTTAATTGGTGCTTATGAGGAAGGGTACAGTGTATTTCTCAGGAAAACGAATGTCTATTCTTTCATACCCTTTAGTGTATAAGGCTAGTTGGTTCCAGAGTAGTAAAGGCTCAGTCACCATGCAGGACATAAGGTTTAACTTTTTTGTTCGTATACCTATTCAGTAGTCTAGCTGTATGCAGTTTTTACAAAGGGAAGTTGGGATAAAATTAAATAAATTAGTAGCAGCATGTGGTCATGTGTGTGGTGATTGTATTCAGTTTCTTTTTTTGAATATTACTTGGATTTTAAACTTATTTACTAGACTGAATAGGAAGGTTTAATACATATCCAGTCTCTTGTACAATGTTTAGAGAAATTGATTGACTGGACAAGTTATTTAAGAAGTCTTCAGTCTTTGTTTGTTTGGAAGATATTTAACTCAGAGTCAAGTGGTATTTACTGAAGATTTACAAAGTAACTTTATTGGGATACTTCTAATATCCCCACTACAGCTAGAATAATGTACTTAGAATGATTGCTATGACAAGGACAAATGCTATAAAAAACAAAACAAAACAAACAAACAAACAAACAAACAAAAAAACAACTAGTGGAGTGCAGCTCCAAAGGAAAGAGGAAAGAACATGGGAATCTATAGAAAAGAATACAAATTAGTAGAAAAGTTTCAGTTACCATTATTTATTTATTTGTAGCATTGGTAAAACATGGACAAAATAACAATATTAGTTGCTTTCCTATTCTTGTAACAAAACACTCGATAAAATCAGTGTCAGGAATGAAGGGCTTATTTTGGCCCCTATTCAAGGGTGTAGTCCATCGGGACCGGGAAACCATGATGGCAGGTCCTCGAGGCAGCTGGTCACAATTGTCCTCTCAGCAGGAAGAGAGGGTGGAATTCTGCTTGCTCAGCTCATCTTCTTGTTATAAAATCCAGAACCTGGCCTATAAGGCTGTGCTGCCCACATTTAGGTTGGGCCTTTCAATCTCAGTTACAGTAAGCTCCCTCACACACTGACCTACCTGAATGATTGTTTCCATGGTGTCTCCAAATCCCATGAGGTTGACAATGGATTTATGGTCCTCTTCTTGCCTCTTCAGTTTCCTTTTAAAATACTCTCTGCTTAGCTATCCTTTTTCCCTGTGCTGGAAAAGGCTGTTGCTCATTATGTCTCAGCTCTGCTCATCATAACATCTTCTGCATGATTCTAACTGCCTACCTGTGGAAGGGACCTCCCCATTGGTATCTCCTTACATGGAGGATGGGCCACATATCTAGGTGTTGCTGGTTCTTGTTTATTAGATCTTCATTAGGCAAATTCAATCCTATGTGTGCAGAACAAAACTCTAGCTCACAGACCTTTTTGCCCTCCTCTGTAATATATATGCTGCCCTCATTCTGAGCTATCTCATTCTGGACTTCCACTGATGGTTGGCTTTGTCTACCTGCCTATATAATTTGTCCCTGAATATCATATTCAACCACATCTTACTTTCTTATGTGGATAATTAGTTATCAAGTACTACCTTACTCTTATTGCCAAGTATATTTCATCTCTATTTCCCTTTGTTTTTGTTTCTGCTCCTTAGGTTTGAACCACCTGGCTAGTGTAGGGGTTCACTACCTGTTAACCATGATATCTGGTTTGCTTACTCTAGACCAGTGGTTATCAACCTGAGTTGCAACCCCTTTGACAAACTTCTATCTCCAAAAATATTTATATAATGACTCATAACTGTAGCAAAATTACAGTTATGAAATAGTAATGAAAATAATTTTATGGTTGGGGGTCACCACAACATAATGAGCTATATTAAAGAGTCACAGCATTAAGAAGGTTGAGAACCACTGTTCTAGACAACACTTACATTTGCTGAAAAGTATTGTAAAACTTAAATGTCATTACTTCATAGTCCATCTCTGACTTTCTGGTTTCCTGTTAGGACATGTCTAAATTCTCAGAAGTCTTTTCCAAATTACCTTTCCCTACAAAATATTAAGAGTGTAGCTAAATATATAAATTAAATAAAAACAAGCAAAAGAATGTGAAAACAGGTTTCATTTATGAGTCTAACAAGTGTCTGAGTCAATTAAATAATTGTTTTACTTTCAGGTTGTAGACAAGTATAAACTGATAATGAAAGTCCAGGATATGAATGGCCAATTTTTTGGACTAATCAGTACATCAACTTGTATCATAACCGTGCAGGATTCCAATGACAATGCGCCCACTTTCAGACAAAATACTGTAAGTTTAGAAAACCCAAATCTATCTTTGTTTCAGCTATTTCTGTTTATTTTGGCATACTTTGAGGCATGTGCTCATTTATGAATAAAACTGCAGTTCAAACACATAATACACAGATCTACACATAGCCTCTGTTTTCTAATTTTAATATTTATGTGATCTAACTCGTGTTGAAGTATAATCACAGTCTACATTTGTAAAAATATTCTTTTTCTTAAATTTTCATGAAATAAGACTATCTGTGATCATGCTTTTAGATAATCTATGTAAACCCTATGAAAACATGTTCTTTTGGAAATTAAGAAACATTTTACTTTGTGAAAAGTTTTCTATTGCAAGTAAAATTTAAGTGACTTTCATTTCTTTCAGTATGAAACTGCTGTGGAGGAAAATACATATAATGTTGAAGTCTTGCGCATACCTGTAGATGATAAGGACATGGTTAACAGTGCCAACTGGAAGGCAAATTTCACCATCTTAAAAGGAAATGAAAATGGGTGGTTCAAAATCACAACAGACCCAGCGACAAACGAGGGTGTTCTGTGTGTTGTGAAGGTAAATGGATAATGAGTAGAACCGGATATCACTTAGTGGTTTCATCAGCTCAACTGCTTCATCAGAATTCTATAGTAGCCTATGAGAAAGAGAACAGGTTAACGTGTCTGTGTCCAAATGACTGCCATCTTCCCTGTCTCCTAGTGTATGCCAGAATACTGGTAAACCATGACAATCTCTGTCTTTCCAGTGACATCCCTCCCAAACTTAGCAAGCTCTATTTAAATTCTTAGTATAATTCTGCACAAGTTACTGTCTTTGCAACTTACATTCCTGAGCCTGAGTCTATGTTTATAAAGGATATATATTTTTTTTACATGCTGCTGTGTCCATCTGAGACTTACCTTCTCCAGGGCCTAGTCTCAATGTAAATTAGGAGCCCCTCATGCTTCTTGTTCTCTTTAGGTGATATGCCTATGTTTGAATTTAACCCTAACAGACAATACCTAGGTGAATACAGTATTTTATAAGACACTCTGAACAGACAATACCTAGGGTGAATATAGTATTATATAAGACATCTCTGAATACATCTATTTTTATTGTGCACATGGTTATTTGACTGGGTGCTATATTCTTGGTCTCAAGTTTTAAGGCAGGAAGGTCTTTGTTTGACAAGAACATCTGTTTTTTATATTTCTATTCTAGAATAAAAGACAATAGTGTCCTGTGGGCAGGTAGTATGTCTATTCACTGAGTAAAGGGCACTTACTTATTAATGAGAATATAATGGTAACCTTGCTGGTTTTAGTTGTTTTCTTATGTGAGAGCTCTAAGCGATTGTATTTCAAGACCTAGAAAGTTTTGTCCAAATGTGGATAGTCAGATATGCAATCTCAGTATCAGACATCTCTGTCAGCATGTTCATACTTCACTGGCTCATTTTCACTGAATTTCAGATATACAGACTAAAATATTTTCTCCCCAGCAAACCTTGAAACATTTATTTCCATTATTTATAATATGACAAATTTCACTTATATTTATAATTATGGATGCAAATTCATAGTTTTGCATTTAACATAATTTATAATCCTACATATAGTGAACACATTTAGTATTTAAAAATAATCAATAGGTATGAACTGATCTATACATATACATAACATAATTATATTTCTACATATACTGAATAACTTAGTATTTAAAAATAATCAGTAGTTCTGGACTGTGAATATTGTATATGACAATCAATGGAAGAGATTGTATATGACTTAACCTTAGAAGTTTCTTCTCCTTTAGGATAAGGTATTAATGCCCCAACTTATAGTAATAGTAATAGTAAATAAATAATGATAATAATAAGCAGATTGATCATGATAGAGGAAGATCAGTTCCTGAAAGGCCCAAGGCAATCATCCATCCTGGATTGAAAATATGGCTTATAAAATTCCCATGCTGGTGACCTTTCCATGACACCATGCCCCAGTAAGCTCATTTTTAGCAGAGCGTATTCACATCCTGGCGACTGTTTGCAGTCTCTTCTCATAGAGCACAGTTACACTTTCATGTCTACACCCTCTAGCAAACTAACACTAGCAGTAAACTGTCACTTACCAAATGCCAGGCATATCAAGTGCTTACATGAGAATGACTATTCATTATTTAAACTATAATCAATAAATGCACTATCTACTTCAATTTGATTGATTTTAATAATTAAACTATTCATAGATTAGTTTAAAACTAAAATTACCTGCTTCTTAGCATCTGTGTTCTTCTAGAGGAATCAGTAAGCCTTGCCAGCTTTTCATTTGACATTTCAAAGGTCTCTGTCTCTCTGTCTCTGTCTCTGTCTCTGTCTCTCTCTCTCTCTCTCTCTCACACACACACCACAGGCTAATAGAATCTGTTTTTAAAAGGTTGAGGCAAGACTCATGCATCTATTTCTAAAATGGACTTTAATATATATTCAAGAGAGAAAGTCAGCTCTATAATCTCAGAGTGTAGCACTGAAAATTCTGATTTAATGCATATGAACTGAACCTTAGAAATCCATGAAGATTCTCCACAATGTTTTGGTATGCAGCCATCACTGGAAACCATTCACCTCAGCCATGGCCACCTTATTATAGTAGCCCACCTCTAAGTTTTGCTTCTCTAATTTGTGTCTAGAATTTACATTCCTAGCCATAACTGAGATTTATCTACAGTTCCTTTCATTTGTACAGTTGCTGTTAAGAATCCTTATTAATTTGATCCTCGTTTTGTAGAGTATGCAGATGCTGCTCAGCTGGCTCACTGAGTAAGACTGATTTTCAAGCATGAGGAACTGAGTTTGAACCCCACCACCTATGTAAAAACCTTGGCATGGCTGACTGTGTCTATAAAAGCAGTCTTGGGAAATAGGGATGGAGAGAGCTTCCTGGCTAGCTGGGCTTGACACAATAGTGAACTTTGGTTCAGTATGAGATCTTATTTCAAAACAATGTGAAGTGTGATGGATGGAGACTCCAGAAGTCCAGCCTTCTCTGTTTCCAAACCTGCATAAGTGTGCACCTGTACATTTATACAATGCAATACACATGCACACGCACACATACACACACACACACACACACACACACACACACACACGCACAATTTATATTCCCACTTTCTTGTTTTTTAAGAGAGTAGAAAAAAACAACAGCATTGAATTCGAAAATTTACTTGACCTTCATAAACCCAGATGCTTATTTCTAGTATCACTTCCAGTTTATTAATAAGGAGGCTGAGTCAAAGAGAAGTAACATGCTGTGGTCCACATGATTAAGACCTGTTGCTTGTGCTCCACATGCAACTGCAGCTGAATGTCTATCCTTCCTTCCCAGGACAGGAAGCCCTGTCATTCAGCCAGAGCGCTATCCACCTGATGTAGTGATACTTTACTGTACACACTGCTCTTCCAGTGCCATGTCATGATAAAATACGTTTTCACTGACATGAAAGGTTCTTTTCTTATTGGAATTTTAATTAAGTTCTACTTTTCTGAATTCACATTCTAAAATATTTTGATTTTTAAAATCAACTCCTTTGTTAATATTACTGTTTTGTTCTAACATTTTTATCCAATGCATTTTGTATCTGCCATGTTGCATTCTATCATATATATGTATAGAATATATATATCATATATATTTATATATTTCTTGAAAGGTGAATTTTTTTCTAGGAAAAGACTTGTGGAGCTCTATCCTTAGGTGTCTTTCAACCTCACTAGTGTCTTTCTTTCATAAATCAAACACACTAAGCACAGCACTTGGAATCACCTTGACCATATCTGCAAAGAGTAGCCTTTCTTAAAAGTTGAGTATGTGGTTTTTGTTTCTTTGTTTTATTCTGGTTCATTTGTTTGCCTATTTGTTTTCTAAAGAGAAACAAAGGACATGGAGTTAGACAGGTGGGGTGGGAGGGAGGATCTGGCCAGAGTTGGGCGGGATAGGAAACAGTGGCCATAATCTATTGTGTGATAAATTATTATGTATTATGTATATAATAGACACACATACACACATCAAATGTGTATATGCCAACTCAAAAGAAAAAGAAAAGAATGAGGAAGGTGAGTTTGATTACTCTAAAGAATTCTTCATTTCCAATAGCCTGGTTCTTCATTGTCAGGACCATGTCCTAGAGAAGAATGCACTTATTTCTTTTATACTGGAAGAGTTGAATAATCTGTTGACTGAATCAAGAATTACTTGGGATATTTCTCTTAGTTGTCTAGAACTTGTCAATTTGTCTTGATCCAAATAAGCTTGAATAGAAATATTAAAATCTTGGCCATTTTTACATGAAAGTTCCTTGAGTCATTCTCCAGGATTTTAGGGAATTTGTTAATACTCCATGCGGATGTGAGATATTTTTGAATATTTTTAAATTAATGAAACAAATGCATAACTTAGTATAGAGAGAACTTGCATTCTTTGCCACATTGACTTTGAGCCAGAAAGCTGGGGGGAAGATGCTATGAGGTTTATAGCCTGACAAGGATACTAGGAGCAAAATTCTGATCCTCTGGGACAACAGCAGGTACTGTGAACCCCTGAAACATCTCTCTAATCCCTCATATATCTTTTTGAATTTTGTTCAATATTCAGCCAGTGACTATTTGATAGTTATAAAGGTATCAGAGAAAACATTCTGTAATTTCTTTCACAGTAGAGCAGACTATAATGTTTTTGGATTTTGCTAGGTTGTTCTGTTTTAAAAATTGGTCCTGTGAAGGCTCCATGCCCCAATATAGGGAAATCCTAAGGTTACCACCTTAGGTGGGAGTGGGTGGGTGGGGGAGCATTCTCATAGAAGCAGGGAAGTGGGACAGGATAGGGGGTTTGCAGAGAGGAAATCAGGAAAAGGGATAACATTTGAAATATAAATAAATAAAATGTCCAATAAAATACCACTATAACTAAGTCATTTATTTAAACATTCCTTGAAGCCAATGAGCCAAATTAATAAAGTTTGAAATGTGCCCATAAAGGAAATGGTCTGTGGCCAAGCTACCAGTCTTCAAACTCTTCGCCAGATGAAACTTTTTGACTCCTACATACTGCTTCTGTGTCGAATTGTGGTAATAATGACATTCCTGCTGCACACGGTGTGACGATTTAGTGACTTTACACTCCCTGCTTAAAGCTGTAGTCACCATGGAGTTTATCATGTTAATAGTGGTCTGCATTTCTGTTGTGAGAAATCCATGTGATAAATGACAAAAATGCCAAAGTGTCATTCTTAAATTGTCAAGAATACAATTTGTGTAACAGAAGGTGTGTTACACCATTCAGGAAGAAATCATCTAAAACCAAGATGGAGTCCCAAGAAGAAACGAGATCCTTGGTAGATTTTGATTAGAGGAAATACAGACTAGAGATGTCTCACTTAGAGCCTCATATAAGGATACTTAAAATAGATATTTGGGAGCCAGTAAGGGGACACACCAGTAGTCTCAGCACTTGCAAGACTGAGAAAGCATAATCATCCTAGTTAAGCCAACTTGGACTACACAGTGAGTTTCACACAGTAAGACTTGATTTTAATACACAAAGATGGAAATATACAAATGACAGCAGCAGAAAGCAAACCAAGCAGATTCTGAAAGCCTCATAAACACAATGAAATACAACAACCAGACATTTACAATATCCACAGTCAGAAAATAAATAATTTTTTTTCATCTTTTAGAAACATCCAACTTTACAAGATTTCTCAAGTACCAGATTTAGAACCCTGAATCATGCCTATTAGACATTGACATAATTCTGTAGTATTCCCAGGTTCAAAGTAACTTTCCTTAAAAGAATGAAACGAACAAACCAAAAAATAGTTAAGGGATTTCTTTTCCACTGCTATGTCATGTTATCTTTGGAGATTTTGGAGGTGAGCCTTGGTCAAAGCTGGTTAGCATAGGATCACAGCTTCATCAAGGGAGGGAACTCACTGTTAATAAAGAGTGTGAATGTATTATGTAGCCCTGGTCATGTGATTGAGTTACTTGAAATATCAAATGTACTGTGTATTGAGGTGAAATGAATATTCTCTCTTTTAAAGCCACTGGATTATGAAGAAAATCGTCAAGTGACCCTAGAGATTGGTGTGAACAACGAAGCTCCATTCATTAGAGATGTTGCAAATCGAATACCCACCATGAACCGGGCCGTGGTTACAGTCCATGTGAGGGATCAGAATGAGGGACCAGAATGCAAGCCCCCTGAGCAATATGTGCGCATCAAAGAGAACTCAGCAGTTGGGTCTAAGATCAATGGCTACAAGGCCTACGACCCTGAAACGAAGAATAGCAATGGCTTAAGGTACACAAGTCTTTACTAGCCATGTGCTAACGCAGTTGTCATAATAGAAACAGGCAACTTAATTTAAGGTATGTTATGACACCAAAGCTTATACAATTTCTTTTTATTAATAGGTACAAGAAATTACAGGATCCGAAAGACTGGGTCACCATTGAAGAAATTTCAGGGTTGCTCACCATATCAAAAACCCTAGACAGAGAAATCATGGCTCCCAGAAATGACTTATACAATATTACAGTCATGGCAATTGACCAAGGTAACAAAGTATTAATTTGGTATTTTATAATAGAATAGAAGAATAGATTGTAATTATTCTTATGGTGAATTAATATTATGGTAAATATACATAATTATTGAAAATTACCTCAAGGCTATTATCTCTCTTGTTGTCCTAGGAAATGACTTTGGTGAGAAGATATTGTTTCTGGTTTTGTTTGTTTGTTTTGTTTTGTTGTTTCGTTTGTGTAGCCAAAGAGGCTTTTAAATTCATCATATAGCCAAGAATGAACTTTATCGCTCCTGAGTCTCCTGCCTCAGCATACTGTGTGATATAGGGTTGCATTCCACATTTAGACAGATGTTTTTGTTGTTGACATAAAGTCTTATTCTGTAGCCTAAGATGATTCAAGTCTGCTATATAACTCAGGCTGGTCTTTAAGTTGTGGCAATTTTCCTACCTTAGCCTCCCCTGTGTTGGGTTTATAAGTGTGAGCCATCATGTCCAGCTAAATAACACATATCCTATTTATTTTTAGTCCATCTACAAGAACTTAGTTCTTGCACAGCTTTGTGATAAAGGACAATGCTCAAACTTAACCATGAGACTAGACGCAGTGGTCTCCTCAGACTCTTCACGTATTTTCATGTCACTTTACCTGGAGGCTTCCCCCCATTAGTTAATTAATTTTCAATAAAGCAGTTAATTTTAATTAATCAAATTACATGCTGATTGCAGCTTCCTATCCCTCATCCCCCCCAATCCCTCCCTCTCACATTCCCTCCTCCCCATTCATCTACCCCTTCCTCATAGAAAGGGTGACTTCCCATGGATAATCAACCTGCCTTGTTATATCAAGTTGAAGTGGGACTAGACAGGACCAGGCAGCCCAGTTAGGGCAAAAGGAGCCAAAGGCAGGCAAGAGTTGTTAAGGGTCCCACATGAAGACCAACCTGCTCATCTGTTACATATGTGTAGGGGGACTAGATTTGTCTCATGAATCCTCTTTGGTTGGTGGTTCAGCTTCTGTGAACATCTATGGGCCCAGGTTAGTTGACTCTGTAGATTTTCTTGTGGTGTCCTTGACCTCTCTGGCTCCTTCAGTATTTTCTCCTCTTCTTCCCCAGACTTCCCAGAGTTCTGCCTAATGTTTGGCTTTGGGTCTCTGCATTTGTTTCCATCAGCCGCCGAGTGAAGCCTCTCAGAGGACAGTTATGCTAGGCTCCTGTTTGCAAGTATAGCAGAATATCAAATAGTGTCAAGGGTTAAATTTCTCTCATGGGATGGGTCTCAAGTTGGGTCAGTCATTGACTGGCCACTCCCTCAATTTCTGCTCCATCTTTATCCTTGCACATCTTGTAGGCAGGACAAATTTTAGGTGGAAGTTTTTGTGAGTAGGTTGGTATCTCTCTTTTACTCATTCAGCTGATTATTAAATCCTTCTAAACTTGAATTCCAGTTTTTAAAGTAAATTTCCTCTACCCATGGCTTCATTTTAAATAACAATAATTTTGATGTTTTATATTACCTTGTACTCATTGAATTAGAATATTTGGTTGTGAAGCTTTTAGTAATACATTAAAACTTCACTATGGGTTTGAATGCAACCTGGGACTAGAATAATATTTCTATAATATTTCTATATTATTCTTCATCATGACTCATTAAAATCCATGAACTCAAGGAAAGAGAGCACTCAATTCAGCACTTCCTTCTATCATTTATAGTAATTCTGGCAAAGGGCTTGTTGAAATTTGTATCTGATATTATCAACAGCAGGAACCATCTTAGACAGTCTGTAGCTTTTACTCACTTATGTTTGTATTCCTCACTCATCTAATAACTAAAGATTATATTTTCAGGAAATATAGATTCTGTCTGTACCACTCAGCAATTCATGCCTCCATGTGACATGCTGCAGTAGTCACAAGAGCTGGGAAATAGAACTAGATTAGATGGCCATCATGGATAAAGAAAACATGCTACATAGACACAATGGGATTTCATATTTCTGTGATTAAAAATAAATAGTGACACTTGCAGGAAATGAACACAGCAGAATTCATTATGTTAAGAGAAAAGAGCTAGACTCCTAAAGACAAATGCCACATCTTTTCTCTCATGTGTTGGGCCTAGATTTAAAATTATGTACTTGTGTGTGTGTAAAAATAGAGACCACAGTTTATTTTGCTTTGCGGAGACTCTAAGACAAGAATCTGAGACCAACACTAAGCCTTGTCCCTTTCCCTTCTCAGAGGGTAAATCATGCACAGGAACACTTGCAGTGAACATAGAGGATGTGAATGACAATGCACCAGAGATAATTCAAGATTATATTGTCGTCTGCAAGCCAAAGATGGGGTATACAGACATTTCAGCTGTGGATCCTGATGAACCTATCCATGGCCCTCCCTTTCAGTTCAACTTGGCAAACTCTTCTCCAGAAGTCAACAGAATCTGGACCCTCAACCAAGTTAATGGTATTCCAGAAAGATAACAATTCATGTGATTTGAAACAGCAGAATAACTATTGGAGGGTTTACAGATTAATTTGCATAAAGTACGATGTAAGAGTTTAGGTTTTCCAATGCATGAATCTGTGTGTATGTGTGTGCAAGTCTATGTGTATGTCTGTGTATCTCTCTGTAGCATGTTTACATTTGCCCATGTGTATGTGTGTTTGCATGTTCATAGATGCTAGAAGAGGATGTCAGATTCCCTGGAACTGGAGTTATAGGCAGTTATGAACTGTCCAATATGGGTGCTGGGAACCGAATCCTGGCCCTCAGGAACAACAGAGCTATCTCTCCAGCTCCTATTACCATGTTCTTTCATTCTAGTAAACTTTATGTATGCTGTTCTTTTCTGCCTAGAAAAATTACCTTCACTCTGTCTTAGTTTCATGCTAACATAAAATTTATGGATTGCTTACTACTGGTCAAATAGGCTGCATACACTGAATATATGTATATGGATGAATCGGGCAGGCAGCACCTCAGGTCAGATGCTTAGGCTCTGAGGACTCTTCCCAGAAGTATCTGGAGAGTCCTGTGACATTTTCCATCATATGCTATAAACTCACACCTTGTGTGACTGCAGATTACTAGTTGTCCTCTCTCACTTTCAGCACTGAGTCCAGTGCCTAGCACATAATAACTACTTGAAAAGTAATGCTTAGTCAGTGTTTTGATGAAAGAATATCTATGAAGGAAAACAAGCACAATCGGGCTTGAGATTCATCAGAATTTGAAGATTTCCTCAGGAGTACTAAGTACTTGGTATAGAAGGCTGAAGTTAGGTGGTGAGGGTTATGTCCTAAGCTGAGGAGACTGACCTTTGTACTGTAGGTGACAGTGGGTTATGGATTGGGACTGTGGAAAGGAGGCCATGTTGCATCCAGATGTGTGTCTTATATAGATGACAGTAGTGTCAGAAGATAATTGGGAGAGGGCTGAGCTGAATAAAAAGGAAACTCCAAGTTTGTTGAACTATTACAAGTATATGACATGGCTTTGGCTTATCCAGTGGTCGTGAGTGAGGGCAGTGATTTGCATAATCTTTCCTTAGATACAGGGTGTTGGTAAGTGCTCTAATGTAATCCAAGAACCATTTATAGTTTTCTAGCAAGCTTTCAGGTGCAAGGTGTAGCCAAACCCAGCAGTTCTAACAGACATTTAAGCTGTACAAATTCCAAGAGCTTTCTGGCTGTATTCTATGCCGCTGTGACATCTTACTTGTTTGATTATTAAAACCCAAGGATGTTATAATTTCCACTGACAGCCTATAGAGATTTGGTTACTTGATGATCACATCATTCAAATAAGCTATCAAGACAATTGTGGGCAGTTGACTATCATAGTTGATAAAAAACCAAAGTGTTACAATGTAAACGGTCATGTTTTTGTGTAGTGAGAAGTAGTATAGTTAGCTCTGTTATGGAGATTATTTCTACATACAAGGCATTAATCATACAGAAAGTACTATGCTTTCTGAAACATTGTCTTTTCTAGTGGGTTAAAAGACAGACAGTGAAAAGTAAATGGCTTAGTGTTGCATGTAATTTTAGGAAGCATGCTTCCCCTTTCCTGGTCCCCTTGTCCAGTGCTGCAGCCCCTTATGACTTAGCTCCGAGGTCATGCTTCCACTGGCTCTACTTCCATTCCAGCCCTGTTCCTCCTAAGAACACCTAGAGCTATGCTCGCATTCCATAGGCCCTTCACTCCCGTGGCTGGTCTGCCAACCACTAACTGCAGCTCCAGTCTCACTCAGCTCCCACGCTAGCTCTCCCAGTCTCTGCTTGCTGCTTGCCTAGTGTCATAATGGCCGCCCAGGTCTCACCCAGCTCTCTTTAGCCCTGTGAAAGAAAAACACTAAGACTTTTATATTTTAAAATTGACCAGATAACCCAGCGGCTGGATGAAGAATATCTTGCCCCATCCTCCTTAGTCTCCGCAGGCATAATTGCAGAGGCCACAAACTATTGCTCTTGGTTTACCAATCCTCTCCTCCCATCTCTTCCTGTTCCCCTGGAAATCCCACTTTCTCTTTCTCCCAACAATTAGCTTCTGCTGTTTTTATTTGGCCAATCAACAAATAAGGAAACAATTAGGGGAACTCCGTCTACAGGGATTAGATTGAGTTAGAGCATGAAAACCGAGAACATTCTCTGTGTATCTGCAAGTATTGATTCTTTAACAGCATATGAGCTGGAATTAAAGAAAAATTTAACCCCGACATCAAGAGTCAATTCTTACTCCGTATAGATTAGGGGAAATAAGATATTGCTGGAATGTTACTAGGTTGTTCCAATCCCAGATTAGTATTGTTTATTACCATTGTTATTATTTTGGCCTTTTGAAATAGGGTCTCACTAAGTAGCTTAGGCTAGTTCCAAATTCACTGTTCTACTGCAACCCCTTAGTTTCAGGTACTTAGGTGTGCATTCCTTACATGGATCCAAATTTATTTTTTAAGGCTTTCTTTCATAGAATTAAAGGGGGGGGCACATGTCTAAGAAAATGCTAATTTCTGAAAAAGGTTGAAGGTATCAAAGGCAGCCCCCCTCACTTTGCGTTTTTTGAATTTGGTAGTTTTGTTTGTTTGTTTCCCAGCAAGAGTGGTAGAATAGATTCTGAGGGAAGAATAAGCACTCATTACAAATAGCAGTGGGCTAGAGAGAGCTCAGTCGATAAAGTATTGTCTGTGCAAGCATGAAGACAGGAACTGAGTCCTCAGAACCTACGTGAAAACATCAGGATAGAGCAGTACCAGTCTGTAATCCTAGTACTGGTAGCTGAGCAGGAGATGGCTGGAATGCCGGGCTTGGTGGCAGGCAGACTAGTTTAATCTTCAAGTGCTAGGCAATGAGAGATCCAAAAATCAAGGTGGTCAGTTCCTGGGGAATGATACCTGAGGTTCTTATGGGATCTCTATGTTTAAGCATACCTATGTGTACACCTGTCCATACAAAACCAATCAATCAAACTAAAATCTTTATTTTCTTCAAAGATACAGCTGCCCGCCTGTCCTATCAGAAAACTGCGGATGTTCAAATATACAACATTCCTGTTACTGTAAAAGATAGAGCAGGCCAATCTGCAACCAAAATCGTGAGAGTCAACTTGTGTGATTGTACTCATCCCAGCCAATGTCTGGCCAGATCACGGAGTGGGGGAGACACCCTGGGCAAGTGGGCCATCCTTGCCATCTTGCTGGGCATTGCTCTGCTATTTTGTAAGTACTTTCATTCACTCGAAGTTAAAATGAGAATAAAAGACCAGAGTATCAAAAGGATCTTGGGAAGTGATTATAAACAAGCGCCCATCATCAGTGGGTCCTTTCACAGGTTACTGCTGTTTTCTGTAGTAGCTGAGTTCTGCTTGAGTAGACACTATATGAGGGGACATAATCCTTTCTGAGACAGGTCTCATGATTGGACAGAATTGTTAAGAAGTCTTTAGCTTACTTATTTCTGCTTCCTTTTTTTCCATTTATAGAAACAACCTACTCTTTGGGGGTACAGTCGAGTAAATTGATATGAAATTTTTAGACTAGTACATTCTAGGTTTCTAACCACTCATTTATTATTTTTCACCAATGTGCATCTATCTATCTATCTATCATCTATCTATCTCTATCTATCATCTATCTATCTATCTATCTATCTATCTATCTATCCATCTATCTTTTATCTATCTATCTATCTATCTATCTATCTATCTATCTATCTATCTATCTAACTATCTTTAACACCCACTAAAGTTCAGAAAATGGTACTAGGTAGGATTCATTGTTGAACAAAATAGAGAAATAAAAACAAAAAAACCCAACCAACCAAACAACAAAATAGAACCAAAAAATTCAACAACAATCACCAAAATGTTTTATTTTGACAGGAGGGAAAAGTTGGATTACAGTAAATAGAATGACCATGCTGCTGTACATGTGTTAGATCATTAGTTTTGGCCACACATTTCAACACATGGCTAGATTACCAGCTCGTGCCTACATGGCATGATTTGGGGAGTCAGCTGTGTGGCATACCCAAAGAGATGGTCTTTCAAAGACTATATGGTAAGATTAGGTCTGAAGAAGTCAAACAATGGTGTGGAGACTCCTGTGTCAAATGGTTGAAGGGAGAAGGGTAAGGAAATGAAGCCAGAAGGAGAGCTGAGGGGAGAGGAAGCAGAGTGGTCCTTCAGGGGACAGGTGATACGTATATCAGAGCCATCTGGGTGGCCTGGAGTCTGAGACGTCTGTACCGGGGCCATTACTGAGCATATCTGAATGAGAGGCATAGTGGTGTTGTCTCAGCACATAAAATCTCCATGCTAAGCATTGAATTCCTGTACTTTTTATTCTTGTTTTCCTGTTTGCTTGGTTGTTTGGTTGGTTGTTTTGTTTTGTTTCATTTTTGTTTGCTTGCTTTTTGTTTTTTTTTTTTTTGTTTTTTTTTTTTTTGAGACAAAGTCTCATTGTGTAGCCCTCTCTGTTCTGGAATTCACTATGTAGACCAGGACCAAGCTGTAATTTTCATATCATGAATTAGTCATAATTATTTTCTTTCAACAATTTAAGGGCTTAGAAATCTTAGGTCATGGGCCATACAAAAGCATGTGGTGGGCTGGAATTGTAGCTACAGTTTGTCAGTGTGCTAGAGGGTCTTCTGGACCACTGTAAATAGCTGTTATACTGTTGGTTTAGTGATCATGTTACCTTAAATATCCTATTATTATGATGTAAGATGCAAGTCTAGATATGATACAAAATGTGCTTAATTTTGTTAATTGAAGACAATCTGATCTAAGAAAAAAGGGCTTTTAAAATCTTATTTCCTTTTTTCATTTTCCAATTGGCCAACTGATTTCCTAAGGGTTAGTAAATGTCATTAATGTTTGACTTAAATCAATACTTGCGACTTTTAAGATCTACAACTGAACTCCTGATTCTAAACACTTTCACACAAAGGGGAGGATCCCTTCTGTTAGAAACATAACCAAAATACTGCACGTTTCAAGTTGTGCCTGTAAATTTTGAAAGACAAGAATAATTCAAAGGAAGCCACAGTTGATGTTCTCATTGTCCCCCTTTGGCCCAAGGAATAAGTAATAAAGGATGGTTACTTTATTCTATGTTTGGAAAATTAAGCAAGACCTTTAAAAAATGTATTTCTTCTTATTTTTACTTAGTGGTACTGCTAACTTTAGTATGTGGAGTTGTTACTACCCAAAAAGGAAAACATTTTCCTGAAGATTTAGCACAGCAAAACTTAATTATATCAAATACCGAAGCACCAGGGGACGACAGAGTGGTAAGTCACTTCTTTGGAGAATAATTATCTCTATAGTTTTAAAATTCATCCCTGTGAAGTTAGTAGGAGTTAATTTGTATTTGTAAAGGGTTGGAATCTTATAAATTGTAAGTCTTCAGTCTATCAGTGTTCCAGAGCTTATGGGGTGGCACTTACTGAACTTCATAAAACAAATTTACTTTTCACATTTAATTTTTCTGCTTTTTATAGCATTAATTCAATCTTGGTCTTTTGTTGTTGTTAATTTTTTAGAGCACTAATCACTCTGATTGCTTTCTGCAATGTGTGAGATCCTTTGACCCCCCCGCTCCACTGATGTCTTATTTTGTTATAATGCAGTGCTCTGCCAATGGATTCACCACCCACACTGCCAACAACTCCAGCCAAGGTTTCTGTGGCACAATGGGATCAGGAATGAGGAATGGTGGGCAGGAGACCATTGAGATGATGAAAGGACACCAGACCTTGGATTCCTGCCGTGTGGCTGGACATCACCACACTCTGGATTCCTGCAGGGGAGGACACATGGAGACTGACAACTGCAGATACACTTACTCAGAGTGGCACAGTTTCACTCAGCCGCGACTTGGTGAAGTGAGTTTCCTTAGGTGTTTCACTCTGAAGTAGAGAACAATCTAATACTGATATTAATGTACACTCCCAGAAACTGCTTTGCCACACCACTTATGTGTCTCCTCTTGTTAGTCATTTAAAAATGCCTTGGTTTTGTTACAGTCTTTAATTTTTAAAGTTTTTTTATTCCTCTGTTACATTCATTCAGTTTCTAGACCCTTACAAGATCCAGAGGCTTCTAATATCTGCCCCTGAATGGTCATTTTTAAGTGTATCTCTATCTTATAAACTCCTTGATAAGAAAAGAATGTGAAGAAAAATTCTAGTTCCTTACAAATAACGTGTTTCCCAAATCTAATTTGTATTTTGCTCTGAAAACATAAACCTCTGAATGCAGCTTTAGGTTAAAGACTGGCACACTTTACTGAGGTGCAGCTTGAATTTAGAAAGCTGCACACTTAACTTAAGCCATGCATTCATTTGTTTACTTAGTTTAATTTTCTACTCTAAGTGGATGAGTTATCACTGCACACATTTATAGGGTGTGTTGAGGGATCGGCTAGGTATGCAATGTAGAACAGCGAAATGACTCATTTCATGGGGACATTTGAAATTCATGCTTGGTAATTTTGAAATATACAACACATCACCATATGGATTGTTTTCAATATACAAAGCATACTATGCAGATATAAAAGGTCTTATCTAGAGAGCTGAGGAAGAAAGGGTTAAAATAAGTTAAATAAGTGGGTCTCAGTCTAAATCCACAGTGTTAGAAAGCTTTTAAAAATACAAATGCCTTTGTTTCATTCTAGGTGATTCTAATTGCACTGGTGGTGTGTTGTGTGTGTGTGTGTGTGTGTGTGTGTGTGTGTAAACGAAATTCACACGTGATTTGTATGTCAGGCAGGTCCTGTTTAAACACTCTTGTTCAAACTACTTCCAGGTTTGTATCAGAGGGAACTGATGTGCTTCTAGCAAATATTGTAGCAGACTTGTTTATTTCTGTAATGGACAGAACATGGATAATATTCTAGAAGAGGGATGTTGGTCACTGCATGCCTATATTATTATTTTTATTTATGTATTGTCATACTCAAATGTTTACATGTTTTATATTTGAAGATGGCGTTCATGTGAGATTATGAGAATTAAAATTTCAGACATTCACTTAGGAATGTCCTTCAGTGTCATAACAGGTAATGGGAGATGAGGCTAGCAAGGTCATGGATAAAACAGTTGGTAGCAGCTGGTTGCGAGCTGAGGGTTAGGGAAGGACTGTGCAGGTCATCATAGAGAAGCTTAACAATTGGAAGACAGGTCAGCGGACATGTACTGAGGGTAGGCAGACAGGTCAGGGGACACACATAGTACTGAGGGCAAGGCAGACAGGTCAGGGGACACACATAGTACTGAGGGTAAGGCAGACAGGTCAGCGGACACACATAGTACTGAGGGTAAGGCAGAGGTGGCCAAACACTTGGCTGCTTCAGAGCACAAGTATAATTTCTGCAGTGTAAGTTAAATGGATACTTTTAATTTTATTGCTTTTCTGGGGTGTATCTCTGACTTCTGGTTATGTTAGAATTCTTATTTATTTATTTATTTTTAATGTACTTCATTGCTGCACACGATAGAGGTTTAGTTCATGGTCGTTGTACCCTTACAAGTGATGGGCATAAGAAGTATACTTTCATGCATTGTTCTTTCTATCATTAGTTTCCTGAAATAACAAGGTGATATTGGAGGAGAGGTTGACTTAAAGTAACACAAGTTAGTAAACTAAAATTACTTCAAACCAGGACCAATTGGTATTCACCTACAAATTCCAACCACTTGGCATATTGTCTCTATTTTGTGGACTGACCTCATTTATAGACATAACATTTGGGGATAAATATTTAATGATGACTTAAATGTACTTAAATATAACATTTGCAGACTGATTTTTATTTTGATGAATTATTAAAAATGCAAACTATATTGATTTATGATATGGCAGTAATATAGACCAATCATGTGCATTTTTTGTATGTAGGACTCCATTAGAGGACACACTGGTTAAAAATTAAACATAAAAGGTAAATAAAATAAATTTTCTGTTCATATGTTGAAGTTGTTTTAAAAAAAATAATACAATCCTCTTTATTTGACTTTACAGAAATTGCATGTGTGTAATCAGAACGAAGAACACATCCCATCCCAAGACTATGTCCTCACCTATAACTACGAAGGCAGGGGATCTCCGGCCGGCTCTGTAGGTTGCTGCAGCGAAAAGCAGGAAGAGGAGGGACTTGAATTTTTAAACAACTTGGAACCCAAATTTCTTACCTTGGCAGAAACATGCACAAAGAGATAATGCTACTGGGTTACAATCAGAGATGGCCTTAGCAGATATTCCAGAAGTTTGAAACAAGGATCCGGTAAAGCAGACTACTTACACAAAATGGTCTTGAGTTATGCTGACTTGACATGTATATTGACTGTAGTCTAGTGTGAATTGACATATATTCAGAAGAAAATATTTGTGAAATTCTGATCTTTTCCAGGTCTATGTGCTGTGTGTAACTCTCCTGCAAATAGGGTAGGGGCAGTGTGCCCCAGTTCCTAGTCTGTCATAGGATCATGACCCTTGCAGCGTGCAGGGCATGTATCTCTACTCGGTGATGCTAGGGTATACCACATTGTGTGTCCAGGAGCTTATGGACATATAATGAACTTTCTTTATTTTGCAGTCTTCCTCCTACTAATCTGTATTGTTAAAGTAATTTGTCGCTGACCACTTTTCAAAGAGCACATGGGTTAAAACAGAGGACCCGAAGAGCTCAAGCAGTAGTACTGGTCTAAGTACTAAGTACTAAGTACTAAGGTCTGTAAAGGTCCTGCCGTGAGGATATCTTCCTAACAAATGACTGGTGTAAACTACTAGTCTGAAAAGAGTTAAGTTGTACCAACTTCTCATCCTTCTAAGGATGGTTTCAGAAACAAACAAAACATTACGGAAGAATGTTTCAGTGCAGAAAAAAACCTTATGATTGATTACATTTAAAACGTTTGGACCTGCCTCCTTCTATTTTCAGGATCAAATACTTTATTGGACTTTGGAAACAAAATTTTGCAAGCTAGCCTACTGTGTTTCAGCACGGTCTGAAACCAAGGTTTATTTGTAACCAAAGTACACATCCGAGTGACATATAAAATGCAAAGGAAACAAAGAGGAAAATGGCAACAATTGAAAATAAGACTCTGTGTGACTTATCTTGTAAAAAGAAATCAGGAAACTTAAAGGAGCAGACTTCCTTCTGCCAGGTTACTGTGGGCTGTATGACACTTAAATGTGTCAGCTCTTGTCTGCTTGAGTAATTTCTTTAAATTTAGAAACATAAATTGTAGGTTTATTGGGGAGGAAAGAGACATCCACATAGAAGAGTAGATTCACTTTGAGGATATATAAAATTTGTACATCCAAGCATTAAAGCCAACTACGGGTTCTGGCCCTGTACCTGCTACGCTGCTGGGGCCTACAGCTTCCTGGCCAGCAGTTTACAGAAAGGATGTGGTTTTCTTGGGACCTATTGTTGACAGGCGCTGAAATTACTTTTTTTCTACTTTTTCCCTCTCCTCTTCTTTTCTTCTTTCCCTTTCATTTATTTTATTTTGGGGGATTGGATTACCTTTACGTACTGGTAACAGGCTAGTCTCAAACTTACAGTCCTCCTGTTCCAGTCTCTGGATATAAGAATTATAGGCAGATGCCGCCATTCTTGTTATTGAAGTAGAGCCAATTGGTCTTGTCCTATAAATCTGGAGCCTTCATGGCGCTGGGAGACAGTGGGGGAAACTGCCGTTACCTTCCTAGCTGTTGACTCGAATCTTAGCTTTGCTTCCAGAACCCACTCAGACTTTATGGGAAAGGAGCTCTGGCAGCATTCCAGAAACCCAGCCCACCTTTTCCTGTCGGCCAAAGCTGCTTGAAAGCTCAGCAGCAGATTCATTGAGCGGCAAACCTTCTAGAAACCCAGTCATCCTTCAGTGTGACTTTATTTTTATTTTTATCAGTTTGCTTTGTTAGTGGAGATTTATCAGGACAGAAGAAACAGAAATTTTGGATCTATGCAGGCAAGACACTTTTCAGACCTCTTCTTGTTTGGAATATGAAATCAGGAAAGGGGCTACAATGAGGGATGTAACTCAACCTGGCATAGACAAAATAAAGGATTTGGGTATGAGCTCTGCAAAAACAGACATGGCAGCAACATGCTTGTAGCCCCAGCACTTGGGAGGAGGGAGGAACAGGAGGATCAAGGGAGTTCAAGGTTCTCCACAGCTATGTGAGAAGCTTGAGGCCAGTTTAGGTTACATGTGGTGAATCTTTGGATGGTCCATAACTGTTGCACTGGTAAACTCTTGTGTATCCAAGATTCTGATTCAATTTTTAAATTGTTCCTGTTTTGATTTTACCCTGAGTGTTACTTTCATGATAGACCTTTGAAATTGTTGATTTTTTTTTTGTTCACAGCATCATATAATATTACTCTCTTCTCACATGTATAGTTGAAAATTGTGCTATTTTAGTGTGTAAGAAAAACAGCTCTGCTTTTGTAACACTTTCCTTCCCTCCTCTGGGTTTTTATGTAAATGTACAGACTATTTTTTTCTTACATTTATAGTTAACTGTCTAAAGAGCAATTGGAGTTTGTTTTTCAATGTTATAAACAACTTCAATTTGGCAATTAAATTGCTTTGGAAACTTGTCAAATAAAAATAAACAAGCATTGAATGTGTGAAATAGCACTTCTTGATGAGAAATGTAATACAGTGATGCTAAGTTAGCTTCCTGTCTTTGTTGAGTGTAAAGACTAAAGGATCAAAGGTGAGAACACAGCAGATTGATACAATAACTTCCAGACTAGTACGAAAGCCAAAATACTCCATCCAGAGTACCTTTGTTGTATAGGGGTGACTATGCTACAGAACAGGTCACTGGACAATTGTCAATATCATCAATATGTACTGGGACCAGGAATTTTTAAGGCAAACTCTCTAGATGAGGACCACCTAGAAAAATTCATAATATAGTTCTGATTGTAGTGATGACTGGTAAAATACCTGAAATTGTATGATGACAATTGCTCTTAATGGCTGAGCCATAGCTCCAGCCCCTTTTATCTCTGGTGTAGGAATTTACTGACAGGAGAATGAAGAGACTGTATTTTTGTGACACATGTGGAGTGCACTGATATTCTTCCTACTCCACACAAAGAAGCCATTAGGATCTAAGGATGTGAGAGATAAGCTGCTTCCCTGAGTGTTTTCTCATTTGCTTTCTGGTGAGTTCCTCTTGAGTTCTCCAGGCAGAAGAGGCTGGTGTGCTGTCTTTACTTCTTTTTTCCCACAGCTTCTTTTCAAGTATCTGCAATGGAGGATGGGACACACCCTTAAATGACTCAGACCGCTCCTAGTCTCAAGAACCAGACAAGATGAGCACATTGATGTGACTCACACACTGGCGTGGGTACATATACTTCCCCAAGCAGAAGCACCTTCATCTGCTCTGGGACCTCAAATATTGAACTTCAGCAGAGAAACCTGCACCTCTCTCATTTGCAATCCTTGTCTCCTGTGAGAAATGTAACCCTTGTGGGGAGAAAGCATTTCCATGTAAGATTTACTCTTGTGTGTGTGTGTGTGTGTGTGTGTGTGTGGTGTGTGTGTACACTCGCATGAATACAGATGCCTTCAGAGATCAGAAGGGAACATCAGATCCCTGGAGCTGGAGTGAGTTGTGAAGTGGTCGTGAGCCACCCAACATGGATACTGGGAACTGAACTCTTGTCCCTGAAAGAATTGCAAGTACTCCCACCTACTGGACCATCTCTTTAGCCCTAGAAGGAAGTGTCTGTCAGTTCCCTTAGGCAGTTATTTCCACCAGCCTACATTCCAAGGGGAGCATTTTGTTCTTAGATTCTGACACTGACACTCTTTATGTAGATGTTTTACTGCATTTCTTTCATCAATACTTTATGTTAAATGTGCTATGTGATATAAATACATGCACATTAATTTTGTTAAAAGATAGATTTCAATTTCATCCTTAATGACTCAGACGCCTTTATGTATGTAATCTGTAACTCTCTAGTGTTACTGAATTACTGGTTAGAGAGCTATGCTATAGCTGAAATTATGCTGGTGAATCACGCAGGCTCTCTGTATGATGCAACATGCTGGAAGCTAAAGAAAGTCTTACAAATTACTCCTATTTTACTGAATTTTTTTCTTTTAAATACGAGTCATCATAGACAAGTTAAAACAGACATATAATAAGGTAAAGTTACTTGAGGGAATGCCAAACAGTAAGGGCCCAAGAAAGAGAAAACACAGGGACAAAAAGGATGATGCATTTTTTTCCTGTTTTAGTGACATTGTGATTCTAACTTAGTGAAGTGCACAGTACTTCTGAGCCTAAGTCAGAGTCGAGCTTCAGAGTAGAATGTGACGATGCATAAGTTCAGATGGTTAAATGCCATGTTACTTTCCAAAATTGGACTCTGCTTGCTTGGCCTCCTTGAATTTGAAAAGCCGTGTCATTCAGATCTGGGTTTTATTTTTAAAATATTTCTTTTCTTTTCTCTGTATGTGAACCTGAGTGTATTTCTGTGCCATATGAATGCAAGAGCCCATTGAAACCAGAAGAGGGCACCAGATTCCTGGGAACTTGAGTTCTAGATGGTTATGAGCTGTGAGTGCTGAGAAGGGAATCGGAGTCTTCTGTGAGAGCAGGGAATGTTTACGGAAGACTCTTTCAGTCCCAGGATCTAGATCTCATATGTTAACCTGGGCTTCAAATCATGTCCTTAGTGACAAACCATGATGTCAAATCCTCCTTTAGTTTTCTCACAACTTAATTTGTTCCTATACTAAAAAACATTTAGGCAAAAGGGAAATAGGAACATAATCCCATTACAGTAAATTGGTAGACTTATATTTTTGAGAGTGCACACTTCCACAAAGTTGGATAAATTCTTACTTCTGTCACTATGATTTAATATTTTTAACCAGTTTTAATTTTTGTAGAGGAATTTTAACTCCTCTGGGTGGATACAGACATGTTGTGGATAGCCTGGTCTTGTATTTTGATGCTAATACAACTTTCCTGGGAGGGGCTGCAGATGAGGAGTGAATCAGTACACAGGTGACTTCTTGTGAACCTTCTGCTCACCTTAATTTGTAAAATAAAGGCTACAGCCAGTGATTGGGCAGTGGAACAAAAAAGGTTTGGGGAGAGAGGAGAGGGAGGAGGACTACTGGAGAGGAAGTGGTGGGAGGATGACCAGAGGAGGAAGAGGTGGAAAGAGAATAGAAGAGAAGCACATGGCCTGGAAAACCTGCAAGTTATAAGAGATCTCACAGATGGGGAATAGAGTAGCATAGTGGTAAATCTGCCCAATCTATGCTTGCAGTTTGTATTCATAATTATTGAGTTGTGTTTTCTTTGACCTGTCCTATTTGGGTTGGAGATTTATCACAACACAGACATGCCTTTAGTATATACCTTTAATGCCAAACAATGTAGGTAAGTTTAGTTTGTAGAAGGAGCAGTGTTTGATAGTGATGTCTAATTGAGGGGCAGACAAAATGACAAATCAGAAAAAGGTTAGACAGCCTGAGTCAGAGATAGGATGTACCCAACTCCCATGAGAACAGATGGGAAAGAGAAGCTTCTTAAGAGCAACGACAGGGAGAGAGAAAGAGAGTTGAGTCAATGGAGAGTCAGCACAGCAAGTCAGTAGCAGTAGAGTTGAGTTTGTTCATGAGTCCATGCAGTTCAGTGCAGGTCAGTAGAGGCAGTTGAAGCCAGACAACAAGGAGCCAGATTAGAGTAGATGGCTAAAGTTAGTTTGGGGGCCAAGCAGAGCAATTCAGTGAGAAGCTAGATGGAATCAGTCAGCTTGAGAGGAGTTTGAGTCAGAACAGGTGAGTTGAACAGCCAGCCCGAGTTCAGAAAAAAAAACTAGAAATGTGGATGCTTCAGTTTTTCTTAAAAGGGGGAATGAAATACTCATGGGAGGTAGAGGGTGGGAGGGACTTGGGAGGAAGAGAAGATTGGGAGGGGAGGAGGAAGAGGAAAAGGAGGGGGCAGGATCAGGTATGAGAGGAGACTAGAATGATATACAAAGAGTCAGGAATTGGAACAGAGGTGTATAGCAATGGGTGATGGAAAACTGGAGGTAGCCACCAGCAAGACCCAGATGCCAGAAAAGCAAGAGTCTCCCAGGACCCAACAGGGATGAGATTAGCTGAAATGCCCAACAAAGGGGAGGGAAAAAAAAAGAATGAGCTTATTCATCAGGAAGCTTCCAAAATGACAATTACATTGGCGAATAAAAGTTACTTTTACAAATTTTCATTTTACAAATGCTTAAAAGTTGTATCTACAATCAACTTCTATTCATATTTTTAAAAATACAATTGTTATTTCTAACTGCTGATTAGATTAACTTCCAATCTATACACAAGCACGCATAGCGATCATGTAACAACAGTTAAAGTCACTGTCTACAGGAGACTTTAAGGCAGCATACTGAATAAAGACTCAGAGAGAGGGACAAAAAAACCACAAACACACAGATATACCTGTAGGGGGCTGAAGAAAGGCACAGAGGTTAAGAGCACTTGATGCTCTTATAAAGTACCTGAGTTTAGTTGACAGCAGCCCTAGTGGGAGCCTATGATAACCTATTACTCCACATCCAGGGTACTTTATTATTCTTCTGTCACTGCATAGGCATTCGCAGACACATGGTATATACATATAAGGACACATAAATAAAAAATAAAATAAACCTTAACACACACATGGTGTGTGTGTGTGTGTGTGTGTGTGTGTGTGTGTGTTGTGTGTGTACTTAAGCTAAGCCAAGAGCAAGGTTCAAATTTGAGTGCAAATAGTGCTCTGATTGTCTCCATGTGTGGAAATATTTCCTAATTTGTCAGGTACCTATGTAAGTACTAGATCTACCTATGTAGTCTCTTGTTTAAACCATGATTATTAATTAATTTATTCATTCAGCTAGTGATAATTCTTGGTCAGTTACCACATGTAAGGATAGTTAAGTGATAAAGACATAGCAGTGGGGAGAGTAGCTAAAGCCAGTTTGAAGTTTAAGTTCCATTCCTGGAAGGGAGAGGAAATGCTTTGCTTTGTGTGTCCCTAATTCTAATGGCAGCATATGTGAGCTGGAATGAGGTGGGGGTGGGGATCCCACTGGGACATCTGGGGTTGTGTCCTGTGGACACACAGTGTGTGGGATCTTGCTTTGGTTGAGTAAGGTGCCTGGTTCTTCCTTATATTTTTTTCCCTCCATTCTTTCTTTTCATCCTCTTGCTTTCTTTCTGTCTTTTCCTTATTGTTTCTCTATAGTTCCCTGGACTAATCTATTTCTTCTAGTTTTCTTTCTGATCCTTCTCTCATCTTATTTTCTGTGTGCTCTTGAGCTAGAGCTGAGCTTGCAGCTAAGCTTTGATGGCTGCCAGAGGTCTTTATTTGCATGTCACATGGAGGCTCCTTTCTAACCGACCATACAGGAAGGCATGTGCCAGCAAGTGTTTTAGAGAACCTCACTGCCAATACCAACATTTGGCGTCTTGCTCATCTTCCGACAGTAGGGCTCTAGCTTGTCCTTCAACATGTCTCTACAGCCTGGGTCTGTTGAGTTATTTACCATCCAGCTGGCCTATGTATAACTTTCAGTGTTTTGTCTTTACCCTGAGCCAACATTTTACATTAACACTTGGAGTCCCTCCCTGGGAGCAAAGACCACCTGTTTATTCTTGTTTTTTATTCTAGAGTTCTTCACACTTCTGAATCTATAGCTCTACAGTCTTGTCTGTAGTAAGAAAAGAAGAGATAGAGATACTTGTGCTTGCAGTAATTTGCCAGTGATATATGTTAACAACAGGATCCAAGAAGGCAGAAGCCAGCTGTTCTTGGGTCAAAAGACCTCATGGTTGTGTGAGTGGTATTCATTATGATCGATGATGATTATGATGATGATGTGTGTCTATTGTTTTTTTAATCAGAGAACATGGCCAGAATATTATGAGATTATTGGATCAGTTTATCTGTTGATTATGTCAGCTGCTCCTTAGTTTACAGTTAATATAGTTAACCCCTTCTTTAACCAAGAGCTTTGCTCACATGCCAGGAAATCTCAGTGTAATTTATGTGTGATAGATGGCTCTTCATTCCTGAACTCTCTCAGTTCTACATACCAAATGTGAGTTTTCCCTGATTCTGATAGGTAAAATGTTCGTTCTGTTGTCACACTTGGGGTCTCCCGTTTCTTTGTCCACTTGAGGTTCCGTTGGCCTTTGTGACTTAGTGTTTCTCTTGTCATTTCATCATTTCTGTCACTTTCCTTGCATAAATTTTCTGAGGAGAAATCCTGTATGACCCTTTTCTATTATTGTCTTAGAAATGACCAGGAACTTTATAGATTTAAGGAGTCCCCGGTTTATAATCAGCATTCTATGACTCAAAAATAAATGTAGCTGCTCCTTTGTTGGGATTCCAGGAAGCTGCCATACAGAGCCCAACTGTACTGCATTCTCACTGGAGGCCTGAAGGGGAAAGACACACCCAGATTCACTCAGGTCACTGGCAGAATTCATCTCCTCAGAGCTGTTGTAGATTTGCCAGTTCTAGCTTCTTGGTGTTTGAGACATGGTCCAATCTGGCCTTGAACTTGTGATCTTCCTCTTTCAGCCTGGGATTACAGAAACCCTCACCATACCCAGTGAGTCCTGGCTTTTTGCTGGCTGTGGTCACTGTGGTGGACTGTTCTCAGGTCTCACAAGCCACATAAAGGCTTTAACATGCAACTTTCCTCAGTATAACTCCTGCTCTGTCTCTACTCTGCCATATGGAGTCTTACATAACTTAGTCAAAGGAGAGACATCTCAGCAACATGCTTTTATTTTTCATTTATTTAGAAGGTATTTTATTATTGCTATTCTAGTTATTGCTATTTTGTTGTTTGTGTGTGATGCATGGGTGAGGGCATGTGTGTCACTGGGTATGTATGGAGGTCAGAGGACAGCTCTGTGATGTACGTTCTTGCCTTCCACCTGCAGAAATGGAACTCAGGTCCTTGGGCTTACACCACAGGTATTTTGCTCATCTCATTGACTCTCTTCACCATGGTTTAATTATTAGAGGCAAATTACACAACCTTCTCCTTCATTCTAAGAACAGTTGACACCAGGGCACGAACAGAAAGTTAAGATGTCACTAGGGGCCACTTAGGCTTTCACAATGTTGGAGATTGGTTCTAATGCTTTGATTCAATTGGGAATCTGCATGTTCAAACACTAAAGGTCCTTGTCACTAATTGTTTTTTGATAGCTCAATAAAGATGCCAGTGACCAATGGCTGGGCAAAGGGAGATTGGCAGGACCCTTAGAGTTGCATAGGCTAGAACTCAAGATGGAGGAAAGGGAGGATCTTGATAATGTGGGAGATGGATGAATGTAGGAGCTCCAGGAAATAAAGTAACCAGCTATGTGAGAGTGGCCACTTCCCCAATTGGGCCTAGGGTATCAGACAGAGGATTTGAACTGCCCAATCTAGTATCCAATATATACAAAGATCTCAAGAAGTTAGACTCCAGACAACCAAATAACCCTATTAAAAAATAGAGTACAGAGCTAAACAAAGAATTTTCAACTGCTCAATTCCAAATTCTCAATTCTCAATTACCAAATGGCTAAGAAGCACCTAAAGAAATGTTCACCTCAGACGGGGAAATGGTGCGCACCCTTAATCTACCCACACTTAGGGAGGCTGAGACAAGCGCATGATGAGCCAGCTGGTGAGTGTTGTGGCGAGAAAGAGAAACCCCTCTACTGGTAGAACCAAAAGATGGTTCAACCCCTCTGGAAATTCAAGCCTGGGGTTTACCTCAAAAATTGGACAGAGTCATTACCATGAAACAATTTGGTAGACGCTTGGCAAAAGGAACAGTGAAGATTCCAGCTGTACAACCAAGGAACATGCTCCACATGTTGAAGCAGTACTTACTGAGAACAGCATACCACTTCTGGGCATATACCAAAAAGATTCTCCAGCATATAACAAGGACACATGCTCACTATGTTCATAGCAGCTTATTTATAAAGCCAGAAGCTGGAAAGAACCCAGACATCCTTCAACAGAGGAGTGGGTAAAGAAAATGTGGTACATTTAAACAATGGAGTACTAACACTATTAAAAAGAATGACTTCATGAAATTCTTAGGCAAATGGATGGAACTAGAAAATATCATCCTGAGTGAGGTAACCCAGTCACAAAAGAACACACATGTATGCACTCATTGATAAGTGGATATTAGCACCAAAACTCAAAATACCCAAGATACAATTCACAGACCAATGAACCTCAAGAAGTGTGGATGCTTCTGTCCTTCTTAGAAGAGGGAAACAAAATACTCATGGGAGGAATACAGAGACAAAATGTGGAGCAGAGACTGAAGGAAAGGCTATCAGAGACTGCCCCACCTGGGGATCCATCCCATATAAGTCACCAAACTCAGACACTATTGCTGATGCCAAGAGTGCATGCTGATAGGAGCCTGATATAGTTGTCTCCTGAGAGGCTCTGTCACAGTCTGCAAATACAGATGTGGATGCTCACAGCCAACCATTGGATTGTGCACAGGGTCACCAATGGAGGAGTTAGAGAAAGAACTGAAGGAGCTGAAGGGGTTTGTGACCCACAGGAAGAACAACAATATCAACCAACCAGATCCCCCAGAGCTGCCAGGAACTAAACCACCAAAGAGAATACATGGTGGGTCCCATGACTCCCTTAGCATATGTAGCATAGGATGGCCTTGTGGGACATCAATGGGAAGAGAGGCCCTTGGTCTGGGAAGACTTGATGCCCCAGTGTAGGGGAATGCCAGGGTGGGGAAGTGGGAGTGAGTGGGCAGGCTAACACCTTCATAGAAGCAGGGCAAGGGAGGATGGGATCAGGGATTTCCAGAGGGGAAACTGGGAAAGGGGATAACATTTGAAATGTAAATAAATAAAATATCCAATAATAATAATAATAAATGCCCAGCCTTTGAGTAGCCAACGCATTTCAAAAATAAACTAATTGTGTGAGTGTTTTATTTGTGGATCCAAAGAGTTCCTGGGTGGGTGGCTGGAAGCACGCGACCGGCTAGGAGCACAAAGCCATGTAGCAAAAACCCACTGCTACAGTTACCACAATCTCTCTATTTTAAAGGACATGGAGCTTTAAGATCTTGTTTCTCCTTGTGCTCAGTTGAACCCAGGGTTACTCATGTGCTACACAGGTGTTCTTCCACGAAGCTATGCGTCCCACCCTTGCTTGTTCAGTTTTTTTATTTTAAAGCTGTTATCTGAAGGCAGAAGAGGAGAGAACAAGTCTGATCTCTCATATGTAAAAATCTATCATAGAATTGAATAACTTACTGAGACAGTCACTGTTTCTGTCAGCCATCTAATACATTTATGCTATGAGTTTATCATGTTCTTGTTCTAACTGCTTTATCTAAGGGTGACTCTGCATAAAAATAGAGTCTTCGTTGCTTGGAAAATGAAAGGCTGATGGAAAGCCAACATTATTTGGCACATGTTGAATAGTTAATTATTGAATTCTCCTGTATGTCTGTGTTTATTTTGTAGATTAAAACTTGGCTGCCTAGAGTAAGGAGTAAGCATTAATTGAGAAGTACTGGGGGGTGGGGGGGTGGGGGTGGACAGAAGAAATTCCACTACCAGGCCTCAATCTACCTCCCTAGAAAATTTATTTAATTTGTACTATGATATTTCTGTTCAATAAATAACAGTTACCATTTGTCAAAAAACAATGGTTATATAATGCTTGCAATCAGTGAGGCTAATAGTCACTATTGTATCGGTACTTTCTGAAGTTGCTCTAGGAAGTAGTTTTACACAGACCCCCTTCATTCAGTTTGGCTAATTAAGTTGTTCAAACATTAGCTTTCTTACCAAGTATTTTGCTCCATCTATCACACACAGGTACAGAGAAAGAAAATGTGGGATATTTGTACTAGAAAGAAAAGCCTAGCGAAGTCAGTTTACACAAGAATCTGCCCTGGGTTTTGTGGTTGCGTAATTGGGCTTATGATGAATAGGTAGGTCTTGTTTCTATTTGTGGAATAGTTTGAAGAGAATTGGTAAGATCTTGAGGTTGAAGGCTTCTACCGGATGTGTGGGGAGACTTTTTATGAACTCCATTCTTTGGTTATACGAGTCTGACTGATTTCATGGTATGCTAGAAAATTGTCATTCATCCAGACAGGAGAAGTGTGGGGATGATTGTGAACTAGAAGAATTAGAAGCTCAATCAGCTAGCAAAAATCCTGCCACCTGCTGGTGAATTAGAGATTGCTGTATTGAGTGAAACAGGCCAGGCTCTTGTTCTCACTGAATTGTAGAAACCAAGAAATCAAACTTGTGGAAGAGAAGAATGCTGGTTCCAGGACTTGGAGGGCAGAGGTCATCAGAAGTGTGGGAGAGATCCCTTCAGTTCTTGCCTAGCAAACACAATTGGCTGTTGGTTATAACGGTCCATGCTGGGATGTTTTCAGTTGACTAAAAATATGATTATCCCTTCCATCCCCCGCAGGACAGCAGATGGCTGGTGGAGAGGAACAGAAGAGCTTAGCAGCTTCCTTTTATGCTGCTAATTATGTTCCTGTGCTGATCCAGGGATAATCAGCAAAAGATGAAAGTAAAAACCTCATAGTGATTCTAAGTTGACACTCAATTTCTGATAATTTCATACAAAATTTCTATTTGTTTAATTTTTGCGTTTATTTGAAATTTTATTTTCAGAAAAATGTTCTCTTCTGTGCATGTTTTATATTAAATTCTTTTTGTTTGATAACATCAGATTTCTTTGCTGAATGTTTGTGTGCACATTCTCCCTTCATCCCAGCCATTTCTTTTATTGTGTATCTTTCATAGAACACATGGTTAAATATAACCCTGTGTTTTAAAAGGAGTGTGCATTTACATTCACTATCACAAAGTAATTGATATATCTGGCTTTGTTCATGTTATTTCTTTTAGTCCCATTTTTGGTCCTTCATTTTTTATTCTTCATTTGCATCAACCACATGAGAGCATTTTATTATTTGTCTTGACTACAGTTCTGACATTTATGCACAGATGAATGTGTGTGTGTAACACGCACAGAAACACATCTCACTCTGTACAAGTCATCTGTGTGTAACATGCAAATGACAGGCTTCACTATAGTCAAAACATAGTACAGCTGTATCTACTGGAAATTTTAAGACACTTTTAATACTGCACAAAGAAAATTCATGCCCATTCGTTACAAGCTCTTTACCTGACAGCAGCCAGCTCACTTTATGCCAAGACACATTTACCTATACTCAACATTCATGCACTATACATTCCTCTGGAACTGGTTGCTCATCTGTGGCTCTTTAAGTGTAATACTTCCTTCCAGTGCTTATTAATGATGCCTGTCTGCCTGCAATCTGTTCTTCCTTTCTCTCCCTTTTTCTTTCTTTCTTTGTAATTGCTATGTGGACAATGATGGTTTATAACTCCTGACTCCCCCTCTGGCTCCACCTTCCCAATTCTTCATTCTTCCTGTGAGCATTTGTATATACAATTCATGTGCCGTATGTGACATGATAATTTGTTCATTATCTGAGGAACTGTTAAAGCGTTTACCAGAGCATGTATCTCACCTTTGTAGAGTCTTCTTTTGATAGAACTGAATTCATACAAGTCCTTTTCATATTATTAACTGCAAGCACATAGGACTAGAGTGTCTTGCATATATTGATCTTGTTTTCATGGGTTGTATGATTTTGTCTTTGGTTTTTACTTATTTATTCTCTTTATTTAATGGAATTTTCATTATTTATGAGTGTGTGCATGTGTACATGTGTGGATGTGTACATGGTGTGTGTGTGTGTGTATGGTGTGGTGTGTGTCAGAGGACAGTTCTTGGGAGTTGGTATTCCTCTTATGCTTCATGAATTTCAGGTAAGGAATTTCAGGTGATCAGCTTTGGTGGTAGCATTTTTTTCCATGTGGCCATCTGTCCTCCCTCAAGCTCTTTATTTTGAGAGTATTGAGTCAGAGAATATTTGGAATTCACAGAGAAGTAAAAGGTGAGGTCTGTACAGTGGGACTAACTTGCTCTAGTGAATGTTCACAAACATAAATAATGCACCTAAATTCTTGACTCCAGTTTCTAATCAAGAACAACATTAGTTATCTTGATTGTCATCACAACTTACTGCAGACTGAGTGGTTTGAGCAACTGATAATTGTCCTCACTGCTTTGTAGGCCAGAAGTCCAAGATCATGATCCCAACAGGACAGATTTCCAGTGAGTTCCTTTGTGTGGCTTATTCCATGGCACCTACAAGTCCTTTAGAACTAAGACCCATTTATGATGGGACTTAATACTACTTTTCTCCCTAAACTCTCTGCTTTCAAACAAAGTCACTTAGGGAGCTAAAGCTTCAACAGATACATACCAGAGCACGTGGAACCACAGCTCAGCCCATGACGACATCTATTGCTGCCTAGAACTGGAGAATAAAGAATCTTCAAAATGATATTATGAAATTAAGGATAGTCTAAGAAGAAAAACAAAGAGATGATGCTCTCAGCTTAAAAATTCAATCCATCAGTCATTAGGTTCTTATTTTCTCTTTGTACTCAATTCCCATCCAATTGAACCATTCTAATGAATTTTTTATTTCACTTATAGTTTTAGATTCTAAACGTTGTGTTATTCAAAAAACCTTGTTTGTTTCTTTGTTAATATTCTGAATTTATTCAGATGTTCTTTTCTCAAAATTTGCTTTTATTATCAAATTATTTATTCTCAGTATTTTGTGTGTCAATCTTTTTACAAGTCTTTGATGAATTTGATGTCGGCACAATTAATTTTTTTTGTTTTCAGTGAGTCTTATTTTCTTGTTCCTTATATGGCTTGCTAAAATTGAATATTTATTTATTTATTTATTTATTTTTTTTAAAATTTATTTAGTTATTTAAATCACATCATAATTTACTTATTTACACAGGGTTATAAACACAAAAAGGCAGGATGTGGGGAAGGGAATGGCACCGGAGCATAGGTGTTCAGGGGGAGTACAGATACCTTTCAGAACAGGGTATCAGCTGGGTGTAGGTTCAGGGGACAGGTCACTATGACTCTTCCTATGATTCACTTGTCCTTATCTAAGTTGGTACTGTCCACCGAGACTGCCTATTTATAAGACCTATGACTACTTGGGCTGGTAAATTTCCACAGAAGCCGCCTGTTTACAATAGCTTATAGCCTGCTGTTTCAGTGGTTTTCCACAGAGACCCAAGACTTGGTGTTAGCATGTATATATGTCAGGCCTATTGGTGACTTTAGGCCTATGGCTGATTTTAGGCCTTTAGTGTATATGCAGGGCTGCTCCTGACATCTCCTCCCTTCTCTAAGTATAGAAGGGCCTTGTGATTCTATTCTTTCGAAGGCGGGGATAGAGGCCTGACCTCCAATAATTGAAGGGGATCTTGTAATGGCTCCGGTCCTCCTGTCGTTGTTCAGTGAGGCAGCACCATTTGTTGAAAATGCTGTCTTTTTTTCCACTGGATGGTTTGAGCTCCTTTGTCGAAGATCAAGTGACCATAAGTATGGGGGCTCATTTCTGGGTCTTCTATTCTATTCCACTGATCCTCCTGCCTGTCTCTGTTCCAATACCATGCTGTTTTTATCACTATTGCTTTGTAGTACAGCTTGAAATCAGGGATGGTGATTCCCCCAGAAGTTCTTTTATTGTTGAGAGTAGTTTTTGCTATCCTGGGTTTTTTGTTATTCCAAATGAATTTTAAGATTGCTCTTTCTATCTCTGTAAAGAACTGAGTGGGAATTTTGATGGGGATTTCATTAAATCTGTAGATTGCTTTGGCAAGATAGCCATTTTTACTATATTAATCCTTCCAATCCATGAGCATGGGAGATCTTTCCATCTTCTGAGATCTCCTTCGATTTCTTTCTTCAGGGGCTTGAAGTTCTTGTCATCCAGGTCTTTTACTTGCTTGGTTAGATTCACACCAAGGTATTTTATATTATTTGTGACTATTGTAAATGGTGTCGTTTCCATGATTTCTTTCTCAGCCAGTTTATCCTTTGTGTAGAGGAATGCTACTGATTTGTTTGAATATTTAATAAACATGGTTATATTGAAAATCAGATTTTTCTCTGTTCTGGGGTAGTCTCATACTTTTGTTGTCAAAAGACTCAGTAGTAGAACACCTATTTTGAGACTTCTCAACTTATGAGGGTGATTATTGTTTTAGTATGCACTCATTGCTGTCTGTTGCTGTAATTAATTTCTTTTATTTTGCTGTGATAAATACATTATAAAAGTAACTCAAGAGATAAAGGATTCATTTTGGCTTACAGTATCAAGAAAATAGAGTCCATAATAGTCGGGAAGGCATGGCGGCTGGAACAAGAAGCTGACTGCTCACATTGTCTCCTCATGCAGGAGGCAGATTGCAAACAGCAAGTGAGACCAAGTTATAAGATACCAAAGTCTTTGAGCTTCATCTGTAATCTCTCCAAACATCTCCCACAGTTGGGGACTGAATATTTAAACACATGAGTATATGTGTTTTATACTCAAAGCACAACAGTAGCTTCAGCTCATATTTACCAACTGCTTGGACAGAGAATTTCCTGGAATCAGACAGACAGACAGAACACACACACACACACACACACACACACACACACACACACAAACCCTTGAAAGGATGCTACAATTACTTTTTCTGATTTATGCAGAACAGTTTTAGGCTGAGGGTAGTCCTCTTGATATCCAGATGCTCTGGGGTCAAAATTCAGTCTTCTCAGGACATTTCTTTTCTTTCTTTTTTTAAGGGTTTACAAACTTTATTGGTTCAATAATAAACAGCAAAGAAAACGTTAACTATCACTCCGGGGCATCATGTAAATGTGAAAGCCACCCTTGGAAAGCTCTCAGGCATTTCTAAGCACATGTCTGGCCTGGGCAGAAATTTGTGACTTCCTAAGCATCTTTCATATATGTAGGCAGTTGCATAGGATGTTCCATTTCTAAAGAGTCTTGTCTCAGCTTTTCTTCCAGCTGTTGGTGGTCTGTTATGTAACTCCATCTATGACTGTAAATGCTTAACACATGTATTTTGCTATTACTGTCCAATTTCATGAGAAACACTGCCTTTCTCCTTGTCTGAAGTTCTTCGAACATTCCAACTAGGTTAGGACACGCAGACACAGACACACACCCAGACACAAAACACACACACACACACACACACACACACACACTTCAAATGAGGTATTTTTATTCATCAGCTTTTCTCATTATCTTGAACCAATACCAACAGAACAATTTAATGGAGGGGTGATCTTTTTTGATTCATGTGTTTTCAGAAGACTCAGTTCATAGTTGCTTGGACCCACCCTTGGACAGAGCTTCATTACAGAGGAGCTGTGTGGAGAAGTTATTTACCTCACAGCCCTTATGAAAGAGTGAGATGATAAAAGAGAAGGCCCAAGATGGAGGGCAAGCTTCCAGGGCATATTTGCAGTAATTTACTTTGACGTCCCATTGTTGAAGTCTGCACCACTTCCCCAAAATAGCACCAGCAGCCTGGAGGCTATGAGGGCAACACAAGAGCTAGTAAAGAATGATTTATGTTTAAGCTGTAACAGTGTGTTTTGGCTTCTTGTCTGTGCCAGAACACTGAGCAGACCTGAGTGTCAACTCTGCACCCAATCCCACAAAACCAGAAGAGGCTGAACTCCCAGGAGCTCTAACATGCTCAGGATCATAGGATTATTGGATCACAGGATCTCAGGAGACTGGTCACACCTGGATTGCAGGATCCCAGCGGCAGCCTGACTCGCATGAGCTCTTATACCCAGGATCTCAGGATCACAGGATCACAGAGACAGCTGAACTCTGAGGAGTTCTGACACAACCAAGATAACAGGAAAAATAGGCTCCAGTCCATGACAGTGAGTACAGTTAGCACTAGAGATAACCAGGTGGCAAAAGGCAAGCACAAGAACACAATCAACAGAGACAAAGGTTACTTGGCATCATCAGAGCTCAGTTCTCCCACCATATCAAGTCCCAAATACCCCATCACACTGGAAAAGCAAGATTCAGATTTAAAATTACTTCTCATGATGATGATAGAAGATATTACTAAGGACATAAATAACTCCCCCAAAGAAATACATGGGAACACACAGGTAAACAGGTAGAATCCCTTAAAGAGGAATCACAAAATCCCTTAAAGAATTATAAGAAAACACAACCAAATAGGTAAAAGAATTGAACAAAACCATCCAGGACATAAAAATGGAAGTAGAAACAATAAAGAAATCACAAAGGGAGACTACTATGAAGATAGAAAACCTAAGAAAGATCAGGAGTCATAGATGCAAACATCACCAACAAAATACAAGAGATAGAAGAGAGAATATCAGGTGCAAAAGATACCATAGAAAATATTGAGACAACTGTCAAAGAAAATGCAAAATGCAAAAAGCTCCTAACCCAAAACATCCAGGACACAATGAGAAGACTAAAACTAAGGATAAGATACATATCACAGATCACATGAAGCCCAAGAAGGAAGATCAAAGTGTGGGTGCTTTGGCCTTCTTAGAAGGAGTAACAAAATACTTACGGGAGCAAGTAAGATTACAAAGTGTGGAACAGAGACTGGAGAAGGGACTGTCTGGAGACTACTCCATCTGTAGATCCATCCATGTGCAATCATGTAACGCAGACCCTGTTGTGAATGCCAAGAAGTGCATGCTGACAGGAGCTGTCTCCTGAGAGGCTATGCCAGAGACTGACTTAAATAGAGGCAGATGCTCACAACTAACCATTGAACTGATCACGGGGGGGCCCAGTTGATGAGTTAGAAAGAAGAGACTGAAGGAGCTGAAGGGGCTAGCAGCCCATGGGGAGAGCAACAATACCAACCAACCAGAGCTCCCAGGGTCTAAACTGCCAGCCTGGGAACACACATAGGACTTATTACTCCAGCTGTATAGGTAGTTATGGATGGCCTCATCAGGCATCAGTGGGAAAGGAGGGTTGTGGTGTGCCGGGAATGATTAGCTCAGTCTTCCACTCTTCGCAGGCACCTCAGGGAGGCACGCCTCGGAAGGAGAGAAGCAGAAGCGCGGGATCTTTGACTAAGTTGGTTCGGCGCAGCACTGGGTGGGCCCTGGGCTGTGAGAAGCAGCGGGGTCTCCCCGGGGCAGGGAGAGAACTCAGTCTGAAGCTCTGTGGGGGGAGGGGGATTCTTGAGTGGATCCAGAGAGAGGGCCATCGCTCACCGGTCCTGGGGCACTTGGGTGACTGCTCACAGAGGCTGTTGACCGAGCGCACCGAGGTGAGGTGCTCAGGCAAAGAAGTGGCGGAATGACTGGGGGGGGGCAAGTGGTCTCTATTTTGGGCTCGCAGACAACACTGGGGTCCACGGATGAACAGAGACTGTGGGTGTGTGGGCAGAACCAGCCTGCACACCTAGAGAAATGAGGGAGAGAGGGAAGGAATGCCCAACCATGCCCCACAGGAAGTACTTGCTTGGCTCAGCAGCTTGGCTTGCTTGCTTGAAGAGGCGAGTCTCCATGGTGGAACACAGAGAAACTCTCCACAGGAGATTAGACACAGCTTGGTAGTTGAGATCTTCTCTGTGGTTCCCCATGGTGGGCCCCCAAAAGACATGTGGAAGTCTGTGGGTTTTACAGGCTTTATTTTCATGATGGATGGTAGTTGAATCTGGATGCACCCACCATTAGGTCAGGATGGATCTGACTTAAATAGGGAGGGAGAGGGTCTGGGAAAGGAATATGTAATTGGTTATGCCCTCTGGCCTTTAGGTAACTCATTAATATGGAAATCTCTTGAGGCCGAGGCCTGTAGTCATGCCCTCTACCTGTGCTAGGTGACACAAACCTCTTTGGAAGGGGCTGCATTGCCCTATGTGACTGAATGGGTGCAGATCAAATGGAGGTCTTAGACCATGTTTCAGGAGTCTGGTATCTGGGGATGTGGCGAGATATGTGCCGTCCCTCACAGGCAAGGGAAACCTGTTGGGTCTCCAGCTATCTCCAAGCCAGTGCTCTACTAGAAACCAAATCATCCTTTCACGGCCCCACATTGGTTCCTGGAAAGCTGGATGCTGAAGTGTCAGGGAATTCGAGAGCAGAGAGGTGAGAATGGGTGGATGGGTGGGGCACACCCTCATAGAAGTAGGCAGAAGGGGGATGGGATAAGGAGTTTGGAGGGATGGGGTAAAGGAGATAGCATCTGAAAGGTAAATAAATAAAACATTCAATAAAAAATACATAATGGAACTGGAAATTGCAGTCTAGCATTTGAGACTTTTTGTCAACAATTTATTATGGGGATTCCTTATAATCCTCAAGGACAAGGTATTGTGGAAGGGCCCATAGAACTTTAAAATAATATGTTCATAAAATAAAAAAACAGGGAGGTATATCCCAGTATACAACAAATTTATTTAAATCATGCTCTTTTTATTTTAAATTTTTTAAAAAATTTGGATGCCAAGGAACTTTCTGCTGAGTGCCTATGGCTTCCTTCAACTAGGTGTACTTCTGCCTAGGTGAAAGGAAGGATCCACTTACTGGCATATGGCATGATCCTGACCAGGTATCTAATATGGGGAAAAGGGCACATTGGTGTTTTTTTCTACAGGATGCTGAAGGAGCATGGTGGCTGCCAGAGTGATTGGTGAGACATGCTGATGCCTGGACAAAGAATGATGCTGACATGTGAGCTTGCTTAGTGCTCTGACAGTGGTGACTGGGAAGCTGTACTGGACACATGCTCCTGACCCACCTTTGTTGTCCTATATCTCAGATGGGACATGCTCCCTTGCCTCAAGTTTTTAGACCTTATGGGACAGAGAATTAAAATGAGATGTTATAATGACTCTTGTATTTTTCTTAAAGGTGACCAGTTATTCAGACTCAATCATGTACTGGTCTAGAATTCAATCCAATAATGGAAATAACAGTCTTCATTTCGAAGGCTGGATCTGGACATTTTTAGAGACATATATGGAAGTTAGCTGCAGTTCTCTATGATGTTATGTTAGCAAGAGATAAAGCTGGGACAGGTTTTTGATTTCAAACAAGTGTTAGTGCATTTGATAAGGCTCTTTTAATTGTCAAGTTAAAATTAATTTTGTCTCTTCTATAGTATTTATTGTAAGTTGCATTGACTGTATACTTTCTAATTGTGTTAGTGTGTTGAAACCTGGTATGTCTGTTATGGGGGTCTATCAACCAGCTTTTATTTTGCTGCCCTGAGTATTACTGAACCTCTGTTTTTCTGAAAAAAGCTTGCAAGTGCTGGAAGAAGTGAGTTAGGCTTTAAACAGAAGCAAGAGGGTAGTGGGCTTGATCATTGCTGGTATAACAGCTTTAATTACATTAATTTCTAGCACCACTGCTTCTGCAATTGCTTTGACACAAGAAGTTAAGACAGCTACTTTTATTAATCATTTAGCAAAAGATGTTACTAATGTATTGAGTATACAAGAAGATTTAGATAGGCTTTGGAACATAGGATTCATGCTCTTCATCCTATTCAAATTATCAAGGAGGTTCGGAGTTTAAGAGTGAGGAGCCATCTCAAGTCTCATGCCAAATACCAATGGAGTTGTGTTACTTCTAAAATTTACAATGATAGTCATTATAATTAGGAAAAAGTTTAAAGACACTTGTAACATATTTGGCATCATTTTAACACCTCTCTGGATGTTTTAACTCTGCATAGTGAGATCATGAATTTAAAGAATGCTGCTCTGCTGAATGTTGATGCAGCAGATACTGCTGATAAAATTACCCATGGCCTGAGATCAGTATTTCCATTTTGGTCAAGCTTCAAGAATGACATATATAGCTTAATCATGCTAGCCCTTTTTGTCCTGGGAATATTTTTATTCCTGCCCATTGTGTTAAAGCTTGTCTTTAACAACATCAACATGTTGGCAGCCAAAGTACATGACTTGAAACTGAAACTGGACCTCCAGACAGAGTTATTATTTTAACAGACTGTCAAGCCAAGGATGGGTAAGATTCTGCATGGAGCCTTACCAACCTAAGACAGAAGTGCATTACTTTTGATAATGCATATTCCATGATGGGTAAGGAAGGCATTCTTGTCACAATGACCTAAGACAGGCTCAGTCTTTTTTATCAATAAAAAGGGGAGATGTGGAGAGCTTTTGTGGCTGCCTTGCAGGAATCTGACATTGGCCAAGGACAAGGAAATGGGCAGGAATCTGACATTCGGCTAAAACAAAGAAGTAATTACAGACAGGAATATAAATCTTAGGCTAGAACAAAGAAGTAGGTTTCAGGCATGAAAATGACTTTGGACCACGACAGGGAAGTAGGCTCAGATATTTTGGTCATCCTGATAAGCCCTTGGAAATAGTGATCATAGGAGTGATCATAGGACTCTGTTTACTGCCTTGCTTGTTTTTTGACTATTGGTGTTTATTGTCTTGCTTGTTCCTTGACTATTTCCATCTATTGTATTGTTAGTTCCTCAACCTAGAACTGACCTGAATACTTGCATGAAATTAAAATGGTATAAAAGCAAAAAGGAGGAGGAGGGATGGCATAGGGTATTTATGAGGGGGGAAATGGGAAAAGGGAATAACATCTGAAATGTAATTAAATAAAACAGCCAATAAAAAATATACTTTTCACATCCCTAAATCTTAGTCAACTTAAGGACATTGAACTTCCTTTGGTACATACAAATTTTATTTTTCATTAATAATTTTAAATACACTTAGCTTTAAATTTAAATTTAGAACTGTTTTTAGTAACAAGGATCAAAGATGTTAAATCATGAAGATGGAGTTGGAATTTTTTAAACTTTTTCTCCTTCTTAAACTTCTTGAATTGTTGACTACTGTATCCTAATAATTCCTAGAGTAATTAGTATTTTATGCATGGATAATAAAACTTCTATTAATATAACAAAACAAACACAAACAAAAACAAAACAAACAAACAAACAAACAAACAAAAACCAGTGTGTTTTGTTCTATTGACTCCCAGGGTGAAGGAAACTGGGCTGGAATTGTTAAAGTCAAGAAAGTAACTGATGGGGGAGGGCTTGAGGCAAGTTAAATACTACCTAGCTCTGCTATCATTTTGGAGATGGTTCATTTTTGATTTTGGGTTTGCTTGAGTCCTGTAAATCTTTGTTTTCAAAGCTCCAGTAAATAGTTTAGAAGCATCTGCCGTCTCAGTGTCTCTGGAGGAGGGACCATTTGCAGTTCTGTAGTTTAATCACTTTGCTGATGGATTCCACAGAGTTCTTAACTAGTCAAACAGTTAATTTTCCAAGTTTCTACCCATTTTCTGGCATTTTATGTTAGAAATGATATGCTGGAAACTAAAAGACATCAAGTGTTTGCAGTGTTTAATCCAAAAGTCTAGTATTTTTTATTTGAGTCATAGTAAGATTAAATCCTAAAGACTCAGGGTCAGTGGCAACATTTGCTTTTAGAAATTATTTATAGCAATGCTTCTTGCTTATAGCCAGATTTATATAGGATCTCGATTTTCACTGTAGAATCTGCTAATGGCTTTGTAAGTCTAAAGCTCTATCAGATATCAGATTTGTTACTCTACTTCCTTCAAGTCAAAAATTTACTTGCTTTCAATTTAGCACATGGTGCTGTTTTTCTGTTTCTGATACACAATGTAAAATAATTTGACTTCATTTAAAAAATTAAGTGATTTTAGGGATTTCTTATATTTTTCTTTTAACAAAATGATATCTTTTTCTTCTGAGAAACTGCAGTGTGTGGACAGTGAAGCTGTCTTTTGAAGGTAATTTTTCAAAATCATGTTGATTTAATCCACTCAGTTAATGTTGTAATTATAAAATATCCTCACAATAGGCTTGGAAGTTGTTTTTTTTTTTTCTTCCAATTACCTTTTCAATTAACTAAGAAGTACTTTATGGATAAAAATTTTGGACTAATAGGATTGCTGAGACGAAAAGGGTCATTTTGAGAGAATGTCAACCCAACACTTTTAAGGGATTTCTTTTTTTTTTTTTTTTTTTTAATAATGAAACAAGATTAGCCATTAGGGACAAATGAGCTTCTTCTGGTGTCAACTTCCTAGAATGTACCAGAATGACAATATCCATACGAGTCAATAACTGCTCAATAACATGACACCCTTAGGCATGTATTTCATAAATATTTACAGTTCTGATATTTAATGATATTTAAATATCATTATAATAAAATACCTGCTTACTATTAAGTATATAATGTAAAGAAAAGTATAATGAAAAATGCACAGCATTCTCTAGTGTAAGGAACAGGGATCTTTTTGATTGTTGTGGGTGCAGATGCTGTGCTTAGCTTAGTGCTGGGCAAGGTCCAAGGATGTGTGTGTGTGCTCATCCTCCTCAAGTTGAACCCAGTGACCCGGAACTCCAAGTGGGTTTTTATTTTTCTCAGAATTTTTCCCCTTATACAATGCCTTACACACATGTCAGCTGGTTTCTGGATTAAAAGATATTAATAAGACTTCTCAGAACTTTACAGACAACTTTATTCTTTGCTCAGTGGTAGCTCTTTAGATAGGATAGGGGTCAGAATTTATGCTACATAAATCTATAAATCTTTTGATTTTTTGCTATGGTATTTATTAGTTTTCTAGTTTTCTTATTAGAATACATTTTTTCCATTGCTTTAAAGTGTGCATATGTGTGTGTGTGTGTGTGTAGGTGTTGGCTTGTCCATGAGGGTGAAAGTGCCTTTGGAGGCCAGAGCTGTCAGGTCTCTGTGGAGCTGGACTTAACAGTCAGTTGTGAGAGCCCACTATGGGTAACTGAGAAACAAAGCTGACACCTCTATAAGACCAGTAGATGCTTTTAAACTGATGAACCATCTTTCCAGTCCTGATGATGAGAGATCAAATTCTGGTTCACACTCTATCTTAGAGAACTCAACCTAAGTTTGACCTCAAGGTCAGTACCTCCAGATTGTAGGCTAATCCCATAAGACTGTGTCTCAGGTTAATTTGCCCCATCAAACCTGTATCTAGCACCAGTATCCATGTTACAGAGCCCACCCTGCCTAACAATCACCAATTAGGAAGAAATCAGAAGTTAAATTTACTGGTTGGCTCCCAGCACCAGCCACTTATGCTAAAGTTCACAGTAGCCAGGCTGGAAACACTCAACCCTCTCTTGCTGCTTCTAAAAAACCTTGTTCCCCTGAGTGTTCAGGCTCTTTTCCATCAAAACTGTCCTTCGGGTTGGCGGTGGGCTGAGCCAGGCTGGAGCTCATAAATAAAATCCTTTATGCAATTGCATCAGATTTAGCTCCTGCCTGGTCTTTCAGGGTTCATGAACATTTCATGACACAAAACTTTATACTTTTTCAAGGATTTGGGGAAAATGGGGTAAAGTTTCATCCTTTGTTAGATTGAATGATGAATTTATTTAAACTGCATTAGAACTAAGTATACTAGGTGGACTTGCCGGTAAGCAGTCTAAGTAATCAGGAAACTCCAGTTCCTGTGAAAGACCTTGTCTCAAGCATATCAACTGTTGGTTTATTACACACCACCACATCACCTCCACCACCACTACCACCAGCAGCAGCAGAAAACAGAACAAAAACATGTACTAATATCAGGCCAAGATTCTAGATATTTTCTATAATAAGGGTTAGGCATGATCATAAGTCCCTGAAACAATGTGTGAGAAGTGTTTATTTCCCCAAATTTGCTTGAGTAAATCAGCAGGGGGTTGGTGATTTAGCTCATTTTCTCTCTAACTTGTCCTGTGTTACTGATGTTCTAGGTGGAAAAATGCCAACAACCTTGGCGTGATAAAACAGTTTTCTGTGCTTTACAACATGAAATATTATACTCATGTTCTTTCCAAATGGACTGAGACTTTAGATCAGTGGTTCTCAATGTCCGTAATGCTCTGACCCTTTAATACACTTCCTTATATTGTGGTAGCTCCTAACTATAATTTTTGTTTCTGCATCATAATTATAATTTTGCCAGTTGTGAATCGTAATGTAAATGTTTTTAGAGATAGAGGTTTTGCCAAAAGTGGTTGTAGCGGACAAGTTCAGTTTGAGAACTGTTATTTAGACATGGTAGTTTTCATTAAAATAGGTTCTAGAGACAGGTATTTTCTTTCTTTCTTTTTTATTAATCATTTTATTCATTTATGTTTCAAATGAATCCCCCTTCCCAGTTACCCCTCCACAACCCCATAACATCCCCATCTCCCCATCCCCTTTGCCTCTAGAGGTGCTCCTCCCCATTTACCCACTCCCAATCACTACTCCAGCGTTCCTATGTGGGGCATCACACCTCCACAGGACCAAGGACTTCCTTCCCATTAATGTCAGATAAGGCGTGCTCTGCTACAATGTTTGGAGCCATGGATCCCTCCCCGTGTCCTCTTTGGTTGGTGGTTTAGTCCCTGGAGGCTCTGGGTAGTTCAGTTAGTTGATATTGTTCTTATGGGGGTTTCAATCCCCTTTCAGCTCCTTCAGTCCTTCACCTAGCTCTTCCTTGGGTTCCAGGCTCAGTCCAATGGTTGGCTGTGAGTATCTGCATCTGTATTAGTCAGGTGTTGGTAGAATCTCTCAGGGAACAGCCATACCAGGCTCCTGAGAAACAGGTTTTAATAGCAAAATAATTGCAAATAGTTCTCAACTATGTTACAAAATTCTTTCTGTTTGCCTGGGAATTCCAGCTTCCGTAAATGTGTGGACTTTAATCTGTATGTGAGAATGCTAAGGAGGGAAAGCATATTTAAACCATTGTGTAGCAAACCCTAGCATTTTTATGATTATCAATAATTTTTAGGTATAGATTTTAAATATTTCTTAGTCATTATTTGTAAACAGAGTTCCAGGTTTGTTGCTCCCAGAGCTTAGCACAACTGACTCCATGATGGATATACCATTCAGCATGTAAATCTCAGCATGTAGACTGCACCACTGCTAAATGAAAACACAGACTAATCTATCAAAGTCCACAGTTCTGGAAAGTCTCTAAAGGTATCAGCCTTGCTTTTGGCCTCTGAGTTCCATTCCTGGCTAACTGTTCTTGTTACTGAAGTATGCCAACCCAGAACATGTCTTTTTGTGCTTTAAAAGCTCTCTGCTGAGAAAGGCTCAGTACTACACTGGGATTCAAACACACCAGGGTAGTCCCTTTGGGTAGCTTATAGAGACTTTCTATTGACTTAAACCTATGTCTGAGTAGTCTTTTGGGGGTAAGAATCCACAACATTTCTAGAGGTCCCACCAAGATCTCAGAGTTCAGACCTCAAGACACCAGGGATCTTTGAGCTTCTTGAATTGAGGAAGAGGAAGAGTGCAGTAGTTAGGAGACTCCTAGGGGGTTCCTGGCCTGAGATGGATTAGGTCCCCAGGGCTCCTTCTAATGAATTGTTACTTAATGTTTCAGCTTCAGAGGGGCTATACCTTCACTCCTCAGAAAGCAAATTGGAAAGTGACCTGTCTCTCACCTCTGGTTGAGTTTTGCACATATAGAAGTTTAATGCAACCACTGGTTCAGTGTCTGGGAAACATGTGAGACATAAATGGATTTCCCTGTCTGTTGAGGTGTATGAATATTTGGTGGTCACCCCTTGTTGTTGAAATTATTTAATCTGATCCAGGGTTTCTACCCTACCGTTGACTTTTAGTTCCCAGATAAAAGACTCATGCCTTTATATTTACAAAAGCCTAAAACAGCACAAGAGCTGGGCTAATACCTACCTTTCATGCTAATAGAATCTACTTTCCTACTGATAACTATGAGTTATTACTTACTATTTACTGTGTTTCATCTGGGCTGCTCTTAACTTCAATTGACCAGCCCTCTGGGTCATGTTTTTATGGTTCACCTAACCTGTTCTCCTTCCTCCTCCTTACTTTCTTCCTTTTCTCATGATTCCCCTCCAACCCAAGCCTGTGAAACCTAAACTCCACCTATGTCTCTTCTGCCCAGCTATAGGCATCTTTGTTTACAAATCAGAAATAATTGGGGACAGAGTTACTCGTGTCTATGTGTGGACTCTCTCATTTCTGGGCCAACCAGTCTTGGGGGCCCAGTATTAGCATTAGAATACAAACAGCATCAAGCCAACCTACTACAATCACTGGTTGAACCCTCCCTCCTCCCCTCCCTCCTCCTTCCTCCTCCCTCTCCTCCCTCCTCCCTCCCTTCCCTCCCTTCCTCCCCCTCCCTTTCTCTGTGTGTCTGTATTTTTCTATATCCTTTTTTGTCAATTCTGTTTCCCTGTATTGACTAGTGGCTTTCTCTGGTGTGGCGATCCCCTGGCTTAAGACCTTTTTACCTTCTTCTGTTGGAGAACCAAACTACTTTGCACAGAGAACCTAGACAAGCAAATATACAAACAAACCAGCATGTGTCCCACTCTGGGAGCAGGAGTGTTGCTTATTGTGTTGCTTGACTCCAACTCATGGTCAGGGTTGATCCTTGCATGAAGGTGAGAGCTGAGCCTCTCATCCGAAGTTCCCTGCTATCTAAGCGGAATGCTCAACAGTTCCCCAGGTGAACCTCTGCTCTGCATCTTCCTGCTCTAATTAACCCCAGAGAAGGGGAACAGTTCCTCTGGGTGGAGTCCAAAGAAGAAGAGTTCCCTTCCTTTCTCTTTTATGATTTGCATTCCTTTTAAACTAATTGTCTAAATAATTGGAAAACTTAAAACCAATGATTCTCTGACAAAGATAACAACAAACTCAAACACCCCTAAGCTAGGTGGGATTATACCTGTGAAACTATGTAGCCAGAGAGAACACAATTTTCTTTCTATCTAACACCGACCAATGAAACTTTAAGCAATTTTTTCTAGGTCCTTTTAAAAAGGATTAAAGACAGCGGCTAAAAAGATTTCTTTTGTCAGTCAGTCAGCCCCAGATATTAGAATAAGTTCTAAAATCTAGAAAATGTAAAGGTATAAATAGGCCTCAGTTGCTGGATGTATTTCAAAAGATGTTTAACAGCAAAGAACTGATTGGAACAAGACCTTTTACATAAACTGAAAGCCTTATCATCTTTCTGATAATGAGACACAGACTTACAGATACCCAGCAAAATTTTGGTCTTACTCTCTGTCAGAAGAATATCTCTTAGCTGAAAGTTCTGCCTCCAATCAAAACACACGTGGACTATCCCTCAGATTGACAAGGATTCCCAGTGTAATGGGTAGAAACCAACCTCACAGGAACAGTACAATACCTAAGCTCCTATGGTTAGCTTCAACTAACCAGTTCAGCTACCCTGTCCAGATTGAACAATGCCCAGTGCAGTCTATATTGCATAGCTTAAAGAAATAGGCACCTGGGTGTCCTACCAGCCACTCTGAAATATACTCTTCTACCTGTGAAGAAAGAGAGGTCCTCTGATTTCCATGGGTGTAATTCTTCTAAAGAAATAGATGTATTACTGTCCTGGAGCTGAAAGATACAGTCTTTAGCTCCCATTGACTATGTGTGAGCCAACCCATCTTTGCTTTTAAATGCATAGACCCAGAGGGAGGTTACAGTAGGCAACATTAAATGGGCAATATTGTCCTAAAATTTTAATACTGAATTCTGACTCTTCATCAGAGGTTTCCCGGGAAAATAGATTATAAAAGGGGCCACTGAGTGACTGCTGCAAGAGTTACAGGCCTTGGGCTGCAGAGTGTCAGCTAAGAAAGCCCAACTTTGTATATTAGATACTATTTATCTTGGCTACCAGCTGAGCAGAAGCAAAAATGAGCTGGCTCAGAGTAGGGTTGTGCTGTCATCCTTCAGATGGCAACTCCAGGGGTTGGGGATTTAGCTCGTGGTAGAGCGCTTGCCAAGCAAGCGCAAGGCTGTCGTCCTCAGCTCTGGAAAAAAAAAAAAAAGACAGATGGCAACTTCAAAGACTAAAAGACAGATTAGAGAGTTCTTAGGTGCAGCTAGGTATTTCTGCCCGAGGATCCCAGAGTTTGTGGAAATAATCAGGCTAAGATACATGAGCAGAAAGTGGGACATTGAGCCCCTCATCTAAGCTGAGATTAAATAAAAGACATTTGAGGCTTTAAACACAGCTCTGACTTCAGCTCCCGCCCTAGCACTCCAAATATCTCAAATCTCTTTCATCTGTTTGTCCATGAACCAAAAGGCTACAGGGCCCCTTTAGGGCCATGGAAACACGTGTAACATACAATTGGATCCTGTATGCATAGGATGTCCTACTTATCTAAGCTGCAGACAGCTATTGTTAATCTAATGAAAAAGACAAACAAATTAACTCTGGTCTAATCTTATACTCTCATCACCCCGTACCATTGTGTCCCTCCTCCTAGGATCCCCAGAATAATGACTGTCTAATGCCAGTGTGACCCTACCAGGCTCTAGGCTCTACTCTGGACCACCCCTGAGTCTTTGAGAAACCCATTCCCATCAATCCTGCTACACTATTGCCTGGTGACAACCCACAGGTACTCATCCATGGCTGTCACAAGAAACTGGTATGTATGGTTTATAGGAGATGCACTTTAACTGATGTGACCCAGAATCTCCGATGGGGAAAAGAAAGCTTTTTTATTTTTCAAACGGCAGTGAAGTTTACCAGTCAAGTTTACCAGTGAAGTCAGTCAATTCTGCTTTCTGTGCTGAGGTACCTGGCTTGGGGCCAAATCTTTTTAGTTAAAGTTGTAATGCTTTTTCTACTATGCGTACACATGATATGATCTATAGATAAAGAGGACTTCTTAAGGAAAAAACATGCTTGGCCTTTCTGAAGGCTTGTAGTCTTCCCTATGAATTGCTGTTCTCCACTGCCAGGCTCTGACCTGACTGCCTAAATGGCCCTAAGATCAGCTATTGATATTCCAGTGACATACCCTGACCCAGTGCTGTCTGAGACTCCATGGTACAACAAAGGAGAAATGGAAGATGCAAAAAGAAGGAATGGAGGGCTCTAACCCCCAGGTTAATGGAAGACACCAGAAGGAAAGATTATTTTCCCAGAAGCAACGAGCAGGACTCTTGTAACTACTGTCCTTCACCAGGCTTAACATCTGTGGTTCAAAAAGCTTTCTGAGATGCTCAGACCAAGGTATGTTATATCTACACTAGACAGCCTAGAGTGGGATGTCTCAGCCAGGTGACAGCTTTGTGCTCGAGTGAATCCAAAACAGAGCCCTTACCCAGGAAGGGGCCCAAATAAGAGACCAAAACCTGGTGAACTCTAGGAAAACTGACTTCCCCAAGATCTAGCTTGTCAGGGAAGAAACAAATACTTGTTAGTTTTATAGATCTTTTCCAGGTGAATAAAAGCGTCCCCCACCTAGACTTAAACTGCTCAAATAGTTAAACAGCTCTTCTAGAAACTAGTCCCTGATTTGGCTCCCCTAGCAATGAGGTATAACAATGACCTGCCTTTCATAGCCAAGTCCTTTCTATTAATAGCTAAGGCATTAGACATAGACTGAAAACTTCATTTTGCATATAGACTGCAGAGTTCTACGCAGGTAAAAACAAAACAACAGATACAGGGATGGTATTGACTAGAGTGACCACAGACCGCAACCTCTATTTATCTTGATCTTCACTCGGCTTTAAATATCTGCTGTTTTGAAGAAAGGAAAGATATGGGAGTTTTCTTTTGAGATAGGAATACAGAGTTTACAACTCTATGCATATCCTGTGGTTGGACCCCTGGTTCCAGGATCAGGCTAGTTTCCATTGCAAAAACTGTGGTTATAAAACAGAGGCTTTCAAAATACACATGCACAAATATATAGAAAGAAAGCTCCCTTCTGAAAAATGCACAAGAGAAAAATGTAACCCAATGGCCATAAAATTAAAAATCTGGAAATTTCTTTTCTCTTCTTTTTTCTTTCTTTCCTTTCTTTCTTTCTTCTTTTCTTTCTTTTATTCCTTCTTTTCTTTCTTTCTTTCTTTCTCTTTTCTTTCTCCTCTTCTCCTTCCTCTCTCTCCTCTCTCCCTTCCCTCCCCTCCTCCCCCCCCCTCCCCTCTTCTCCTTCCTCTTCTTCCTTCCTTCTCTTTTTGTTTCTATTATCGCTTAGATAAGCAGAAAACCTGTGGAATCAGACTCTGTGCCATAGGATGGGACCGGATGATTAACATCCACAGAATGGTCAGGATTACTGGTTATGCTTAGCCACCCAGCTCCTGTACTGACTAACTAGACTGCCATACTATTAACTGAAAAGTCACTGTGACTGGGGCAGCCCAAACTAAATTTAAAGGACTTACAAGGAGCTGAAACTTGTCTAATATCCCAAACCTTTAACCTAGGCATGTCACCTTATTCTGATGCCTGCTGTTCTGCCTTGTGGTTTAATTCATCTGGATAACTGCAATATTCCTCAACCTTGGAGACTACTTGGTGAGCATGTATTAACAGTTTTACTATATGTGCCTTCTCTGATGTTTTCAAAACTAAGTGGACTGATTGATTAGGTGATATTAAAAGTTTCAGTTTCTGAATTAAAGCAACAGTTAGATTTGTAGAAATGGACTAAATTGGAGAGGCTTAGATTTATTTATGGTTTGGGAGCAACATGCTATTTCTATGCTAATTGATCAGGAATAATAAAAAATCTTGTCATGGTTGGAAAAAACTCAAAAAGAGAAAGAAACAAAGACATAAATAAAAAAATTGATACCAGCTCTTTTAGTCTTCTGGCTAACTACTCTGCTATCAACACTGGCTGAGCATTTAATTCTGGTGGGATTACTTGTAGGATCTGCATCTTAAACTATATGGCCAATTACATGTGAATGCAGTAAAATTAATTGTCTTTAGGACCAACTGCACCTCATCAGAGCAGGGTGAGTCTACTATTTGACTCATTTACTAAGATCACTGGGGAATATAACAGGGCCCCAGACCTTAGTAGCCCCTAGAGCTTAGCACAACTGACTCCATGATGGAAGCACCACTCAGGCTGCAAATCACAACATGTAGACAGCACCATCTGCCAAAGTGAAAACACAGACCTGATCCATCAAAGTCCACAGTTCTGGGAAAGTCTCTAAATGTATCAATCTTGCTTTTGGCCTCTGTAGTTCCATCCTGGCTAACTGTTCCTGTTAACTGAAGTATGCCAACCCAGAACATGTCTTTTTGTGCTTAAAAGCTCCCTGCTGAGAAAGGCTCAGTACTACACTGGGATTCCAAACACCCAGGGTATTCGCTGGCAGACTAATAAAGACCTTTGGCTTAAAACCATATCTGAGCAGTCTTCTCTGGTGAATACCCAATACATTAATCATCTATGTTTACTAGCATGTAACTAAGTACCAAGTCAATATTAAAAACATGTACATGCCCTTCAAACTCTTCTTGTAGCTGAGGATAACTGTAAACTTCTAACCCTCTTGCCTTTACCTCTCAAGTGTTGGGAAGTCCAAAAGTGTAGTTCCATGCCCACCTTAAGCCAATATTTACTATTATTCTTATTAATTAATTATTTTATTTATTTACATCTCAAATGCTGTGCCCTCCAGGTTCCCCCTCTAAGAGTTCTTCCCCCCATTTACCCTCCCCTTTGCCTCTGAGAGGGTGCCCTCCCCAGCACCTCCCTCTCTGGAGCATCAAGTCCTCTTCCACTAAGGTCTAGACAAGGCAGTCCTCTGCTTTATATGTGCTTGGGATCTCGGACCAACCTGTATATACTATCTTTGGTTGGTGGCTTAGTCTCTGGGGCTCCCAAGGGTCCAGATCAGTTGACACTGTTGTCTTCCTATAGGGTTGCCATCCTCTTCAATTCCTTCAATTCTTTCCCTAATTCTCCCATAGGGGTCCCCAACCTCAGACAACCTCAAATGCTTGGTTGTGAGTACTGTATCTGTCTCAGCCAGCTGCTGGTAGAGCCTCTCAGAAGACAGTCATGCTAGCTCCTGTCTGCAAGCACAACGTAGCATCAGTAATAGTGTCAGGGGTTAGTGCCCACCCATGGGATGGGTCCCAAGTTGGGCTAGTCTCTGGTCAGCATTTCCTTCAACTCTGCTACACTTTGGGCCCTGCATTTCTTTTAGACAGGAACAATTTTGGGTCGACAATTTTTGAAAGTGGTTGGTGTCCCCATCCCTCCATAGGGACCCTGTCTAACTACTGGAGGTAATCTCTTCTGGTTCTATATCTACACTGTTGGGCATTCCTAAGGTCATCTATATTGAGTCCTGGGAGCCTGGCCATCTCATGTCTCTGGGACTTTTTAGAGGTTCACCTCACTGCAACCCCGGCAGCTACAGATTTCCATTCATCTCCTGGTCTTTGGGCTTCTCTCCTGTCTCCCCAACACCTGATTCTGCCCCCTTTCCCCCTTCCCTCTCCCACTCAATTTCTTCCTCCCTCTGCCTCATGATTATTTTGTTCCCTCTTCTAAGTGGGTTGAAACATCCTCCTTTGGGCCTTACTTCTTGTTTAACTCCTTAATGTTTGTGAGTTGTATCATGAGTATTCTGTATTTTGGCTAATATACACTTATCAGTGAGTATATATCATGCATTTTCTATTGGGTCTGGGTTACCTCACTCAGGATATTTTCTAGTCCTATCCTTTGTCCAAAAAAAATTCATGATGTCCTTGTTTTTAATATCTGAACAGTATTCCATTGTGTAGATGTACTGCATTTTCTGTATTTATTGTTTGGTTGCGACACATCGAGTTGCTTACAGTTTCTGGCTATTACGAATAATGCTAAACTAATATTTAATAAATACAATATAACTTTATCTTGGCTAAAGTAGGATATGTTATGGACCACAGAACTGACAACAAATGGTTTTAGTTATTTTCAGTTAGCTGATGGAAGCATTATTTCTTCTGAAAGGCAGCATGACACTTATGCCTGTTATAGTGGGGAAACTATGAATTTAGTTGCATAAGAACATCCACATGCATATATGTAAATGACTCTTCAACAAACTAGCACTCCTGACATATTTCTGCCTATTGATAGTATATATTTCTATATAACACTAGTGTGATATAACCTGGTACTAGTATGCTAGTATGTAAACCAAAATTTAAATTAATGTTTATAATGGAAGAATGGTGTTAGTTTGAATTTAGTGATGAAACACTCTAAATTTCTAGCCCTAGATAGAATCAATGCAGATCCATTTTGAGAGTCCAAAATGTCATCTAATATATGACCACTAGATGGCAATCTATATCGATGAATTCTGTAGTTTTCCTTGCTCAAGTAATAGGGTGAACAAATTTTCACACACTAAAATAATTTAAGACAAAACCGAGTGACTTCTATTAGTTGAAGCACATGAGGAAACTTCTCAAATAATATCGAAATAGTATTTTTTCTTGAATTTGCTTTGTTAGTAATTCATTGGAGTTTTTACTCTGTTATTATTTTGGGTTACAGTTAAGTAGCCAGTATTTCTAGCACCAAACTGTCAGTGTTGTGTATGGGAGATAGTGTGATTCTTGTAGGAAAACATTAATTTTAGGTTTCAGGCATATGTTGAAAAATGTAATAGTAACAGTATTTACAAGGTTGAGTTGATTAAAGGCAAAATCACCCCCTCAAAAGCCCCCTTCCAAGGGACATTTCCCTGGTTCCAAAATAATGATAATGATAATGATAATGATAATAATAATAATAATAATAATAATAATAAAACCTAGGGAGGGTGTATGGGATGGAGATGTTATAATGCAGCATTTTCTCATGAGCATTCCCTAAGGGCAAAGCATGCTGGGTATTACGTATAAGGCAGTGCAAATAGCAGCTTCTCTCCGTTGAAACATTCTATCCTGAAGAAGCCTCAAACTAGCTTCAGGAAGTTCCTGAACCTGGCCAGATTCACTAGGCACCTCCCTTCCAGAATTAGTAATAAAAGCCAGGGATCCCTCTCAGAGGAAGTGAAGTTGAGCTTCAAAGAAGACACTAGTTCAGCTGGTGTAAAAGACATTGAGTAGAATGACTTAGAAAGGACATTCTTCAACCCGTTGAGCTGCCTGCAGGCTGTTCAGTGTGCTCCAGGTTCCCAGTTTTTATGAGCTGTCACCCATGCTGGGTTGGGTTTTGGTGAGGCAGCTGTCTTTGAGTCATTTGTGCTCCTGTAAGTAAACCCTCACTCATATTCCTGTAAGTAACTCCAACAAAACTCATTGATTCAGTAAGTTGGACATTGGTGGTATCCATACTTTGGTCTGCCTTGGGAGTAAGTAGATGTGTATATTGTGTTTCCCTAGGACAATTTTTGTCACACAACATCCAGGTGAGGAATAGCATGTGGAGTGGGTGTAGATATGTATGAAAATAGGAAATAAATTTAACCTAAAGATTTACAAAAAACACTAACAGTGAACTCTTGAACATTAGTGTTCCAATCCTAAAAGGATTTTTAAAGTCACAGGTTGTCATTTTTAATACTGCAGAAAGTACTTAAAATTGGTTAGGTCATCAATGGAGTTTGGAGGTAAATTACATCCTGTTTCCAAGGGGTTACTGGAATGAGCCAAAGTCAATGAGCCAAAGTGAGTTGATACAAACAGGAAAAAACAATCAAGCCCAGGGCTGTCACAAGTACATCTTCCACACCTCTGTGGAATACTTTTTTTTCCTATAGGTTTATGTGCAGATTAATAAGCTTGTGAGACTAGAAGCTGAAATAGCACAAAAGAGATTCTGCCCCCCCCCCCTTTTTTTTACTAGAATAAATAGAGAAATCTCTTGGTGAGCTGTCACTGCAGCTATATACGGGTGCAATTAAGCACCACACCCACTATGTCCATGAGTAGACTTGATACTGGTACCAGGCCTTGGGTAGAAAGGGATTCAAGTCTGATTAATCATTTCTGCTGTTTGATTTTAAATTAAGCAATCAGTTTGATTTATTGTTGTCTGCTGCCATCCTGTGGATATTTGAGATATGAATAAAGTGGAGGAATTCAGCATGGAATAAATGGAGCTCTCTGCTTTGTGGAGTGACACAACAACAAACGTCTGAGTTGGGCATGCACCTTCTGTCTGCAGAAAGAATGACCTTAAGTGGCATGCACGCATTCTCTCCACCTACCCCCTCAACCTTGAAGACACCTATACTACTTTAAAAATGGTCCTTGCATAATGTATGGAGGAGAAAATTCTCAAGAGGATATACAAATTCAAAGAAATGATGGTCTCTTATTTTTAAATATTTCTTTTGGGGTGGGGCATCTGTTTCCACCTTAATTTTCATCTGATTGGGAGAACTCATTCTTTTCTGAATAGTCTTTCAAAACTAGGCTTTGAGAAATATCTGTCATGCAGAAGTGGTAATGAGAACACTGGAGCTGATGGGCAAAGAGCGGGGCTGATTTATTTTGGAATGTCACTACTTCAGGCTTTATCTTCCTTTTATATCTTAATGAAACATGCCGCTATTACGCAAGTATTCTAGCTGTTACTGCAGAATAATATGCCTTTCAGAGGAAGGGAAGTCTCTTTTAGGCAAAGCAATGTAAAAATACTTTCCTTACACACAGCAGATATTGAATTATCTTCTGAATGAGGGGGAACTTTGAATCATCCACTTTTAATATCAAACAAACTCCTTGACCTTGCATAGTTGTATTTAATGAAAAAATTGTTTAAGGTATTTGGAGGACCATGAAGGGGTCTTGGTTTTTGGTAGAGCATTGGCTGGGAAATGGCCGGAGACCCTGCAAGAGACAGAATACATTTCTCCACGCTCCTAGAATCCAGGCTCCTAATACATGGTCTACATCTCCATTAACCTGCACTGTTCAATCATGCAGGCAATGCAGTCCCTCCCAAAGAGCACAGGTAGAGGCCTCAGGCCCTAGAGAGATTTACATACTAATGAGATACCTGAAGGCCAGAGGGCAAAGCCAATTAAACATTCTCCCCCAGACCCTTCCCCTTTTGACCTCCCTATTTAACTCAGGTCTGCCCTGAGTTTCATGGGGTACATCCAGATCCATCTACCATCTACCATGAAAATAAACCCTTTTGGAATCATGGACTTTCTCGTGTCTTTGGGGCCCACTGTTGGAAAACACAGAGAAGGCCTTTAATGCTGAGCTGCCGCAGCTGCCTGGAGGACTTCTCTGCATTCCAGCTGTGGGGACCCGCATCTTCAAGCAAGCTAGCCGGGCCACCAAGTCTGCTAAGTGAGTACAGTAACCGAATCTCTCCAGAGGGGTGCTGCTGGGGCCTCTTTCTTCTCTCCCTGCCTTGTTTCTCTCAGCTGTGGGTTGGCCAGTCACGCGCCCACATGCCCCCAGTCTTGGTCCTTCGGTAGCCTCTCAGTGGTGTCTGAGAACCCAAGGGCTTGAGACCAACTGGTCCCTGGCCACCTCCTGGCCTGGGGATCCCCAATCTAAGACATCTGTGCCTCCACGGAACCTCAGACTGAATGAGAACTCCCCCTGCTGGGCAGGGCCCCATAGCGCCCACCCAGTGCTGTGTGCTGAGTGAACTCAGTCAGGACTCCTGCACTGCAGTCTCTTTGGAGTCGTGGGAATCACAACAGTCCAACAAGAAACAAGATTCAAGAGCCCACATCCGTGCCCACTCATGAGCTAATCATTCCCCTCAGGTGTCAGGAATTAATATAGACAATATTAATGTTTACCATTGTAGTGCTGAGTCAAACAAAATCATTAATCAGCACCTACTTGTCAGGAAACTTTCTGTTAACATTTCTATTTCATGTCAAAAGATCTGATGAGGTTTAATATACACAAAAAATGTCGTAGAAGAAAATTAAGGTTCAATACTCATCCTTCCTTCCTTCCTTCCTTCCTTCCTTCCTTCCTTCCTTCCTTCCCCCCCACCTCCCTTTTTTCAGAGATTGCTTCACTATGTAGTGCTGACTGGCTTTCCTAGCATGGACTATGTAGCTCATGCCAATCTTGAACTCCAGGAGATCCACCTGCCTCTGCCTCCCAAGTGCTGGGATTAAAGATGTGCACTACTACATTTGGCTACAATCCAGCCCTATTATGTTTAGTTGCTCATTCATAATAGCCTTTGGTATTGCATTTCAGAAAATATTAAATATTTGTAGTGACACTTTAAAGTTAAAACTGGATGTTTCTCTAATCAAAAGAAATGCTAATTTAGGAGAGCTCCTGTGTCTTCTACTTATTTCCTATGTGAGGAATTATTTCCCAGATACCACTGTTTCAAAACTTCAATGAGAAAGAATACTGCAACTAAGTCAGTCTCTTGTCTTTGCAAAGCAGCACGAATTCAGTAAACCTCCGGAGATATGCCATCCTTTATCAATTTTAAGCACATAGTCACAATAATTATTTCATATTATACTTAGTTTCCTTCTGTAGGCAGAAGAGTTGTGTGCACAACAAATCAGTAGAAAATAAAAGAGGTAAACAACAGCTTGCTAAATAAATAACATAAAGTGATTCTCCATCAGAGTCTCAGTAATTACTTGGAGGAACAGGCTTCCCTTAATAAAACAATTAATTAATTTTTCTCAATGAATTATGCAAGCCAATATTTTCCTTCATTAATGTTTTGTTGAAATCATCAGGTTTTATTAACGAATAACAAAGAAGGAATTGGGCCTTTCTTCTAACTGATATATATTAATGTGCTTAACTCAAACAAAATGTGCTTCCAGTATGTAATGAAATTTGAATCAATCAGGTCAATTTGCTAGTCAAATGTCCTTTTGGAGCTCAGCTGCTCCATGGGGATGGTTGTCTGCAAAAACCAACCTGAATGTGATCCAGAGAAGCCATGGTTGTGCCAAGTATTGCATCCGTTCTTTACTACAGCACCTCTGATATTCTAAAGTAGGAAACTAATGCCTTGTGCAGAACTCTATTATCTGGTCTAATTAGTATGATAGCTTAACATTCAGCAATGCAAAATTAATCACCATTAACTCATGTGCCAGTTCCTTCTCCAAGGAGAAAAAATGCAAAGAATGCCATGGTTATTTTAGACCTAAAGATATATGGTTATAGTTATTGAGAATGTCTGAGGAAGGGTTGTAGAAACCATGTCCACACATTATTGAGAAAGTGAAAAATAACACAAGCTTATTTTTGACTTATTTGATATAGTACAACACAGTAATGGTGCCAAGGGCAGGATTTTATTTTATCAAATAGTTAGTCTGCATCCTGTTGTGTATATTTTAAACTTCTTCATTCATCGACAAACATTTGGTTGAATCCATATCTTGGCTATTGAATATGCTGTTGCAGAAAATATGGTTGCATGGGTCTAGGTATCTGTCTGATGTAATTTCTTCATTTCTTTTATTTATCTATCTGTCTATCATCAATGTAATAGTGAGGTTGTTAAATTATATGGTAGCTCTATGTGTAGTTTTGTGTGTAATCTCTGTATTGTTCTCCATCACAACTGAATTAATGTACATTCCTAGTAACAGAGTTTGCGAGTTTTCTGCTTCTCCATGATGGTAATAGTTGTTATTTGTCTTCTTGATAACAGTCATTTTTGAACTGGTGGGGAGAGATCTCCTTATAATTTCACATACTCCTGACAATAATGGGGAGGAGTTATTTGTGTAACTGTTCAATATTTGCATTTCTTTTACTTTGTTTTTTCTGTTTTCATTTGCGTGTGTGTGTGTGTGTATGTGTGCTGTACATGTGTGTGTATGAATATTTTTGCATGCTTGTAGACATACATGTATATGGAGGTCAAAGACTAATGTCAGGAGCCAACCTCTACTGCTCTTCTATCTCATTCAAAGAGGCAGAATCTATTGAACTTTCAAATATGGCTAGCTTTTTCTAGTTGGCTTCTTGTTCTGGGAGTTCCCAGTCTTTTCCTTATGAGGCCAGTATTTCAGGGAGGCTGTTGTACCAAACTGGCATTTATGTGACTTTTGGAAACCTGAACTCCAGTCTGCACATCTGTGCTGCAAGCATGTAACCACTGAACTATGTCTTGTACATCCCCTTGTACAACTTTTTTTAAATTAATTTTTCTCTTTGTACATCTTTGGAGAAATGATTGTTCAGATATTTTGCTTAGTATTTCATCAGGTTACTTGATCTCTGCTATTATATTGGCTGAGTTCTTTTCATATCTAGATATCTTGATCTAAGCCAAAAGGCCCCAAAGCAATCACATCTGGATATTAACTCACAGTTTGCACAAATGTTCTTGTGTTCTGTGAAGTGACTCTTGACTCTGTTGATCATTTCTTTTGCTGTTTCCAAATCTTTTCATTAATTTTATTTTTAAAATTGCATTTTTCTTTGTGTGTATGTGCATGTACCATGGTGCTCATGTGGAGGTTAGAGGACAACTTGTGAGAAGTCAGTTCTTTTACACTACCACATGGGTCCTGGGGATTGAACTCAGATCTGAAGACTTGGTAGAAAGCTCCTTCATCCACTGAACCATCTTGCTGACCCATATGCTAAAGCTTCTTACTTTTGTATTAGCTCACATGTCTGGTTTTGCATTTGCTGCTTGTGCTATAGAGTTCCTTATGTCCCATTGTCTGCAAATGTTTTGCATCAGCATTTATTTCCTTGGTCTACAGGGTGACAGCATTTAGTTTCTTGGTCCGCAGGGGTGACTGCTGTGCTTGTGACATTTCTCGCTTGTCTCTGTTCTTCTGGAAGACACTTCAAACATTTCTTTTCATTGTGATTTCCTACTCACCAGTTTTATAGTCCTGTAGTGACACATCATTAATTTTTAATGATGGAAAACCACGTGTAAGATGATCATGGATCAAAGTCAACACTATATATCTGAAAGAACAATGAATGCTTGGAGGTTCATTTAGGAAAGCTTGAACAGTTTGAGTTTAGTTCTGCTTATGTTATGACATTTAGAATGACAAGCCATCTGGAGAGATGAGTTCTGTGAATTAACCAGATGTGTCCAACCATCTACATTTGCAGCATCCAAAGGCTGAATTTTTATGAAGATAATTAGTTTCCTGCCTCACTTTAAGAATGGAGGATGATTTTACCAATGGAAAGTGGCACTCAGGTGAAATTAGCCATCATTCTCTTCATTGCAAAGATTTAGTAGAGAGTCCCAATTTGGAGTTGGTCCTTGAAGTTAGAAGTTTCTGGACTAAATCTTATTTCTCTCTCCTGTTAGCTAGATACTTTTGGACAAGTTATGAAACCTCAATGTTCCGGTTGTTAATTGCACATTATAAAGATTTTGATCATGTCTGTCTTCTAGAGTTGAGGTGAGATTTAATAGAGGCAACACAGACATCATCAGACATAATGTGAGAATCAAATAAACAATGGCATCATGTGGCATGCATGTTTTATGTCTCTCACATGCCAGCATTATAATGTGGGTCTGGTTTTCTTCTGTCTATAGTCTTAATATATAGGAATTTTGGTAACTAATTATTAAATAAGTATTACAAAGTTCCTTTACATTATATCACTTTCTCTTTTTAATATAGATTTCATTGTTAAGTCTTCTTGTGTGTATCTCTCAGAGTGTCCATCAGTAGATGTGCAATGTTTCCATCAGATTGAATGTTTGGAGCAGAAGCAATATTCAGGAAAACCTTAGATGAGAAACTAGATACTTATTAGCACATTTTAAAACAAAATCAGAAGTTTTCACTTTGTTTTTTTATTACCATGGGATCAAAGTTTTCTTCTATAGATGAGGACAATGGGGATTAGGAATCTGCCAAAAATTGCTCAAATAACAGAAGAAAAAGTAGGATTTGGATCAAGTTTTATGTAGCTCCTAAAGACCCACTTTCACCTCTGCCCTCTACTCGTGCCTCATAAACAAAGGTGATGGCTGAATGTCATTGAAGTGAGCAGCACACATGTAGTACCTTAATGTTTTCCATTGACATCATCAGGAAGGAAACTGTCTTGAAACAAACATTCTCCTAGTCTTTTGATGCTGTCATGGTTTGAATATGCTTGGCTCAGTGAGTGGCATTATTTTCAGGTGTGGTCTTGTTGGAATAGGTGTGTAACTGTGAGTGTGGGCTTTTACACCCTAGTCCTAGCTACCTGGAAGTGAGTCTTCCACTAGTAGCCTTCAGATGAAGATGTTGTACTCTCAGCTCTGCCTGCACCATACCAACCTGGATGCTGCCATACTCTTGCCTTGATGATAATGGACTAAACATCTGAACCTGTAAGCCAAGCCCAATTAAATGTTGTCCTTTTTAATACTTGTCTTGGTCATGGTGTCTGTTCACAGCAGTAAAACACTAACTAAAACAGATGTAGACCAATTTGAGTAGTTAGATATTTAGATATTGTCCTAATAAGTGACAAAGGGACACAAGGTACGCATGGGATCTCCTTTTAAACACATTTAAGAAATAGGTAAGTAAGACTAGAAAGATGGCTCAGTGGTTGAGAACATTTGGCTTTTGTAGAGGATTTGAATTCAATTCCCAGATTCTATATTGGGTGACTCACAATCTTAATGCTGTCTTAAAGGGATCTGATGCCTTCTTCTGACCTCCATGGGCACTTGCAAGCTTGTACTTATATAGAAAGACACATGTGCATGCATATGCACATATGAGCACATACATACCCACATACCACACAAATGCAAAATTAAAATGTATCTTTTAAAACCTGAAATAAATAGTATGATTTAAAAGTTTTCTTCATGGATAATATTGTAATGTAAATACCAGTTCTCTACTGTACTAGAAGTTCTGGAGATATAGAATATGTTAGTTGTTTCTTGCCCCAGTTTGTGGATTGATAGAATTAGATGTAAAAGCAAATTATTATAAAGCAAGTGAATCACAATGTGCCAGATACAGCAGATCAAAAGCTGGAATGGTCCATTGTCCTGTTTGGGTTCAGGAAAGATGCTGTAGAACTGATCCTTTGACTATACATATAAGAGTAAATCTTCATCATGAAGACCTTTACAGCACTACAGGAAATGAACAACAAAGACAAAGGAACAAAAGTTCTTGTCCATTTGATGAAGTGTAAATAATTCAGTTTGACAGAGATGACGAAGGGTGCAGGGAAATAGGAACTATGGTGAGAAGTGTCTTTGGATAAAGACTCGGGCACAAATGATGAAGGTCTGTGTAGATCTTGTTTGTCTGTGTGGGCTTGATATAGGGGCCAACAATAACCACTGAAGAACTCGTACACAAATGAAAAAAATATTCTTTTATTGAGTAAATGGAGAATTGGAGACAGCTGGTTACTTTTATATTTTTTGTTTTCTATTGTTGTGTTAAAGCATCACAACCAAGGCAACTTTTAACAGGAAGTAGTCCAGGCTCTGGAAGACTCCCCCCAGTGCTGCACTTGCACCAACAAGTCAGCAAGCACATCTTAAACTGAGCCAGAGAGTGTCACCAACTGGGACCAAGTGTTCAAATATAAGAGCCCGCGGGGATAGTCTCAATAGTCTTATCCAGGCCACTACACAGGGACTACTGTAGTAAACCAAGTTCAAGGATAGGCATGGCTGAGATGAATGGTTTCCAGGGATGGCTGTACACCAAAACATTGTGGGGAATCATCAAAAGATGTATTCCTAGGGTTCAGAATTAAATCAGAATTTTTAGTGCTACACTTTGACATTCAAAAGTTGATTTTCTTCCTTGAAATACACACGCACAACACACACACACACACACACACACACACACATACATACATGAGCCTTCTCACCACAGTTTTTTAAATCACATCACATGAGTCTATATGCTAGTTTAATACTGTTATACCTTGTGTGTGTGTTTGTGTGTCTGACTGTCTGTATTCCATACATGAAAGTTTACAGATAACTATAGTGTCATCCCTCAGGTATCTACCATCTTCTGATTGAGACAGGGTCTTTGATTAGCCTAAACCCTTTTTATATGATCCAGATCAATTGGTCCATAAGCTTCAGTGATTCTGTCTCTGTTTCCATTATCAGGCAGAAAGTAGCGTGCCTGGCTTATTACATGGGTTCTATGTTCAAACTCAGGTTGTCACATTTGTAAGGCAATAACTTAGTTTACTTATCTCTCTTCCCATTTTTTCAGCAATCTTCAGTTATTCTTATGTACTGTTAGCGTGGCGCAGGAAACATCACCCCAAAATACAACTTGACATATAAATCTACCAACAAACATTTTACCAACTGAGCTCCAGCTTCAGCACATAACCCTTAAGAGAATTACCTCAGAGTCTCATAAGAACTAATTCCTAAATCTATGTCCAAGACGTTGTGGTTCTAATAACTGAAATACCCGTCACCAGCTCTCAGGTCTGGAAACTGAGACCTGAGAACCAGGTTTCTGATCTCAAAACCCTTAGGGAAAAAACCCGAATCCCCTGAACATGGGGTTGACTCATGTTGAGTAGTGTTGCTGCAACGCTAGGAGATAATTTGACAAAAGGGATGCAGTCTATCTTATGTGTAGTGTTGTGTTGATTACACTTTAAAACACTCTGTATATTGATACACTGGGTTAGCCTGGGGAAATAGACAGCATCCAGACTCAAAGTGTGTCATAACAATGAAAAGACACTGGTAAGTCTTAAAAAGAAAGAATCCTGGTGTTAATGAGAACATTCATTTTCTGGGCTCAGAATGGAAGGGAGGAAGGCTGTAATTTGTTAAAAAATTTGAGGATGGACCAGAGGGCTAGAGGTGGGATGGTCAGAAGGTATGCTCAGTTTGGAAATGGAATGAGACAAACTGATTGCAGGAAAACAGTGCTTGTTAATTTTTTTGTGTCCATTCAGTGGCTACAAGGTGCCTACATTCTGTTTCAATGTGATTCCTAGTGCAGAGTGTGTTTGTATAGTATTGCAATGTATTTGTGAGACTGAAGCAGATGGCACTCTATAATGCTGGGTGGCTCTCATCCACTCTGTGAAAGGCCAAATAGAAGCAAAGCCCTTCCTAATGAAGAGGGGCTTCTTCCTACCCAATAGCCTTCAGACTCAATCCCAGATGTGAACTCTGCTGGGTTTGGCTTGCTGATCACATAGTGGAACTAAGTCATCCATTCTTCTGCATTTCCAGCTTGCCAAGTCAGCCATAGACTGGGATTTCCTGGCTTCCATCAACATTTGTGAAACAACTCCTTACTATAAATTTCACGTATTCCAGATGTTTCAGAGATAAACATGCAATAGCAACAAGAGCTGTACATAGTTGGGCCTCTGCATCTGGAGGTTTTATAACCAATTTTTGAATATAGCATGGATCAAAATTGTTCATGAAAACTTTGAGCCTATATTGAGCATGCACATATTGCACATACTTTTTTTAGTTGCCGTTATTCTGTAGACATTACAAATATCATTTACATTATAATGATTACTAAAAATTAGTGAAAAATGTTCAAAAGCAATAGAAATGTGAAGAGGAAACTTAAGGGTTCTTTGGAAAGTCGGTTGGATGGTGTTTTGCTCGGCCAAACATGTGAAGTGGACTCAGGTGTGAAAGGCTAAGGCAGACTCGTGAATGAATGTTTCACTGAAGCAGACACAGGAGAGAGGATGTTCTGCTAAAGCAAGCACACGTGAAAGGACACGTGGTGAAGGATTCTTTGCTAACAACATGCATGTATTTGTCTATTTATTGTGTATTGAGCTGCATTTGTCAGGACTCCATAGAGAGAAATGCACCAAAAACCTTTTGGTAGTGTATTGCTGTTTCTTGCTGCTTCTGTGGATTTGGGCTGATTGGATGCACATGCTGAGGTAAGGCACATGGAGGACCTGTGATGTTTGGAGGGGATAAAGAGGACTCCATGGAGTGACGGAGAAAGAGGTTGGTTTGCTGGTACAGCTAGTTGTACAATGTTGAAGCCTGGCTGTCTCTGCTAGGTAGTGCCACTGCTGCTGATTCATGTTTGGTATCCCGACTCTACAGAACTTGACTGCTGATGTATCTGTGAGGTGTTTTCCAGTGGATTGAGCTACTGCTGCCTGCCAACCTGTGAAGTGAACTGCCAATTTCCAGACAACACAGATGGGAGTTGCTCCAAAGAACCTTTCAAAACAGATCCACATACTCCGTATCCTTTCTTTTCCACTATCTATGGTAGGTAGTGGGCTACAAGGGAGGTTAAAACATTTAAGAATGATCACTAAAAATAAGGTTTGAAAAAATTGAAGTTACAGAAGTGTATACAGGAGATATGCAGCCATTACATTCTTTAATTAAAGGGACATGAACACTGGTTTTGATATCTGTGAGTGTCTTAGAACTAACTTAAGAATACAGAGAAAGACTATTTCCACACATTATATTTTGTGTTTCATTTCCCCCAGGGTCCTGATACAAGCAGTAATGTAGAACTAAATTGATGAGTGTTCACTGTCTGCTTTTGCTCTCTCCATTGACCTAATTCACTAACGAGTCTCAGAAAGTTCAGTTTCACTGGATATATAGCTTTGTGGAATCACAAAAACTCATTTAGCTGGGGTCAGGATAACACCCATCATCCCCACCCATAAGGAGTCTTGAGCCCCAAGTATCTTCTGAAATCATAAAGTTTCCACAATGGCTCATTGGCTTGACTTATTTGCCACCACGGAGAAGGCTGTATTTTATAGTCGTGAAGGTGATGTTATGTACTGTGTTATTAATTTTTATGTGACCAATGAGTACCAAGATTCAACAAGGAGTAACACTAATTATCTGAAGTTTGGTGTTGTGGCTGTACATACCTGTGACCCTTATATACTCAGCCACGTTGAGCTTTTCAGCCCCAGCTGCATCTCGCGCAGTCTAGCTTTTAAAAATAAAGACAACTCAAACATATTTCTTTAAAAAACTTTCTACATTTTAGCCTCCATTTAAGATTCCATCTTCATATACTGTCTACATTGTTAAAGTGTCTGAATATGCAAAGCAGTCAGGCAGTATACAAATTAAGCCACAAAGTCATCGGGTTTCAAACACTAAATATTCACAGCTCAATTACGTTATTTACTGGGATGCTTGTCTTAGCTGTTGAAATCTCTGCATATTTATAGCTACTTCACACTAACCTTTGAAAATATCCTGTTGTGAAGATAAAAAGTCACATTTGTTTTTAGAAGGCAGGTTAAAGTTATGGTTCTAGGTATTTAAAAATGAGTAAAAAGTCAATTATCTTCAAATTTTCCAACAGGATGATTTGGTATTGAAAATAGAGAGCTGATTACAAATTGCCTGATTATGCTTTTGTTTCTGGAAAAGAATATTCAAAGAAAATGTGATCCAAGTTATAATCTAATCTGTTTTTCTTTCCATTTTGTGGGGTTATAGATGGAACCTGTTTCCCAAATTCAGCACTTTCACTATCTGCTTAAAATTCAGCCAGAAAATCCCAAGGGTCACTGGATAACTTTGCTCCTCAGCTTTTGTAGCTTCATTTCCCTTCAGCAGTGGAGGCATAAAAACAGCTTCCAAAGATAGGTGCTTTCAGTCTTTCCATGGTAAAAACAACATCTATTAAATTTTAAGAAAATATGTTCTATTAAACTAATATTGTGTGTGTGTCTGTCTGTTTGTGTGTGTGCGTCTCTGTGTGTGTGTGTCTATGAGGATATGTATGAGAATGCCTGCCCATGGATCCTCCTGAAGCTAGATTCACAGATGGTTGTGAGTTACCCAACATGAGTTCTAGAAATTGAACTTGGAGTTCTCTGCAAGAGTAGTATATGGTTTTAACCTCACAACCATCTCTCCAGTCCTTCACAAAGCTACTTTAAAAATATGTATTTATAAGTAATAAACATTTAAGCTTGAAAATGTCAGCCTCATGTCTCATAAGGGCTGAGCCTCCTTTCCTAGTTAGGTCCAGGGCCCATGCTCTGCACTTCTGCACTTCACTATTTCTCTTATACCAAGTGGAACCGACTCCACTGTACATGTCTCTTATTGCTGCTAGAACAAATCAGTACAAAAGCAGTCAATGAAAATAACACATTAATTGTTTTATGAAACAGAATCCTGACTTGGTTCTTACTTGCTTAAAACCAAAGGCTGAGTCCATTCAAGAAGCTGCAGGGAAAATCTGTTTGTTTGTTTGTTTTTGCCTTTACCAGCTTTTATCTGTTCCTGTGTTCTTTATCTTCCTATGATCTAACCTCCCTGTTTCCCTTTCCGAAGCTGTTTTGATTACATTGCACCCACTCAGATATTTCTGTGCAGCTCCATGTCTCAGGGCTTGTAATTTAATCACATCTGTATTGCTATTCTCGCCATATGTAGTGGTGTGAATGAGAATCATTGCCATTGGCTCAAATATTCAAGAGCTTATTCCCCAGGTAGTGGAACTGTTTGGGAGTGATGAAGAGGTGTGGCCTTGTTGGCAGAGATGTATCGCTGGGGGTGAGCTTTGATGTTTCAAAAGCTTAGGCCAGGGCCAGTTTCTCTCCCTCCAAATCCCTGCTTGCCACTGATCAGGATGTAAAACTCCCAGCTCCTTTCTGGTACTATGCTTGCCTGTGGACCTCATGCTCCCAGCCATGGTGATAATGGAATAACTCCTGAACATTAAGCAAGTCCCCAATTAAATGCTTTCTTCTATAAATTGCCTTGGTCATAGTGTCTCTTCATAGCAATAGAACAATAACTAAGACACATCTTAGGTTCTCAGGGACAAGGTGGGCATTCTTGGTGGTAGATAGTATAGCCACTATATCTACATTTATGTAGAAATAGTAAACTAAGGTATTTAGAATGTATCTCGGGTAAAAACTGATAACTCGAGGTAAGGAAGAAATGCATCATATTTATAGAAAGATACAATTTAGTCTGCATTCTTTTTATCAGTGAATGCTTGAGCAAATATGACCATAGTACTCAGAAGCTGTAGGTTGTGTACTTTGTCCAGGAGAAATGTAGATCTCCACTCTTTAAGGCTTCTGCTAGACACAGACTCCTTCATGAAAACACCATCCATATAGCATATCTTTATTGGTTCACAATCACAAGAATGAAGGATAGTATCACAGTCTTGTGATAATTTTATTGTGCTGCTTTAAAAAACATGATTCAAAATAACTCCCATATAAAAACTATACACTCATTACTATATCAAAATCATTTGGAAACATATATTGAATATAGGGCAAGGAAGATTTTATGTTGAGAATTTAAAATATATGTATATAGTTTATTTTACCTAAATGTAAATCTAATTCAGTCAGTATAATACCTTTAGAAAGACATATTAACTTCTCTGTGAATGGAATGCCTTAAAACACAACGGTTGCTATATCTCTTCTGATTTTAATTTTATAGACCATATTTCTGTCCTATATTTCACCATACAAAATAATAATATAGTTCACTAATGTTACCTTTGAGGGTATTTCTTGGTTTTGTTGCCTTTCCCAATTTGTGATTTTCTCCCCTCCCTCTCTTCCTCCTCTCCCTCCTCTTCCAAATTTCCCTTTTATGACATACATATTATGGTGTAAAAAGCACATATTTAGGATATCTTTATGTCTTTGCCTAAGATTAAAATTACACTAACTTCCTCTGTAGATTATCATGAGACCCCCCTCCCCCACACTCACCCTGTAATTGGGTGAAAGTGATTTCGTTCCCATTTGTGGCACCAGGCACTTTCCTGGTTAGGTTCATGAAGAGAGAGAGAGAGGGAGAGAGAGAGAGAGAGAGAGAGAGAGAGAGAGAGAGAGAGAGAGAGAGAGAGAACATATTTTCTCAAGGAATGTAGTGAGAAACAATGAAGGAAACATTTTCACAGAGTGGTCACAAGGCAGCTGCTGGGGAGAACTGGTTGGCTCTTGTGCTCTGAGGCTGAGGAGAAGACTTACTACAGAGGGTGGGAGAGAAAAGAGAAAGGGAGAATTACAGAGCTCAGGGATAAGAGTTTGAGAAAAGCAAGAGGCAGGCTGGCTGACTACGTCAGTGGCTGGGGTAAGCTGCAAAAAGTCTGTATCTAAGGATATGTGAGCAAATCTACTACCAAAGGCTTCCATTACCAGAGGCTTCCATTGCCTGAGGCTTCCTGAGTATAGTTTAGGAACAAGCCATCTGCGCTCCTGAGTGACAAATTTGATATCTTTTATTGTTATTTTCACTTTTGCTTAATAGGAAATTAAACTACTTGTCTTTATTTTGTGATGTTATACCTTACAGAAGCATTAAATTCACAGAATTGTATTTAACAGATCTAATGCTTTCTTTAATCACGGGTAGGAATCATGCGGTCTGTCAGATAACACAAAAGTACCATTGTGATATTTTCATTTTCAAGGCTGACAACCTGATCCCTTCCTATGACACAGCAATGTGGAAGCCAATGGTTGGATTCTAGCTTTCTGCATCTTAGACTGCTTCCTAAGATATGGAGTCATCTGCCTATGTCATTAGCTGTATTTTCTTTGAGGAAAATGTATAGTACAATTATTTTCAGGAGAAATGAAAGTCATGAACTTGAACTTCAAATATTTCAGAACTTAGGGTGATTGTGTTTGCTTGAACTTTTATTAGACTGGTAATATTCTTTTTGTAATTGTTTCATCTCTTAACTTTCATTCTTCTTGCAATAAGGCAAGAACTTCCATAAGGACTGTGACTGTACTGTTCACTTGCTTTTGTGTTTCCCTCATCAATAGTCTGAAAATTCACGAAGAACAAAGGCTAGAATTTCAGAACCATCTCTATAAGAGATCACAAAAAATTAAGTAATTAAAAGCTCATCTTTGGATATTTCAGATTGCAAAGTTTACAAATAAATTTTCTCTTGAATTGAGTTGTGACCCCCTATATATGTTGACCTACTCCCCAAATGCATTATATTGTGCCTTTATTTGAGACGTAAGGTCTCTGCAATTAAAATGTTTAAAGTGAAATCCTACTAGAAAGTAGTGGGATCCTGATCCCATTGGCTGGTCTTCTTATACAGAAATGAATTTAAAGGGGTGGTCACCAACAAAGAGAACTTTATATGACAAGGGAGGCAGTGCTGCTAGTGGCTTCCAAGCCAAGGGGCTCCAAAGATTGCCAGCAAGTACCGGAAGTTAAGAAGAGGCAAGTAAGTGTTATTTCTATAGGTGACTCTGCCTCAGTCTTCCAGCCTTTAGAACTATGACTTTCTGTTGTGTTATGCTTTTCTTTTTGTGACTCACAGAATATTTCCAAGTTAGAAGCCCAACAAAGACTTGAATAATACTAAACTTTCTATTATAGTAGGATGTCTTAGAGATGGGCTTGTTGTGCATGTCTCTAAGTAATATTGATGGCTGTGTTTGTTATGCTTCCTTCTGTAGATACTAGTTTGTTTTATTATAGGCAGTAGGTGATGGCTGTTTTTTTCATACAACTTCACAGCCTTTTTGCACACTGAGATAAAGTAAGCAGGCTGGGAAGATGGTTCAGTTGGTAAAGTGCTTATGGTACATGCATGATTTCATGTACATGTGTTAGATTTCAAGAGACTGTGTACAAATGGTGAGTGAGTTGTTCTGAACTCATAATCTCAGAACTGGGAGGCAGAGAGCTGAATTCCTCACTGGCCAGGAAGGCTAATATACTTGCTAAGTTAGGCTAATGAGAGATCTAATCTTAAAAAAATCAAAGTGGATGTTAACAGAGTTATGACATCTGTGGTTGACTACTGGGCTCAGTTGAGTGCACACATGATATTCCCATCTGCACTCCACTTTGTATGTACACACGTATGTACATAAACAGGCACAGTTCAAAATGTTGTCTTTGACGTTAAGTTCCCCAAACCTAGTGCTGAAAATATAGAAATGTTTCATAAGTACTTGTTTGTGGTCCTCTGTACTCCTGGGTGAAAACTGTGAACCTAGATATGGTACATGCAGTGATTCAGACTTGGAGTCTCCATAGTAAGCCTGTGTAAGTGGATTCTCAGCTTTACACATGGCAATATCCCTCACATCTCCCAAGTCCCCTTGTAATAAATAATCCCTTTATATTTTTCTTTTCTTTTTTTAGAGCTATTGCTTCAATTAGGATCTCATGCATGGTGTACCCATTGGGCTATATGCCTGGCATACAGGAAATGATCTGGTTCCATTTCCTTTAGTGTTTGACCACTGATAACTTTTAAGTTTCATCCTTCTTTTCTCCTGTTTATGTAAGTCAGTGGCTTAAAAGGTAACAGAAGTCTTGGTTACTTCTACTTTGGTTCTTGTGGAAAGTGAAACCATGCCAGTCTCTAATCTCTATGAGGATCTGTCCCCCTGCTCCTACTTCATACCAACAATAAAATACCTGGTCAGTTTTCTTTGTCTTATCAAGATATTTCAAGCTAGCGCATGTGAAGATTTTGGATGGGTCTTATACTCTCTTGAAGTCTCGTGGTATGTGTGATATCACCTTTGTTACTCTGACTAACTTTTAAGAGCGGGTCTATTCAACTGCTTCATGGTTTAAGAAATAAGACTCATGCTCCCAGGATGCTCCATCTAATCATACAACAGATTTATGATAGTTATGATAATGCCTTGATTCTCCTGCTGCTGAAGGCCAGTTGCATTCTTTAGTTAATAGCTCCTGCTTCCATCATTATACAGTCAAGCTGCTTTTCTCTGACCCTTCTGAGGAAGTCGCGTCTCTCTTGGTTGATAGTTAGAAAACATTTCTGCTTTTATAGACTCAAGTATTTAATTCAACCTTCCCAGAAAATCTAGGATTAACATGTTACCTCAAGGTCCTTAACTTTGCAGATAATCATATCTCTCTTAGAGAAAGGCAACATATCCACAAATGTCAGGGACTAGGTAATGAACATCTAATGGAGACATCATTCTGCCTTCCACATACATGGTGGAAAGGAGGGGGTCTTAGTCAGATTTTGCATTGTTGTGACAAACAGATGGCAACAGAACTTTACAGTAAGGCTGAAGTATTTGATTCCTAGTTTAAAAGGACACAGTCCATCATGGCAAGGAACGCAAGGTCAAATTAATTGCTCAATGCCCAACGTAAGGGAATGCCAGGGTGGTGAGGTGGGAGTGGGGAGGTGGGTGGGGGAGCAACCTCATAGAAGCATGGGGAGGTTGGATAGGATAGGGGAAACCAGGAAAGAGGATAATATTTGAAATATAAATAAATAAAATATCAAAAAAAAAGACACAGAGGAAAAGGAGTGTTGACACTTAATTGACTTTTTTCTTTTATCTAGACGGAGACCCAGCCTGTGGGATGTTGCTACCAATGTCAGAGGGTGTCTTCCTTCCTCTGTTAATCCTTTCTAGAAACATCTTCACAAACATACCCATAGGTGTTTCTCACTAATGCTCTAAACATCGCTTAGTCTAATCAAGTTCATGATCAGAATTAGCCCACACAGAAGAGATTTGGTCTAGGAAGCAAACTACAGGGATCTGGACAAGAAATGTAAATGTGGACAAAACAATGAAGCAGACAGAAGAATAGTGTGAACCTGAAAAACATGCACACAAGTAGAATGCCTGGATGGATGTGTAAATTCCAGCTGAAGGAAGCGGTGTTGAAGGTATGAAGAGCAATGAGCAGATGAGTCAGGATTGCATGCTAAAAAGATGCTATTGATGAAACAAAATTTGAGACCAGTGCTTATGTCAAATTACATTCCCCATAGAATGAGGAGTTATTCATGTATAGCTTATATCCCATTTTAAAATGGTAGCTCCAGGGAGGAGCATGCAGATAATTGAGAGTCCTGGAAGACAGGAAAGTACAAGGGATCAGAAAAGAGTGAGCCAAAAATCATAGTGTGATTACACAGTAAAGACTGGATAGAGACTTCAGCTGGGAAGTATCTGAAGAAACCAGTAAATTTATGAGTGATATGGAGAAGAGAAACAAGATATGAGGTCCAATTATAAATGACAATCATGCAAGAGGAGATGCAGCAGCCAGTATAGGCAGAGCAGGTTGGTACACTTGGAGCTTGAATGCCTCCCAGAGACTCCAGTAATAAATGGTCCTGTGGATAGTGGGACTTGTAAGGGCAGCAGATTTGTGAGAGGTCTTTAGGTTTGTCCTAGTTAGGGTTTATATTGCTGGAATGAAACACTATGACTAAAAAGCAAGGTAGAGATGTGTCACGAACCATCTAGGAGAGAGTAAGGCTAGCAGGTAACTTTCTTGGAGGTAGTGTAGCGTGTAATTATTAAAAATAAATCCATGCTAATGCTAGCTATGCTCCAGTACATGGTCTCCCCTCCCCAACGGGAGTGGTTTTCTGGTTTTCCCTGTTTCTGTTCGCCTGCCTCCTTGACCATTTGTATTGTCCCAGCCATCCGCCCCCTGTGGCTAGCTGTCACAAATCCCTGTAACCCAGTAAAATCAAAACTCTAGAGACTTGTAATTTATCAGTCCGATTTATATTAACAGATTTTCAATCCCCAAAATGCCTACACAAAGAACTCAAAACTCAATTGATATGAACACAAGCTGCACTCTTAGATGGGGCAAATTGCCTATATTATATAAACACAAGCTGCACTCTTAGATGGGGCAAATTGCCTATATTATTCTGTAGCTCTTCTAAGACATCCATAGCTACCTGTGTCTCTTTCAAGCCATGTGGATCAGGTTTGTCTTCTTCCTCCATCTCTGTCATCCCTGTCTCCTCTCCCTCTCTCTCTCTCTCTCTCTCTCTCTCTCTCTCTCTCTCTCTGTCCTGTTTCACACTCTCAGCCCACTTTCCTTTTCCACCGCCCAATCACAGGCTCTAGCCTTACCTTTCACCTGTGTTCATCTGCGTATAGACACTATTACATAGCCTAATAATTCCTGGGCCTCAGCCCACACTATTGAGCAAATTTCCTGCAGATTGACATGAAGATGAACTTTCATGAACTAATGCTGTTTAGATCAATTAATGACTTTATAGAATTCCTGATTTGATAATTTTAGAAAGAAAGTTTTGGGGAGATGCTTTTAGCTGTTTTGCCAGAAAGATGTAATAAAGTCAGAATAAAGACTAGAATGTGCCCACTCCTCATAGAATAGTAAGTAAAGGCTGCATAATAAGGAATACTAATAGCTTTTATAATTACATTAAAAAGAAAAATAGGATTGGGACAAATTTGTGATCAAGGAAAAACATTCATTCTAGGTTAGATCCAAGAACGAAGTCGCTATGGTAAAGCAAAGCCATGTGAAACTGTTTCTTTGAACGTATAATGGGTTTATAGAAAGAAGTACTACTTTGAACTTAACTATCAAAATCCTTCTGTAACTCCGTTTTATGAAACATTTTATCTATGAGGTAATTTTCTATACAATTTTTGTATAAGAAAATATAAAAAGGCCAGAGAAAATGAATAATAAGATGGTGGCATCTGGGGCTCTGTCCCATTCACGCACCAAATGTATGTGTGTGGCTTGGTGGGCTCTACCCCATCTATCCAAATGTATCTACATGTCTGTTTGTCTTTACATATGTATGTAGGTGCATGTGTATGTATAGTAAGAATATATGGACACTTGTGGAGGTGATGAGACAGGTATTCAGGCCCAACCAGCGTGTGTGTGTGTGTGTGTGTGTGTGTGAATGTGTATGTATCTGTGTATATTGCCTGTGTAAAGATTTTTCTGTGTGTGTGACCTTATTTTCATTTTTCTCTGGCTCTCAAAGAGTTAAACTCTGAGCCTCAAATTAGCCAACTTCTTTACTTTATCCCAGGGCTGTTAAACAGCAGATGTTAATTGCCAGAAGTCAATGGTTTGTGACCTCAGAATAGTGAAGAGTTTCAGAGAAAAAAAAAAAAAGATTTACCAAAAGCAAACTACTTTTGCCCTAGGAAGCACAATTTTTCCCATTGCAATTGCCAACATCCCACACCACTGCCTGGAAGGTTCTGACATGGAAAAAAGGATTTATTTCATTTATACTTCCAGATCATAGTCCATCATTGGAGAAAATCAGGACAGGAACTCAAGCAAGGCTGGAACCTGAAATTAGGAGCTGATACAGAGGCCACGGAAGGGAGCTGCTTATTGGCTTGCTTCCCATGGCTTGCTCAGCCTGCTTTCTTATAGAATTCAGGATCACCAGCCCAGAGATGGCATTATGCATCATGGACTGGGCCCCTATCAATTACTAATTAAGAAAATGTTTTGCAACAGGATCCCATGGAGGCAATTCCTCAATGGAGGCTCCATCCTCTCTGATGACTCTAGCTTGTGTCAAGTTGACTCACAAAACCAACCAGTACAAGGTCATTGGCAGTGTGTCACTGAATGCAGTTGTGGGAACTTGGTTGTTTTCTGTATTTCCTTTGCTTCCTGGTCATGAAGTGAATAGCTTTACTCTGCCACATGTTTCTGCTTTGATATGTATGCTGCCTTTTCACGAGTCCAAAGCAATGAATTAAATAGCCCTGGAATTGAGCATTCAAAACTATACCAAGCAAACCTTTTATCTTATAAGTATAGATATTGGATATTTTGTTATAGTGACAGAAAGCTGATCACAGAGCTGAAAGACAACATAGTCTTCAGTAGTCTCAGTGTCAGTGTTGGGAGGGATGAGATTGGCTCAAGGGTGAGAAATTACAATTAGACTTCACATTAAGGAAAAGTTAGCTGCTTTGGGAAGAACAGCAGTAGCCTGCTTGAGGGAGGCAGTGGAGAGGAGCTCTACACATCCTCTCTCAAAATCTCTCTAAAAAGAATGATTTTGGCTAACATGAATTTTATTTACAGTCACTGTTTTGCATCTGTGTCTAGGCTTTTTATTTTCATAATAGAATACATGGTAAATAATGAAAAAGTTAATGGAAAGATAAATAAACAGTAGTACTTCAGAGGAAAAATATTGAGCTAATTAATATTCAGTATCTTCATTAGCATGGCCAGGATGGGTGTTTCACATATAAAATTGAATTCACAGTTTGCATAAGTGGGAACTGAGATTATTTTCTTTTCTTACACTAAGGCATCCCCACATGGAGGAGTAAATTCTAATTATGTTCAGTTTAATTGGAATGTAAATGTGCTTCTGGCATTAGGACCCTGCTGAACCCAGCACCTGCTCTCTGGAAAGTTTAATCATTCAAAGTGGTTTTAGCTGGAAACAGTCCCTCTTTATAGACCCTGCTCTGAAGAAGGCTACATCCAGCCTCTTGGGCTTGAGTTCCTATTTTCCTGCAAAGTGAGAAAAAATATTAAACACAAGCTCCTACCATCAATGGGATGAAGAAGGAAAGTTCATTTGAGGATTTCAGTTTCAAAGACAATTCTCTGATTTCTGCTGTGCTTAGTGTGGTAACAAAGATAGCCTTTTATTGCTTCCAAGGAGACAAATTACATTTGAACTTTAGTTATATGAGAAAACTATATTGTACCTTTTACATGACATACACACTAATCTGTGAGTTAACCACCCTAACATAATTGGGTTAAGAGTTATTGACTCAAACCACAATGGGACATCATCCACTCTTCTGAGAATGGCGACTATCAGATGACCAAAACATGCTGTTGAAAATGTGGTGAACATACCGCTCATACATTGTCAGTGGGAGTGTAAGTTAATAAGCCATTATGGGGGAACAGATGTAGGCTAAAGTGACCTCTAAAAATTATGTCACAATATGGTCCAGCTATCCCACATATGAATATATATGTAGATAAAATTCAGTAAGCACTCTATATGTAACCCTTTGTATTATGCACTGTTCACAACAGCAAAGACACTGTGAAATTAACCCACATGCCCATCAGCCCCTAAACAAATAAGAAAAACTTGACACACAGACTGTACGGACTCTAATGCCGCCATGAAGGAATGGCGTTCTTTCATTTGAAGCAAAATTGAAGGAACCAGTGAATGTGTTGCTAACTGAAAAAAAAACAATTGACAGAAAAAATACATTTAGTATGTTATATCTCATTTGTGGATATTTAATAAGTTTATTGACAGTTAAGAAGAATAGATGCAGGTAGAAGGATTCTAGGTAACAGGTACCTTAATACAGATACATAACTCTGGTACCTAACAGTTCTCAGTGGTAATGATACATTTAAGAATAATGAATAGGGAGAAGCTTGGAAATGCAAATGGCTTGACTTGACTGGGACATTTTACAGATACTCTTTGAAATATCTCACCCATAGCTCATAAATATGTATAAGTGCTTCATATTGGTCAAATTAAAAGAAACATTTCAAGAATTAAATGCTATGTATCAAGCAACTGACACATTTAAAAAAAATTAAAATTATCCTGTTTAATTTATTTGTATGGATGTTTTGTGTGCATATCTGTCTAGGCATATATGTGTGCGTGGTGCCCATGGAAGTCATAAGACAGCATCAGATCCCTGGAACTGAGGTACAGATGGTATGCTCCACCATGTAGGTGCTGGGAATCAAACTCAAGTCCTCTGCAAGAGCAGCTATGCCCTTAACCATGGAGCCAGCTGTCCAGGTCCTCACTGACTCCATTCTTACCTCTACGTCACAAGAGTCAGTCATTTGATTAACAGTGGGTGGCTTTAACTTAATAATTTAAGACATATGGCTCCAGGCTCCTATTAGAATATGATTCCAAATCTCTTCTCTAATCTCAAGGAATGAGTCAATTTATCCAGATTGAAATTCATGTTTGAAAGGAATTCATTCTTAAGTTATGAGAATTTCCAGTTTATACCTTTGAAAATTTAAGTTGTAATTTTTTTCATTTCGTATCATTTCATTATCAATATTGCTATTTGTATAGAATTTGCTGTCTATCTGTCTATCTATCTATCTATCTATCTATCTATCTATCTATCTATCTATCTATCTATCTATATGTGTTGTGTATGTGTGTGTGATGATCAGGGCACATAGAGATAACAGGAATGATTAAACCTTCCTTCAAAACACTTATGCATCTCACATGCACTCATGAGTTCATGTTTTCCTTTGTTTTGGGGACAGTACATCAGTCATCAAACAAGAACAATGAAGGCTGCAATAATGAACCAGAGCTGCCATCCTTCTGGACCACAGTGGGGAAATCTAGGTGATCAAATAGAAGTCTGCTATTTAATTAGCCTTAGACATCTGAAGTTGAGATCTATGCTTCTCTCCTCACTGATCTGCCTTTGCAGATAAGTGAAAAGAAAAGTAATTTTCAAAATTTTAACTTCTTGCACCATGCTGATGGAATTAGTGAGACAGTGCTGGAAACACAATACATGAGTTAGGGAACAAGGGAAGGAAACTAGAGGCCCATTGTTCCACACTTTCATTTGTGCAATAACTAATATTTAGTGATACAATTCACATTATAAAAGTTATTATAACCCTACAGAGTTTCATGGTCAAAATATGAATAATTTTACATGACTAATAATAGCAAGTTATCTTGGTAATGATTATTCTAATTGGATTTCAATAATCTTAAGTGGTTTTTACCTTTAGGTAAGGATTATCTGGCCTTACGTATAAACTCACTCCATTTCTAAAGATTATTACTAAAAGAAACTCATTATTTCAAGACATGTTACTATTTCATCAATTATAATGGGCTGTAACATCTCTAGGGTAGAGCTGAACAGTTACTGAGTCTACAATATATCATTGACTCCATCATCTGTTAAGTGTGCAATGTCTTCTTGAACTGTCAAAGCAAACGTGATTGAGAGGCCCCAGCAGACCTGCCATTCCATCACCAGCTCCTTCCTGCTGTTCTCTTGCAGGCTTAGAGACAAGCACAGTCTTCTGTGTGAGAGTGAGCAGAGGTTATTTTCTCCATAGCAAAGGGTCAGCACTTGTCACTGGCAGTGGGCTCATGGGTAGTTACAGAAGTGAGAAGCTTTCTAATGGGAAAAGGGAAGGCTGTGGGCATGTACTGATTGGACTGTTGGGGACGAAAGAACAGCTGTCAGTGGATTGCTGTGCTCTGACTGCTTGTAGTAGCAAGATTTGTACCCAGATTCCATGATCATAAATCACCTTCTGGCCATTGTTCCTTTGAGGATTCAGTTTTTCACTGGTGTCTAGAGTTGGAGCAGTAGCATCCCGTTTATCCACCATGCACTAGACATGACATGAAAATATTTTAGGACTGTAAAGAAACATTTAAGTGCCTAACAGAAAGACAGAATCCAAAAAATCAAAGCAAATGATGCTTAACTTAGTGTCCATAAAAGATAATGTGTCAGGGTTGCAGTGGTGGTTCAGCAATTAAGAACACTTGCTGCTCCTGCAGAGGACCTGGTTTAGTTCTCAGCATCCACTGTGACTCAAAATTGTCTGTAACTCCAGTTTCTAGAGACCCAGCACCGCACCTTCTTCTTGCCTCTGTGGATTCCAGACTTACAAGTGGTGCACATACACAGATACATGCAAAACACTCATACACATAAAATAAAAGTAAGTAAATCTTCAAAAAAGAGAATACCAGCTTCATCATTTGAAAACAATTTGTGGGTTGTTTTATTCACTTGGTCATAATAGCAGATGGCAAATAATTTCAAAAGACATTTATAGTTATCTTTGTCAAAACCTTTAAAGCAAACTTTGTGGGACTCATGAAGGTATTTGATTGGTTTCATGGGATATGGGATAGAGCCTTCCATGGCAAGAGCTCAGGGTGTGTTGGAGGTCTGTCCACACAAGCTCTTGGGCTCCATGAGATCCCACAAGGGGGCTTCTATTCAAAATGTGGGTAATAGTTAATGTCCACTTGTTGCCTAGGAGAATTTACTTAACATTAGTTAAATTAGAAATCCTGTTTCACAAGGCAACACTGTAATTTAGATAGTGAGGAAAGTGCCTTCTGGACACTGCAGATGCATCAGAGTGCAAAGACATATTGTGTAGTTAATTAACCTTTAGAAAGATGAAGAAAGCGACACAGCAGCCAGACTTGACTTATGTTTATTCTGAATTTGTGTTTTTGTCCTATTTGGTTTCTTCTCCCCAGCCTACTACATATGCTGTGGGTCCACTGTAATTATCCGACCATAGATGAAACACAGAGAGAAACAAGCAAATGGAAGCTTCAGCACACAATTCAGGCTCTGCTTTATGGAACGTGTACATTTATTTAGCATGGGCAAATCAGCTTCTCACATGAAAAGGGATATTTTTTTCTCGTGCAAACTATTAGGAGAGTCCAGACCAATTTTAGCATGCATATTCAAAAATGTATTGAAACTTTTGGAAATAAATAGGTAAAAATATGTGATACCCACTCATAATTTGATTTTAGAAATATGTTGGGTTCTCTAAATGCATTCAGGCCTTGGGTTTATCATAATAATTGCAATGAGAAACTCAACATAGGCACCAGGTGCTTTTCATTTCCTGCACACAGATATACCTATAAATGTGCTAGTCAAGTTGGGAATCAGAGTTACATTCTCTCAATAGTTGAGATAGTAGTATACTGTGTGTATTCTGTAGGGGTGTCTTCATTTGGGATGGTTTAATTGATCAGTAATTAATTAGTACTAGCCACTTCCTTGTAGAATACAGAATGAAGATAAATCACCCCATTGATCTTCAGATCTGCTCTTGGGGTGATAGAATTTAAGCATTAGAGAGGGAAATTTCAGAATCATAAGTATTGTTTCTTTAACAATATTGGTTTAAGTGACTCCTAAAATAGGATTTAGTTGTTCTTATCCAAGAGGCCAGCTTGGGAGTCAGAGGCAGTGCTTGCACACTGGAACACTGAGTGGAATAGTTTTGCAAGTGTGTATACTGTCTTGAGGGAGCCAGCAGTAACTGCTTAGTTAAGAAAGTAGAAACAATTTACAGCTGTGGAGTTAGCAACCAGTAAGTCAAGGTGTTCTTAAGGAATTTTGACTTCTTTCATTAGCTTGAAATTATTTCATGTGGGATTCCATCTTCTCTGAAATTATACTGTACAGAAATGAAAGTCTCTAATTTATAAAATCTCAAATTATCTACGCTTGTCTGGCGCACACAACTTTGAAAATGAGGTATGTCTTCTACACCTTTCAAGGAAAGTGATGTGCTGGTTAGCCCTGAAAAAGGCCAGATACTTTTAAGGATAGAAAAGAAACTTATATTCTAGGTATTTTTTTTTTCATATAGAGATTGCCGGAGGGACCTTAGCAATATCAAGGTATATATTTGATCAAAACTCTACTGTGGGAGTCTTTGTTCTAGGTGAGAAGGCATTTTGAAAGGAAATGTCCAATATGTCTGCATCTCAAAGTCAGAAATAAAGGAGCTAAGCTAGTTCAGGTTATATATCAGCTTGAGCCATGAACTAAAAATAAAATAATGATGGGTATCTTGACTTCTCTAAAAGAATAAAGATTAAAACTGATAGAGAACACCAACCAGATGAACAGTCAGGGCCAAAGGAACATAAAGTCCATTCATCCTAAACAAAGCAGGTGAGTCTGTGTGACCTGAAATGAAGGGATAGGATATGAACAATTTCTGTTGAGCCAGGTGGTGGTGCAACACACCTTTAACTGAAGTATGCTAGAGACAGAGGCAGGGGAATCTTTGAGTTAAAGGGCAGCCTGGTCTACAGAGTGAATTCTAGGAGAGTCAGGGCTGCTCAGAGCAACTCTGTTTTGAAAAACTCTATACCAAAACCAAAAAAAGAAAAAAAAAAAAAAGAAAAGAAAATGAAATAAAAAAGTGCCGATGATCCAGGAGGGGTATACTCAGGTCAGATATCAGCAAGATTACAGAATAAGACTCTGACTTTCATCCAAGTTCATTACTCTTCTTCTTATTGTAACTAGAGAGCTAATGAAAAGCGATGGAGGAAGGATTTATTTTGATTTACAGTTTGAAGAGATACAGTCCTTAATGGCAATAAAGGCATGCAGCAGGATCTGGAGACACTTGGTACTGCTACATTTGGAAGGGGGGATTAAAAAAAGCCTGCACACTCAATTCTCTGCTTTTAAATTGCCAGTGCAAGGCTGCATTCCTTAGAATGGTAACACCCATAGCTAATGGTGGGGGGAGGGTCTTCCTAATAAAGATAATTCTCCTCATTCACAAGTGGCAACTAAATTAACTGAGATGATCTCTAATAGTCATGCCCACAAGCTTGTCTTCTAGGTAATTCTGTCAAGATGACAGTATTAAATACCAAACCCTGCATTACAGGTTCATTTCCATTGCTGTGTTAAAAGACTCTAACAAAAGGCAACTTGGGCAGGAAAGAGCTTATATTGTCTTATATTTCCAAGGAAGAGTCTGTCACTGAGGAAAGCCAAGCAGAAGCTCAATAAGGAATCTGTAGGCATAAACAGAATCATAGACCATGGAGGAACACTGCTTACTGGCTTGCTTCCTTAGCTTACTCAGTCTGCTTTCTTGTACAATCAAAGGCCAGCTGTCTAGTAGTAGCATTGCCCATAGTGGGTGGGGCTCTCCCACGTCAGTCATTAATCAAGAAAATATCTCATAAACTTTCCTTCATGCCAATCTGGTGGAGGAAATTCCTCATTGATGTTCCCTCTTCCAAGGTGACGCCATTTTGTGTCAAGTTGACAAACATTAATCAGCACCTCTGGCATATACTTTTAGGCCATTGTACATCACTGAAAGAAGTCAGGATGACTTCCAGAGAGACTCAAGGCAGGAATCTGAAGGTAGGCCCCCTTGTTATCCTCAGGACATTACTTCAGAATAGGAAACTAAGTCACAAAGAAGGAAGTACAGTAGAACAAAGAATGATGCTTGCTGACTTCTTTAGGCTTAGACAGATTTCTTATATAGCCCAGCACCACCTGCACAAAGAATGCTGTAGGTCACAGTAGGATGGACTCTTCTTGATCAATTAGTAATCAAGCAATCCCCTATAGACAATCCCCATGGTAATCTGATCAACTGAGACTCCATTCACAGATGACTCTAGGGTGTGTCAAGTTGACACTTAAAGCTAAGTAGGAAACTCTGTAAGAGAAATATCTACTCATTGCACAAAACTGCATGTAAGAGAGCTAAGGAATCTTGGTAATACATTGCAGCCCCTTCAAGAAGCATAGATATAAGAGATGCAGTGAAGGTGCAGGAAAGACAGTTATGTCACCATTTGCACACGCCATGGTCACAGCGTAAAGAGACCCTAAGCATCAGGTAAAGATGGTAAAGGGATCATCTGACTTCCTTATTTTTTCACCACTAGTTAACTTCCTTGTTAGACTCAAGGTCCTAGATAAGCCTTGCAGACTTAAGCTTTGAAGCTTTGAAGATTTTAGAAATTCATTATTTTCAGTTCATTGCCTAGGTTGGGAATAATTACTGAGTTTAGTGGGATACTGCTCAGTTAAGCCAAGCTGGCCTGAATCAGTACAGATGAAGTCCCGAGAGCAGAGTAAGTAAAAGGTGAAGCTGCTGCAAGAACCTAAGAGTAAGGAGAAAATATCCAAATAAGTATCCTGCAAACACAAAAGTTAGATGTGGGACTTGGGAGAAAAACGATTCTCCAAACTGCAGTTGAGAATGTGGGTAGACCACTTCATTTCTTCTGCATGCTAAGTTTGAGTTACCATAAGACCAGCAATCCCACATGATAACACAGTCCCAGAAAAGCCAGCACACGATCTTCACAAGTGAGTTTCTCACAAGAGCCAGAGAGTGGAAACAAGCCAAACGTCAATCACCTGTTAAATCCCACAATGACAAGTGGTAAATCAATGAAGTGAGATTTTGGTCAGCACAGAACAAACTACTGCAACGGGAGTGAATTCTGAGAAATCCATCCAATGCTACCAGAGCCAAGGCTACAGAATCTATGATTCCATTTCTGTAACATGTGTTAAAGATTCAAATTGCTGGAGACAGAAAGCACAGGCAGGGCTGGTGGGAACAGGTATTAGAATAACTGCTAATGAATTTTTTCCTGAATTCAGGTAATTGGGATGTTTAAAAGAGTGGCTTAGATGGAATGCAAATTATATCTCCATATAAAATATACCAAAAAGTAATACATTGATAAAGTGCTCAAATTGTTTAATTTAAATATGTATAATTTATTCTATGCATATTATTTTTCAATTAAGCTATAAAAACCTTAAGAAAGATAATTCCTAAAGTGAAAAGTACAAAGAATGAGACATAAAATGAAATTCTGAAACATAAATTATTTTTTGACTATTTGTTTATGAATATTGATTGAATTTGGGTTAAAAAGCTGATTTACTATGTGTGAATTTTTTTTCCACTGTAAACTGGCTTGATGTCTTGAATCCCTGGGATACAGGAGAAAGAGATCAAAACGTGTGAGGATTAGATAGGTAACAAAGAACAGAACTGACTTCTGTACATTATTCAACAGGGCTCCAAACCTAAAATATTGCCTAGTTTAATCTTACTAAAAAAAAAAAAAATCTCTGGCTCTGTGATCATAAGAGTGAGAACACAGGGTTGGCATCACAAATCATTTACTGAGTGAAGCAGTGAAGAGGAAGAGCTCCAGGCAACGGAGGAATGGAATTGGATTTTGTTTGAAGTCTGAGTAGATCATCTATTGACAGTTTCCAGCAGGTAGTGAAGGAGGAGGCACAAAGTCATGATTGGGTGGGGGTGGTAGCAAACAAACAGAGGCTTTGATTCAGGACTGATTCCCACCTAATGAAAATTACATCACCAGGAGTACCAGGTTCAAAGAAGAGTATGAAGGGGCGGTGCTAGGATGTGGACATAGTCCATTTTTCATAGTGTAGAGAAGGAGGAGTACAGGAGGTAAAGAAGGACTTCAGATATGAGTGCATGATAAAAACAGTACACGGAGCTCAGAGAATGATGCAGACTTTGGCAAGTGAGGCAATTTTGCCTAATGTCAATGTTGTGATTATGAAGTTAGTAGTGACCAGAGCACAAAATTATCTTCAGAGTGAAGAGAACACTAGTCAAAAGATTTTCACTAAACATTTTGTTATCGAATGCTTTGGGAATTAAGACCTTCTTAAGTAGTTGTTGTATAGGAAGATCTGAAGAGGAACTCAGTCTACATTCACACTCTATGATGTGATTTATTTAAGCACAAAGAAGTGAGAGGTGCATCCCTAAGACAATGGAAAATACATGACTGTTTTTCTTTGGTGCACAGAATGTCAGAATAAACATTTATTTTATATTTTTGAAAGAAGAATGATAAATTCATGAATTCTAACAACAGACATCTTTCTTAATCTTTGCTATTATTCTATGATTTACAATAAATGATTCAATAAAAATGAAATATGGTCATTGGCACCATGCTGTGGTTTTCCTTGATGTTCAGACAGCGTCTCCTGGTATACATGTCATTTAACTCTCTCTGAAAGCCAGCTGACTTTAAATAGAAGCTTGCTTGATTGATGACATTTTATATGCAATACTAAAGCTTCTTGTGTTTTGCTTATTTCTAGCAAATGCAAGCAAATCCCCCTAGACCTTAAGGCAAATTTTAAATCAGTCTTTCACCATGCTGATCTCACTCATCCAGCACCACCACAGCAGGCCTGCTTTTTCTCTCACAGCTGATGTGACCAGGCAAGTTTAATTTTGTCAGAGTGTTGGAATTGAACCTATTCTCTCTCTATTTGGCTAATTTCTAGTTTGAGAGCCCATGCACTAGTTGGGATTTATATATTTTTACCAGCAGTATCTATGTGCCCTTTAACCTTGTTTTTTAAGCTACATAAATACTATCATGTTCTGCTATAGTAGCACCAAATAAAAAATGCAAGGCTAAGCTTTTTAAAATTAAATTTATTTGTATGTGTGTGTGTGTGTGTGTGTGTGTGTGTGTGTGTGTGTGCCATGACATGAATGTAGAGGTCAGAAGACAACTTGCTGGAGTCTAGAGTCTATTCTCTCCTTTTACCAAGTGGGTTCCAGGGACCAATCTCAGGTAGTGAGGCTTAAGAGTAAGTGTTTTCTATTCACTGAGTCACCCCACCAGCATTCAAGACTGAACATGATTTTAGGACTCATTTATCGGGACAAAAATGGAGAAGAGACTGAAGCAGAGGTGGTCCAATGACCAGCTCAACTTGGGATCCATCTCATGGGAGGGCACCAATGCTATGATGTGTTTACAAACAGGAGCCTGACATGGCAGTCCTCTGAGAGTCCCTACCAGCAGCTGATGAAACAGAAGCAGATACTTACATCCAATCATTGAAAATGACGTCAGGGACCCCTATGGTTGAATTAGGGGAAGGATTGAAAAAGCTGAAGGGGAGAGCAACTCAACTTACCTGAACCCCAGGGAGCTCCCAGAAACTGAGCCACCAACCAGGAGCATACATGGGCTGGGGGAGGGGAGAGAGCACACTTTCAGAGCCAAGGAGGAAGTGAAGTGGATGAGGAACTGTGGGAGGGGGAACTGAGGGGGGCAACTACTGGAATGTAAATAAATAAAATAATAAAAATTTAAAAAAAGAAAGCTGACCCAGCCATGAGGAGCAAACCAGTAAACAGGATCCCCTCATTGGCCTCTACATCGGCTCCTGCCTTCAGATTCCTGCCCTGCTTACGTTCCTGTCCTGACTTTCTCCAGTGATGGACTATGATGTGAAGTGTAAGCTGAATAAACCTTGTTCTCCTCACCCCACAAAAGACTTATTTATCTTTGATGATAGTTTGTGTAACCCTTTTCATACTGATTTCCTTCCATTATTAGAATAATTCCATTATATCATTTAATTCTGGTTGTGTTGCTTAGATAAATGGAGGGCACAAAAGAGGCAGGCAAAACACTATTAAAGATACTAGATCAAGGTAACTTTTAATATATAACAATTTAGTTTGGCAGTGGATTTTGACTGATGCACATTTGCAAAAACAAGTTCCCATAGAAACTCAGTGTCAATCAAGTATGTTATTAGAAAAAAAGATAGTATTAATAAAAACTGTTTGCAGTGTATAAGACAGTAAAGAATTTATATTGCTAGTAATAAGATAATTGGTTTTTAATACTTATCATGTTGAATCTAACGTTCACTCTAACAATTGTTCCCTGTTTCATGGTCTATTATTTTGTGGTTTATTGTTAAGTACAGTTTTATAATTTACTTCCTATAAGAAGATGTTCCTAAATTACTAGTATAAACTGGTGCCACCATATTTACTTCTGTTACAATTTGAAAGAACCTGGAAGGGTGAGAGTTACTTCCTCTAACTTTCAATCATGTATAACATACTTCAGAATTCATCAGAACATTAAATGTCTTTATTTTAATTTTTTTCATCCTGCTAGTGCCCAGTAGTATTCCTTATCTAACAAATAATCTTTGTCAATCCATTTGATTGTATTTTGCACACATAATTTTGTTTTCAGCAACTAGAATCTAACTTCTGAAAACCAAAATCTATTTCTTAATGCACCACTTTAATACTTCCTCAGCATTGCATATTTAACCAAATACTATCCAAACATTAGTGTATAGGATTCATAAATATTAATTTAAACTATTGACATATTAGCTATACTTAACTATTCTTTTAAATGCTATAATTTTTTATTAACTCAGAACTGAAAACAGACTATACTTCGAACATGTTTTCTCTGTAGAATCCACAACATTTTGCTAATATGATAATTTTGCTAAATGTCTTCAACAAGGTCACTTTACCCTCACCTGAGTTGTGTGGCCTAGTTTTAGAACTTGGAACATTTGACCAAGTATTTTCAACTGCGGAAAAGAGAATATGAGGTAGGTTTAAAAATGAAATGAAGAAAGGGATGTTTGAAGAAGGTCAATCTGACCATGTTTGTAAAATGGATTTGGAAAGACTGTGAAAGCTGACTGTGTAGTTTGAAAACTGATACAACAACCACTCTGTGAGGTGGGAAGAGAAATGTGTCTGGAGTTAGTGGAAGTAAATCAAAGCCCCCAGTACAACTATATAGGAGAAAAGAAAAGGATGATATATTTTTTCCTTTTTAGGTAACACCAATATGGATATGTGGTGTTTGTGATCCATACAAGCATATTGACTTAGTGAATAATTACCCTAGGTTTTGTTTTCTTATACTTAAAACTATAGTAGCCACATGATGGATTGGGATAATTAAAGGAAAATTAGCATAGTGCCTATTTTTGTCATAACTGAGCCTCAACTACTTGAAGAAGAATCTGGCACATGTCAATTCTCCATGAATGTCATTCTTGGTCAACAAATTAGTGAGTGAAAAAGATTAAATGGTAGCTATTTTCACTGTGCTCATTTATAATATTCAGTGAAGAAATTTGTTGGCTTTATTACAGCATTGCAATGTAGAAGATTATTCTCAAAGACAAGACACTTGAAACTTGGCAACTGCTCCCATCTATCTGTGAGCTCTGAGAGTACCCTTAAAAGTTGATCCAGGATGCTATATCAAAGAACAGCTAGAGAACTAGAGTATCAAAAAACTCTGAAATAATCATTTTTTTTTCTACTTGTTATCCCATCCCCTTATTGCTGCCAGGTGTCCTTGAGTTGAAGGCACAAAAAGAAGCTGTAGGGGCTGAAGAGATGGCTCAGAGGTTAAGAGCACTTGCTGCTCTTGTAGAGGACCTGGGCTAAGTTCCCAGCACACACATGGTGCTTCCACAAAGCCCTGTAACGTCAGTTTCAGGAGACCCAACACCTTCTTCTGACCTCTTTGGGTACCTTCACATATATAATACATACTCAGACACATGCATGTACACATAAAATTAAAAAACAATAATTTATAGAGGAAGCTATATGATGGCAGAAATACCTGTATTCAAGACATAATCCCTTCTTCCTGTCTCTAGTGTAAGTTAGTTTTTTACAGTTGTCTTAATCTTGGTAGAAATGGAACAGCATATTCTACAATAAACTTTTTACATTTTATAAAACAACATGCAGCTAAAAGACACTGACACCATAATTTGACTGGAATAATGTAACCATGATTCCAAGTGAGAAAGGTCAATTTCATTAAATATATTTCACATAAATGAGAAATAGACCTTAAAATTTGGATATAAAAATATCAAGTATCTACTTCAATCAGAGACAACAAATCATGATCTTAAGAAAAATTGTCTGCTTTTGCCCATTTTCAAGAAAGGTTTCTAGTCTTTAGATTTACTCAGAATCATTGACCTTTAGGTTTCCCATACGTTGTGAACAACCTCTATCATATGAATAATATCAAACAATCCAGAAATTAATTGCACTTTTCATGATACAAATGATTGCTCACTCCATACAGGAGGCACTTCGTTACACTTCCTTAGTGTAATAAGGAAGGATTTCCTGAGAAAAGAACATTTGGCATCAGAGACCCTGTCAGAAAGTCTTGACTTAACGTGCAAAAAGCTGTTAAGTGTGTCAAATAATCCTTTAATTAGATTACAAAAATGCAGCTATTATATGTCAAATATCTATTGATCCCAGAAAGAAAATGGTTTGAGGTTTCTTAAGTATGAAACACCAAAATTCATTTGCCATGCAATTAACTCCAAATTACTTCCTTGGGAAATTAATATTAGAAATGTTTAGGCATGTAAAAGCATATAATTGAGATCTTACAAAAGGGAAAAAAGAGAAAGAAATTAATGATGAATAATACTTTTGAAAAAATTGCGTTGCTGATGTATATGTAATTTAGCTCTTTTTGCTCATTATTACCTGTGTTTTTCGAGTATGGAGTCACTTAAGAATTTATACTGAAGGTGGAAGCATCAGATACTAAACAGAAATCACCCTGCTAAGGAGTACCGGGATAATGTTGGTTTGTGTGGAATGATCAAGACCAGCCCTAGGAGATGAAAAAAAGCAAGAAATAGAAGTTGCCTAAATCTAGAGGGAAAATAGGGGAGTAGACACTGAAAATTATTAAAGCACCCATAGTTACAGAGCTAGACCCAGGATTATCCAGAAAACAGCGTGCAGAAGCAGGGAACCAGCTTCCTAATGGGAGGCTGAGGCTGGGGTAGGTTATTTGGTGGCTGAGGTTTAGGCGGCCAGGAACAGATACTAATGGAGTTGAGACTACACCAAATACCTTATTTCTCTGCTCCTAGACCATAATCAATACAGGAGATTCTGCTGTCTGTGTGCATACAGGAGAGAGGTATCGATAAGTTCTTTTTAAAATTTTTTTTATTGGTTATTTTATTTATTTACATTTCAAATGTTATCCCCTTTCCTAGTTTCCACTCCGCAAACCCCCTATCCCATTCCCTCCCCTGTTTCTATGAGGGAGCTCGCTCACCCATCCACCCATCCACCCATCCACTCCCTCCCTCCTCACCCCGCTAGCATTCCCCTGTACAGAGGCATCGAGCCTTCACAGAACCAAGGGCTTCCCTTCCCGTTGATGCCAGATAAGGCCATCTTCTGCTACATATGCGGCTGGAGCCATGGGTCCCTCCATGTGTACTCTTTGGTGGGTGGTATAGTTCCTGGGAGCTCTGGGGTGGGGTCTGGTTGGTTGATATTGTTGTTCTTCCTGTGGGGTTTGACACTTCGGAATGTCTTCTAATCTGATTCCTTCAGATTCCCTAAGACTTTTCCCCCAACAACGTTAGCTGCCTGTTACAAGCACCAAGGTATCTAACTTGAGCTTCTTCTGATTTGCTGGTAATGGAATCAGTTTCCTACAATCCCGAGTCTTGGGTTAAATGACTTTCTCAAGTAGCTCACAGATCTCAGGGGGCTTATATACATTTGCATTTATAATATTAAAGATGCAATTGAGGGAAGACCTTTGGTGACATCTGAAGAATGGGACATGAGATTTCCACACTCAATCCAGACACACTGCCCACCAAGAAACTTCATGGCTTCAGCTGTCCACAGTTCCTCAAAACTTCTTCTCCGTTTTTTATAGAGACTTTATCGAATAGACATGACTGCTAATAGCCTGGTGCTCTAGCATGACTATGACAGTTTTTCCCTTTCATGTAACATTACTCCTCCAGGATTCAGGGCATGTGTTATCTAATAAGAGTGGGAGAGTCTTGTAACTTCCTCTAAGACAGGGCAGACAGAATCTAAAAGCTGAAGTATACAAATAAAAATAAAAAAATAAGAGTGTGTGGAGATGAGTCAGTAGGTAAAGAGCTAGCCTTGTAAGCAGGAGGACCCAATTTCTCTCCCAGAAGCCACATACACGAAGTTTAAAGGCCAGAAATTATGTGTGTTTATAATCTCAGTGCTCGGAAAGACGAGGAGACAATAGGATCCACAGGGCTCCCTGGACAGCCAACCTAGTTTAATAAGTAAGCGCCAGGAAAGGAAAGACACTGTCATAAGTGACAGATATAATAGTATCTGAATAACAACACCCGAGGTTCTCCAAGAATCTCCACATTCATGCACACCAACATATGCCAATATACATGAAGACACACAAACAAGTACACACAAAAATTAATATATAATATATTACATATAAATTATACATGTGTAACATAATGCATTATATATGTAACATAATGTAATATAATCACCAGTGACCATTCTGTGTGTCTTATTTCAAGTTAGAACTGATAATTTGTATTAAGAAAAGATCAGATGATATCCAGGGCTATTTACTTTAGTGGTCATTCTGGATTGCTCCTTGGTGTAATCTGTTGAATAACATTCTCATTTCGCATTGTACATACTTAACATTAGGTATTTAAAGTCCTAGCGATCTTATCATCATTTAATTAATGGAATATGATGACTTTCTAGAACATGAGTTTAGCCCCTGCTTAAGTAATCTTTCTTACACCCTTTGGTTGCTGATAGGTTAATCAAATATATATACAAAGTTACATGGTAGAAAACTGGGTAACATTTTACAGAACCCATATGGTTGCTGTGTTCAAATCAAAGTGATAGACAAAATAAATATATTTTTCTTATCTATATCCAAAACAAATTTCATGGAAAAATTTTCAGTCTCAGAAAATCCGAACATTCAAAACCTTTGATGCTATTAATAGTCAGTGGATAAAGGCCTGACTAACTGACACGAGAAGAACTGGAAGGGAGCAGTCTAAAGGAGAGTCATAAAGAGAGTGTAAAGAGACTGTCCTTGACAGGGATCCTTGATTTGACTGGTTTTCAAAGAGGAAAAAGTAATTAAATACACCCCAGGCATATTAATTTCTTAAATTGTCTAGGACGTATTTCTGATCTTCATGAAATCAAGAAGAGTGCTTCGTTTATGGGATGTTGTCCTCTGGTCATAGCATGGCCATTGTCCTTGCTTGAATGTCCAGCAGGTCTGAGCTGTGCAAGTCTATGTTATGGAGAGGTAGAAATGAGAAGATTTTCTTCTGGGGATAGACTTCCTCTATGGTGGTTGAGCCTCTTAAAAGTTGGCCATGCTTTCGTGAGCAACCTCTCACCTGTGCTCTTACAAGTCAGTCTAATTAAAACAATAGGTTCACCAAGGTTTACTTGGGTGGAATTGTTCCTTTGTTTCTATCTTTGATACCCTAACATAGAATGAATAGATCTTTGCTCATCTCTTCAGGCAAAATTTATACCATGGCATCTATATTCTTTGAAGGGAAAAATAAAGCTAGAAACACAAGTGTGGAAAATGGAAGAAAAGATAAGGGAAGAGACTAGTCATTTAAAATAGTGTTCCTTCACTAACAAGGAGGACTCTGTAGAGTTCAATTTCTGTTGACTGTTAATCACTGTACATACCTGGAGACCAGCAATGCTGAAAATTAAAAGCTTCAGCACTGCTGTGAAGGCGGTAATTCATGACAATATTTTGCTTCCATCTCCAGGAGATTCTCCATTTATCTCCTATGGAGGTAGATAGTCTGGGGTTGACTTCTAAGGCAGCCTCCCTTTCCCAATAGATGCCTAATCTTCCCGAGAAGCCAGTGCACAGCTCTTAAAAGTGATAGTGTTTGGCTGGGCGGTGGTGGCGCACGCCTTTAATCCCAGCACTTGGGAGGCAGAGGCAGGCGGATTTCTGAGTTCGAGGCCAGCCTGGGCTACAGAGTGAGTTCCAGGACAGCCTGGCTATACAGAGAAACCCTGTCTCGAAAAACCAAAAAAAAAAAAAAAAAAAAAAAAAAAAAAAGTGATAGTGTTTATATTTGGGGTGGAATTTGAATTAGATCTTTGTTAGTTCAAGGAGTTTTATTTGAAGCAGAAATTTCTTTTTATATCTATACTCTGTGATTCTATCATTTTGTTTTCAGATGAAAGTCTGTAAAAATAATACTAAAAAGATTTTAGTAAAAAAAAATCTGTGATGAGAATATTTGGGATTCGAATATAAAATTTTATAGTTCTCATTAAAATTATTAACTGAATTATTATGATAGCTATATAACAGGCAAGAGGAATTTTGAAATAAATTTAAGGTTATTAAACAGAGTATGAATGTGCATGCTTGGAGACTTAGGCAGAATTAGGATCTAAGGTAGCCTGATCTATGTGCTGAGTTTACGGTCAGCTGGGGCCACATAGACAGAACCTGTCTCAAGCCAACAAAAAATATTCAAGTTGTGTTTTACATACTAGCATGTACTCATGTGTTCTTATGAAGCATATTTAAAAACCAGTACTTGATGTCATTTTTTGTGGCTTATTATTACGTATATTATAAAAGAGATCCTGAAACAGGACAGTTGGGGTCAGCTGCTAGTTTTACTTTTCCTGATCATGTATTATGTGCAGATTGAATTGTTACGACAACAGTATTCAGTTTATAAGCTGTTCAGAGGACTAATGCAAAATTTTGACATAGGCCATAAATCATCTCCTGTTAGTTGTTTTATGTCGTATGGAGTAGATATCTTCCTGTTCAAATATCCATGCAATATGTAGCACCACATAGAAAGCACTCATATATGTGATATTATTTTAAGGAAAATGTTATTTAAAAATTAATGGAGCAAAAATATAACTAATATTCTTTGTGATTATTGCATGTTACAACTAGTTTCATTCATAAACATGATATTGTTTTATTTAATTCTTAAAATAGTCCTTTATCTCCTATGCCTTGCTGTGATCTGGTAATTAAGTGAGATCATCAGAGCCCTATTGCTGTCATTCCTGGACACAGTGCCTGGCTTATCATCTGACCTTTTATTTTTAAAGTTATTTTTTATTATTTTTATTAGTGTGTGTGTATGTGCATGTGTGTATGTGTATGTGTGAAATGTGTTTTTGTGTGCATGTGGTGACTTGTGTGTGTGTGTGATGTATGTGCCATGATGTGCGTGTAGAAGTCAGAGGACATCTTTGTAAAGATAAGTTCTCTCTTTCCACCTTCAAGTATGTTCTTAAAAACTGACAATAGAAACTATATATATACACATGTATATATTCATGATATACAATGGGGTGTTTTGATATATGGCTAAGTCAAGTTGACTAATAAATCTGCTATCATATGTGCTTTTTTTTTAGTAAAGAAACTAAATATAGTCACCTGGTGATTTTCCACTCTCCTTGTCTTACTGAAGCTTTGCCTCTGTGGCTCACACCTCTCCACTGGAGTCCTGCTCAGCTCCTCAGCCTCTGATGACCACTCTCAGGTCTGCTGCAGCGCGTTCTCTGATTGAATGAGATTGTAAGTATCTGTCTTCCTGGGGCTGGCTGATGTCATTGAGTTTAATGTTCTCAGGTTCAATCAGGAGTCAAAAATGCTCCTTCTGCATCTGCTCCACATCCCAAGGTCCTGTATGGATGTTGCTGTTAATTATCACGTGATTGTGCTACTGGTGCTTCCATTGCTATGTGACAAGCAGAGAGTTCACCAGTCTAAACTAACCTTCCTTGAATGGATTAGCATAAGACTTCTGGTTAACTAAGAAATAACACATCCTCTGTGTAAATAACGTTATAAAAAGCCTACATTTGGGGTTGGAGAGATGGCTCAGAGGTTAAGAGCACTGACTGTTCCTCTAGAAGTCTTGAGTTCAATTCCCAGCAACCACATGGTGGCTCACAACTATCTGTAATGGGGGAAAAAAAGCCTTCAATTAAAAAGGCCTTTATAGTCCTTTGAAGTAGGTAGACAATACTACTTCTGAATTTATTTTGATATTTTAATCTGTGTGACTGTTTTGCCTGCATGTATGTATAACGCCATATGCATGCCTAGTGTCTGCTGAAGCCAGAAAGGGCTTCAGATTCCCTCCAACTGCAGTTACCAGAAGTTATGAGCTCTCATGTGGATTCTCTGAGGGAGCAGTATGTGCTCTTAACTGCTAAGCCATTTCTCCAGTCCCAGAATACTACTTTCATACTTTTAGTATTTTGAACGCTTACCCTCCTCAGTCATACTACTGATACAGGAGGAGAGCTAAAGAAAATGCTTGACCCTGGGGATTTGAATCTACTAGAATCAGGTTGTGAACTCCTCATCTCATCTCCCTGGACACAGAAACTTCATGGATAGAGGAGAAACAGATCCAGTATTAGGGCTAATGCAGCCAATATTCATATGTTGTAATTAGAATTAACTCTCCTTAGGGTCTACTATAATAAAATACCCATTGTTTTGATTTTTGCAGAAAATTGATAATGCTAATACGGTTAATATAATGAATTAATAATAGCATATAGTAATTCTCATATTTTTTCCATTTTCCTTTTGAAATGCAATGAATACAAGAATCCAACAAACATGGTTCAGAAACATTGTTGTGGAATTGTACACTTGAAAGCTTAAAAGAATTTGGGCTGAATTTAACTGCAAAATGTTCATATGGCTTGGTATTAAGGGGCTCAGGAAGCAATATCCCTGAGTTAACTATGGGAGGTATAGATAATGCTATTCAGATGACAGCAATTCTTCATTTGGACAGAGCACAAAAACAAGATTTAAATGGGGATCCAACACAGTGGATGTTTTAAAGAGGATTTAGATGTTAAATTCAGTAGAAAGGTAATTCAGTTGTTCTTGTGAGACCGCTCTGTCATTGCCTTTTTGGAAGGAGCTGTTTTTCTTCTGTCTGCAGCTACTAACAGACGCTATTATAGGTACCCGTTGGAAAACCGAAAACGTGCTGCATTTAGTATACATGAAAGCTTGAGGTTTAGACATGTTAGACTTTTTAAAAGTTCAGCATGTGGTGGAATTAAGACCTGGAGCCTGGGGGCACTGTGGAAGTTGCTAAGGAAACACTGTGGGGTACAGTATTATATCCCTAAGAACAGCTTTTAAAATAAAGGACTTATAGCAAATGCACCGTAGAAAACAGGCAAGATCACGATTTTTGTTTAGGGAGGCTTATTTTCAGGTCTGAAAATTAATAATTGAAAGTTTGCTGCAAGAGAAAGATTATTCTGACTGTGACTTAGGAATCAAAAGAGAGGCTATATTAAACTAAAGGTCCTCAACTGAAGCATGGGGAGTAGATGAGACAATCAGAAGGAAACAGGGATACGAAAATCACCGCATTTAGGTTCTGTCTCAGATACACTTTATCCAGCTATACTTTTTTCCTTGCTTTCTTTTTTAAAAAAAACTAACTCATTTATTATTCTCTTCTTCTTTCTTTATTTTTTTTAATGAAGACAAGGTCTGGAGCTCTGCTTTGAGTGCCAAGAATTTAATTTCTTTATATTACCAAAATTATTTATAGTTAAAAATTTTATGTGTATGAGAATTTTGCCTGCACAAATGTCGGTGTACACATGCATATCTTGTGCCCACAAGGACAGAAGAGGATATTGGATCCCTTGGAACTGGAGATAGTCGTGAATTGCCATGTAGGTGCTGGAGACCCACCCCAATTCTATAGGAAGAACAGAGGATTTTACCTATTAACATTTGAGCGGTTTTATTGTAGATTCTCATTTTAGAATCATGTTTTATTAAAAAAAAAATGAAAAAAAATTTTGATAAAAGTCTTCATAATTTGAAAAGCCTACCATTTTTCTTGGGGAAATTTGTAAGGCACTGTGTTGACTTTATAAGATTACACAATATTTTTGAACATTTTAATTTAACTTAGCATTTAGGAAAGAACTGAGAAATCTCCTGATTTGATGTTTTTACCACAGTATCATCAAACCTCTCCATGTGCTTTTGAAGCATCACTACTGCAAAACCAAGCATAGTGGAATCAAACAGTTACACATTCAAATCCATAAATACATGCCGCTTAATAATGATGAATTACAGTGATGTTACAAGAAAACTTACAATTATTATAGCACAGTTTTCTAAAATTTCATCAAGGACACTCTGCTTGTCAACAGTTTTATTTGTTTTGGTCACTGTGAAGCTTATTTTATTTTATATAATATTTTTATTTTTGAGATTATAATACAATTTCAACATTGCTCCTTACCATTTCTTCTTTTCAAGGCCTCCCACATACCTCTCCTTGCTCTCTTTAAAATTTATGGCCTTTAAAAAAGTCATTAATTGTTATTGCATATGTATGTATATATCTCTCTATCATATCTATTTATATCTAACTATATCATCTATATCTATCTATGCCCATCTGTATCATCTATATCTCTAATCTTAATCTCTATCATCTATCTATCTATCTATCTATCTATCTATCTATCTATCTATCTATCTATCTATCTATCATCCTGGATATAATTTGCTTTGTCTATGTAATATTTCTATATATGATTCAAAGCTGATTTCTGTATTGGAAACCTGATTGATGGCTCCTCATGCAGGAAGACTTCTCATATTTTCAGCATTCCTTTGTTGCCTGACATTCTTTTTGAAGGGTTGGGGTCCCATGCTCATTCCCACATTCACGTTGGCAAGTTTATTGATGCTATCCTCACCCACATCTAGTTTGGGCAGTCATGTTGGTAAGATTTTATGGGTGTAGCTTTTGACATCTCTGGGAAACATAATCTCACAGGAAGCTCCCTGATACCTTGTTTCTTATAATCTTCCTCCCCCCTCTTTTTCAGTGATCCCTGAGCCTTAGGTATGGAAGTTTCATTGTAGATGTATCCATTGGTACTGGAACCACATCTTTCCATTTTAATAAAAAGTGTGTATGGGCATTTTGACTGCATGTACATCTGCACAGCATTTGAATGCTTGTTGCCCAAGAGACCAGAAAATGGGATTAGATTTCTTGGAAGTGAAGTTACAGACAGTTGTGAGCTGCCATGTGGGTTCTGGACCTGAACCTGGGTCCTTTGGAAGAACATCTCTCTGGTGCTCCTAAATGCTGAGCTCCAGCCCCAGCTCAATTTTTACCTGAAGTTGCCACCTACATATCCTAACTACTGAACTGTTTGTTTGTCTGTTGCCTGTGTTTTCTTTAGGTTGTTGTACTCATACTGAATTTTAAAGCTCTTACTATTTCTGTGTGATAGAGCTTTGTCAGATGTGGTTTGCAAGCAATTTCTCTATGATTTTGGTTCATTCACATGGACTTTCAGAGAACAAAACATTTTGATGACTCATGTTTCTCGATATTTCTTTTTATTGGGAGTGCTTTGGCTGTTCAGCCTAAGAATTCTTTGTAGCCTTTTCATAGATACTGTGTGATTTTATTTCCTTCCTTTTAAAAAATCAATTCACTAATTAATTTATTGTTCCAAGATAGAGTCTTTCTGTGTAGCTCTGGCTGTCCTAGAACAACTTACTTTGTAGACCAGGGTGGTCTCAAACTCAGATAACCACCTACCTCTGTCTCCCAAGTGCTGGGTTTAAAGTCATGTGCTACCATTGCCCAGCTGTGTAATTTTCAATGTAGGGAGTCATGTTGTCTGCAAAGGGGACAGATGATCTCTTCATTTCCGACATGCATTCTTTTCATCTTGTTGCTTTTCTTGTTCATTAGCTCAGACTTCCACTACCATAGTGAAGAAGCATAGCAGCAGAGCACACTGTTGCTTTCTCCAGACCTGAGTGGGAAAACATTTTTTTCATTCTTAGCCATGAGATCAAGTGCAGGTTCTTATTTGCATAAGTCATTTGTCAAATTCAAACAGTTCTCTCCTGTTCAAAACCAGCACAATTCTTTAAAATCAAAGGAAAAGGATAAACCACCATTCATGACTAAACCGTTTACTTGATATAAAATTGATAATAAAGTACACACAATGAATCATTTATTTTCTTGTCCCATATGTGAATGTACATGCACATGAACAAATATTTTTGCACACATTCACCCCACCTCAATTTCATTACATAGGCCAATTATTTTATCTAATCATATTTTTTCACTGGGCAACCACTTCATTTTCTATCATGGATGATTTGTTTGCTTTTACTCGATTTGTGTATCCATATATCATTTATTTTATAGTTTGTATTTGAATCATCTTGTAATCAAGTTTTATTGAGATTCACAAAATCATTTGTGAATTTTTAGATTAATCCATATAGTTAAAAATACCAATAACTTTTTTCTTATTTGTCAATCTACTCTTTTGATTGGATCTATAAATTTATTTACTTGTTTATCTGTTAATTGACATTACATAGTAATTAATTCTAATATCTGAACATGAAAAAATATATTTATGTGTCATCACTATAATATTCATTTTTCTGAATTGTATGACATTGAATCCTTTTTTATCAGTTTTTAAGGTTTCTCATAAATTTTAGTTGTAAATCATTAGTTTGTACAGCTTGTAAATATTATTTCTATTAATGCATGAAAATACCTTAGCTAGTCTTTTATCAGCGTCTACTCATGCTTCTGCAGCTGTGTTTACATGAGTGGTGAGTTTCATACTCTTGTCTAATGCTATGGTCTCCATGTTTTAATGAGTAACTTTGCTGTGTTTCCCCTTAGCTGGCTGGCTGATGACAGGACACCACTACTGTCATTAACACTTCTTAAAATGTGCAAAAGTGAGTCTCTGCATAATTGTGTGTACTTGCTTAACATGAAGGTACCTTGGTATTTGATACCCAGTGTCTTCAAAACAGTAGTAGTAGCAGCAGCAGCAGCAGCAGCAGCAGCAAAAACAACAAGAATTATGCAAACAACCAGGCTACTTGCATGTAAATAATACCCCAATCTCTCCACTTAGGAGATAACAAATTTTATTATTTTGTGCTTTTTTTCCTATTATTTTCCTTTGTTTAAGACAAGACAAGTTTATTCCTGATTTAGTATTTATTTAATGGTTGGTTTTTATTGTCTCTTGTTTTGTCTTCTCCTAGGATCAGGAAATTGAGGTTATAAGGTACATATATTATAGTTCTAAGATTTTGGTAAGGGCTCATCACTTGGAGAATTATGCTTATCTGTGATGGTGGGAGTCTGCTTTACATTTCAAACTCAACTAATTAGTCCATGACAACTTAAGAATGCTTACAAAGGGTCTCCTCTCCCCATTATTAGTATATATTAAGTTTTGGACCTAGAGCCCTTATTGAAAGAAACAGAGAGTTTCATCTCTCGGTGGAAATGAATAAGAGTTCAGCACTGCTAAATACTGCTCAGTGGTAGCAATACATACCTGTCTCAATTTCATCCTGACTTTTTTCTTGGTACAGCTTGCACTTATAAAGAATCTTGCAACCTCCTAGCCTTCTGACTCCTCCCATATCATGGTCCCTGTTGCTTCCTGCGCTGCCATTATTAATTCAGTTACAGAACTTTTAAGTTCAATTTCAATAAGATTTTGTTGATAAAATTTTATTGAGTACAGTTGGTTGGTAAATAATACATGTGCTCAGCCTGCCACCTTTTCCAAAGGTCTGAAGATACTTTCAGAGGTAAAAAAAATAACTGCATTTTGGAAAGAAAATGGAGCACAAGTCTGAAGCCATTAAACATTTAGATTATTTTCGTCTTAAAATTTATTTCACTGAAATGTTCTGACTTAAAATTTAAATGGTGTCATATGTTAAAGCGCTTAGTATTTTAAGTGAGGTACGATAGAAGTTGTGTGAATGTGAATGCGTGTGAGTACAGAGGTCTGAAGTGTTCAGATTCTAATGAGATCTTGATCAAATGATGACTGAAGTTGGGCAATCTTCTGGTTGTGAGAATGTACATACATAATAATAGCTACTCTGTGAATCACAGTTTGTTTTTATATTTTCTTCACTTTATCAATTACTATAAAATTGCCATTAATAAATTACTCTAAATGAGATCTTTAAAATATCACTTCATAAGACAATGTACTCTGAGGGCTAGTGAGTGGTTATGAGCACAGGTATTCTTCCAGAGGACCTGGGTTAAATTTCTACCACCTGCATAGAGTTCCATAACTCCCAATAACTCCAGTTCCAATGACCTATTTTGGACGCTATAGGCACCGCAGACACATGGTACACATAAGCACATACCTACAGGTTATCACACACATAAAATAAAACAGATATATTAAAAATGTATGTATTCTGCTGACACCTAGAAACTGGCTATCATTTGCCAAAGAAGTGTCACACTAGTGTAGTTTATCAAGCAAGAATAAAACGTTTCTCCAAAGTACTGCCAATATGGAAGTAATTGAACACAGTTCCACTGTGTAAATGAGTGGAAAAGGCTGCAGATACTAGAAGGAACCTGGACAGTTTGACATTTGTGTTTGTTTCTTGTCACTTACAGTCACTAATGGTCACTTGTCCCACAGTGACACACATAAGGACAATGTCTCTTTTGATCATCACATTTCAAAGAGATTGTTCCTAGGTCTTTGAGAAAGGATTCTGAGTTGTAAAACTAGAAGAAGATTTACAACTTTATAGGCAGAGAATAATTTATCATTGGAAATTTTCTAAAATGAATCCTTTGAGCAGGCGCTGGAGTAAGGGAAGAGCTTGTCTAATGTTTGGTCATGCCGCAGAGATTTGTGTAGCCATTGTGGCCAACTGAGAGGATGCTGTGGTATTTAAATAAATCTCAGTGGCTCACAAAGAACAAGAAGTAGAATATATATATATATATATATATATATATATATATAATATATTTGATTTTTTTTCTTTTCTTTTTTTTTTTTTTTTTTTTTTTTTGCTTTTTGTGATTCACTGAGATTAATCGTGGCATTTGTTGTGACCATAGTTTAGGGCTATCTATGGAGTCTAGTGGGATCATCAGTTAAACAACAGATGCACAGCTGAAGAGAATGGTTTTTCCTCTCCCAGAATCTACCACTAGCCAGTAGTGAAGGGTAAGTTCCCATGAGCTCCCAGTTGCTACTCAGCTGATTGTTGGCAGAGCCAGTTTTGAGTAGGTCCGCTGTAGGTTACTATAGTTGTGCATTAATGACTATAGTTGTTGCATGGAATCAAAGGACAGTATTTCATTTCATGGACAATCATCTTATTCTTAGGTTCTTACACAATTCCCTTCCCTTCTATTTTATTTTCTTTGTGTTGTTTCTAATGGCTGTTCTTATATTTAGCCATGTCAGTGTTTTACCTTTGAGTCTTAATTTGCAGATAATTTTGAAGAACCTTCCCAGGACAGCATCTACTACCCAGAAACCCATGGAGAATCGAGGTTGTGTGTGGGATAGCGCGGGCAGGCGGCCTGGCCCCAGGCCTCCAGTGCAACTCTGCCTGTGGCAGCCTGGGCTGGCACAGCGGTGGCCGAGGCCTTTTCCAGGGCTCCGTGGTTCCCACATGGTTGTCGCGGAAGATGAAAGCAGGCCCAAGAAGACACATGGACTGAGTTTCCAAGTAGTTTTATTGACAAGAAAGTTGAATCTGGATGAAGTACACTCCCCCACAAAAGTCCAAATCCGCTCCCTTATATTTGGAGTGGACGAAGGGAGGGGATAGAGAAGACTTAATTATCTATGTCCCCCGGCCTCATTAATATGTAAATCTCAAGGCAGGGCTCTTAGTCACACCCCTACCTGTGTAAATGGAGCAGGCCCTGGTTTTGGGGGCGTGACCAAACACCTGCAATCTCAGGGTTCCAGGCCCATGGGCCCTCCCATGGCCCAACAGTTGTGTTCAATGGTGATTTCAGAGGAATGGGTCTATTGTATAATATACAATGTCTATTTCCAAGCTACAGCACGTAGCATTTCTTTTCAAAATTTAAGAAAACGTCTTGTTTCTGAGATAAAACCTCTGGAGATACTTAAGGATTCCCACCCTACCACACATCTTCTTTCTTGTAGCTGCCTGCGGCCACAGACGAACTGGGTTCACCTGAAAGGAGGGCTGGAAATGAAAAACGGATTGGAGAGGCGAGAGAAGCATGAAGTCAAGTCAAAGTTTTCTGATCAAGGCTTAAAGTTTAATATTTAGCTCTTGTATATATAGGGAAAGCCCCACCGAACCCATCCTTTGTTTCAGCTGGATTATGTCACTAGGCAAGCTCATCGGGCCATCTATTCTTTTAAGTATGAAGTTGTACCTGCAGCCAAGGTGGATAACTTCACCTAGGTCCTATTACTAGGTCTATTTCGGTAAACAAGGCCTTTCCGGCCTGCTCAAGGCTGGGGGAGGGCACACTTTTTATATGTTCTTTGTCGTCAAACCTTCCAGTGTCTGGGTAAATATTAATAACAAAGCTTACTTTTACTATTCCTATAATTGGATTTTGTTTGCTTTTAATTTTTCGTAACTCTTCACTCACTCCTAATCAAGTCTATTGTCTTTCTCTAATTGCATTTTAGTCCTAGTCTTGATTGATATATTTCTATAAACTCAATAATTAACTTATTGCTTGCTCCATTCAAGTGTTAACATTTGCCAGTATAACTGAAAAATACAATTAGCCTTATTAAAAATGCTAATATAGTTTGCTTTGCAACGCTCAATTCCTGCACATGGTTCACTGTCCCTTACCAATTGATTATGTGTCCAGAACTAGAATTTAATTTGTGTGTGTGTGTGTGTGTGTGTGTGTGGTGAAAGAGAGAGAGAGAGAGAGAGAGAGAGAGAGAGAGAGAGAGAGAGAAAAGCTTTCATGAATGCAACAAGTTCTAAATGCTTCAGGTAATTAGAATTAATCTATTCAATGATAGCATTTTATTATTTTATTCAAATCCCTCTTCTTTGCTTAGTTTCATCTGTTTCTGTGGTCTTAAAAATCCTTGCATCTCTTGTTTCTTCTTTTTTCCTTTCTCCCAATTTATTGACTATAATACAGAACTAAATTATATTTTAAAGCAGTTACTGCGTTTTCATGTCAACTATAATTTTTTAATTATAAGGCCCTGCTTTCATTTTGCCAGAAGCAAATCAAATTTTAACCAGTGCTGAAGTCAAAATTAGACTGAGTTTGTTTTAATATGCACACAATTGAGTTTTTCCTTCTGCACAGTGGGAGTTCTACCTCATGATCCTGATAGGACAGAAACCATATTACATTGCTTTCAATTCATTTCTTAGTTGCTAGGAAACCTTTGCTGTTTATTTGATGTCCAGTGATGGTTAGATACAGCATGGACTGAGCAATGAAATTCAGAAGTGGGTACCACAGACTGTTGATAGATATAGAACAGAAGCACTGATTGTGCATATACTGAGGGATTGCCATCAGGTGTCTGTACACTCCAGTAAGATGACAATACGAACATGTGTTATGGAGACAAGGGGAATAATACAGCTTAATATTCTTGGGTTATTTTAGGCAAGCATTTGTCCTGTGACTTCATAAGCAATTTTCTCTATTAGTAATAAAATTGGCTTGGACAAGCATATCTAAGTGAATTAACATAATTAATATGATTTCATTAATGCCAACAAAATGTTTTCCTGCAAGAAAACTTAACAGACCCAATACCCAGCAGCACTTGGCCACTGGCAAAATGTAATTGTCTCCCTCCCCACGCCATGGCAGATTGTTGGCATTATGGATCCAGTAAGGTTTTACAGGTGTCAGGTGCGGGAGACTATAAGATATTTTAGATAAGTGAATGTGACAACTAATAAATTCTATCTAGTGTGCAATTTGTTCAGAGCCCTAGGCACCACAGGTGATCACAGAGACAGAGAGAAAAACAAATAATCTTTTATCTCTTAGGGTTTTATAGTCATGGCAAAGAGGGGTCATATAGCGGGCTCACGCAGTAAGAGAAAGCTAGGCAGGAAGATACCTTTCTATGTTGTGTAATGAGTCAATGGAATTAAAGAAACAAGGATGGAATTGCCATTGGAACTGCAAATGTGTTGAAACTTTTTTTTAAATATCTTTTTTATGTTTTATTTTGAGTCAGGAGATCATGTAGCCTAGGCTGGCATAGAACTTAATATGTAGGCAAGACTGACTTTGAAATGCTGATCCTCCTGCTTCTACCTCCTTAGTGAATTACAGACATGTGCCACTACATCTGGTTTCTAGAGTGCTGGGATTCTGGCATGCTGGACAGGTACACTAACAGCCAACATGTATACCAAGCAAGAATTTTATAACTGAGACTCACTCTGCTTATCTTCTGAGTTAGGATGAGACTAGGTGCATTCAGAATGGTAAGGGCATAGGCAAGAGACATGCATTTCTAAAAGGCATAGTGAGAATTTCTGTGCATTACTAGTTCCTATGAATTATAAATCATATTATAACTACATAACTATATAATTCAACAAACATTTTACGTATAAATTACTATGCATAGTACATAGTACACATCACATTTCTTCAGAACTATAACAAGAAACAGAATTTATGTCTTTAGTTTCAAAATCACCATTCTCTCTGTGTGTATAGGCATGTGTGTAGAGTCACGCACCCATTGTTGCATGAGAGGAATGTATTATGTTAGAAGAATCAACCAAGCTGTGAACTTATAGAATGACCTTACCCAAACTAGAGAGTATAAGTCAATTCTTCAGTGTGGTGACTTGATGTACACGTGGGATTATGAGGTTGCTGCTGTATAACACTTTATGTTAATGTAAATTTACAAACTAGGTACAATAGGCTACAATAGCTAGTTATAAAGAAACATTGTGTGAAAATACCTGCACCACTAATAGAGCCATTTATCGACATTCCCAAAACTGAGTTGCTATATATAATTGTGCATATTACAGTTTTATAGACTTATATGTCAGCCTTTTCACAGATATAAGAATACATTGATCTGTGCATCATGATCAGCTGCAATATTACCAATAATAATATTTAGCTTCATTAGGATCTTATATAAAATCCATCACTGACTGACATGAATACATGCATATGTATGCCTATGTTTATTTCTATACATAGATGCACACATATAACATGCAAAGGACACTTGCAATGCTTTGTAATGTCAAAATGGAGCTGATAGCCCAGATGACAAATCAAGCTGTTTCTCAGTAGAGCATTAAGTATATATTTTGAATGTTGTTTGTGTTTATGTTTGTGGATGGAAAGATTCAATATAAATTATAATTATGGCGGACTGAGGTAACCATCAATTCATCATAGTAAATGATAAGCAGAACCATGGCTCAAACTGATCTACCAAAGCAGCAGATGAGAGTAAAAGGTGTGGGTTGTATGTAAGTTAGAGATAACAGGGGGCTGCCTCGTGCCACAAGGAAGCTCTAGCCTTTGGTATATTTAATTTAGCTGAAAATTTTCCTAAAGGTTCTATGAACCTAGGAGTTCATGTTCCGATTTTATAAATGAAAATACAGCTTCTAAATGACTATGCTACAGCCTGAATATGTCTTCTCAAAGTTTATGTGTCAGAAGTGTAAACTTGGGCTCTAGCGTAGCAGTGTTGAGATGTGGGGCTATTAGGATTTGATTTGGTAATATGACCTCTGTCCTCAAGAATGGATTAATTCCTTAATTGATTAATGAGTTAGTGAGCTATTAGAGGAGAGACCTTGTTATAAACGCAAACTCCGAAACTCACCTACTGCATCCCTCCCCGTGATGCTCTCTGCAGTTTTGGGTGCAGTAAGAAGGCCCCTGGCAACAGACAATACTATATTCTTGAATGAGCAAAATAAATTTCTGTACTTTGTAAGCTATCCAGTCTATGTCATTCAGTTACAGCAACATACTACAATAACAGATAGTTAAGGCGAGATGGACTCAGACCAAGCAGTAGAATAAAAATGTGAAGACATGTGAATGTTGATTGGCTCTGTCATCCTTAGGGACAGCAAGGCTGGATGTGTAACGTTTACATATGTATTTCCTCCAGTAAAGTGAAGCAGTATTTATATGTAATAAAAGATTATAGTTATGTGATGGATGACCCAATGGCAAAATAAAAGAAACAATCTGTATTTTCTTGTTGATCCTGCATGTGACAAAAGCTTATTTCTTCTTTCTTCAAATCTGAGGACTAAAAAAAGAATGATCTTGAGAGGGTTCACACTCCTACCATTCCTTTTGCATTTTGCGCAGAAGCTAGTGCATATAATATTTTTTTCTCAGCTCCAAACAAGCCTTTTCTTATACCAATGGAATCTGGGGGTCAGGATTTGGATGGACATGCAGCTACACGTTGTTTCTGTATCACAATATCTAAGATCAGAAAGGAACATTTGGAATTTACAAAATACTTGAAAACAAGAGACTGGGCTCACAAGCCTTGACTACTTGCCTGTCTGGGGACATGTCATGAAGAGCATGACTTAGTGTGTGACACTTTTTTTTTATGTGGTTGAGATTTCTTCCTCTATGGTGGTTTCAGAGTATGGGATATTTCTTTTAATGTTTTGATGATACACAAGGCCTAAGTTTTCATTTGTAGGAGCTAATTCAAGTTATACTTCTAGAAATGATTAGAAGTGGCCTTATTGTCCTGTTGTAGAATAACTCTATATATGTGGAAGCTTCTACAGTAGTAGGTTTTCAGATGACTTTCTTGAATTGTCTTTAAGGTTACTTATTCATCCCCATAAAGGTCAGAAAATTACCATGGCTCTATGAGAAGGGGCTTTCAAGGAAGGGGAGATAGAATGTATAGGTTATGCAGGTTTAAAAAGAGAATAATGAAACAAGAGAGGCTAAACTGAGGTGGAGGAGAGAAGAGGAGGTAAGAGGAGGGAAATATGTACTTCCTAGACACAGAGAACTTGAAATAAAATGTCTAGTGCTAGGAATGGGTATGACAGTATTGCTGAAGGTACCACATCCTTGAGTTATAGAACATGGAGAAATTAAGCTGGTGGATGGGGCCACTCCTGAGCTGGTAGTCCTGCATTCTAAAGAAAGTAAGCTGTGCAAGCCACATGGAGCAAACCAGTAATTAGCACTCCTCCATGACCTCTACATCAGCTCCTCCGTCCACGTTCTTTCCCTGTTTGAGTTCATGTTCTGACTTCCTTCAGTCGTGGACTACAACTTGCTTTTGATCACAGTGTTTCATCACAGCAATAGGAACCATAACTAAGACAATACCCATCTGTGAACTCTTCAAACAATAATAACGTTAGGCTTGGAAAAATATGCCCACTGGTGCCATAGTGGGTGGATATTATGGAAGTCACTGACCCCTTTCTTCTTGATTTTAATTCTCACTCTGTATGATGAACCCTATATCAGGCACCATTATTGGAGCAAGAACAAATGCCTAGTCAGATCATAGGCTCTAAAGAAAAAACTATTACTATTTTACTAAATAGTCAGAGTATTAAACTTCTAATGATGTAATGTTATACCCATACACCAAGACATCTCTCAGGTCTCCTAAGAGAAGCTTTGCTTTTCAGGAGACAGTGGTTAACACAATGGCCATGATTCAGAGAATAAGAGACTGGAGAATGCTCAGACCTAAATGTAAAATATATACTATGTCCTTTCTTCCCAAGGTTCAGGGATCATTGAGGAAGAGAGAGGGTGGAAAGAGTCCAAGAACCAGAGGCTGTGGGTGACTACAAGGAAACACTGTTTTCAGAACACAGCAATGCAACTTACACATGAAATCACAGTTGCTTTGAGAGCATGGACAGAAAACAAAACCAAACATGCCTAAACTGCTGAAAGTCCAGGATCAACTGAACTCCAGCGTGGAGATAGGAGTTGGGCATGAAATCATAACACTTGCTGTGGAGCTACTAGCAGTTATTAGCTGGTGGGGAATGGGGAGACACTTTTCTCTAAGCGTGTAGCTCCTAGTCAGTTGATCACATTGCAGTGGAACCCTACAAATCCTGGAATATTTGGGCAGCACAAATTGGTACTGATGGAGTAAACGAAGATACAAAATTGTACCATAGGAAAAGGGAGTTGATAGTGAAAGAGTTGTGGGGGGTTTAAGTGCTTTAAAATTTTCCCCTAATGCTCTTTTACAGGATTATTTCTGTTGTTTCCTTGACTAATAAAATCAAATCTACATATCTTATGCATCTCAAACATAATTTAGCCACAACTTTTATCTGACCATCTTCATTATCATCCTCTAAGAAAAAGGGCTATAATGTACCAGCTTGGTAGTCCTATATAGTCTAGCAAGACATTGGCTAAAATAGAGTCTTTACATACCTATTGGTCATGAGAGAAGCATGTGACAGCATCCTCTCATTTGGAGAAATGAGCTTTCTCCTTTTTTATTTAGAGTATTCAAGGGCTATAGAGATAGCTCAGCCATTAAAAGCTAGGCTTACAACCAAAAATGTCTATAGTATGTAATTGAATCCCAACTACAGTCAGAGGAGATAAGCAATACAGCCTATAACAGAATCTAGGCCATTGGAATATATCTCTGCATAATTCATAAAATACAAATGTGTGTCTGCCATCATTTCTGATCGAAGGTCTTGAATAAAGGTCCTGCTTTTAAATGGAAATATGGTTCTCATAAATACTGTGGTTTGACAAAGTCATGCATAAATATTACGTCTCTGTGTGTATTTCTCTCTAGGCATTTTTTTGGACATTTGTGCAATAATTTTGATCACATATTGGATGTTTGGCTGTAAAAATTATATATAGAACATATATTTGAAAAAAAGTATATGAGCTTTGTCTTGGCAATTTTATGAATTGCAGCAGTTGTCATGGTTGAATGTTCTCATTTTATTTTTTATGTGAATGCCAGTATGTCTTAGCTTCATAGAAGGAACTCATGCTTTGTTTAAAATCTAAACCTAGTATGGTTGTATACGTCTATAATTTCAACATTTGGGTGACTGAAGCAGGAGAAGGAGTAATTCAAGGCCATTCTTAGCTATATAAGGAGACCAAGGCTGACTTGTGTTATGTGAAATCCTACCATAAAGAACTCAAATGAATAAAACAAACAAATAAATAAAATATATTTATTCAATCTTTTCTCTATGTTAATTTCCAAGGAAAAGAAAAATGAATTAAAACCAATTTTTACATGTTTTTAGAATATTTAATCAAGTATTTTATTTATTTATGTATTTATTAGCTCACATACATTTTATTACTTATTCAAGCTGTTAAGTTCAAATTGCAGTGACTAAATGTCTCATAAGGCAAGCTCACATATAGAGAAAAGATGAGCCATTTCTTACAGGAGAACAGAAGTAGCCACCTATTTCTCATCTGGATCTGTGCTGTGTAGATGCTTGTTTATCATTTTATCGTTTTTCAATGTGACCCTGAGATTTCACCAGCAGGGTTTAGAAATTCTTGTCATTCTTCATTTCACAAGTGGTCATTTATGCCATTATGTTAATGAGTAGAATAAGTTTCACATTGGCCGAAGAGTAGATTTGAGCAAGCTTCTGGGAAACCTCTGCAAATTCACAAAGTTAATGGCTTGACCTCCCAATTCTCCAATGTAAAATATTCTATAATGATTTTTCAGGCTCTTAGCTCCCCTGCATTAAAAAAAGGTTCCCATTTACATCCCATGACTTTGACTTGATTCTCTTCATAATCCAATTGTAAATGGATATTTCTCTGTCTTCCAAAACGTCTCATGTCTGAGTTTTGGTTGCAATTCTTCTTTGTGCCAGAGAAGAAAAAATTTTTTAGCAGATGGTCTGAATAAAAACGGAAATCTTTGGACTTTATGATGCCAGGAGCCTATTCCAAAGTGTCAGTTCACGTAACTTGGTAAAGATTAGAAGAAGAAATATAAGAAATGAATTTAATATTTATTTACTTTAGACAGAAGGCTAGTAAAATAGGCAGGACTGTACATAATACATAAAAGTTTAGCCTGGAAGCTTTTAAGAACTTAGGAACAATTGAATTTTGATTTCTTGAACATCATGCAGTTCTGAAGGTTTCTCTTTAAGCCAAAACTCGCATTTACCATGCTACATTTAAAAGCTCTGTTCTTAATTCATGGATGGCTATCCATTCATAACTAGTACTCAAATAAATGCATACCAGCCTTAGGGACAGTTCTATTATTATATCTTTGCAGTTCAAAATTAGTGCCAATAGGGGAATAAAACCTGGCAGTGTGATTCTCTAGTTATGATAAGGTTATGTTTTTACTAAAAGTGAAAAAAACCTATTAATAATGTATTAAGTAAAAGAGAGTTACTTGATGCTGGGCACAGTGATATATGCCTTTAATCGGGCACTTTCCAGGCTGAGGTAGGAAGATCACAATGAATATGTGTAATGGGTAGTCAGCCTGGATTATACAGTGAGAGTGTCCAAGCCAGCAAGCAAACAAGCAGAAACAAAGGAACTAAGTGAAGACAACAAAGGAGAAGTTACTCAAATACCAAATTCATAAGAACTGATCTGGATTTAAATCTAATCTGTGACATTGTTTGTATGTATTTGAGAGTGATTAAAAAAAAGCCTTTAATATACGGTCTTTCGGTTGCAAAATCTATCCTATTTATGGAACAGTCATGTCATAGAATACATTTCGATGGGCTTCTCTATTCTGGATTTCCTCCAGTTTTGATAGAGGAAACTATAAAGATTTATGTATTCTTATTTTATGTATATGAATGTTTGTTTGTATGTATGTCTGTGCACCTGATGTGTGACTGATGTCCAAGGAGACCAGATAAAACTCCAGATCATCTGAAACTAGAGTTACAGACTAGTGTGAGCTGCCATGTGGGTGCTGGAAACCTAATCCAGATCCTTTGCAAGAGCAGCAGATGTCAATAACCGCTGGGGCATCTAGGCATTTGTCAGAAGAAGTAACAGACTAGGTTATTGTATGAGATGAGGTAGATAACAATATGCAAGGAAATGACAATTGATACTTTTGTTTTGAAGTAGTATAATATGTCTTTAGTGGATTAAAGTTACTCATTTATCTAGCAGAATCTAATTGTGTTTTAGGAGGTAGATGTTGAAGGGCTGGGTTCTATCACCTGCTTCCCTGACACAAGAGCATATTCAGGACAGCTTTTAAGTATTTTTAAACATTAGGACCCTTGCTCTGGGCAGAAAGGGTCCATATATTTAATTACTTTCCATCCTGTAGCAGTCAAATAAAGTCGTGGTATAGGTATATAGAGGACTTAGAAACTTCGTGTTTTGCCTTCTGAATTGGATAAATTGTTCCTGAGACAATTTTATATTAAGGATATAAAATCTACAGGAGCAACTTTAAACAAAAAACTGAACCCAATATAAACTAGATTTCCTTGTGTATTAGGTTCTTTTCTAATCACTATGGTCAAATAGCCCACGGAAAGCAGCAAAGCAAGGGAGGGGGTGATTTGGACTCAGAGTTCAAGAGGGTAAAAGAGTGTGTGCAAAGAGCGGGTGATAGAGCTCAGGGTGCCATTGATCACACATACGAACAGGCTCCGAAGAAGAGAGCCTGGAATGGTGGTGTCTTGTGAGCTTCCTATTTCCTTCTTTTTTATTCATTCTGGTAGTCCAGGCCATGGGATAATGGTGATGGCTACATTTATGGCACATCTTTCCTCTTTAGTGAAAACTCTCTAAACACCCTCAGACATGCTTGGAGGTGTGTCTCCTAGGTGATTCCAAGTCTTACAAGCTGACAATGAACATCATCCATTACTGACAACATAGGGAGGGAATGCACAAAGACTAACCATGGCCCTGTTGCCTGATTAATAAAACAGGGATGTAGAGAAAGGATTAAAATATAATCCATATAGCAACCTTGCCTCAGAAACAGTATACATACTACTTAAATCTGTAAATCTGTAATGTAGCCAACTGTGCTGTGTGGTGCTTGTTCAGGTAGAAGAGAAATATACAAAGCCCTTCAAGTTACATTTTATGCTATGAAAAGCTTGAATACAGTCAGCTTTTTGGAACACTCAAGATATGTTTGCCCAGAACAACATTCATATCTCTGCTTAATTGCATCTCTGAGAAGCAGGCTTCTTAAAGTGACATTTACAACAAGAGTAATTTGACTGAAAGACATGGCAAATAAAAGAGGAAAACAAGCAATATCAGATTTGGCTCTGATAGCGTTCATCAGGGTTTAAATGAAGTCAGTAAAGAGTAAGGAGAGTTATTAAGTATAAATACTTCACAAATATTTCTGCCTGGTAGTTACTGTTATTTTTCAATGATCAGTGGGTTTCTGGTCCGAACAACTTTTTAATGGTTTTGAATTGCAAGGGTTGCAACACCTGCAGGTTTCTCTTCTGTGGCAACAGACATTTGTTTACCACTCAAACTTCTCTCAAAGCATGTGGGTTTCTCCACATTTAGCAAATTAGGGGTTGTTAGGGGAAAGAGTATTTTATATAGGGTTCAGTATTCAGCTTATGCTGGCTAGTGACAAATTTTCATTCTCTTGCCCTGGTTCTGTACACTGGCATCACAGGCATTCCCTTTACACAAGCAGCAGTGTTTGTTTCTCCACCATGCACTGGCATACTGGCTCTGCACCACAGCCCTGTGGAGTCAATGCCTTTAGGAGGTGAAAAAGGTCTCACCACTCATTTACCAGGAAACTTACTGACTCTAATTGGACCTTGTTTATCTAGCAACTTTAAATCAATGTAACAAATAGAATCTCAGCTAGCAAGGGGCTTGAAGACCATTTTTCTCACTTCCCTGTATTCAGGCAAGTAAAAAAATAATTACACCTTTAATGACATCAAGGTCTAGTTATTCAGATAAAACTAAAAGCATTGTTGAAAACATCTAGTGACTTTTGCTTGGCATTAGAACTAATGTAGATATCTTTGAAAGGAGAAATATCATTTCTGTGAAAGAATCCATCTTAAATTCTCTCATAACTTGCTATAATGCTTTATCTATGTAAAGTTAATGAAATGATTGGTTAAATGATTTAAAGTATCAATGACCCATGTCCTTTCTAGATTATGTCTAGAACTCTGTCAGAGCTGACCATGTTTACAGCTAGATTTTTTCACTCTCACTACCAAAAATAAACGCTCTTCGGAAAGCAGGGCTCTCTCTCTCTCTCTCTCTCTCTCCTCTCTCTCTCTCTCTCTCTCTCTCTCTCTCTCTCTCCCTCCCTCCCTCCCTCCCTCCCTCCCTCCCTCCCTCCCTCCCTCCCCCTCTCCTCTTAGAGAGATCTGTATGCTGGTGTTTTAACACACTAAAATTGTAGTGTCATGCCTCATTTCTATTGAGTTTTCTGCTCTTCACAGGAGTCATTTGTGAGGCAGATAGGAAGAATGAAGTTGGGTCATCAGAATCCTCCTCCTGTGTCATTGAGGGTAACATGGCATGGTGCCAGGGTTCATTCCACTGCAAGGAGAGCTTCTCTGAGCCCTCTCAAGGACAGACATTTAAAGATAGCACTTTATAGACTTCCCAGATATGTGGAGGTAAGAGTGTGACTCATGCCATGACCCCCTCCACTCCCTGTGTTTTGTGATTTATTGCAGTACTTCATGCATTTTGAGTTTGGTCTCAAATTAGCTTCTCCTTTATAAATGTTTTAATTGCTCAATGCTTCAGTTGTTTCAGTTTTCTGAAGCAGAGAGCAGAATGGAGTGACTGTGTGTTTCATGAGTATGTACATTTAAAACTGGTGTGTAATTTCATTTATTCCTCTAATCAATTTATTTCTTCTCCATTTATTGTGACGTGACAGAGACTGTGATATGATCTGACACAAGGTTTGTAAGTTATTCCTGAAGTACCCAACCAGGGCTCTCCCCATTTGCCCTAGATGTGTACTATTTGCATGCTCTCTTGAAGAGTATCCATGTACAAAGAACATGTAGATGGATACCTGGGGGGAACTCAGCCACCTAGTGGAACTGCTTTCTGACCATGACGTTATCATGTGAAATCTTTGGTTCAACATTCTCTTGGTTCATTTGTCTTAAAATGCAGTTTTCAGTTTTAAGTTTCAGTGATTTCATTGATTCCAGGCAAGGCAAGAGATGAGACTGTGTCACTTGCCTAAGAACCAAGTTAGGATGGGACATGGCAGAGAGCTTTTCCCCAGGCAGACAGTAGGTGGCGCTGTTGCTTAGGAATACTATCAAGCCCCACAGTTTTATTTTTTTGTTTGTTTGTTTTTGTTTTGTTTTTCTTTTCTTTTTCCCATTAAACTCCTGATCAGGTTGTTATCATCACAATCATTCTTTACTAACGAGAAGACAAAAATACAGTCAATGGGAACGTATCCTGGAATTTGACTTCAGCTGCTTCAGTGCTTTCGAAGGGTGATCGGAAGAATGATCCACCCATTCTATTCCTCTTATCTTACGCATATCTAGGAAAGTGTGCACTAAACACAGTTTTTAACATTTATACGTGTTGTCTCCCTCTACATAGGGAGGCTCAATATTATTTGAAATGACTGCAAAATATCTAGGTGTCTGGTTAAAGGAGAAAAATAAGACATTTAAAAATCAATGAAATATTATTAAAGTTTCACAAGCACAGAAGATTGAAAAAGTCTAAGTTGTCCTGTGGATAACTGCTCGTGTGTCATAGTATTTATTTCTGCTCTTCACTGTGCATGATGTTTCAGTCAGTCTCCATTCTTGACTTCCCCACAGTGAGGGACTTGTGATATCTTGGAATTTTGGGTTAAAATAACTCTCTCTTGAGTTGATATTCGTCAGAGTATTTTATCACAGTAGCAGAAATGAAACTAGTCAGAAGTTTTATAGGAAATGTAAAAACTTTTAAGGGATATTCACTATTTGACACCCATGATGTTGTTGGATACAGGGGGAGCTATAAGCTTAAAGTTATTCATGTGCTTCAGTTAAGTCCATATTACTATATTCCCTTCGGTTCTATCAAGTCTTGAAGACTCATTGGTTTTGTTTTTACTTTGTTAATGATTAAAATGTAATAAAAAGGTCCAAGCTAGGTACACACCCTTATTCTCAGCCCAGAGGAACAGGAATTCTCGATCAGTCCCAGTTCTTTAATGAGTTCTATGCTAGTGTGGGCTGCGTGAACACTTGTCTCAAAATAAATAATTAGTACAATTTAAAAGGAAGTGCTCAGACTGATCAGTTGTGTCGTGCTATCTGGCACAAATGCACATCCCACTGGTGATAAACTTAATTTTAAAATACTGAAGTATCATTATTCTTTCAATTTATATGTATTATCTTTTCAAACATCTGCTAAGTTACAGGAAATATTTAGTAGATAGAACATATTTTGAGAAGAGAAATTGCCAAGTCACTTAGTGCAGGAAAACTATTAAAAATGACTGAAGCATTAAAAAGAAACATAGACCAAAGACACTGAGGGACCTTGGCATAAGATTAAAACCCCCAAACTAGAACTGGGCATAGCATGAGAGGATTCTGAAGATGATTAACACCAGTACTATGTTCTGTTCTTAAACATGGCTCTACAACTGACTGCCACAGCAGATAACCTAGACTGCAACTTGAGTCTAGATGAATAATTTAATATAGGATTGTTTAATGCAATTATTACTACCTGCATCTGACTTTCATCTCTTCAGAATACACAGTGCCTTGTCAATTAAATATTTTTAATTGCTCATATGTTGAACATTATAGCTTTTATATAGTAATATAATAGTGAAATACAAGGTAATCTCTAAATTTCCTGTAGGAATATGCAATGTTTTATTTTTAATGTTTTCAACACTGCTTCAGAACTCTAGAGCAATAATTGGGGGATATCTCCTACTGGCTTTAACCTATTGGACTTCTTAAGCTTTCACCAAAATAAAGGAAATCATGTATAAGTATCACACAGCGTTATGATTTGGGGCACTAGACAAAACTGAGGGTTTTTTTCCTAATTAACAATCTGACTTGAGAATAGATCTTTCTTTCTCATTTTAAGTTTAAAAATGATAATATAATTCAGGAGACATTGGAAAACAGTGAGGGTTTGACTTTTAGATTCCTATTATAATGGAAATGCTGCGTAGTCCTCTTATTTTAAAAAAAGTTGTTCAATTTTTCTCTAAAAATCACGAAAAAATAGAGCAAGAATGATTGATATTTGCTGCTATATATATGTGTATATATATAATATATATATATATATATATATATATATGCGATGCTTGCAAGTGCTGCATATTAATCATGTGATTTTTCTCTACTTGAAAGGGAAGGGAATATGCATGACCCAGTAGTAGATCTGACCCAGTAGTGGATCTGAAGGCAGCGTTTTCCCTTGATGACTTTCTCATCCTTTTGCTTTTGCACGCCAAAGTACTTTTGTCCTTTATTTGCCACTAATGCTTATGATAAAAAATTAAATTACTGTTCATCCTTTCAATATGTTTTCCTCAGAGGGACTGTGCTGAAGAACAAACGTTTAAAAGAGGACGTGGGAGGCTTAGTTTTATACACAGCCCTGCTATATTATTCATTGCAATGTATTTTTAATGCCAGAGAAAGAAAAATAAAATGTATGCTAATTTCTAGGGTGCGCCTGGCAGTGATGGAAGGCTGTGGCGCATTCTGGGGCTGCGATGGGAGCTCCTGAGACAATAAGGAGCCTGCTCTCTCCCAGATTCTGGGCTTTGTTTTTAACTCATTAGGAAGGAAGTTTGCAAGGTCTTAAGGCATCATTGCCTACTAGCTAATTCATCTTCGTCTTCACATGTGTTACTGAGGTAGGGGTCATAGAGTCAAGATCATGAAAATGATAACAAGGCAGAACAAAATAGGGCTTGTAGAAACAGTTCAGTGGACCAAGCTCTGACAGGCAAGTCTGAGGACCAGAGTTCAAATCCCCAGGACACACGTGGATAAAAGCCCGATGTGGAAGCCCACATCTGTAATCCCAAAGTATGTAACAGAGGAAGAGGACGTCATCTGGGAACAGCAAGGAAGAAACAGGAAAGACTATCAGTTATAGCCTTGACTTTGGACTGCCTGGCTACCAGAGCTTTGGGGAATCACATGTAAAGTACGCAATTGGTGGATGTTTGCTATAGTAGCTTGCATGGACAGGTACTGGCCTAAAAATCATTAACTTTCAGTCTAAAGCTATTTTTAAATAGTCAATGTGGGTATCTGAAATGATTCATTAACATAATTGTATGCACAATTATAATGTACAACTCTTCAAAAATGTTGAAATATTACAACAATATTAATGCTACTTCTCTTAGTGTATCATTTACTTTATATTTCCACATCAAACACACACACACACACATACACACAAACACACATAAATCACACACACACAAACCACACACACACCTCACACAATACTTATATGTTTATAATAAAATGAAATTTTTTCTTCTTTTATTAAAATATGTTTTCCTAAGGTAATTTATCCTGATTAAGGTTCCCTTCCCTCTACTCCTTCCAGTTTCTCCCACCTCCTCTCCCATCCAGATCCATCCCCCTTTCTGTCTCTCATCAGAAAACAAAAAGGCTGCTTGGGCAGAAGATACGCAGAGGCCACCCGCCTTCATGAGCTTGGCGAGGAGAGGACAGAGGACAACCAGAGGTCCACCAGCCACATGAGCCACCTGCAGCCAGAGCAACTACAATGTGCAAGTATCTGGTGGACAGCTGAGAAAGAGAGAAGCAGAACAGTTCAAGCATTGTGAAGTGACACGGAACTGGAGGAACAGCTAGTTGAGGCTACGGTGAAATTCCAGCCCACGCTGCCACTGAAGATCATGTCTGGGTCTGTGCCCATGCAGCAGCAGGGGTCTGTGTCGGAGTCTGTGGATCGAATTACCAGTAAAGACCATGTGGATGTCTCTGTTTTGGACTATGGCCTGAGGCTGTGTTGATGTCCAAGGGCTATGTAGGGCTAGCCTGCCCTCACTGGCTGTAGCCCTCAGGCAAGTGATATATGCCCTGGAGTGGTATAGCTGGGTCTTCAGGTAGAACTATTCCCAGTTTTCTGAGAAACCACCAAATTGATTCCCAGAGTGATTGTACAAGTGTGTAATCCCATTAGCAATGTAGGAGTGTGCCTCTTGCTCCAAATCCTTGTCAACATGTCAACATGTTGGTTTATTTTATTTTATTATATTATTATTTTTTTTAATTCTTGGCTATTCTGATGGTCAAGTGGAATCTCCAACTCATTTTGGTTTACATTTTCCTTGATGACTAAGGTGGTTGAACATTTCTTTGAGTGCTTCTCACTCATTCAAGATTCCTCTGTTGATAATTCTAGGTTTAGCTCTGTATCCCATTTTTTAATTGGGTTATTTGGATGTTGGTGTCTAACTTTTTGAGTTCTTTATATATTTTTTATATTAGCCCTCTGTCAGATATAGGGTTAGTGATGACCTTTTCCAAATCTAAAGGCTGTATTTTTTTTTTTTTTACTATTGATGGTGTCTTTGGACTTACAGAAGGTTTTCAGTTTCATGAAGTCCATGTATTAATTGTTGATCAGGAAATTGTCTCCTGTACCAATGAGTTGAACATTGTTCCCCACTTTCTGTTCTACTGGATTTAGTCTATCTGGTTTTATATTGAGGTCTTTGATCCACCTGGATTTGAATTTTTTTCAGGGTGATAAATTTGGTTCTATTTGCCTTCTCTATTCAAACACCCAGTTAGACCAGCACCATTTGTTGAAGATGTTCTTTCTTTTAATTGTCTAGTTTGGCTTCTTCGCTAAAAATCAAGTGTAGGTGTGTTGGTTCATTTCTGGGTCTTCGATTTGATTCCATTGATCTGTCTGTTTCTATACTAGTACCATGCAGGATTTTTTTTTTTTTTATTACTACTGATCTGTAGTACATCTTGAAGTCAGGGATGGTGATACCTCCAGAAGTTCTTTTATTGTACAGGACTGTTTTTGGTATCCTTAGATTTTTGTTCTTCCATATGAAGTTGAGAATTTTTCTTTCAAGTTCTGGAAGGGATTGGTTTGGAATTTTGATGCAAATTGCATTGAATCTGTAATTGCTTTTGGTAAAATAGCCATTTTCACTATGTTAATCCTACCGATCCACGAGCATGGGCAATCTTTCTGACTTCTGAGATCTTCTTCAATTTTTTTCTTCAGAGACTTGAAGTTCTTGTCATACAAGTCTTTCACTTGCTTGGTTCCAGTAACACCACAGTATTTTATATGATTTGTAGCTATTGAAAAGGATATTCCCTAATATTTCTCAGCATGTTTATTGTTTGTATAAAGGGGGGCTACTGATTTTTTTGAGTTAGTTTTGTGTCCAGACACTTTGTTGAACGTAGTAATCAGCTGTAGGAGCTTTCTGGTAGAAATTTTGTGGTCACTTATGTATACAATCATACCACCTGTGAACAGCAATTCTTTGACTTCTTCCATTTCAATTTATATCCACTAGATCTCCTTTAGTTGTGTTATTGCTTTAGGTAGGACTTTAAGTACTGTATTAAAGAGATAGGGAGAGAGTGGAAAGCCTTGTCTTATTTTCGTTTTTTATTTTCTTTTGGGGGTGGGTTGAAAGGGCAAATGGTGGATATAGAAGGGCAGGGAGATGAGTGGTATTGAAGTGGATGAAGAGAATCATAGAAAGTAAAATAAACATGCTTCTAAGGGATAATAAGAAAATAAAATATAATAAAATAAATAGAAAACTAACACCTCATAATAGGACAAAAGAAACAAAAGGAAAAGAGTCCAAGAAATGACACAAGAAAGGGATATAGATGTGGAGACCCACTTGTTCACATACTCAAAAATCCAATAAAAACACGAACCCGACAGTGATAAGATATACACACTAGGCCTTTAAGAAACAAAGAGAAAAATATATGTATTATAACATAAAATACAAAATAAAAATAAAATAAAATTCTAAGATAAAAAGTAGAGCTATGCCATGACATTACGAGACCAGGAACCTCCAAATATGTTGTTGGGTTTGTTTTCTGTTCATGGTCTCCTGCTGTGCATGGTGCCACCATTACAATTGTTTGTTGCCTCAGTTATAATCTCAGAGGAAACTACAAGTGGTTATCAGTTGGAGACAGGATGAAATCTCAAAGTAGTTTTGATTTGCGTTTCCCTGATGGCTAAAGATTTTTTAAAGCTTCGTTAAGTTTCTCAGCCATTTGCCTTTTGTCTTTTGAGAATTCTGTTTAGATCTGTATCCCACGTTTAAATTGCGTTGTTGTTTGTTTTCTTGATGTCCAATTGTTCAAATTCTTTATATATTTTAAATATAGCCCTCAACTGGATATGCAGCTGGTAAAAATCGTTTCCCATTCTGTAGGTTGCCACTTTGTCTGAATGATGGTGTTCTTTCCTGTGCAGAAGCTTTTCAGTTTCATGATGTCCCGTTTATTAATTGTTGTTCTTAGTGCCTGTGCCTATTCCATCCTGTTCATAAACTCTTCTCTTGTGCCAATGCATTCCAGGCTATTCCCCACTTCCTCTTGTCAGGATCAGTATGTCTGGTTTTATGTGGAGGTCCTTGGTCTATTTTGACTTGAGTTTTGTGCAGGATGATGAGTATGGATCTGTTTGCATCTTCTACCTACAGCTATCCTGCATCATTTCTTTTTTTTTTGAAGATGCTGCCTCACTCCCCTCCCCTCTCCCCGAGTATATATTTCTGACTTGTTTATAAGAAAAATATCAGGTGTTTATTGGTATGGAGATTTATGTCTGTATCTTCAGTTTGATTTCATTTCAGTTCAGTTCAACATATCTGTTTTAAGCCAATATCATGCTGTCCAATTACCCTAACTCTGTAGCACAATTTGACATTAGAAAGGATGATGCCTTCTGTAGTTTGTTCATTGTTTTAGCTGTTCTGCATTTTTTTTATGTTCCTAAATGAAATGGAAGTTATTTTTTCAGGATATATGAAGAATTGCTGAAATTTTGATGGGGATTGCATTGGATCTGTAGGTTGCTTTTGCCGTCATGGCCATTTTTACCCTATTAATCCTACCTATGAGCATCGGAGATCTTTTTCTCTTCTGTTATCTTCTTCAAGCTCTTTCTTCAATGACTTAGTATACATTATTTAGTATACAGATATCTCATATGCTTTGTTAGAGTTACCCAAGATAATTTATATTATTTGAGGCTATTGTGAAAGGTGTTGTTTGCTGGTTTGTTTCTCAGTGTGTTTATCATTTGTATATTGGAGGGCTACTGATTGTTGTGAGTTAATCTTATATCCAGTTCCATTCATGAAATATCAGCTAGAGTAATTTCCCTGTGGATATTTCAGGGAATATATATATATTCATATCATCTGCAAATACAGATACTCTGACTTCTTCCTTTCCATTTTATATCCACTTGATCTCCTTTAGTTATCTTATTGCTCTAGCTAAAACTTGAAACACTATAATAGATATATAGAGAGTGAAGAACCTTGACTTGTTTCTGATTTTAGTGGAATTACTTTGAGTTTCTCTCCATTTAAGTTGATATTGGCTATGTGCTTACGGCCAACTGCCTCATTATCTTGAAGTATGTTCCTTGCATCCCCAATCTCTCCAGTACTTTTATCATGAAGGGGTGCTGGATTTTGTTAAAAGACTTTTCTGCATCTAATTTATTCCTTGTGCTTACTTAGATATGGTTAACCTCTTAGACTGGAATTTTTTCCTTATAGAGCCTTTTCTGTAGGGGTGGAATGTTAGTTGTTGCTTACATTTTGTTTTATATCAGAATGTCTTATTTTCTCCATCTATTGTGATGTAAAATGTTGTTGAGTATGGTATCTGGGCTTACATATGTGGTCTGTGGGATGTTTGTTCAGACTTTTCTGGCATTTAGAGTTTTCACTGAGAAGTCAGTTGTTGTTATAATGAGTCTGTAAGCTATTTGGCTTCCCCCAACCCCTGCAGCTTTTAATAGTCTTTCTTTGTTCTGTATATTTAGTGGTTTGATTTTCTTGTGCTGAAAGCAATGTTGTTTCTAGCCCAGTCTACTTGGTGTGTTCTGTATGCTTCTTGTAACTTGATAGGAATTTCTTTGTTTAGGTTAGGGGAACTTCTTCTATGATTTTGTTGAAAACATTTTCTGTGCCTTTGACCTGGGTTTCTCCTTCCTCCTGTATTCCTGTGATTCTTAGATTAAGGCTTTTCATAATGTTCTAGATGTTTTGTTACAGAAATATTTTGGATTTAGCATTTTCTTTGACTGAGGTATGGATTTCTTCTATCGTGTCTTCTATGCCTGAGATTCTCTTGTTCATATGTTTTGTCCTGTTGGTAAGACTTGTCTCTAAATTTTTTAGTTAATTAATTTATTTGTATCAAATGCTGCTCATTCCAGGTACCCCACAGAGACCATCTCCCATATCCTCTCCTCTTCTCTGAGAGTGTGGTCTCCCTGCTACGTATCTCCCCACTCTGGCACATCAAGTCTCTGCCAGGGTATGTGTATCCTTTCTCACTAAGGCCAGAAAGGCAGTCCTGTTGGGGTACAGGTACCATAATCAGGCTACAGTTTTAGAGAGATCCTCTGCTCTAGTTGTTGGGGGGCACACATGAAGATTGAGCTGCATGTCTGCTATATATGTATAGGGAGCCTCATTCCAGCCATGTATGTGTATGCTCTTTGGTTGATGGCTCAGTCTCTGAGGGCTCCCAGAGGGCTAGGCTAGTTGATTCTATCGGTCCTCTTGTGGGGTTCCTTTCCCCTTTAGGGTATTCAGTCCTTCCCCCAATCTTCCATAAGAGTCCCTGACCTCCTTTCAATGTTTGGCTGTGAGTATCTGCATCTATTTTAGTGAGCTGCTGGGTAGACCTATCAGAGGATAGGTATGCTAGGTTCTTGTCTGCAAGCATAACAGAGGGTCATTAATAATGTTAGGAATTGGCATTTGCCCATTGGGATGGGTTTTAATTTGGACTGGTTATTGGTTGGCCATTCCCTCAGTCTCTGCTCTATCTTTTTCCCTGCATTTCTTTTAGACAGGACAAATTTTGGGTCAAAAGTTTTTTTGTGTAGACTATTATTCTTATTCCTCTACTAGGTGTTTTGTCTGGCTATTGGAGGTGGCCTCTTCAGGTTCCATGTCTCCACTGTTAGGCATCTTGGCTAAGGTTATCAGCATTGACTCCTGGGAGCCTCCTCAATCTCAGATCTCTGAGACTTTCTAAGGATTCCCCTACAATCCTCTTACAGCTGCAGACTTCTATATATTCTTGTCTTTCTGTCTTTCTCTTTTCTCTCTGTATACCTGTTCCTGCAACCCTATGCTGCTCCCCTCCCCTCTCTGACCTACTTCCCTCTCTCCCTCTGCCTCCTATGACTATTTTGTTCCACTTTTAAGTGTGATTCAAGCATCCTCACTTTGGCCTTCCTGCTATTTAACTTTTTTGGGTCTATGGGGTGTATCACGGGTATTCTGTACTTTATGACCAATATCTACTTATCAGTGAGTGAGTACATATCTTGCATATCTTTTGGGGTCTGAGTTACCTCACTCAGTATGGTATTTCTTAGTTTCAAACATTTGCCTGCAAAATTCATGATGTCCTTGTTTTTAATAGATTAGTAGTATTCCGTTGTGTAAATGAATCACATTTTCTGTATCGATTCTTCTGTTGCAGGACTAGGTTGCTTCCAATGTCTAAGTTCCTTAATTCTTTTACTTCTAGATTTCCCTCAGTTTGGGTGTTCTTTATTGATTCTACTTCTACCATTGAGTTTTAAACTATTTTATTCATTCTCATCCACTCTTTGTGTTTATTCATTTTTTTTTTCTTTAAGGATTTCTGTCATATTCATAAAATCTATTTTACAGTCTTTTTTTGTGTGTGCTTTGGCCATGTTTCAGGTCAGTGTTCAGGGCCTGCTGTGGTATGGTTGCTGAACCACAGTGGAGACAGATTTTTCTGGCTGTTACTGTGTTTTTATACGGTGTCTAAGCATCTGGGTATGGGAAGATTGTAATCCTAGGTGCTGATATCTAGTCTTTTCTTGGTTGATCTGGTGTTTTGTTCTTTATTTTCTCTCACCTTCTCTGGTTCTTAGGTGGGTATGGTAGTAGCGTGTTGCCTGATAGGCACTTCTTCTGGTATCTTGCTAGACTGATGGACATTGGTGGTTCAGGGAAATGTATGATTCTAGGTATATGGAGCTTTTGCTTAGTAATGGGGATGCACTGGGGTGGTAGAACTGCGGAGGTCCACAGGAGGAAGGAAAATATGACATTTCACTAGGATCCACTTATTATCCCCAAAAGTGGGTAGAGAATGAGGTGAAGCTACAGCAGGTAGTCCATCAGAGCTGGGGATGAGTTTGGGCATTAGATATGGAGGAGAGGAAGGAAAGTGAAGGCCTGAAGCTCTCCTACTTGCTTTGCCAGCCTACTTGCTTCTCTGTCAGGCTTGACTGAAGGGTTCTTAGGAAATGCCTACTGGTATTGGGAACAGAGGTAACAAACAGGTTAAGTGGGGAGGAGGGCTGCAAGAGAAGATCTGTGTAATCCGCCAGATATGAAGACAGAGGCAGGTGAAGCAGGTGGGTGAATTGGGTGGTGTGAGACATAGGGCATGGACTGAGAGGGGAGGAGATGTGAAGTGAAGGTCTGCAGCGAGCCTCCCTGCTTCCCTGGCTTAAGTGGCCTGTGGGTTCCCAGCGAGAAATCCATGTGGAATTGGGGGCTAGATAAAGTGAAGAGTAGGAGGAACGATGGAGAGGAGGTCTTTGTGAGTGATCCTGTGGAGATGGGGACAGAGAAAAGGGGGCAGCTGCAGAAAGTGGTCTGCTACAGAGCTAGGGAAGAGACTACAGGAACAAATTTGGAGATTTGGAGGGAGAGATAAAGATCTTCAGGTTGCCTACCTGCTCTCCTGGCTGACGTGTTTCAGAAAGTCTCTTTCTCCTTAGCAGGCATGTCAGTCAGGGCCTGTGTGAGCAGGGGTGCAGTGACATCGTGCACTGACAACTCAGTCTTGTTCCTTCTTTCCTTCTTTCCTTCTTTCCTTCTTTCCTTCTTTCCTTCTTTCCTTCCTTCCTTCCTTCCTTCCTTCCTTCCTTCCTTCCTTCCTTCCTTCCTTCCTTCCTTCCTTTCTTCTTTCCTTCCTTCCTTCCTTTTTCAGAAAAACAATACCATAGGTAAATAAGAATAACTTTTTTCTGATCTATGAAATTCATATATTTTATGGTGGTAAAACATTCATTGAAAACTTTCAGCAGTATTTCCTTGAAATAAACTCTCATTCTTATTCTGTCAATGAACTTCATGTAGACATTTTCTTCCTTTCTTTATAAATAATAGATTGTATTCTCACTCAGGTTCAGCTGGAGAAAGAAGTGGACAGCCTGTTTCTTCAAGTATTTGTTGATCCTTTTATGATTATCATTTACAGAAAATTAAAATATCTGAATGTCATTGCCTCTGCCCAAACTATAGTCAGAGGAATGCAAAGATCAGAACTTGAGGTCAGCCGGGCGGTGGTGGCGCACGCCTTTAATCCCAGCACTTGGGAGGCAGAGGCAGGCAGATTTCTAGTTTGAGGCCAGCCTGGTCTACAGAGTGAGTTCTAGGACAGCCCAGGCTACACAGAGAAACCCTGTCTCGAAAAACCAAAAAAAACGAACAACAACAACAACAAAAGACAAAACAATAGAACTTGAGGTCAGGCAAAGAAAAAACTCATGAACAATGAGAAGACACACAGAAGAGACAAGGTGTAAAGACCAGGAGTAGGCAGCAAAATTCACCCTTTTTTGCTCCTGAGAAATTAAATGGCATCTACTCTCTGTTGTCTGTGTATATGTGTAGTAGACCTAGGACTAAACACTTTGAAGGCACCCATTGTTTAACTGGCATATTTGGAACAATAAACATTACCCTTGAATTCCAAAGAGGATAAATAACTTGTTCACAGCCGGAATGACATGGAGTGCCTTGGACCTTAGGCCCATCAGTACTTACCTATCGCTGTGCCGACTGCCCATTTAATGAACACACTAGCTCATTTCTAAGATTTTGTATCACATGTGGCTTCTTTATTATAGTTAATGACAAAGTATAGAGACAAGGGCTTAAACGTGCATTTTCTATATTATTTTATGTTCTCATATAATCTTACTCTAGAGACAATCAATTTTAAAGTGTAGACATGTAGCCAATTTTATGGTTCAGCTCTTTATTTTCCTTGTATGTAATCTATAAGAAACCATTCTTTCATTTAAATGCTAATTGTGTTCACACATGTGGCTAAAAATATTAAACATAACAGAAAAATTTAATATCACTGCTCGTTGCTTGTCTCATTCTCCAGAGGAACTTAAAAAAGTGAACACAGCTTAAGGATTTTAAAATTTTATTTATTTATTTATTTATTTATTTATTTATTTATTTAATTTATATGAGTGATCTATCTCCACACACACCTAGAGGAGGGACTCAGATCCCATTACAGATGGCTGTGAGGTACCACACGGTTGCTAGGAACTAAACTCAGGCCCTCTAGAAAAACAGCTGATTCTCTAGCCCATTTTTAAAAATCTATTTTTGAAAATTTATTTATTATTTTTTAAATGTAGGAGTGCTTTGTCTGCATGTATACCTACATGGCAGAAGAGAGCATTAGATCCCTATATAGATGGTCATGAGCCACCATCTCATTGGTGCCTGGGAATTGAGCTCAAGACCTCAGAAGAGCAGCCATGTTCTTCACCACTGAGCCATCTCACCTGTCAGTGGCACATATTTTTAACCATAGGTATTTTAAACTTACATCCTTCATATTAAAAAGTTATTTGTATTATTTTTGTTTTTTACTTAGAATTCTGAATTACACTTTATTTACATTATTTATTTATCTATTTATTTATTATTATTGTGTGTGTGTGTGTGTTCGTGCCATTATGACACACATATTGAGATCAGAGAATGGCTCTGTAGAGTCAGTTCTCTGCTTCTACCCTGTGGGTTTTGGAATCAACTCAAGCCATTAGGCTTGGCAGCACGCACCTTTATCCTCTGAACCATCTTGCAAACTCTGATTCTTAATATTAGGGTTGTGGTTGGACTCAGTGCTACAGTAGAAACTGATTCTTGTTTTATGCACACAATACTAAGCCTTATGAAGATGTTCATCAGGATTTCAGTGTGCCTTCCTCCTCTTCTTCCTTCCATTTGTCCTACCCTCCTCTTTCCTTTTTCTTCCTTTATTCTTTTCTTTCCGTGACTTAGGTTTTTGGTTCCCTCTATTTTCTCTGCATCCTCTGGGGTCTACTTCTTGTTTATCTTATCTCGACTCTATTCCAGCAAGGTCTGATGAGTACTCCTTAGATTTTCATCATAAAAATGAGGAAATATAGAATAGCTATATTCTTATTCCACTTTTCACATTTTAAAAACATAAACATTCACATTTGAGTAGCATGTATGAAGTCATATCTGTATTGTGAACGTTTAGGGCTCTGCTGCCAGCATGTGTTCTCTCTGATAAGAGTGGACCACTTTGGTTCTGCAGAGTGGCTCCTCTTCCTTTTACACTGATGTTTTCAAATGAATGCCTTGAGAAGTGGCCATGTGTATCACACACCTAGGGAACTAATACTGATCAACTGGCTAGAAATGAATGCCCATCTTAAACAACTGACTAAACACACTTGGTACCAGCCTAGGTATTGTTTCTTATTTTGATGGACAGGCAAGTGAGTTCTTTGTTCTAGGACATAGGTCTGAGAGGATGTAGTTTCCAGTTGTGAGCAAGAATCTTGATAGGATGTGTTGCTGAGCTGGTCATATAGACTGAGTCAGAAACTGCAAAGTGATCAGTGTCTGGAAACAGAGGTCAAGTCTCTAATCAATTGCATTCAGAATCTGAGGATTCCTCTGTTGTGTGAACAAGCCTTTTCTTATTAAGAAAGCCTAAGCTTAGGTTTCTGTTATGCTGACCAAAAGAATCTTTTGTGGAATATTTACAATGGCTGCAAAATCTTCAATATACCACCTGCTGACAGCTTGAATCAATGTCATGTTTTCCAGATTGACTCCTAGAAGCATCCGACTGCTATACCTTATAAAATATGGTGTGCTCTGTCTTAAAGAAGTCAGCAACTTCCATATTTTTTCTCTTTGCACATATTTCCTTGGAACTCCGAGATACTATGGAAAAATTCAACAGCTCTGGTGTTGCTATGCTGAAGGGACCATGAGAAAGCTCACTGGTAAATCATCCTGCCTGTGGTAGTCTTTTACCCAAGGCATTGACATGTGACTGAAGCTACTGGGATTTCCAGTCCAACCGGCCCATTTGAGACTCACTTGCCTAGAGAAATAAGTTGTCAGCTATTCTGTGTGACCTTGTTGTTGGAATCACACTTGGATTTGTGGTCTTTGTGATCGGTGGAATAAATTTAGACAAAACAGAACATACTATAGAAGACAGGCTGCATTTATTGTTGATTGTGAGTCACTCTCAAACAGGACATTAGGTAATGCCAAAATGGGCCATTGTGCAGAGCTTCACATAGGTTGTATACTATTTTTGAAGTCACTGGAGCAGGACTCTTTCTTATTTGTCAGAAAAATCTCCTTATAGAAGAAGACAGTGGTGGCCTCACAATCCTTTGGGTAATTTAGAAATTTGTGTTTCCATCTAGGGTCAGAAATATGGTTTAGCTCCCATACAGATCCCATTTTTTTTTTTACCCATACTCATGTAATAGGACATATCAAAAAGAAATAAGGAAAAAACAGCAATAGGCCTGACATACATGCATGCTAACACAAAGTCTTGGGTCTCTGTAGAAAAACACTGAAACAGATGGCTATAAGCTATTGTAAACAGGCAGCTTTTGTGGAAATGTACCAGCCTGAGTAGTCATAGACTTTGTAAATAGGTAGCCTCGGTGGATAGTACCAACTTAGATAAGGACAAGTGAATCATAGGCAGAGTCATAGTGACCTGTCCCCTGAACCTTCACCCAGCCAATATCCTGTTCTGTAAGATATCTGTACTCCCCCTGAACACCTATGCCCCAGTGTCATCCCCTTCCCCATGTCCTGCCTTTTTGTGTTTATAACCCCTGTGTGAATAAGTAAAAATTTGATTAAAAAAAAAAAAGAAAGAAGAAACAAAATAAAATCTATAAAACAGTCATAAATTCAAGAGAAATTACTATTCCATAACTTGAGAGTAGATTTTTATAATTTCTTAGAATTCATTTATTTAATTAGCAATTGTGGCTAATTAGTTACCTTAAAATATTATATATAATCAGGAAGTGTTGAAAAGGAAAAAAAAAATCTTTCCCAGTAGGACAGCAACAAATGAGCTGAAATGGTTTTCAGAGGAGAGATGAAAATAGATGTTTTTGTTTCAAGATGTGATTGGTATCACATGAGTGCTTTTCCATTATTGCAATTTTAATAAAATGACCTATCCTAACTGGTTCTTTGGCTTTAGTAAGGGATGTTGTACCTAGTACACAGGTTAGACATGTGTATAGCATGACATGAGTCATAAAATAGCCATATAAAGTTGAAGGCATTTTGATGACTGTATGCCAAATTCTCACATACAATGTTTGCATCATGAAGACATTAGCAAAAAGGGATTTCTACTCTGAATAGCAGCATTTATTTTTTTCCCCGAGGAAAGATATGTAGCTCCTATACAAAATGATGTTTGTGTTGGAAAACAACTTTCAATTATTGCTAAAGAAATACCAATTACAAAAGAAGAAAAGAAGAGATAATTTATGTTCAGAGATAAAAAGATGGCAATTCTGATGGCTAAGCATACTGGGGTAAAATGTGAAACTGTCTGGAAGGGTGGTGATGTGGATGTAGCCTGTGACTCTGCCCTCAGGGATCATATGCTGATATTGTTCCATGAGGGCAATGAGAGCAGAGATTACAAAAGCTGGTTTGGAAGCCCTGTGAGTACACATGGTGAATAATCATCTTCTGTGGGGAGTCACATCAACGTTACTTGGAGTGATTCAAGGCTTATATAATTTGGGGAATTAAGAGTAGGAACATCCTAGCCTGGACAAAGGTCATAGACTGAAGGTTTAAGGGTACCAGAAATGCCTCATTAGCATGGGGAAGCATTTCTGGAATCTTGTGTGCTAGCTGAATGGGTTCTTATCAGGAGAGAGGAATTTGAGCCTGTAATCTAATTAACACTATGTGGCATTCTGCACGTAGGGGTGTGAGGGTTTTTGAAGTCCTCAAACAAGGTCAGAGAAGAAGCCCTGCCAATGAAGGAAGTCCTCCATATTGTGCTGAGCCCAGAAGGCTATCAGACAATGGTAGACTTAATTATCTGAGTTTTCTGACAATATGGTAGACATTATGGCTTAGAGGACATTTAAATTTTGGTACTAGTCCCTTTTGTGTTGGACACATATCTGAAACTTCTACATACCATTATAGTATGATATTTTCCCTTTGTTTTGTACATGACAGACAAACAATTGTGAAAGTAACCAAAAAAATATGAGTGGCACATGTGATGGGTCATATTCATTGTCAACATGATTGGATTCTCAATCACCATGGAGACACACCTCTGGGTATATGGTGATGAAGGTATTTATAGAAAGGTTTACTGAAGGGCACTTTGAATGAGGTCAGCACCACATGGCATGGGGTCCCTAATAGAATATCAAAGGGGAAAGCAAATTGAGCCCAGCACTCATGGCTCCTTGTTTCCCAACTAAACTTACATTTTTACCAGAAACTTCACACTATGGCCTTCACACATACTTTCCTTGTCATGGAGGACTATATCCCTTCAAATATTAACCTGAGAAAACCCCCTTTTAAATTTCTTTTTGGTCAGTTATTTTGTCACAATAATGAGATAAGCAAGTAGTAGTGAAATAATGTTGAAAAATCTATGCTATGGCAAAATTACTACTTTAAAAGGCTGAAGCAGACAGTAATTTCTTCTGCTAGAAAGCACTGACCTGTTACAGGCTGCAGGCATGGAGATCGATCCTTGTCCGTCAGCTTTCCTCTGGAGTCCTACCTCTGGGGGTCCTGGAACGGCAGGGCCTCACACTGCAGAAACCTGCACAGAATTTGGGCAGAATATCTGTGATGACAGGTTCTACCTTAGAGAAGAAGTCACCCACTGAGCAGAGTTGAGCCTGTCAACAATGACATCAGTAACCACTCCTTTGATAAATAAGGACTTTTTTGAATGAGAACTGAGACCATGGCTAACCACACTGTACCTCAGCCTATTAAAATTGATTGATTATGCATATCATCTTCCTTACTTTTATCAGAATTCTTTCTCTATGTAAACCTAGAACTCATGTCAGGACCCATGGGCTCAGGACCACTGGATGACTGTTCTTCTTTCCAGTATGGCCATACTGAATACATCTTTTTGTTCTGAATTCCACGATTATTTCTTTTTAAACTAACACATATTGGCGGTGAGTTTCTGAGCCTAGCTTTTTTTTCCTTTTGAGATTTCCAGATCCAAACCCAGCCCTTTCTCTAAAGCTTCTAATAATAAAGCTTCTAATATTTTCTAGATATGTGCTCAGAAGGTGATCCTTAGAAAAACAAACAAAACGGTAATTCCATGCCATATATTGCCCTCTGCATTGATCCAGCACTATGAAATCAATTTTTTTTTTTATAAAAAAGGTAAAGGGACAGACCATCTTTCATGATGCTTCAAATTTAGCTAAAAAATAATTTAAGATCACATGAAAGGAAAATTATTTCAATACAATTGAAATGTAATAAAGCTAGAGGTGGTTGCTTAATTATTCTCGGGCATTTTATAAATGTTAAATGTTGGTTTATCTTCAGAGTGATGATTACAAACTTTTCCATTGTTTAGAGAATGTCACAGTTAGACCTTCCCCCTCTCTTTCCTTGTCACAAAGCAGTTTTCCATAACAACCTTTTAAGTGGCCTCAAGTGACATGATTTATTTTCCCTTGCTGCTTTGTAACTTGGAAGCCAAATTTTCAGTGATCTGATACATTTTTCTTTGAAGCTTTTCCAAGTTAATGTCATGAAGAACCTGTCACTACTGCCTCTTCAAGTCTACAGGGCTGAAACACGTGGAGAACAGACACACATTCATTCCAGACTTTCTATTAGATTCTGCAGTTTACAGGCTAAGAAGAATATGAAATCATGTTTTCATTAAACACCTTTTAATTTTCAGCATGTGTCCATGTATGCTCATGTGTGTAGAGGTGCATGTTTGTGTTCAAGTGTACATGTGCTTGTGTGTGTCAATGCATGTACAGACCAACCTTAGGTGTCACTCCTCAGGTACAATCTATCTTGTGTTTTTTAGATGCCCTGTAACCTGCAGATGAAGTTAGGCTGATTGGCCAATGAGCTGCACATATGCACCTGTCTCTGCTCCTCCAGTGCTGGAATAGAAGCAAATGTCACGGTACTAGGCTTTCTTACTCGTGTTTCAGAGATCAAACTCAGGTCCCCATGCTTGTATGACAAATAATTTTACTGACTAAACTCTCTCTTAGCTTTATTAACTTCTACTTAATGGTGTGGAATTACATTTAGATATTTTTTCTAGGTATGGATCACTAAAAACAAAATTCAATCTTATTCATTCTTTCTATTTGAGCCTGTTGGGACTTATCCCAACAGATAATACAGCACAGATTCTTATGGTAACTTACAGGAAGCATGACTCCATAGCCATGGCAATGAAATAAGTAGAATGACAAACTTACAAGAAGAGCTATGCTAATAGTAGTTGAGCTAGTAACACACCCAAGTAGAAGGAATAGGGTCTTAGGTTTGGTCTTCTCACTGTGTCTTAGATTCCTGGATGTTCTGGGTTAGGAGCTTTTTGCATTTTGCATTTTGTTGTGTTAATGTTTTCCATGGTATCTTCTGCGCATGAGATTCTCTCGTCTATCTCTTGTATTCTGTTGGTGATGCTTGCATCTATGACTCCTGATCTCTTTCCTACGTTTTCTATCTCCAGAGTAGTCTCCCTTTGAGATTTCTTTATTGTTTCTATTTCCATTTTTAGATCCTGGACGGTTTTGTTCAATTCCTTCACCTGTTTGGTTGTCTTTTCTTGCAATTCTTTAAGGGATTTTTGTGTTTCCTCTTTAAGAGCTTCAATCTGTTTACCTGTGTTCTCTTTCAATTCTTTAAAGGATTTTTGTGTTTCCTCTTTAAGGGCTTCTACCTGTTTACCTGTGTTCTCCTGTATTTCTTTAAGGGAGTTACTTATGTTCTTCTTAAAATCCTCTATCATCATTATGAGAAGATGAGAGTGAAGATTCCCAATTTAAAGGGACAGTGAATATCTTCAACAAAATTATAGAGGAAAATTTCCCCAACCTAACGAATGAGATGCCCATAAAACATACAAGAAGCCTACAGAACACCAAACAGACTAGACCAGAAAAGAAATACCTCCCGTCACATAATAATCAAAACACCAAATGCACAAAACAAAGAAAAAATGCTAAAAGCAGTAAGGGAAAAAGGTCAAATAACATATAAAGGCAGACCTATAAGAATTACACCAGACTTTTCACCAGAGACTATAAAAGCCAGAAGATCATGGACTGATATCATATAGACCCTAAGAGAACACAAATACCAGCCCAGACTGCTATATCCAGCAAAACTCTCAATCACTATAGATGAAGAAACCAAGATATCCCATGACAAAACCAAATTTGCACAATATCTTCCCACAAACCCAGCACTTCAAAGGATAATTGATGGAAAACACCAACACAAGGAAGGAAACTAAAACCTAGAAAAAGCATAGAAGTAATCTTTCAACAACCCCAAAAAAAGATAGCTACACAAACATAATTCTACCTCTAATAACAAAAATAATAGGAAACAACAATCATTTTTCCTTAATATCTCTTAACATCAATGGACTCAATTCTCCAATAAAAAGACGTAGACTATCAGACTGGATACATAAACAGGATCCAGAATTTTGCTGCATACAAGAAACGCACCTCAGTGACAAAGACAGACATTACCTCAGAGTAAAAGGCTGGAAAAAAAATTTCCAAGCAAATGGTCCCAAGAAACAAGCTGGAGTAGCCATTTTAATATAAAAAAAAATCGACTTTCAACCAAAAGTAACAAAAAAGATAAGGAAGGACACTTCATACTCATCAAAGGAAAAATCTACCAAGAAGAACTCTCAATTCTGAACATCTATGCTCCAAATGCAAGGGCACCCACATACATAAAAGAAACTTTACTAAAGCTCAAAGCACACATTGCACCTCAAACAATATAGTGGGGGATTTTAACACCCTGCTCTCTCCAATGGACATATCATGGAAACAGAAACTAAACAAAGACACATTGAAATTAACAGAAGTTATGAACCAAATGGATTTAACAGATATCTGTAGAACATTTCATCCTAAAGCAAAAGAATATACCTTTTCCTCAGCACCTCATGGTACCTTCTCTAAAATAGACCATATAATTGGTCACAAAACAGTCTTAACAGATACAAAAAAGATTGAAATAATCCCTTGCATCCTATCAGATCACCACGAACTAAGGCTGGTCTTTAATAATGACAAACCCAAGGGAAAACCCACATGCATGTGAAAAGTGAACAATGCTCTACTCAATGATGACTTTGTCAAGGAAGAAATAAAGAAAGAAATCAAAGACTTCCTAGAATTTAATGAAAATGAGGAAATATCATACCAGAACTTGTGGGACTCAATGAAAGCAGTGCTAAGAGGAAAACTCATAGCTCTAATTGCTTACAAAAAGAAATTGGAGAGAGCACACATTAACAACTTGACAGCACACCTGAAAGCTCTAGAACAAAAAGAAGCAAATACACCCATGAGGAGTAGGCGTCAGGAAATAATCAAACTCAGGGCTGAAATCAACCAGGTAGAAACAGAAAGAACTACACAAAATATCAACAAACCCAGGAATTGGTTCTTTGAGAAAATCAACAATATAGATAAACCCTTAGCCAGATTAACCAGAGGGCACAGAGATAGTATCCAAATTAATAAAATCAGATCTGAAAAGGGAGACATAACAACAGAAACTGAGGAAATTCAAAAAATCATCAGATCCTACTACAAAGGTCTATACTCAACTAAACTGGAAAATCTGGATGAAATGTACAATTTTCTAGACAGATACCAGGTACCAAAGTTAAATGAGGAGCAAATAAACCATCTAAACAGTCCCATAACCCCGAAAGAAACAGCAGCAGTCATTAAAAGTCTCCCCACCAAAAAAAAGCCCAGGACCAGATGGTTTTAGTGCAGAATTCTATCAGACCTTCAAGGAAGACCTAATACTAATTCTCTTCAAACTATTCCACGAAATAGAAACAGAAGGAACACTACCCAATTTGTTCTATGAAGCTACAATCACACTCATACCTAAAGCTCACAAAGACCCAACAAAGAAAGAGAACTTCAGACCAATCTCTCTTATGAATATCGATGCAAAAATACTCAATAAAATTCTAGCAAACTCCCTAAGGAGATAGGAACTGCACAGGAAGATCAACAGAGTAAACCAACCTGAACCCTTGGAGCTCTCAGAGACTGAATCACCAACCGTGGAGCATACCTAGTCTACACAGATCTACCTCCATGGGATGAACCTAGGCCTCCCTGCACATATGTTGTAAATGTGCAGCCTGGTTTTCATGTAGGTCTCAAACATCTGGAGTGGGGGCTATCCCAAAACATGCAGCCTGTATATGGAGTACGGTCTTCAAAAAAAAAAAACAGTTGTTCAGTTATTCATGGAATATTATTTATATCTCTTGTAAAAAAAATAAAATAAAATAAAAAAAAAAATTCTAGCAAACTGAATCCAAGAACACATCAAAACAATCATCCATCATGATCAAGTGGGCTTTATCCCAGAAATGCAGGGATGGTTCAATATTCGGAAATCCATCAATGTAATCCATTATATAAAAAACACAAAGGAAAAAAAAACAGATGATCATCTCACTAGATGCTGAGAAAGCATTTGACAAAATTCAACATCCCTTCATGGTAAAAGTCTTGGAACGATCAGGAATTCAAGGCCCATACCTAAACATAGTAAAAGCAATATACAGCAAACCAGTAGCCAACATCAAACTAAATGGAGAGAAACTTGAAGCAATCCCACTAAGATCAGGGACTAGACAAGGCTGCCCACTCTCTCCCTACCTATTCAATATAGTACTGGAAGTTCTAGCCAGAGCAATTAGACAACAAAAAGAAGTCAAAGGAATACAAATAGGAAAGGAAGAAGTCAAAATATCACTATTTGCAGATGATATGATAGTAGTCTTAAGTGACCCCAGAACTTTCACCAGAGAACTCCTAAACCAGATAAACAGCTTCAGCAAGGTGGCAGGTTATAAAAGCAACTCAAACAAATCAGTAGTCTTCCTCTACGTGAAAGATAAACAGGCTGAAAAAGAAATTAGGGAAATGACACCCTTCACAATAGTCACAAATAATATAAAACACCTCGGTGTGAATCTAACCAAGCAAGTGAAAGATCTGTATGACAAGAACTTGAAGTCTCCTAAGAAAGAAATTGAAGAAGATCTCAGGAAATGGAAAGATCTCCCATGCTCATGGATTGGCAGGATTAATATAGTAAAAATGGCCATCTTGCCAGAATTGATCTTCAGATTCAATGCAATCCCCATTAAAATACCAACTCAATTCTTCACAGAGTTAGAAAGAGAAATTCTCAAATTTATTTGGAATAACAAAAAACCGAAGATAGCGAAAACCATTCTCAACAATAAAAGAACTTCTGGAGTAATCGCCGTCCCTGACTTCAAGCTGTACTACAGAGCAATAGTGATAAAAACTGCTTGGTATTGGTACAGAGACAGGCAGGAAGATCAGTGTGATAGAGTTGAAGACCCAGAAATGAACCCACATACCTATGGTCATTTGATCTTTGACAGAGGATCTAAAACCATTCAGTGGAACAAGGACTGCATTTTCAACAAATGGTGCTGGTTCAACTGGAGGACAACATGCAGAAGAATGCAAATCGATCCATACTTATCTCCTTGTACAAAGCTCAAGTCCAAGTGGATAAAGGACCTTCACATAAAACCAGAACACTGAAACTAATAGAAGAGAAGGTGGGGAAGGCCCTTGAATACCTAGGCACAGGGGAAAAGTTCCTGAACAGAACACCAATGGCTTATGCTCTAAGATCAAGAATTGACAAATGGGACTTCATAAAATTGCAAAGTTTCTGTAAGGCAAAGGACACTGTCAATAGGACAAAATGGCAACCCGACAGATTGGGAAAAGATCTTTACCAATCCCACATCCGATAGAGGACTAATATCCAATATATACAAAGAACTCAAGAAATTAGACTCTAGACAACCAAATAACCCTATTAAAAATGGGGTACGGAGCTAAACAAAGAATTCTCAACTGAGGAATTGTGAATGGCCGAGAAGCACCTAAAGAAATGTTCAGCATCCTTAGTCATCAGGGAAATGCAAATCAAAACAACCTGAGATTCCACCTCACACCAGTCAGAATGGCTAAAATAAAACACTCAGGTGATAGCAAATGCTGGTGAGGATGTGGAGAAAGAGGAACACTCCTCCATTGTTGGTGGGATTGCAAGATGGTGCAACCACTATGGAAAACAGTCTGGCAGGTCCTCAGAAAATTGGACATATCACTACCTGAGGACTCAACTATACCACTCCTGGGCATATACCCAGAAGATGCTCTAACATATATCAAGGACATATGCTCCACTATGTTCATAGCAGCTTTATTTATAATAGCCAGAACCCAGATGCCCTTCAACCGAGGAATGGATACAAAAAATGTGGTGCATTTACACAATGGAATATTACTCAGCTATTAAAAACAATGAATTTGATAAATTCTTATGTAAATGAATGGAACTAGAAAATATCATCCTGAGTGAAGTAACCCAATCACAAAAGAACATACATGGTATTCACTCACTGATCATTGGATTTTAGTCCAGACCACATAAAGCTCATGAAGAATGGCGACCAAGTGTGTGTGTGGGGGCTTCAATCCTTATTAGAAGGAGTAACAAAATACTCAAGGGAGCAAATATGGAGACAAAGTACAGGACAGAAACTGAAGGAGGGGTCGTTTGTAGTCCATTCCACCTGGGTATCCATCCCATGTACAGTCACTAAAGGTAGATGTTGATGTGGTTGTCAGGAAGTACATGCTGACAGGAGCCTGATATAGCTGTCTCCTTAGAGGTCTGCAAGAGTCTGACATATTCAGAGGTAGATGCTCACAGCTAACCATTAAACTGATCATGGGGTTCCCAATAGAGAAGATAGAGTGAAGACTGAAGGAGTTGAGAGGATTCGAGACACCATGAGGAAAGCAACAATCCCAACCAACCAGAGCCCCCAGGGTCTAAACCACCAGCCTGGGAGCGCTTAGGGAGGGACCCATGGCTCCAGTTATATATGCAAGGGAGCTATATATAAGTGGGAGAAGAGATCCTTGGTCCCTTGAAGGCTGGATGTCGTGGGGGGGTATTCGAGGGTGGGGAGGTGAGGTACAAGGGAGGGTGGGTGGGGTACACCATCATAGAGGCAAGAGGAGGGGGGAAGGGATAGGGAGTTCCTGGGAGGGAGAGGGGAAAATGGGATAAGGGGAAAATATCTGAAATATAAATAAAATTTCCAATGGAAATTTAAAAAAAAGAAGGAATAGGGTCACAGGACTCTTATCCAGGATCTTGTCGCTTTTCTCTCTTGTTCTACTTCTAGGTATATGATCCTGGGAGGTGCTAAACTCTGTAGTTTTCATGAGTCCATCACCCATGATGATTGGACTATTTGAACATGCAGTTGTTTCTGAGATTGCCATGCTGCTTTAAGTAAGCCCAATACACTCATTGCATTAGTTACTTTTCTATGCCTGTCATAAAATTTGAGCAAAAGTACCCCTTCAAGAATATTTATTTAGACTAACAGTTCCATAGGCTAGAAGATATCCATAATAGTGGGAAAAGCATTGCAGGAAGCCAAGATATTATATCTTAATGATACATAAGAAGCAGAAGAGAGTGAATGGGAAGAGAAGTGAGGCTCTAAACTCTCAGAGCCCACAATCCAGTAAGGATCTACGTTCTACAAGATCCAGCATCTTCCCATACAACACAACTGATTGGGGATCGAGTGTCCTATTGGGACAATTTTCATTTGGATGGTACTAGCCATGGTTTCTCTAAGCTGGGCTTGGGTGGACTCACTTCTTTGGCCTAATGTTTTTGTCAATCAGAGGTGAATAGATGTTTATTCTTGTCTTTCCAGGAAAAGCCATGCCCCAGAGCCCATGGGACCATTGAATTAGACTATTTTTAGGAGTTTGTTAAAAATGGAATATTCTAGTAGCTTATACACAATATTCTAACTTATTTAAAATGAACTAGAAACCAAGGATCTATATTTTAAAGAAGGTTTCCCTGAAGATTTTCATCGGTGCCTGCAATACAAAAAAATAGGAATTATAATCTGACAAGTTTTAGAGAAAGTTTTAGTATGAAGAAATATCTTGTCAAAGAATTATGTAAACCACTTTATTCCTAGATTAAAAAAACTCATTTATTTTTCCTTGATGTGGCTACTTCAGTGGCTTAGGTCCTAGACAGTGAGTTTGTTCATGAAAACAAACAAACAAACAAACAAACAAACAAACAACATACAACCTTTACTTTAAAGCAGTTTTTCCAACCTTCATAATGCTGTGAATATTTATAAATAGTTCCTCATGTTGTGATGAACCAAGAAGTATCAAACAATCTTGCTTCTGCTTCATAATTGTAATTTTATTCAATATCTAATATGCAATATATCTGATATATAAACCTCACAGGGGTCTCTATCCACAGGTTGAGAACCACTGCTTTAAAGGCACTTTAGCTAGCTAATTCAAGACCTAAATAGGAGTGACTATTTCAGGAGCACATATTTCGGTTACTTACATACCATATTCGAGCATGGTAATAGTTGCAATTTTAATAAGAGCAGAATGAAAAACTTATCAATAAAAGTATTTCAAAATTATATTGGTGAAAACATCAGGTAGGTAGTATACAGAAAAACAGTGCGATCTCTTTTATCGGCCTCTGATTTGATATGATGAGGTTCTTATTCTTCAGATACGTAAATGCTAGTAGTTTATGCACTTTCCAAAAATATTTATTTAATACTCAGAAGGATTTTTTTGTTGTTGTTATCACACAGATTGGCAGCATATTACCATTAAGGGGACTAATATAACACAAGATAATTCAGTTTCCAATTTATAATGTTCCATTTGATGGCCTAGTCACTCAGTCAGACTTGTGGAGGATTTAAGAAATGCTAATCTTCTTTCATGAGTTAAATAACTATGCACATTTAAAGAGTTTAAAATATAAATAAATGTAAGGATATATCTCAGTAGCAGATCACTTGTGTTTGAGCTTCAGAACCTTAAGAAAAAATGTATACACATGTCCACAAATTCATTGACATTCCTGTCTTCCAGACGAAGAGCCAGAATTACCAGGCTACACTTATGAATGTGCTTTAAAGAATACATTACAGTGGAAGTTACAATTGTGATTTCTCACACATTGTGAATTCTACCTTGAAACTCATTCATAATTCCATGGTGAGCAGGCCGCCAATGTTTAATGAGTCTCATGAGTGCTTTAAGGAACTTTTGCTGCCAGTCAACATCATTGTGTCAGTCATGTGACTGAGTACCTGTAAAAGGGAGCCTCAATTCTAGACAAAAGTTTGACTGACTTAGGATGTGGCTGATATGATGGCTGAGTTTTGAAGGATCTGGAGCTAGAAGGCTTTGCAAAACCATTTTAATACTCAACATACAGATGCTTTCAGAGCCCTGCAGTTTACTGTCTATCAATCACTAAGTTTTGGATATGCAAATAACCAATGACCTTGAGGGTAGGACAGAGTGATGAGGAAAATTAAGGGAACTTGAGCGAGTCTCCTGGAAATTGAGGGTCAAGACAGTATGACATAACTAATAACGTCAGAATTGCCTATAGACAGATATTACTTTTTTAAAAAGACCTCTGAATGACAAATGTCAAAAACAATACATACCATATATTCACTTTAGGGCCAGGATATCTGCGGCCTTGAGTATTCCTTTATTAGCATTCTTTCTTTCTCATCCCTTTCTTTTAAGGTGTACCTCAGAAAGCACAATATGATTTGATTTATAGAATATTATTTAAGATAAGGGAAATCACTTCATTTTAAAACTTGCTTAGTACTGAAACTGCAATGTTAATTGTGTTCTATGAGGACTAGAATTTAGCAGTTATTAAGACTTCTATGGATGACATTGTCATGGCTTCTATACTCATGTATTCGGATTACATACTATTCTTTTTCTATGTGGCTATTAGTCTCAATATTTTAAAAACTCATGAATTTTGCTTCCCTCTGGTTCTTTCTGAAATTCTTCTGTGTGGTATAGTGCTTTGTAGTTATGTTTGGATGTATCTACCTGCTGTTTCTGACAAGCTTACTTTGTTATGGCCCATGTTGTGCTTCTATTACTGTATTTAATGAAAAATGATTTTAAAATGATCACATATCAAATAATCCAATTATTAATCCTGAAAATTAAGGCATTTATTGTTATATAACCTTTCGGTTACCCCAGAAACTAAATTGCTAAGCTTGCTTCTAAAGTCACTTTTTGAAAATATTTTTTTCTTTTGCTTTTTCGAAATTTTCTGCAAGTATACTCTGTACTTGGTCACACTTCCCTCCATCCTGTTCCCTCTGTACTTTACCTCACATCTCCATCTCCTTCCTAACTTCCTGTTTTAGCAGTAATAGTACTCATGGAGCAGACATAGAAACCTGGGCTTCCACAAATCTTAACTGACAAGTGTCATATTCCAATCTCTTTTCTGAGAGCCATAGACTGTCAAGCCACAAAAAGTGACCTGTGTAGACATCTGAGTGGAGCTTACACTTCAGTTTTGAATTGCTTACTGTAACACAATTCAGCGAGTACATGCTGTGTGCATATGGACCCAGTTCACTAAAGCCACATGGATCTTCCACATCAATAATGCTTTATAAACTCAATGTTTTTGCAAATGAGTGTTTAAAATTTTTGAATGAATTAGAATGTATAGTACAATGACATAGCTTTGCCTATCACCCTTGGCTCTTCCTGCTATACAATGAAAATGTCTGACTCTTCAGATGTGTCTGTCATCCTGTCGCAGTTCAATGCCAGCCTTCTATGGATTGGGGAACCATTACTCAGGGGATTTTATTTGTGAATTTTACTTAGGAATGTAATAACATACATCAATTTTTTAAATAATTATTTTTAGCATAACACTACTGTCTTACAAAAGTAAACAAGATTTCTTTTTTTTCTTCTAATTTGAGGATAACATGGTCTATTATTTTTATGACATTTATATTATAATTGTTTTTAATTTAACAATGACCCATAAAATATACTTTGAACATAAAATGAGGAATAAAAGTTTACAGATATAAAGCTCACTTCAAGTGAGGTTAACTTTACAGTACAAATGTGATTAGGAATAGCTGTCAGTAATAACAGCTTTTCATAGACTGAAAAATGTTCTTTCATATTTTCCATAGACTGTTAGAAATGTCGAGGTCTTAAAAACTGTTAATTTCATTCATATTCATCTGTTTAAAGATAAGAAACAGAGTCTGAGAAATTTTATTCAAACTTTGTTGTTAGCAGAAAAATCACAAAAATCTGTGGCCCGTGACTCTTAGCTCACCCTCCTTTCACAACGCTGTAGTTATTATCACTTTATTATATATAGATATAAACTGATAAATATTCACTTCACAAGTGCTTACATCTTAACTTAATATAAATTAACATCAATTTTAGTGTCTTATACTTTTAATTACCACTTTGGATAATTACTAGGGCTCTGTAATAAAATTTTCTGTTTATTTTACATTTTAAATGGCCTTAATTTGAGAAAAATGACATTAGAGAGGTTTTTTTCTAAATAGATGGAAATGCCATATAATATTATTGCACCAGTAATTGCTTCAAAAATTTTATTTTTACATTCTAGCTTTAGTATAATTGAACTAATCGTAAATAGGTATTTGTGTGTTTGGGCTGTGCATACCCAGCTAACTTACGTTAGCTGATTTAATATTAAATTAATAATATTGCAAGCAATTTTTGTGCACTGAGATCTATTGCATTAGATTTTGTGAGTCACTGAGCTGGAGCGATTGCTTAACGGCTAAAGGTACTTGAGACGTAGGCCTGAGCTGGAAGAAGACAACTGACCCCAGAAGGCACCTACGTATATCATACACAAACATAATCAGATGATAACACCTGCAATACAGTTGAAAACTAATAAGTAAGTTATCATGAACTACAAAGTACAGATACTGGTGCTTTTGTTAGGTATTTCATCTTGTCTAACCTACTACAACTATTGGCATAGAATGAAAAGTTTTAAAAAGTCATTTTGATTGTATTCATAAATGCAAAATATAAATTCTTACTTCAATACATATAAATATATAAGTGTATTACAGTACATAAGTATGTTGAAGGACAGAAATCTCATGATAATTTCAATTGAGGGAATATCTTTGATAAAGTTTAACATCCACCCCTTCATTATCAAAGCTTTGAGAAAAACCAGGAGTAGAGGAAATATCCACTAACAGAATGAATATTTCATATAACAAACCTACAAACATTCTACTAATGGGGAACATGTGACGGCAGTTCATTTATACTCAAGAACAAGGAAAGGGTGCCAATTCTTTCTGATCTTGTTCAACATAGTATTCAAAGCCTTAGAACAGTAAGGCAAGAGAAGAAAACAACAGATATTAAAATAGGAAAGAAGGAAGTCAATGTTTACCTATCTGAAGATGACTGGCACTTAAATCACACCAAGCACAAATTGAAAAATCTCAAAGCTCATGAACACCATCCAGAGAGAGAAGCCAAACACAAGATCAGCATATAGTGAATAGCAGCTTTTCTACATGTCAATAATAAATGTAGTGAAAAGAAATCAGGAAAAAGGTCCTATTTGCAATAGCTTTAAAGCAGACAGATAGGGAATAAACCTAATTAAGGAGGTAAAGGCCTTCTATGAAGAAGTCATTAAGATACTAAAGAAAACATTACATAAGACAGTAGATGAGAAGGCTTCTCATGCTCATCAGTAGGCAGAATTAATATTGCAAAATGGCTACCTTACCAAAGATAATGTTTAAATTTAATGGGACCACCATCAAAACTACGATGATACCCTTCACAGAACGAGCAAAAAAATTATATAAAACACAAAACACTCAGAATAGTCAAAAAGCAATGCTGGAAGCAAGAAAACACTTGACATCAAGTTGTATTATAGAACCAAAGTAAAGATGGCTTGTTAATCACACACACCACCACCACACCACCACCACCAACACACCAAAACCGAAAACCCAAACCCAAACCCAAACCCAAACCCAAACCCAAACCCAAACCCAAACCCAAACCCAAACCCAAACCCAAACCAAAATCCTAAGAGAGGCATAGAGCAAAAGGATAGAATAAAAGAGACACAAATAAACCTACATAATATTAGAGCACCCAGTCTTTGAAAACAGTACCGAAATCATATATTTGGGAAAAGATAGTCTCTTCAACAAGTGAAGCTGGCAGAACTAATGAAACTAGTTCCTTTTTCCACATTCACAAATTTCGATTCAAAGTGGACCACAGACCTTCATTTAAAAACCTAAAGTTGCTAGAGGAAACTTTAGGGAAACAGTTTTTAAGGTGTAAGAATAGAGAAGGAACACTAATAGCATAGGATAAATCCCAACTATTGAAGACATATCTTTGCTTGGTTGTGAATAGCTTTTGGGAAGCAAAGAAAACCATCACCTGGGTGAGGATAGTCTACATGGTGGGAAAAAACCTTTTCCACTAATATACCTGATGCTGAATCAATAAGTACAAACTATATAGAAATTCAAAAATAAGTAACATCATAAACAAATCATCCAGTCAAATAAACGGTCTATGAATTAAATGGGTTGTTTTCAAAGAAAGATTTCCAAATGACCAGTAACTATATGAAAACTGTCACCATCCTCAACCATTAGGGAAATGCAAATTCAAACAAGAGTGAGCTTCTATGTAACCACAGTCATGTCCATATCATCAAGGGGGAAAATGATAAATGTTGGTGAGGGTGTGCACAAATAGGAACCTTATGTGCTGCTGATGCTAGTTCAGTTTTAGAGCCATTATAGAAATCAGTATAGTGAGTTCTTTTTTCCCATATTGCAAGCAATGGAATTTTCACATGCTGCAGTTTTATTATTCCTGGGTATGTACCTAGAGGATTCTAAACCAGCATATTACAAAGACACTTATATACCCATGCTTATTTTTCTGTGCTAATCACAAAGGCTAGTGTTTGGAACTAGCCTGGAGATCCATCAACAGAGACATGAATAATGGAAGTGTAGAATGTGTACACAGTGGTATTTTGTTCAGCTCTAAAAATTGGAATATTCAGGAAAATGAATGGAACTAAAGAGCATCACACTGAAGGAAATAAACCAGAGTTGGGCAGAGAAACATCACGTTTCTATGTGGAGTATGTATATGTCTCTATATTTACCTTCTATCTATCCTATCCATCTATCTATCTATCTATCTATCTATCTACTCTATCTATCTATCTATCATCTAACTGTATATCTGTCTATTTACCTACCTATTCATCTATCATCTATCTATATCATCTGTTTTCTCTCTCTATATATATATACATATATATAAACTCTATCAATCTATCATCTGTTTATCATCATTCTATGTATATCACCTATTTCTATATTTATCTATCTTCTATAAGACATTTAGTTATAATTTTTCTATATATCTATATATAAATTTATCATCTATCATCTTATTATCACTTATGTATCTATACATTCATATATTATCTATCAAACAATCTATCTACACTCTATCATCTATCTATCTATCTATTATCTATCTATCTATCTATCTATCTATCATCTATCTATCTATCATCTATCATTATAATCCATCGTTTTAATAGAAAGGGAACTATGAGAGGAGAAGAAAGGAAAAGAGCATCACAAGGAAGAGGAAGTGAGATGAGGGAAGTCATGGTAACAACTTTATTTCAGAGTATAATAATATATACATAATAAAATATCACAATAAGTCATTACTTTGTATGATAACTACTTAAAAACTAAACAGAGATAAAACTCAAAAAATAAAAGAAAGGAAAAAGAAAGAAAGAAAAAAATCTGCTTTGCTACACTCACCAATTTGTTATCATCAACATGTTGTTTTTTCTTCTCTGAGAACTGTATCATCGGCATATGAAAAAGTGACATCTTTAAGAATTCTCTCACATATGTAAAAAATTGCTTTAACATTTGACATACAGTGGGGTTCATCCTGCTAAAACTCTCTTGAACAGAAAATAATTTAATTTCAACTGCACTCAATACATGTAACTCCTGAATGATCCTACTTAGCCCAGCCTCCTTCTCAGGAACCAACAGTACTCCACTAGCTTTACATAACAACCCAAAGGCCTATTTTCATAAATATCAACTAAATACGCTTCTCAATTCACTGAGTGTACTCCGCTGAAAGTGTAGCACAGAAATTTGTAGGTTAAGCTATATCATCAACATTAAATCAAATATTTGCTGAGTCAACCATTATGATTTGAAAGACTATGTAACAAGGTCACTCATAACATGATCATAATGATAAAATTGTGAGAAATTATGCAAGAAATATTGTCAGTTCCCGTTTCAAGACCTTGGACATTGCCATTTAAAAATACTTTGATGTAGTTTAAGTGACAGCAAAATCATGTGTCATTGTGTTAACTTGCTGGCTGTTGACCTCTTTGTGCCAAGCAAGTTCTAAATATTTACTCTTAGCTCCATATTTTCTTACATTTTATATTTACAACATCACATGACTCCCTTCACATCTCCACTCTGAGTTATCATTTCATAGAAACAGATACAATATGCAAGCAAATTTGTTTATTTTATACTATCATTCTTTGCTTTTAAACATAAAGTATATAACATTCTGGTATTTTTGTTTAGATCCTTCTAGATTTTAAATGTTAATTTTAATTTACTACATTTTAATTCTCTTGAAATGTATACTTTAGGATTGTTTTTATTACTTTTAATGCTGTGTATCTGCATGCTATGAGTGTGGGTATATGAATGTGAATGTAGAAGCCCACCTAGATCTGAGGAATAGGATGTCCCTGCAGTAATGTGATGTAGGTTCTAAGGAACTGATGTGGGTTCTGAAAGAACAGTTCTCACTCTTAACTACTGAACAGTCTCTCCCACTACTGGAAATGTATTTTTTTACATATAAAATCATATATGCATATGGGTTTAGGGCCATATACATATGCAACCTACCAGGAGCCACACCTCTGATTACTTCCAATTGGCTATCAAATGCAATAGCTTTTGGTTGGGGGTACAGTCTTGTAATCAGACAACCTCAACTGCTGTGAATTTATGAGTGTAGTATTAAATATATATATATATTACATATATATATATGTATATATATATATATATTTGAGTATATATATACTCTTTAAGGTATACACTAGAATATTCCCTTTGAATTTGGTGAACATTGGTTACATCTTATTTGATGCCATTAAGTGTACAAATTATTTATAGCTACACAAACACTATAAACATTATTTTCTTATCATCTAGCCAGTCTTTTCAACACATTTAAAAAATGTATTTCACCTTATGAGTCCTATGTATTTCTTATTATTGCAGTTTATTGCTTTTACGCATCTTCAATAAAATTTTAATAGCATTCTCAGTGTGACTAATTTTAGAACTAGAGAACATATTTACGTTATCAGGCTTCTATCCAGTTATACAGCACTTTTTTTTTTTTTTTTTTTTTTATTTTTGAGTTATGTTTAAAAAAATTCAGAACCACAATAAGCTCCTTCACAAAGCAAATAATATTGAAATAGTGAAATCAAGTATAAACCCAACAAAAAATATAAGTTATAGTCCAGTATCCCTCATGAATATACATACAAAAATTCTCAATGAAGTGTTGCAAACTGAATACAAGAGATATAAAAAAAATAATATTCCATGAACAACTGAACAACTATTTTTTTTAGAAGACCATACTCCATATACAGACTGCGAAAGAAATAGAAGCAGTCATTAAAAGTCTCCCCACCAAAAAAAAGTCCAGGTCCAGATGGTTTTAGTGCAGAATTCTATCAAACCTTCAAGGAAGATCTAATACCAATTCTCTTCAAACTATTCCACAAAATAGAAACGGAAGGAACACTACCTAATTCATTCTATGAAGCCACAATCACGCTTATACCTAAACCACACAAAGATCCAACAAGAAAAGAGAACTTCAGACCAATCTCCCTTATGAATATCGATGCAAAAATACTGAATAAAATTCTCTCGAACCGAATCCAAGAACACATCAAAACACTTATCCACCATGATCAAGTAGGCTTTATCCCAGGAATGCAGGTTGGTTCAATATACGGAAATCCATCAACGTAATCCACTACATAAATAAACTCAAAGAAAAAAACCACATGATCATATCTCTTGACGCTGAGAAAGCATTTGACAAAATTCAACACCCCTTCATGATAAAAGTCTTGGAAAGATCAGGAATTCAAGGCCATACCTAAACATAGTAAAAGCAATATACAGCAAGCCAGTAGCCAACATCAAACTAAATGGAGAGAAACTTGAAGCAATCCCATTAAAATCAGGGACTAGACAAGGCTGCCCACTCTCCCCCTACCTGTTCAATATAGTTCTGGAAGTCCTAGCCAGAGCAATTAGGCAACAGAAGGAGATCAAAGGGATACAAATTGGAAAGGAAGAAGTCAAAGTTTCACTATTTGCAGATGACATGTTAGTATACTTAAGTGACCCCAAAACTTCCACCAGAGAGCTCCTAAACCTGATAAACAACTTTAGCAAAGTGGCTGGGTATAAAATTAACTCAAACAAATCAGTAGCATTCCTCTACACAAAGGATAAACTGGCTGAGAAAGAAATTATGGAAACGACACCATTCACAATAGTCACAAATAGTATAAAATATCTTGGTGTGAATCTAACCAAGCAAGTAAAAGACCTGTATGACAAGAACTTCAACACCCTGAAGAAAGAAATCGAAGGAGATCTCAGAAGATGGAAAGATCTCCCATGCTCATGGATTGGAAGGATTAATATAGTAAAAATGGCTATCTTGCCGAAAGCAATCTACAGATTTAATGCAATCCCTATCAAAATTCCCACTCAATTCTTTACAGAGATAGAAAGAGCAATCTTAAAATTCATTTGGAATAACAAAAAACCCAGGATAGCGAAAACCACACTCAACAATAAAAGAACTTCTGGGGGAATCTCCATCCCCGATTTCAAGCTGTACTACAAAGCAATAGTGATAAAAACGGCATGGTATTGGAACAGAGACAGTCAGGAGGATCAATGGAATAGAATAGAAGACCCAGAAATGAACCCCCATACCTATACAGCACTTTCATTACTCCAAAGGTGATTTTCAGATTAATAAATAAGGACTCTTAGAAAGACCCCTATCCAATCAAATGCACTGACAAAATTGTTCTTACAACATTATGTTTTTATGTAATTCTAAATCTCAATCTCTCTCTCTCTCTCTCTCTCTCTCTCTCTCCTCTCTCTCTCTCTCTCTCTCTCTCTCTCTCTCTCTCAGTATAGGTTACATCTTGTTGAGCCATTTCCCACAGGCTCCATGTCCTTTCCAAACATCACAGGCTATTGCAGAGCTTTTGGTTTCCATGCTGTATCCTGATGATAAGGCCTTATTATTGAAGACACAACTTACTTTTGCCACTAAAAATGGGGAAATTGAACTGATGCTTAATTAGAAACTTTGTCCTCACCAACTAGTGTTCATGGTACTATAAGGTACATTGCATTCTACCAGAGTAGAAAAGTAATAATCATTTTCACCCAGCTATAAACCTTGCAGTCTATATCAAAGACATGTTTGCATGATATATAATGGAGAAAGAGTAGCACAGATGTTATGGGAGTTACCCACCACTTTCTGATTTGATTTAAGACTCACATCATGAGATGAAACTCATACCTGACTCTACTAATGTGGTCAAGACCCCAAGACTAGATAGGTCATGGGCTTAGGGGAAAATCGATCGCTATTAGTCTGATAAAGGAACATAATAATAAAATGATCCTTTCTGTTGTACTGCTATACCAATAGAGAAAAGAATCCCTCTACTCTCAAGAGGCCATTCTTACTATAATAAATGAAACAGTTCTACTGCTGTGAGGAGACACTAGGACCAAGGCAACTCGTATAAATAAAAGTATTTAATTTGTGCTGGCTTACAATTTCAGAGGGTTAGTCTTTCTTTCTTTCTTTCTTTCTTTCTTTCTTTCTTTCTTTCTTTCTTTCTTTCTTTCTTTCTTTCTTTCTTTTTTTTTGTTTTTTACTGTAGGAAGCAGATTTGTGTGGTGCTACAGGAGCAGCTTATGAGTAGAGCCAGAGTGAGAGCTAGAGAGCTAGAGAGATAGAGCGACAGAGAGATAGAGAGATAGAGAGACAGATAGAAACAGAGCCTGGTGTATTCTTTTGAAACCTCAAAGACCACCCCCAGCAATGTACCTCCTTCAACAAGGACACACCTTTTCCGGTCAGGACACCTAATTCTTCTAAAGCATCACCAACTGGGGACTAAGCAAATATATGAGCCCATGTAGGGGCATTCTTAGTGAAACCACAGTATGAAATTTTTAAAAAATAAAAAGTCTAAAAAGAGTGTATTAAATATTGTAATTTATCATTATTGTCAAATTTTTTCTTTTAAATCATTTACTACCCTTTCAGGCATTTATTGTAGAAATAATAAAGTCTCAGTACAAACTTGTTTGAATTCTTAATAATGTCATGAACCTTGAGGTAATGAACAATTAAAATTAATTGCATCTTGAAATAACACTTAATTCTTATTTTTAAATAGAATTTCATAATTAGACAAAGTCTAATGGATATGTCTATGAAATAACTTCATCTTGAAGAACTCATTCTTTGATCAAAACTTAAAAAACTCAAGGTAACTCTCATATGTGTCTGTTTTTATAAATTAGTGGTTTTCCTCTTTGATATGCAAGGAAAAAGTTTTATTAAATTTCCACTTGCTGTAACAAAAAAACCATCATAAACAATTCAAGAAGAACTGAGTAACTAAAGCTATCAATCACAAAATTTGCAACTTTTAAAAATATTTATTTATTTATTTAATTTATTTTACTTATTTACTTTATATTCTGCTTACTGCCCTCCCCTCCTGGTCATCATTCCCCCTCCCACAATCATTCCCCCATAGCCCCTCCTCTTCTCTGAGCTAGTGTGGACCTTCATGGTTATCCCTCAACCCTGGCACTTCGAGTCTCTGCAAGGCTAGGTGCTTCCTCTCCCATTGAGACCAGACAGGGCAGCCCAGCTAGAATAATATATCCCACATACAGGCAACAAATTTTCTATAGCCTCTACTCCAGTAGTTCAGGACCTACATGAATATCAAGCTGCACTTCTGCTACATATGTGCACTGAAACTTAGGTCTAGCCTGTGTATGTTCTTTGCTTGGTAGTTCAGTCTCCGAGAGTACCAAGGGTCCAGGTTAGCTGATTCTGTTGGTCTTCTGGTGGAGTTCCTATCCCCTTAGGGGAAGCAATTATTTTGCTATTCTTCCATCAGAATACCAAGCTCTATTCAACATAAATGTCCCTCAACTGAAGAATGGATAAAAACAATGTGGTACATCTACCAATGGAATACTATTCAGTTGTTAAAAACAAAATTTATATCTTAATATGTACTTTTCCTTTTCTTAGAAAAAATTCAAATTAATAACATTGGAGAAAAAAATAATGTAATAAGCTTCTATATACCATCACTTAGCTTCAGTGACCACTAAGGTTTGGAATTTTGAAACTTTCGATGCATTTCTTGATAACTTTCAAGCAAATTCTGTATGTTATATCACCCCATCTGTTATTATACTAATAGATGGAAACAATTGGCACATGTTCTTTTGAAAATTAGTTACATATTATTATCACAATGAAATAATTGACAAGGCATTTGCCTTATTAAAAAGCCATCAAGAATTGTTTTATTTAGCAAATACATGAAATATTTTCCTATAAAGAAAATGATGCATAGCACTGGAAACCTAGCTATGTACTAGAGAACTAATGCATATTGGAGAATCTACAACCACTATTTTCCTAAACAAGCATCATTCCTAATTGCCTTATACCCCTAATAAGTGTAGTCTTCATTCCTCACTGAGGAAACTTCTATTTACAACAGATGGACTAGACAACACTTCAGAAAACCACAACCAATCAAAATGCATAGTTGTTGATCCCAGTCCTCATGAATATATCTATAAAACACCCCCACACCTGAGACTTAAGGAGTCTTGCAAAAGAGGGGGTGGAAAGAGCCAAAGAATTGGAGAGTTGGATGTGAAATTTTGTCTTCTAATAGTGTCAAAAGCTGCACCCATAAATCCTTACAAACATGACTGCCCAATGTGAGCTGAACAAGGATGATACCAGTAGACATGTCAAAGGGAATGAGGGAAAGCACACAAGACCTCTATCTTATGCAAAGAACTACCAGCAATTAAAGAATACTAAGAGTGGGAGAAATCGTCTTCTTTAGGGAGGAGAATACCTCTCAGTTGTCCTGTGCCAAAGGGTCATCCCTGAAAACATACATACGAGGAATATTATATAGAGCAAGCAGGTTGTATTTGGAAATTTCAATGTGTAAACATGTACAAATATGCATATAATAACAATTAGTGTTAAAAGAGACTAATAATTTGAGGATAGTAGACAGGGGTATAAGGAATGGTTTGGAGGAAAGAGGAAAAGGGAGAAATGTAATTATATTATTATCTCAAGAATAAAGTTGAATAAAATAAAATCAACCAAACCAAGCTTCTTTTTAAAGCTCTCTCATGCTCCTCATCATAGGAGCCTTTTGGATATTCTCATTTCTATTCTGAAAAGCTATAGTCTACAGTCCATATATAGTGAATTTCTTAACTAAGGCAATGCAATTTCAACTTACAGTCTATGATTTTATTCTCCAAAAACGTTTTAAGTGTAGAAAAAATTTTATCAAGAAAATGGGTTTTGATCAACTCCTCTTATTAGCGTAAACGCAGCTTAAGTCCGTTCTTTAAGAACAAAAGCATAGATACTTTCCACAGTTTGAATCATTTTCTTAAACTGTTCTCCTACAAATAGGATCGTTGTCCATAAAGGGGCCTGTTTATTTTAGTACATATTTATATTTTTCTGGCTTCCTAATTTAAAAATTTACAAACCAGATACGGTTACTTGAATCCTTAACCATGAAAGATTAGTATCAATATTTACCTTCCAATATCTGTATCTTTTTCATGTTTTTGTTTTTAAAATCACTATAACTGAATTGTGTACAAATGTGTGTTTAGAAGGTAGTTGCAATTTGTTCATTGAGTATTAAATTTAATTTTACTAATTAAATAACCAATGCTATTACTCATTTTATTATTTAGATGCTTACTGAATGGCTTTTATCTTTGGTCGAAGTGTCTTTTGGTTTTCGCGTGTCTTCTAATTGTGTATTTTTAGCCCTCATGTGCTACAGCACTCATGTTGGAAAGTTTGCTGATGTTGTCCTTTGTGATTTGTTCAGTCCTTTCTAAGTTTAGCAAATTGTCTCAGTTCCAGAGTTAAAAGGATGTTCAAATGCTTTACCTCACTTTTTTTTTATAGCTAAATTTTATTTGGGCTTGAATTTTTATTTTATGATGGTTGAACAGATTCTTATTTTAAAGGGTTTTAGATGCACAATGGAGACTTTTTCAATACTTTCTTAGAACAGATATGTATCATTTACTGTTACTATTATCATCACCCACTAGGGTGGAACACACTTTCACAGCTCATGATGCTATACTGGCATATCATTACCAACCAAAGTCTGCAATTCACATGAAGTTTCACCTTGGTATTTGCAACTTAAGGCTGTGTTCATGGGTGTAACTACATGTGTCTACCACTGAACTATCACAGAGTAATCCCACGGTCCATCATCCTTCTCATACACAGTCTGCCATCCTTTCTTTATCCCAACCTCCTATCCCTACAACCCCTGGAACCTATGAACCTTTGTATTTTTATTTTTTAAATTTCTGTTATTTTCTCTCTTTAAAAAAAAAGTTACAAGGAGATAAGAATGGATCGATTTGCATTCTTCTACATGTTGTCATCCAGTTGAACCAGCACCATTTGTTGAAAATGCAGTCCTTGTTCCACTGGATGGTTTTAGCTCCTTTGTCAAAGATCAAATGACCATAGTTGTGTGGGTTCATTTCTGGGTCTTCAACTCTATTCACTGATCATCCTGCCCGTCTCTGTACCAATACCATGCCGTTTTTATCACTATTGCTCTTTAGTACAGCTTGAGGTCACGGATGGTGATTCCTCCAGAAGTTCTTTTATTGTTGAGAATAGTTTTCACTATCCTGGGTTTTTTGTTATTCCAAATAAATTTGAGAATTTCTCTTTCTAACTCTGTGAAGAATTGAGTTGGTATTTTAATGGGGATTGCATTGAATCTGTAGATTGCTTTTGGCAAGATGGCCATTTTTACTATATTAATCCTGCCAATCCATGAGCATGGGAGATCTTTCCATTTCCTGAGATCTTCTTCAATTTCTTTCTTCAGAGACTTGAAGTTCTTGTCATACAGATCTTTCACTTGCTTGGTTAGATTCACACCGAAGTATTTTATATTATTTGTGACTATTGTGAAGGGTGTCATTTCCCTAATTTCTTTTTCAGCCTGTTTATCTTTCACGTAGAGGAAGGCTACTGATTTGTTCGAGTTGATTTTATAACCTGCCACCTTGCTGAAGTTGTTTATCAGGTTTAGGAGTTCTCTGGTGAAAGTTCTGGGGTCACTTAAGTATACTATCATATCATCTGCAAATAGTGATATTTTGACCTCTTCCTTTCCTATCTGTATTCCTTTGACTTCTTTTTGTTGTTTAATTGCTCTGGCTAGGACTTCCAGTACTATATTGAATAGGTAGGGAGAGAGTGGGCAGCCTTGTCTAGTCCCTGATCTTAGTGGGATTGTTTCAATTTTCTCTCCATTCAGTTTGATTTTGGCTACTGGTTTGCTGTATATTGCTTTTACTATGTTTAGGTATGGGCCTTGAATTCCTGATCTTTCCAAGACTTTTACCATGAAAGGATATAGGGAGGGACCAATGGCTCCAGCTATATATGCAAGGGAAGTATAGGTGGGAGAAGAGATCCTTGGTCTCATGAAGGCTGGACACCGTGTGTGGGGGAATTTGAGGGTGGAGAGGTGAGGTGAGGGGGTAAGTGGAGGCACACTCTCATAGAAACAGGAGGAGGGGGGATGGGATAGGGGATTCCTGGGAGGGAGGAGGGAAAATGGGGTAAAGGGAGAACATCTGAAATGTAAATAAAATATCCAATAATAAAAAAAATGTTACATAGGATTTTGATGACCTGAGAAAACAGACATATTACCTTGTAAAGATTAATTTAATTAAAAATTTCCATTAATCATTGCACATTCCTGAAATACCTTACTTCAGGAACTTCACTCTCTTAAAAATGGTTGAGAATTCTGTAGTTGTGGGATGACTCAGGGAATAAAGGTGCTTGTTCCAAGTTCTGTGTCTTGGACTCATTTGAATGGAGGACTGCTGCATAATTTCTAATATAGGTAATGACTCTCACCTCCATGATACATGCATATGAATGCCTTTGCAAGGACACATGTGCATGCACATGTGCAAACGTACATATACAGGCACACACTCAAACACCCACACCCACCTATCCACACACATACAAACATACACACATATATACACAGAGACACTCCCTAATAAAATAGAAAATAAATATTCTAAAATATTTGCTTAGATGGATCATGTCTACAAATATGGAGTTTATTAGTAATTAAATCAGAATATTCAAACATATTTAATGTACTTAAATCTTATAATATTATGTTATGACATTAAATATATCTTTTCTCCCTAATCATAATATCTTTGCAGAACAACAACAGTGCTTCACATTTTCACATCTCTTTGGTGTCTTAGGTCAGATTTTTCATGTTATTTCATGATATATGGCTTTGAATTATGTGACAAAATCAGACACCAAAAGAAAAAATATACATGGAAAACTGTAGAATAATTTTTAACTGTCTTTTCAGTAATTGTAAATATTTTTCTCCAGGCTTGACAAGTGATTATCTCCACAGGGTTAGTAATAATGTGAAATCTGGAATCATATCAATAAAGTTTTCAAATTGTACTATATTAAAATCTATTGAGCTATTATCCATGTTTAGTTGGTGCTTTATGTAGAATGATTTTATGGCTTTGTGCATTCATTATGTAAGATATTAATTCATTGACTTATATAGATTTTCTAGATGTTTTTGTATCTCACTTTTAGCGTATTTTAAAATTATCTCTGTCAATCTTGCCAACTTTAATTATTGAGAAGTTACGTTTACAGTGATAGCTGGTTTTTGAAAATTGGCTTTTTTTCTCAAAGCCTGAATTTTATTTACAGCAATAATTAATATCATTTTTCTCTTAAAATGTTAGTTTGTTTACTTTGTCAAATAACCAAACATAATGAACAATATGTGGTAGAGCTGTTGTTATAATAAAAGTATCATTCTACATAAAAGGTTTGGTTCAAAGCCACCAACGATTCACATAAGAGTTTTGTTTTGTTTTGTTTTTTTTCATTAAAGTATTTTACTTTACTTCATGCTTGATTTTGCTTCCTTTGCTGTGCCTGACTAGATTAAGGGCATAATACACATTAGTCTGTGCATCAGTCGTGAGCTCCTTAGGCTCCCTGAGAATTTCCTCTGTGTAAGTCTCCAGATATCAGTAGGAAAAAGAAGCCACACCCAGAGTCAGTGTTTCACAGAATGAGCACCTGCTACTACTTTGGCAGAGCCACCTTTAGGTGATTTTTCCATACAAGTGGGTAGTGATGGGACATACAATTACTTTTATTTTTTCTTCACTTTAGCTCACACTAAGGAACCAGAAGTTTTATACTTCATTCCTTCATATCTTAAATACAAACATTTAAAAGTTAGAGGAAAAAAAGGAACAAATGTTTACATATAAAAACAAAAACAACAGAACAACAAAACCCAAAAAACAGTTTTGATGATCCAAGAGATCTTTTGACTTTACTTTGAGAAATTCTGTATTCGCCAACTAAAGTAACCAGTTCTGGCAGTTTATGCTCTAGAATTGTACATAATTGCAGTGTGTATGTGGCCTTTTCGTACAAAGGCTCAGGTAGCTCATGCTGGCTTTGTAGCTGAGGATGGCCTTGAATTTTTGATCCACCTACCTCTACCTCCAGAGTGCTGGGATAGCAAGTGTGTATCACAATGCCTGGATTATATGGTACTTGAGGTAAGCCTCAGACTTTATGCATGATAAGCAAATACTCTTATCAATTGAACTATATCACTCTACTATATGTTGTGTTTGCATACAAAGAAAATGAGAATAAATTATTTAATTATCACAAAAGTGAATAAATATTAACTAAGAAAATTCTTTATCACATTTTGTTCATTGGGAATCACATTAAAATTTATTAACATGATTCTTACTTTGTTAGTTTTGAATCTATATTTATGAATGTCTACAAAGTTTTTTAATCTATTGAATTTTCTGAGCAATAAACTCCAAGAGGGTCCACAGTATATGTGTTTGACTCAACATCTTAATCTTCCACCTATATTAGAAAATGACTTGAACGATTAATTTACTCTCAGGCAATTTTATTCTCTGCCAATAGCCCCATCAGGGTATGCATACAGTGTAGAGTGGAGAATCTCCTCTCCAACAATTGTGTTGCAATGACAACACTTTAAGATAAAAATTTGACAACTATTAAATATATATTTAGTAACAAAAAGAAAATTCATATGGCCTGTTCATGTGATTTGGGGGAAGTATCCAATGACTATCTTTTGGATTCTCAGCTTTAGTTAGCCTCTGTCCTTAATACTACTAATAAAATATTAGGAGTGTACCCCCCCCAAAAAAAAAAAAACCAAAACCAAACAAACTTGAAGCTACATGTATTAAACAGAGATGCTCTCATGGTCTTGTCTTAGACTTGAATTTTTTGTCCCATTCTATGCTAGTAAGTGGGATAGTAATTTATGTTCAGTAAATTAAATTCGATGTACTTTTAGAATAAGTTTCAAAGGAAAATGACATTTATTCAGTAATTGTTTATGTATATTCAGGGAAGCAGGAAAATCATGATTGAAAATTAAAGTTTGTCCTCTGTCTTATGGTTTTATTGCTGTGAAGAGACACTATCACCAAGGCAACTCTTATAAAGGCAAACATGTAATTGGGGATGGCTTACAATTTCAAAGGTTTAGTCCATTATCATCATGGTGGGAAGCACTGCCACATACAGGCAGACTTGGTGCTGAAGGAACCAAAAGTCCAATATCTTTATCCACAGGTACAAGAAGGGGATGGTCATCTATACTGGGTAAAACCCGAGCATAGAAAACCTCAAAGTCCACCCATACAGTGGAACACTTCCTTCAACATGGCCACACCTCCAAATAGTCTGACTGTGTATGGCCAATCATTCAAATGCATGAATCTATGGGCTCCATACCTATTCAAAACATCACAATCCTTATCGTTGTTAGATACATAGCTATTTATCTCTTTCAATAACTGCCACACATAAGAAAGGCTCTGAGAGAGTAGAAAATTACATAATATGCTGTAAAATTCTTGTAGAAGTTACATCATTGGAAATCACTTGGGGATATTTGTAGTAAAATCTGAGGAGAAATTTATAAGCTTACATAAACAGTAAAGGGAGGATATTTTATGTCAACTGAAAACAATGCACAGTGTGAAATTGAATTACTGCTCTGAAATTTTATAGTTTTGAAAACCATGAAAGAGACTTGCATATTTAATGTTCTACTAGAGAGAGGTTTGGAACAGTATTTCAGGTTTGTAAATAATTTTTTTATTGGATATTTTATTTATTTACATTTCAAATGTTAACCCTTTTCCTGGTTTCCCCTCTTGAATCACCGTATACCATCCTCTCTCCTCCTGCTTCTATGAGGGTGTTCCCCAATCCACACACTCACTCCACCTCCCTGCCTTGGCATTCCCCTACACTGAGGCATCGATAAGTCAGGTAGTATAGTACTCCATGAAATCCCCAGATGCCTTCTTGGAGAGGCTCCTGAATGCCTACTGTACCTACACTCAGACTGACCCTGAGGTACCAGAGAACCAACAAGAGCTATCAATGTTGCCGTTTTGGTTCAATCAGCCCCTGACTTTTAAAAGAAGATTCAGAAAATCAGTGGCTTCAAATTAATGGAGATTGCCGAAAAGATTTGATAATAGAGTCAAGAAGACAAACTAAGAAAATGGCAAAAAATTGTGGGGTTGTGGCTTTTGCGTGGGTCCCGTTGGGCTGAGTTGTCGGTCCCGAGTGTCTGCTGTCCCAAGAGGCTAGGTCCAAGACTCAGAAGTTCAGGAATTCGACTGTGCTCACTCCATGCAGCACCAGGCAGACATCAGGCAGGGAAGCCATGTTCCAGGCATGGGGAGAACACAGTCTGAGGCCCCTCGGGGGCCGGAGCTCTTTGGTTGGGGATCCCTGGGCCAAGGGGCCACTAAGAGACCACAATGGCAGGGAATTAGACTCTTGGTAGTGGTGACTCTCTTGGCTGGGTCTTAGCTAGGTCAGCTAGCTCATTTGAGTGGGCGGCCACCATGGCTGGAACATAGAGGGGTCTTTGGAGGGAGGTTAGGCAGCTGCTCAGTAGTTCAAGGCCTTCTCCATGGTTCCCCATGGCAGGCCCCAAAGCCACGAGATAGTCCATTGTTTTAAAAAATTTATTATCATGATGGAAATTGGATGAAGCTGTACCCCATGTTCTCAGGGCAGGTCTGAGGTTAAATACTTTTTGCAAGGAGGAGGAGGGTCTGGGAAGGAATGCTTAATTGGTTATATCCTCTGGCCTTTAGGTATCTCATGAATATGGAGATGTCTTGAGGTTTTGCACCTGTGTCATGCCCTCTATCTGTGCTACATGACCAACCGATGGCCACAAACCTCTCTTTGGGAGGGGCTGTGGAGGGCTGAAGCTAAGTGAGAGCATCCAGGGCCCAGGAGCCCTGTCCAGATGTCCTGGCCAAACATCTACTGTCCCTCTTGGGTATCTGGGGTCTGAGGTCTGTGCTCAACCAGGTACCCAGCTGCCTCTCACTGCCCACCACTCCACAAAAATTCTGGTTGCAACCCAGAAACCTCAAGATGGTTATAAACAAGGTGCAAAGATTTCTTTGAAGACCCCTAAATAATAAGAGCAGAACCAACCAGTTTGGCAAATGCCAGCCTCACCCAAGGCATCAAAAAAGCAATGTGCCTACTGTAATGAAATGGGTCATTGGAAGAACAACTTCCTCCAAAACAACAACAACAACAACAACAACAACAACAACAACAAAAAAACCTAAAACCAAAACAAACAACAAACAAACAAAAAACAAGAAAAACAGAAATTTTAGGTTGTTATGGACTGTCAGGCTGAGCCCAGCAGGGCTCAAAGTCTACTCCCAAGCCTAGGATAATGTTAATAGTGGTTATACACCCATCAAACTTCCTTGTTGACACTCAAAAACATCACTTAGTCCTCCAAAAGTCCCTGAGATACATAACAAATCAATCCATTCTGGTCCAAGGGACCACAGACAGTAAATTTTACCCTTAAACCATGACACAGTATGTGAATTAAGGAATTCAACTCAGTAGCAGCAGAACAGCTGAATTGATTGAAGACCATAGCACTCACTGCCCTGCTCACTATAGATTCAGACAAATTAAACTTAGGATAATCTCAGACCATAACTACTCCTCATTCCATAGAGAGAGTTTTAAAAGCTCTCCACCTCCACTACCAATATCCATTGCCTGACTAACTCACTATCAGTCTCTGTTGCTTAACTATTCTCAAGTGTCCTTTGCTCCCAGCATGTCACTGAACACTGCCACCCTGCTACTTAATCTGGACTTGGAAAACCCATCCATCCATAACTGCTTAGAAACCCTGCAACAGTACATGGGACAGCACTAGACCTGACCCATCAGCTCTGGCTTACACCAATGGAAGCAGCTACAAAGAAGATGGCACAAAGTATGCAGGTGAACTTGAACCAAACATGATGGGTATCTCCATGTTGAGTGCAACATCAGCCCAAATGGCAGAACTAATGGCACATCTTCACACAGCAATATACCATGAAAAGGGAAGGTTAATTGCTGAAGGAAAAACAATTAAAAATAAGCAAAAATCCTTGACCTCATAACAGTCATAAGAAACTGACTGTTATACAGTGCCTGGGACTCTAAAACTGACAGACTTCAGAAGCCATTGGTAACCATAAGGCCAACTTGATAGGTTGAAAGGCAGCCAAATGGTCTGTCCTATGTTTACCAGTGACTCTTCCAGACCCAGTTCTGTCTGACCAGCCAACATATGCCAAGGAGGATGACTAGCCATGCCAAATTCTGCCACACATATATACTAAGAATGGATGGAGACATGTCATGAATGGAAGAAAAATTCTCCCAAAGACATTAGGTATCATCTTAATTCAAGAATTGCATGCCAGTAAACACCTAGTAATAAACCAACTAAAATAATTGATCTCCTCTAGGTCTTACATTTCTAGTTTGGGCAAAGAAATACAGGACATTGCCACTAGATGCCAGGCTTGCCAACTGACAAAACTCACATCAAAGGTCGCATGTGTAAAGAGAGAAAGGAACCTCACCAGGGGTATACTAGGAAATAGACTTTATGGAAATAAAACCAGGAATGTTTGCTTACAAAGTACCTTTTAGTGTTTATAGATACCTCCTCCAGATGGACTGAGGCATTCCCAACCAAGAAAGAGACTGCTCAAATTAGGGCTAAACTGGAAACTACATTGTATATACAATCCTCAAAGTTCAGAACAGGTAGAAAGAATGAATCAGATTAGAGCTTAAAGGAGACCTTAAATAAATTAACCTTAGAAACTGGCAATGATTTGGTGATCCTCCTTCCTTTCACACTCTTGAGAGTCAGAAAAAGGAAGTTACTCCATATGAAATAATATTCAGGAGACACCCTCCTATTCTTTCAAATATAAAGTCATTTTTTTTGTTAGCTGATATTTCTAATCATGCCCTTTTGAAGTCAATCGAGGTGCTCCAGAGGACTCAGACCAGTCTTCACATCTACATGAACTACCCCCAGTCAGCCCTCACAGGTTCCAGCCTGGCGATCAAAGGAATCCCTGGCTGCTCATTGGAAGGGACCCTATACCCTGATCCTTACCACTCCCACAGCAATCAAAGTTGACAGGATCATCTCCTGGACCCACAATTCTCATCTGACACCTGCCCCACAAAAACAACAGGACCTGGACCAACAATGGACCATCCAGTCTCATCCACAGGACCTGTTCAAGTTAAGGATAGTGCCTGAAAAAAAAACGTCAAGATCAAGAACAAGGATGGAGAGTCTGGCCACAACCAGAAGATGCTCTAAAGGTAAGACTTGCTAAAGATTTATCACTACTTTTTATTTTATTTTTAGGATAACTCCCTACTCAACCACTGGACTGGTGAGACCTAATAACTACAAACCCAAGACATGGTTTTGGAAGTTGTCAGACACCTAGACAGCCAGGGTCATTATAGAGCTTTATCAATCGGACTATGCTAGGCCTCCAAATGAGTTATCGATTTTTGTGAACTCTGGCCTGATCCAGGCAAATCCCTATCCTTGTTAATAATTGGGTTTATAGACCAGTGAGTATTTATGTCAGAGAAACAGAATGGGGCACCAGGTGCTAGGCCAATAAAGTAGAAGTAAAAACCCTTTTAGGACAAGATAAATATTATGCAGAAACAGGGTCCACATGTACTTGGTCTACTTGCCACCACTGGGGATGTGAAACCTTGGCCCTAGGATGGAACATGGACCCTTATATTGGGATAGAACTCACTTGTAATTTAAATTGTGATGTTTCTAGAACTTGTAAGCCCCTGGTTATAACTCTTAAATCTTGGAATCAGTTTCCTTCTTGTGCTGACTGGGAGGCTGGGTACACCTGGGGATTCAGAACCTATGTGATAGGACCAGATGATGGAACCCAACTGACTGTGAGAGGGACTTGCTTATAGAGCTAGCTTTGCAATGCTTCTTGGTCTCAAGTCTTGGCTGATCTTCGATTCATTGAGAGAAGCACAGCTGAGAACTTTTCCTGGCATACCTGGTGGTCCTATTCCCTCCTGCTGTCTCCTGCTGATTCGGCTGAGGCCTGGCTGTTCCTGCTAGGCTGTGCCACCACTGCTACTATCCTGACACTACTGAACTTAACTTTACTGAATTCTGTAAAGTGCCAGTGGATCGAGCTGCAACTGCTGACCTATGAACTGAACTGCTGACAACTCAGATGGGATTTGCTTCAAAGAACTATTTCTAAATAGGTCTACTTCCCCTGTATCCTAATCACCTCTCTTTTCCACTACCTCTTGTGAGTGGTGGGTTAGAAGGGAGGTTAAAGCATTTAAGAACCATCACTAAAAGTAGGTTTTGAATAACCAAAGTTACAGTCCTATGTATATTACTGTTATTTCTCACTCGAGGGCCATGCCTTATCAATACCCTCATGTTTTTCACCTGGAAAAGAACCTCAACAATTAAACTCATAGTCCTGAGAACCCACTATGATTTTTGGAGATACAAGGGATAATTTTGAAGTCAAAAATTTGACTTCAGGTACAAATTCAAGCAGGTTGACAAGGCCTGCTTCTTTTAACATAGCTGTAACCTTTTATATTTAGTTTTCACTTTGCTTGTAAGGTGAAATAAAATTCAGGTTCTCAGACTCAGCTTCCCAGAAGTTATTATTCATAGTTGACAAGTTCTTCTAAAAGGTCATAATGTTATGGATGCATTACTTATGCACTATTATCTCAATATACTAGAAAACCCCTAACCACCACCTCACTGACTTCACTTTAGACCAGCTTAAAGGTCAGCTGATAATACTTTGTCTAGTTAGCCAAACTGTAATACTGCCCCCAACCTTGTCTTCTGCACATGGTTTTCCTACAAAAAGCCTGCCCTAAGAACAAACCAGCACCACAGTTTAGCTCCCAAGTCCTCTTTGTGACACTGATTAATCAGCTTGAATTAAATGTTCATTAAACTTTTATCATATCTGAGTTTGTTGTCTAAGTGGTCAGTGTGTGGTATTCCTATACTCCAACAAAAAATATTTGACAGAATGAGATAGGATACATCCAACTCTCAAGAGAACAGCACAGGAAAAAAAAAGGCTTCTTAATAGCACAAACGCGCGCGCACGCGCACACACACACACACACACACAGAGAGAGAGAGAGAGAGAGAGAGAGAGAGAGAGACAGAGAGAGAGACAGAGAGAGAGAGAGAGACAGAGAGAGAGACAGAGAGAGAGACAGAGAGACAGATACAGAGAGACAGAGAGAGACAGACAGACAGACAGACAGAGAGAGAGAGAGCCAGAGAGAGAGAGAGAGAGAGAGAGAGAGAGAGAGAGAGAGACAGACAGAGAGAGAGAGAGAGAGACAGAGACAGAGACAGAGACAGAGAGGGGAGAGAGAGAGACAGAGAGAGAGACAGAGAGAGGGAGAGAGTAGAGGTAGTTTTGCTGGGCCAGTTTTACAGAGACGTGTTTCAGGGAATACAAGCTGTACACAGAAGTGAAGACAACTAATCAAAGAATGAGAATAACCAGAAGGTTAGAAGAGATTGCCAGAGTTAGTTTGAGGCCAAGCAGAGTGATTCGGTCAGAAGCTGAAAGAAGCAAGTTTAAATCAGTCACCTTGGAAAGGAGTTTGGGCCAGAAGAGCTGAGTTGAATCAGCCAGCCAGAGTTCAGAAAGAGCTAGAAAGGGTGAGCTCATTCAACAGTAAGCCACTGAGACAACAATTACATCTGGTGAATAAAAGTTATTTTTCCAGCTTAGATCACAAAGATTAGATTAGACCATCACTGATGAATTAAAAAGTTGAATACAAAATTTAAAGTTTGTGGAAGCTGGGATGTGGGGAATAGCTGGAGAATTATACTGTGAAGGACATTTCTTAACCTGGACACTTCTGGTCTCTGCTAACTGTCCACTATATGTTCAGTGGCTTATGCTGCATTCTCCCACTGTCATGACACTATGACTCATAATTAGCATAGAGTCTATGAAGCGAATAGCTTCAGACTTTGTCCTCTGAACCCAACTTCAATGGCTTTCTATCCCTTAATTTATGTCTGATGTTTGATCACAGTGAAATAAAACCTACCAACAAAGAAACCCTAGAAACCTTTTACAGGCTCTAATATAGAAGTAGGTTAAGAACTGGGTTTTGTCTAGGAAGTACTGATAGACTAGGGAAGCAAAACATTGTGAGAGCCATCTCTAAATGCTCACAGACAGTGGCATGATGGAGTTTTTATCTGCACTACACTCATTAACTATTAATTAATTAAATGAGGTAAATTAAATGTTCTAGTATATATACATTATCTCTGGTCAAGGCCAAAGGATAGTACAAGCCAAATTTATTTTTATCTTGCTTATTGGATGTAACTCTGTTGGCAGAGTACTTGCATAACACAAACAAAGCCTTAGATTCAGTCCTGAGGAACATGTAAATTTGGCATAGTCTCATATGATTATAATCCCTGCAACTGGGAAATGGAGTTGTGGAGAGCAGAAGTTCACAGTCATTCTCAGGTACATGGTGAGGTCAGTTTTTAATACTTGAGTTTGTTTCAAACAAACAAATGAACAAATAAACAAAAACACACCAAATCTCACCGCCACTACAACCACCAATAAAAATTCAGGTAAGACTTATATGTATAATAAATATACAAATAACATAATATGTTTTTTTTTATATATTTAAAACATTGTTTTTATTTCATGAACAAAGAGCTAAAAGTAGCCACATAATGAAAATTAGAATATACTGAAATTAAAAGTCTTGATGAATAATATTAATTTTTCAACTACTTTTCACTTCTAGCTTTAGAAATAAATACATGGTGTATGTAGTATTTCAGAAGGACACATTAATTTTGTTGCATACTTGCTGTTATCTACTGTCAGTATTTCAGCTTGGAGGCTGGGAGTCAGTAAATGTTTGCCTTGTAATCATGCAGGCCTGTGATCAACAGAAGCCACAGAAAAAGCCAGGTAACTAAGAACTGCTGACAGAGGGAGAATTAGTCTTTCCCACTGATCAGACTCTAATTAGTTATCCAATAACAGTTATTTGTAGCAAGTCTGAAATTATATATACACAGAAGTACTAAATAGATTCAACAGATTGTCTTCATACATTTATACATTTATATGTGTTTATTACTAAAAACATTCAGAGAAAAAGATTTAACTATTTGAGAGAGAATGAAGGTAACATAGGAATAGTAGAGAACAAAGGAGAGAGGGAAAATAATGCCATTATACTTTAGTTAAATTAACTTTTGTTGAAAATCAGACATGCTGGTACATATTTATAATCCCATCATAGCAGAAACAGAAAAGCTGAATGATAGAGCTCACTGACTAGTCAGCCCATCTAATTGGCTAGTTCAAGGATAGAGAGAGATCCTGTCTAAAACATGATAGCACCCAAGGAATTACACATGAAGTACCTTTCTGCCCTGTATATCTGCTAGTTCACATACCACACACAGGCATGTGCATGAGCACTGGCACACACGAGTGCACCTGAATACACAGGATACACATATAAACACACATACACACACACATCACACATACACTAGAGTCACACAGACAGACAGACAGACACACACACACACTCACATACAGTCACACAGACACACAGACACACACACAAAACACCACATTTTAATCCTGTACTTTTGACTCTTCTGTGTTTGCCTAGGGAAAAAATTGTGCTTCACATTTTGTCTAGACAAGTACAACAGCCACTTCTGCTGATTTCAGAATCTCTTGCCTTCATCTAAAGCTTTCTGAAGAAGCAAGAATCAAGAATTCATCAGTATAAATTGGTTAGAAAAGCTCCTATTTTTAAGAAGGAAAATGACTACTGGCTAAAGTCTAATTAGAATTCTAAATTATGGGCTTCAAAATTCTTAATCACGGGATTCTCTCTGCTTAGTTGATCTCATTTTCTGTAACATTGAAAGTCAAACACTGTGCTTCCGAACAGCAAATAGACTCTCTATCATCCTTAGGAAATCTAGTAGCCACAAATCCAGTGCTCCATGCTGATTCTTGTTCACTTTCATGCGACCTCATTGCTTCCCATAAGTCACAATCTTTCCCTTATTTAGAGATTTCTTTATAACATGGGGTTTCTCATCTGTACTGGGACACTCTGAAGAGTAACAAAGGAGATTAACAATCACACTAGACAAAACTTTCAAAACTCACAAGTGACCTTGGAGGTCAAGGTTAATACCCAATTGCACCCTGATGCTATCACATGCCACTAAACACAAATTCATAAAAAATTAACACATGTGTAGATACAGATATTATTTTTAATGTCTATACGTATTCATATACATTTTATTGTGACCTTGATTTTCCTGAAGGTCTGAACAATTGGTTCAATATTTTAATGTGTTTTTTCAGCTACTTTACTTTTTCAGGTAATTTTGTTTTATTTTTCAATAACAGAATCTCATGTATCCTAGACTGGCCTCAAACTGAATTCAACATATAACCAAGGATTATCTGGTGAATATGATTCTTTTGCATCCATCCCCTGAGTGTTGGGACAACATGCCTGTACCAACACACGTGGTTTTTCTGGGAGTCAAACCCAGGTCAAATGTATGCTGGACAAGTAGACTTCATCTTAGTTCCAGGCAATGCACTACATGGAAAGTTTATTTATACCATTATTTCTTTTTTACATTAGAGAGTCACAGCTGATGGGTTTAGAGCAGTGGTTCTCAACCTTCCTAATGCTGTGACCCTTTTATACCCGTTTTCCTCATGTTGTGGTGACCTTTAAACATAAAATTATCTTCATTGTTACTTCATAACTGTAATTTTGATACTGTTATGAATTGTAAAGTAAACATCTGATATGCAGAATATCTGATTGCGACATCTGTGAAGGAGTTGCTCAATGCCCAAAGGGGTTGCAACACACAGGTTGAGATGCCTAGTTTGAAGGAATGGAGAACCTATGACAATTCTTGGATAAAGGTGGGAGAGGGGCACCTTATAATGAATAGCGGTAGAAGGAGACAGTGGGATCAGATCGACAAACTCTAGGAAGAGTTAGTCTGACAGGTTAAGATATAGCAGATCCAGGAAACAAGTTACCCATGCTAGAAAGGTGAGGTAAGGGTTACTGTGAACATATTGAATTAGAAGCCAGAAGTTTGAGAAGTAGCAATATTAACATTAAGCATTGCATACCCACGCAAAGCTGTTGCATGTGTCCCTGCTTGTATTTCAGAATACGCACAAGTATATTTCTAATCCTTTAAAAATCTTGTAGACATAACCACACAGTTTGGGGTGTCTATCCTTACAAAATAATGCACAATGAGTTTATTGTTTGGCATGGAGAGTCCCTAGCTTTTAAACATTTAGTGGACCAGATCATTTTCTCAATTTAGAAATCAATTCACATTTACTCATATTTAAATATCTTTTCGTAATCATTTTGAAACACTTGAGAATTTAATTTGGATGACTAAGTTAATGCTTTTATAGTTGTACCTTTTTGTAGTTGTTCATCAAGAAAAGTAGACACAAACATTTAAACACTGATTTTACAAGTTATTTAAGGTGTTTACTTTGCATATAATGGATGTGAAGACAGAGAAGGAGGGGATGGGCCTATATATTTTGCTGTTAGTGGATTCTTTTCAATGCCTTTGTTATTTCCATGTATCAAACATCATACTTAATTATAGCATCTCAATCTGCAGCAATAGCAAAGTTTAGAGAAACAATTTATGTATAATGATTTATTTTTAACAATTTTTTTTGTGCAAACTCTTATTATTTCTCCTTGAAAGTTGCTTTCTGTGCATGTATAATGTTTATAAACTATATATTACTAGTTTACATATTGGTTCACTTCTGAATATATATACACATGTGACTATATACATCTGAGCATGGGTGTACATTTACCACACATACTCAACATAAGTACGTATGTGTGGAATTGTCATCACTTAATTTACTTGGTTTTATAGATTATATGTTTCTAGAAGGCAATGACGAACATCTGGTTTCATTCCTTTTTCTTGGGAGTCCTTAGAATGTTTCCAACAATCGTACTCCAACACACACTCATGTGTTCAAGGTTATTCTTTATAAAGTGACTACTTATAATGCATCCAGATAGACTTTGGCTATAAAGAAATGAAATATGACATATATTTTTTGTTTGTTAATCAACTTGAATAGAATCAAGGAAAGTGATTAGAATCATGTCTGTCTCTATAATCACAATTGAGGCTATAAGTAGTTAAATATCATTCATTAATAATATAAGAGGACTTATTCTAGAAAAAAAAAAATAAGAATAACATGAAACAACAATATTGATTTTATTTTTGTTCTATATATTCTATGTATTTTCTTTAGTATGATTGGGAATACTCTCTGCTTTAAACTCATTTTTTTTGTCAACAATACAGGGCCATCTTGGCTTTCCTGCTGATGCTGATGCTGGACATAATAGTCTGTCTTCCAATTAGTTCTCTATTCTAATAAAATCTGGAATAGAGATAGCAATAGGCATTGATTCACATTAGTATATAACTAGTTTCAGATTTACTTTGCTGGGTATCTGGCTTGGGAAAGATTAATATTCTGAATTCGTAGCTCGTTATTATAAATAGATATCAATAAAAGAATAAAGCAGGTAAATATCTTTTATAATACCCCAGATTTTTTGAATATGTAATGAAGAGTCTTTTGCATATAGGCCAGTAAGTAAATTTCTTTAGACATAGTCTATAAAACTTTCTTCAAGAATTCCCTTTTGTGATTTAAAGACAGTTTTGCTTAGTGCTGGGATATATAGCCCCCAACCTTCATGAATTTTCTATATGTTACTGTTTATTATTCATGAATACAATATGGTCATTTCACACACACACACACACACACACACACACACACATACAACACAAATATAAATATATGTGCATGTGTGTGTGATTCATACATTAAAGTATTTTAAGGACAAGCTAAATCTGCATTATGCATTCCTTCTGAAATACTGTTTCCTTACGGTTACACGTGGATGAGGTGAGTGTGCTACTGAGAAATACAAAATTCTGATGAAATCTGTCATACAATGGTATAGAAAAGACATACAAAAATAATGACTAACATAGGCCTTTAGGCCTTTGATTTGATAAAATTGTAAATGAATATATCTGTGCTTTTAATATGTCTGGAGGGTGATAAACACAGCTGTCCATAATGAGAAGTAGATTACATCATGAGACTCTAAATAAGACTTCTAATGAGAAATCAGGATTAAGTTGAATCCGGAGGAGAATTTTGTTTGCTTGGAGAATTTCAAGCTGATCCCTCTAGAGAGAATGATGCCACATTAAGAAATTTTAATTTGAAATGAGGTTACACGATTGTAAATTGCTGACAGATATTTAGTAAATGATTTAGCGCTTGTGTTTACATTTCTAGCTCAGGAAAGATTTTGGCTTTTTCAGCAAACTGAGGAAATGTCTTCAAAACACATTTAGCTAATCCAAATCAAGTGTCCATAAAATGAAATGTGGGGGAGAATTAGCCATTACCTTGACATATTTGAGTTAGGCATTTAAATGAAAGAATTTTTACTCTATGAACAAATCAACGTTATTTAAGTTGTCATGAAATTAATTTATTAGTGTGTATGGAAGAACTATGGCAATCTTTTTGAGCAAATGTTATGGCTTATAATATAAGGAATATTTTTTAAATATTACTTTTTACAATTCATTTGTAATAGAAGAGTCCATTGTCATACAATGTCCATGGTTTCATTCTTGGATGGTTTGGTAGACTCCTGGAAAACATTTAAGAGTTAAAGAATATACATGCAAGATACAGTTTTTTATTTTACAGACACCAGCAGTGAAGAAAGTAGCTGTTGTCCAACCAGCTGTACAAAAATGTCCCCCTCTGGGATGTTAGATAAGACCAAAATGGATAATACAACCCGCTCCCCTTTTGCTTCTGAAACTTTTATTTTCAATGTGACACCTACTATCACACACAGGCTCTTTCTCTTCTTTGTGACAAACTCACACAGCTTGCAAAAAAAAAAGATACAGGTTTCATTAGAGAAATGCCACCTGAAGGGTCTCTTTCAAGGGCTTTGTATTTTGCAGCTGGAGACATGACTGAATGCAGGGTGGTTTCTATGGCCCCACAATATGTAGCCACAGACAGATGCCAGTGTCATTATAGATACTGCAGGAAAATGTGCTATTTTGTGCTGAGCTGCCTTGTGGACTGGTGTCACTAGGGAAATTTCCACGGTTTATGGGAAGCTGTCCTATTTTATATGCAGGTACATCATAAAAGCTTTATGCTTGGACAGCTAGCTTGAAATACAAGACTCCATCCAGTCAAGGTTTTCTGTTATATATATGAAAAAAGTGGCACACCATTTACTTTTTTATGTCCAATTCTAATTTGGAAAAGTAGAAAACCTTTTTCTCTTAGATTTTTAGATCTGGTACCCTCTCGGGGCTTGTGTCCTTTCCCCCTTGTTTCTTCACATACATTTTCTTCTGCCCTAAAACCTGTGCAATTAACTTCTGTCACCTTAAAAGCCTTTCTCACAGCACATTGCTCTAGCTGTTGAAGCATATGTAATTACATCCTACCCTACCTGTCCTGGGGCATGCGAGCTTCATACAATTTTCATATCACCCTTTTTCATTATTCAAGCAGAGTGAAATTTTAAGGACAGTGTGATTAGGCTGAAATTGGAACTATTCAAGTCTTGGCATTGTGTGAAAAAGCAGACTTTCCTTCCTTGCACTGAACTTAAAACACTGTTGCTGCAAAAAGGAGTTCAATCAGCTTGGCACACACACCAGTCACATCCACAGGGCATCTGAATCAAGACTTACCATGGGCCCATATTATGGTTTATTAGTAGTTTTGTGGAGTTTAATTTGCAGGAAATCATAATGTTAATGATTTAGCAATTTTATAAATTTACGCAGATTCTGTCCTGATTTGGGCAATGAGATCCAAGTGGAAGCAACATGAACAATGCAGACATTTATGCAAATTGCCCTGTTGAAGTTCTTAAAGAACATTGGACATAACATTCGAAATCGTTTGCAACAAGAGAAAAGGAAATAAAAGCTTAAATCATTACTATCTCTTCACATAACATCTAAACCAAAGCCTATAAATCTGATATAAAAAGAAAACAAGCTTAATTCATTTCAATTACCAATTATCCTACTTTATAACATAATATATCCATAATTTTCTGATATTTTACTACAGTTTAATTAATGAGATTTTAATATTTTAACTCCTCAGGATCAAACTGGGATACAGGATACATAAAACCTACAACAACTATGATTTTGATTATTTTTATTTGGCTCACTTAAATTGAAAATGGAATCGAAAAGTCAAGGAGTGCATAGCCTCTATGGCAGGTTGCCTCTCAGGCACATCAACCGGCATTTTATTAGTGGATCACAAAATATTTTTGTCCTTAAAATGTACTAAATACAATGGAATGACATGTCAACTTACCAGGAGAACTAGAATGTACTGAATTAATCAAGACAAAGCAAAACCTATGAAGAGCTTGGAAGCCTGTCATGTGGGAATGTAAATAATCCAGAGAAAACAAAGGTAAAATTTATCTTACCCTATGCAAAGACTAGGAGAGTGTGTGTGTGTGTATACATGCATGTCTGTGTGCATGTGTGTATGTGTGTGTATGATTTTTTGATTTTTAAAAATGTATTTTCGTTTGCCTTCATCTATATATGTATACCACTTGTGTGCCTGCTGCCCACAGACAGTATAAGAAGGTGGAAGAGAATCTACGTGTATAGTTACAGATGGTTGTGACTGTCATATGGTCACTGGGACCTGAATCTAGGGCCTCGGCAAGAACAGCAGGTACTCTCAATAACTGACCCATTTCTCAGTGTTGTTTTTCTATCTTCTGCTATTTTTTTCTCCTTAGAATAAGAATTAGAGAGCTAGCTATGTATAATACTACTTGCTAATTAAAAACACTTACAATATTAATACCTATGGAAAATTTAAAAACACATACAATTTGATACCATTTTAAGTCCCTATAAAACATGAGATAGAATCATAAATGATTAAAAATTTACCATTTACCAGAACTTTGTCAGAACTCAGGAAAAGAACTTTAAGATCATCTAAATTTGACTCTTCATTTTGCTCAGTAGATATAGCTTTGCATATACAAAGTCACATGAACAAAATTAATATTAAATGTTAGAAGACATATAGGTCAATAAACTATCTTCTCTGCTACTACTTGATTTCTATACTAATATGGATAATTTAAAAAACAATTTGGTTTTATTTAACAAAACAAAAGTTGAATGCATGAACATTCGTGTTTTTTGAGTAGAAATTTCAAGAATAATTATATAAGAAGATTCTCACATATAACCTTCAGGACATGGTAGAAATACTCAGAACTCTTTGAGGAACAGAGAAAGAATGAAAGACCATTGGCTTAAGAATAAATATTTTGCAGTGTAATCATATAACAATATATTATATACCAGAGTACGCAAGGTAAATATAAAAAAAATGACTCAACCTGGTGAGGGCTCAAACTTTAATAGTGAACAAAAGCACTTTGTAGGAAATCTTGGCATTATTTGCATAAAAATAAGTGACACAAAAAAATGAGTACATACATATGTGTCTGCTAAAAATTGGAAAAACAAACACGTTATAAAGCAATTCAGGGGAGAAATCATACTCTAAACTTAGGGTAATGCTTTTTGAGGAGGGACATAGTAATGAGGAAAGGATGATAGAATACAGAAGCATCCCAAGGCAAATGACAAGGTAACTGGTAGTTAATGTTGATATTTATTCTTTAAACAGGAGTTATACACATATGTATGTGTCTGTGTACATATATGTGTCTTCAAGGAAATTAAACTAATTCAGAATAATATTCTTCCTAGATTAAAATTTACTACATGCAATGCCTTATGCCATCCTCAAAAAAAATGCTATTTGGAGTGATTCACAATCAGGAAAAATTATGCACAATGTAAGTGAAAAAATGTCAAGGATATTTATGTCTACTGCATGCATAAGATTTTCTGTTAATATGTTATTGACATTTTTCTTTATATATCTTTTTGCAAAACCACAACAATAACATATAATGCAGTGCACTCATGGTTGAGGACTTAGGGAAGCTCGAGATCTGGAAGTAGCTGCTCTATAGGAGCCTTGAAGTGAGTGTTGATGTTTCAATTAGTGCCAATTCACAGCCCAAGAGAGCTGTGGAGAGCTACCATCTGTTGCCCTACCACATAGAGAAGGGAGTTGAACGCATGGTGGATATAACTAACTTCCTGACAGATAATTTCTCTGTGAATAAATCCTTAGAGCAATTCAAGTGTGTATTTATTTCTGGTTTTTATTGGAATTGATGAGACAGGTGAACAAATACCCATTACGGAGTTACTGCTTTTCATGGAACTTACAGTGACAAGAAGGCAGTATAAGGTTCTCAATCATCCACTGGAGAATTGTGCTGCACACTTTTAAGAGGCCAATAGCACATTAGGATAAAATAAACCTCTGTTGTTCCTTTAGATTAATATTCTAAAAGTTGAATTTAGAGCATCAAATCATATGGATTTATTTAAGTTCAGCTGTATAGCAGCTGCTCAGAGTTACAACCCAACCAACTAGGAGGGCTGTGAGCTAGGAATTTTGTGGCTCACATTCTTGGAGGGAGAATATGGAAATATGGTATGACATCCTACTGTCACTTTCTAAAAATCATTACAGCCACAGAAATTCTATTTGGCCCATCAAAATTGTGCTGTCTCAACTTTCGCTTTCCAGGCTCTTTTCTGCCTTCCCTTTTCACAGCATGAAGCCAAAACAAATGTTTCCTAGAAACCGACTCCATTTCCTCAGGACCATCCCATATCTTTATTGAGTTATATGGAAAAGGAAATGACAGGATGACTCCATTAAATTAAGTTTTCTCAGACTAAATGCCTAATTTGATTAAAGTCATTGACTGTTAAGGTTGTCAGCACTTGGATTAATATTTCTTTTCTATTTATTCTATGCTGTATTTTTAAGGAAGCTAGTAGCCATTTGGTATTTTCCAAATTACAGATATTATCCTAAATATTAGCTATGTAATATTCTAAAAATTGACCCTAGAGTCATCATATTTCTATGTTCCTGACAGCTGAGGTCAAAAATAAAAAAAAATCTAACTCAGGATTCTAAGCCAGTTCTGTCTCAGATACTTGTGCTAGCAGAGACTATGGTATTTACTTTAAAGAGATATTTTACCTCTCAAATATTGCATACCACTTTAAATACACTACACTCTCTTTCATGCCACCTATAGACATCTAACTTATTATATTAAATAAATAGCCACTCTTAAATTAGTGATTCTTGAAAATTTAAATGTATATATGAAGGGAGAGCAGAAAAAAGGAGGTTTCAACTTCCGATACATGTGCACGCAACATGAAAAAAAAACCCATTTTATGCATTTGATTAATTTTTCTCTATATATTTTCTTTTTCTTCTTTAGAGTCATTTAAATGTTTATAATGCTATGAAAATTGACTGGTTGCTACTCTAAAACTTTTAATGACATCAGATAGGAGATTCTAGAAACAAGATCATTAGCACTTATTTTTGTTGAGCTTTGCAGAAGTTTTCTGTAGTCTTACTTATTTTGTCAACAGTTATTAAATATTACTATGTATTTACAGTTTCCCTGAACTTTTTCATATGATATATTGTTTCCTAAAAAAAATCTATACATTTGTTTAACAAGAACATATTTAGTTAAAGTCTTCAAAATTTCCCAATACAACAAAAATACAATAAATGTTATTATGAGCATTTCATATACTTTTATTCTTGCACGTGAGTATATCTATTCAGTGCAGACATGAAGTAGAAAATGTAAGAATGTAATACAGGACTTTGATAATGCTTATTAAATGTAATGTCACACTCAGCATGACAGTAGAGATAAAAAAAAATAAGAAAGAAAAAATCATCAAGGCGTCATTTACTTCTCAGATAGTTTCAAATCTGAAGAGATAGATATTTGTCAACAAAAGTAGATGAAAATGATGGCAGAGTGCATTGTCATTAGGTACATCTTATATAAAAAGAATCCTAACAGTTCTTCATATTGAAATGAAAGCATGCTACACAGCACTGGATGGCATAAGGTGTGAAATTCATGGTGATAACATCAGAAGAGTCCAGAATATCACAGTATAGTAACAGTGGCCAGCAGGTAAATTTTGACTCTATAGAAGTGAGAACACAAACATATTAAATTATTCTTATAATACTGTCAATAAATTCACTTTAGATGGAAATGTAATTAATGACATGAAAACCTAAGGTTGAAAGAAAAGGCTAAGTGGAGAGCTTTACAGTGAAGTGATGCTATACTTTTAAGGAAAACAGAAAACAAAATTATATCTAGACAAAAAAGAAACCATACCAGGATATAAGGAAATTTCAGAAGAGAAATGAATCCAAATACAAAGACTAAAAGGAGCTGCAATGTCAGTAGTAAATCCTTTTCCATCAAGGAGTATTTTCATGTCAATGAACCCTCTTCCAAAGCAAAAAGCAAAAATTAAAAAGCACCAAGGCTGGGTATATTTGCATAAAATAACCTTTAAGCTTAAAAAGTATCAAATGTGGTAAAGAATACTATAATGATAAGAGAATAAGTCCACAATGAAGAAAATAATTGTATGCTTCTATTTATCCAGCATCAGTGCAGCTAAAGGAATCAAGTACCTCTAAAAGGAAGGGGCATGGTCAGCTATCTAGTGATCGAGACTCCAACATCCTATTCTTAAGAGTGGATAGATAAATCTGCATGTTGTGAACTTGAGTAGCACCAAAGAGCAAATGGACCTAACAAACAGAATATCATACATCTCCAGTGCACAGAAAATATTCTTCAGGACAGACTGTATTAAGCTTTAAATAGTCAAAATATAAAGATGGTGATGTTATAACAAGTATGTTTTTTGACTATAGTAGAGCTAGAAATCAATATCAGAATTCAAATGCAGAAAATTCACAATGAGAAAGAACCAAAGCGTTATAGATCAGCCACTAGGGCATAGAGGGGAACAAACAGGAGAATTAAAACTTCTTCCTTCCTTCCTTCCTTCCTTCCTTCCTTCCTTCCTTCCTTCCTTCCTTCCTTCCCTTCCTTCCTTCCCCTCCCTCCCTCCCTCCTCCTTTCTCCTTCCCCTCCCTCCCTCCCTCCCTCCTTCCCTCCCTCCCTCCCTCCCCTCTCTTTCATTCATTGACTAAGTTAATTCACTTTACATTGTGATTGCAGCTTCCCTTACCTACTCTCCTATCAATCCCTCCCTCTCCCCTAACCTCTCTCCATCTTCTTCTCCACTCCTTATCTCCAGAGAGGGGAAGTCTCCCAAGGACATCAACCAGTCCCTGAATATCAGACCATAGCATGGGCCCAGTTTAATTGACTCTAGGTTTTCTTGTGTTCCTTGACCTCTCTGTCTCCCTCAATCCTTCTTACTCCTCTTTCATAGGATTCCCCCAGCTCACTCCATGTTTGGCTGTGGTCTCTGCATCAGCCTCCAAGAGTTGCTGGGGGAAGCCTCTCTGACTACATATGTATGTAGATAGTGACTATGTATATGTATGTATATTGCTAGACTTCTGTCTGCAAGTATAACAGAATATCCTCAGTAGTGTCATGGTTGGGCTCACTCTCATTGCGTGCATCTCAAGCTGTATGACTTATTGACTGGACCTTCCCTCAAATTCCATTCTATCTTTTACATTTATACATCTTGTAAGAAGGACAAATGTGGGTCTAAAGTTTTATGGCTGGGTTGGTATCCCAATCCCTTCCTTGGACATTTGCCTGATTATAGTTGATTGGTTTAGGCTCCATATGCCCCACTGCTACAGTCTTAGCTGGGATCATCATCATGGTTTCCTGGGAGTTTCCATCGTCCTAAGTTTCTAGGTCTTCCAAGAGATGCCCATCCTCCCATCCATTTGTTTCTTCCAGTATTCTCTCCTCCATCTTCCTCAACCTCATCCTATCTGCTCCCATCTCCACATCCAATCTTGTCCAGTCCCCTCCCCAAACCCACCTACAATGTCTATTATATTTCCCTTTCTCAGTGAGGATTATTCAGTCCTCCACTGAACACTCCCTGTTACTTACTTCTATGATTCTATGGATTATAGAATGGTTATCCTTTAGTTTAAGGCTAATATCCACTTTGAATTCTTCTAATCATTTTGATTATTTTTGTTCTAGAGCTTTAAGGTATGCTGTTAAGTTGATAGTATGAAAACTCACTATTTTTTTTTTATGAAGGCACTTAATGCTATGAATTTTCCTTTTACAATTGCTTTCATTGTTTCCCAAAAGTTTGAGTATGTTGTGCCTTCATTTTCATTGAATTTTAGAAAGCCTTTGGTTTCTTTCTTTATTTCTTCTTTGATCCTGTGGTCGTTGAGTAAAGAATTGTTCAGTTTCCATGAGTTTGTAGGCTTTCTGTTGTTGTTGAAGTCCAGCTTTACTTCATGGTGGTCTGATAAGGTACAGGACATTATTTCAATTTTCTTGTATCTATTGAGGTTTGCTTTGTGAGTGAGTTTATAGCCAATTTTAAAGAAGGTTCCATGAAGATCTATCTTTGATGTTGAGGTATATTTCTTGTATTAAGCAAAATGATGGATCCTGTTTTTACATCTATTCTGATAATCTATGTCTTTTTAGGGGGAATTGGGTCCACTGATGTTGAGAGATATCAATAACCAGTGATTTTTAATTCCTTTTATCTTGATGTTGGTATTATTATTATTATTAATGTGTTTCCATACTTTTGGTTTTGCTGCTGTGAAATTATTTATTTTATGCATATTATATTCTTGGATGTAGCTAACCTCCTTGGGTTGGAGTTTCCATCCTAGTATCTTCTATAGGGCTGAATTTATGGATACATGATGTTTAAAATTTCTTTTGTCATGGACTTTCTTTTTTTTTTCCATCTATGGTAATTGTAAGTTTTCTGGGTGTAGTAGTCTGGGCTGGCATCTGTGGGCTCTTAGAGACTGCAAGATAACTTCCCAGGCCCTTTTGGTTTTTAAAGTATTGAAAAGTCAGATATAATTCTCATAGGACCTCCATTTTATGTTACTTGGCCTTTTTCTTTTGTAACTTATAATATTCTTTCTTTATTCTGTACACTTAGAGTTTTGATTATTATGTGGTGGGAGGATTTTTGGGGGTCAAATCTACATGGTGTTCTGAAAGCTTCTTTTATGTTCACAGTCATCTTTTTCTTTAGGTTATAGACATTTTCTATGATTTTGTCAAAAACATTTTTTGGGCCTTTGAGCTGGGAATCTTCTCCTCCTATTCCAATTATTATTAAATTTGGTCTTTTTATAGTGTTCAAAATTTTCTGAATATTTTGTGTTGAAACTTTTAATGTTGAAACATTTAACATTTACTTTGATGGATGGATAAATCACATTTTTTTAAATCATATATTCTATGGCTGAGATTCTTTCTTCCATCTCTTGAATTTTGTTGATAGTGCTTGCATCTGTAGCGTTTGCTCTCTTCCCTAGGTTTTCAATCTCCAGGACTCCATCAGTTTGTGTTTCCTTTATTGCTTCTATTTTTATTTTTAGATCTTGAACAGTTTTATTCATTTTCTTCATCTGTTTGATTGTGTTATCCCATGTGTTTTTAAGGGATTTATTCATTTCCCCTATAAAGGCCTCTATCATCTTCATCAGATTTGATTCAATGTCATTTTCTTGTGCTTCAGTTGTGTTACAATATCCAGGGCTTACTGTAGTGGGATAGTTGGGCTGTGGTGGTGCCATCTTAACCTGGCTTTTGGTGAGTGTACTCTTATATTAGCTATTAGTCACCTGCTTGTCCCTGGTACTGTCAGGCATCCAGGAATGCAAGCAGAGTTGTGGGCAGAAAAATGGGACTCAGCATACATGGTGGAGTTTACTACTGTTGCATGTGCTTTAGGGAAACTTTTCAGGTAAGGGATTGGGGGTCACTAGGGGCTTATATGGTTGCCCCTCGTGGCAGCAGAGAATGCATTCCCTGGTGCCTCTGGGAATGTAGGCAGAGTTTTGTTTCAGAAAATGGGGCAGGCCACAACTCAGCTCTTCTGCTTATGTCCCAAGGGAACCAGGCAGGCAGGGGATGAGTGGGGAGGGATCTCACCTTGTTGTCCCTAGTGCCACCAAGCCACATGACATGCAGATAGAGCTGCAGGCTGGAAAATGCAGAATCTTAAAATATTTCTTTATACTCAGTACAGAAACATGATTAGTAAGACTTCTAAGATGCAGTAAAAGTATGGATAGGAAAGTTAAAAGACATAAATTCTTACATTTATAAATAAGAGATGTCTTGGTAGCACTTTGGTCCTAAACTTTGGTGAGAAAAATAATGAAGAAAATAATTTAAAATTACACAAAGCCATAGATCTACAGATAAAATCTACAAATTGTATAAATGGATATATAAAAGTGTTTACAATAGCTCTAGTATTTAGGAAAATGCAAATAAAAGCTCCATGAGATATTTCTCATCACTTACATTTACTAGTATGTTAAAAAATGTCAAGGAGTGTTGGTAAAGCTTAATGTTCTGAGTTTAGTTGGAAACCCACTGTTTTGAAAAGGGCTAATATTCAAAACATAAAAAAAAACCTCAAAAAGCTATATTTTAAAAAGAACAAATAATCCAATTTTTAAAATGGGATAGAATTTAAATAGAACTCTCAGTAGAGGAAACCCAAGTGACTGAGAAACACTTAAAAAAAAAAACCCAAACAAACAAACAAACAAACAAAAAAAACCCAAAACCCGACAAAACCAAACCAAACCAAAAAACCAGTTCAACATCTTTAGTCATCAGGGAAATGCAAATGAATGCTACTTAGAGATTCCATTTTATACCTGTCAGAATGGCTAAGATCAATAGTGCAAGTGAATTTCATGCTGGCAAAGATATGAAGTAAGGAATAAGGGAATACTTATCCATTGCTGGTGGAGTGCAAACTAGTATGGCTGCTATAGGAATCATTGGTTGTGGTTCCTCAAGAAGAGAATCTGTATACCCAATATCTAGCTAGTCCACTGTTGGACTTATACACAAAGAAAACATCATCCTATCATAAGAACACTTGCTCATCACCATGCTGGAAACAACCTAGATGTCCCTCAGCAAAGAATGGATAAAGAATATGTGGTTAATATTTACACAGTGGAGTACTCACTCTTTAAAAAATAATCATAAACTTTGGTGGCAAATGGATGGAATTGTTAAAAATATCCTTAATGAAATATTCAATACATAGAAAGAAAATTATGGTATGTATTATGATTGTTTTTTATGTGACATTAGGCATTAAATAAATAACCAAGCTACAATCTATAGTTCCAGGAAGGTCAGGAATAAATGAAAGAACTAGGATGGGGAACACATGAATTTTTCCAGGAAGGAAAATAAGAATAGATTTTATAAGTGGACAGGGGACAGGAACATATGGATTAGGATGGAAGGGGATGATGTTTGAGAAGGAAATGTGGGAAGCTCTAGTTTGAATTGAGGGTCTTTTGAGAGGTAGTATGGAAATCTAGTATAGTGGGAACTTCCTAAAATGTATGATGGTGATCCTAATGTAGTCTTCAAATATTGGACAAAGTCCTACCTGGCCATGATTTGTCACCAAAGAAAGCTTCCAGTATCAGGACTGGGTTACATTCCAATTGAGTTGCTGGCCAAAGTGGTCCAGAGAATCCTCCAACAACCAAGGCTGTTGCTAGGACAATAAACTACTCTCCATTACTGAAGAAAACAGTGACATAATTTATTAAACACATATAGGTCTAGCTGGCACCTATAAAAGACCTTCACTCCCCACATTCTAGAGTATTTTTGATATGAGAATGTACTCTGTAGACTACTACAAGAGTAAATGTAAATGTTATTCATGCCCAAATCGTTTGTCTACATTATTTTTTTTTCTGAAAAGTATGCTAGAGAAATGGTGGCACTAATCTTGTGGGAGTAACCAATCAACATCTGATTTGACTTAAGGCCCATTCCATGAGGTGGATTTCATACTTGACACTGCTGAGAGACCAAGAACCAAAAACTAGATAGCCCAAAGTCCTAGAGAAAAACCAAATACTATTGAACTTAAAAATAATAGTGATAAAATGACTCTTAAGTGATATTCTGCAATACATAGAAATCAGTGCCTTATTCAGCTACATCCGAGAGTCTTCCTTCTGCAAGAGATGGAAACAAATACAGATATTGACAGCCAGACATTAGATAGAGAGAGACAGAGAGAGAACACCAGAGAGAGACAAAGACGAGAGACAGAGAGAGAGACAGAGAGATAGAGATAGAGATAGAGATATTGATTTCTAAATGGCTGACTATCAAATCCCTTCCCTCAAAGCTCAGGGATCCCCTTGGAATAGAAAGCCAACAGGAAGATGTAAGAACCAGAGTGGTTGGGCACACCAGGAGAACAAGTCTCTCTATATCAACTAAGCAAAGCTCATATGAACTCATGGACTGAAGTAGTTTGTGCCAGATCCCTTTCATGTATTTTACAACTTTCAGTTTAGTATTTTCATGAGGTTTCTGAGTGTGTGAACAAGTGGGTCTCTGATCCCTGTGACTACTCTTGTGTTCTTTTGCTTCTGTTTGTTTGTCTTACCTAAATATGATATGATGGTTTTGTTTTATCTTATTATATTTTATTTTGTTAGTTGTTTTTTGTTGTTATCTCTTAGAAGTTTGTTCTTTTCTGATGAGAAACATAAAAGTGAGTGGATCTAAATGGAAGGGGAGGAAGAATGGAACTAGGAGGAGTAGAGGAAGGATAAACTGTTATCAGGATACAGTGCCTAATAGAAAATCTATTTTCAATAAGGAGGGTGGGTGGAGAAAATCCAAAATAGTACAGCCTATGGGAACAGGATGATGAAAATTATTTAAACAGCAACTGCCACACATTCTAGCAGTATCACTTTGATGTATTTTTCATAGGAACTAAATTTGGAATCTGAAACCACATTACTACTTCTATGTTAAATGCTACAGTATTCATAATAATCAAGATATAGAAATAATCCAATATATATGAACAGATGATTGGATAGTAAAATTGTGTGTGTGGTGTATAAATCTAAAGTGTAAAGTCAACGTTCTTACATCAGTATTGCAATGTACAATAACCCTATAGGACACAATAAGAAGGTAATAAATTAGTCAAATAGGATAAATACTACAAATTCCACTAAGGCATTTATAAGAGTCAAACCCACAGAAGCAAATAACAGACAAGTGCTTACTCAGAACTGTAGAGGAAAAATGTAGAACTTTGGGTGCACAATATTTTAATGATATAGATGAAATGGATGTTCACTTATCCAAATGCATAACATGCTATTGTGAATTATCTTCATTTATGATGTGGTGGAATATGAACATATTTCCATTCGTCACACTGAGCTTAGAACTTAGATTCTTCCTCTTATTTTACATACTCCTCATCTACTCTGCTCTTCCTCCAACCTCTGCTAATCATTGTTCTACATACTGTTTGAGATTTTTAGATTCCTCATATGACAAAAATACGTATGTTTATCTTTGTGCATCTGCTTTATAACATGCTCACTATTGAAAAACAGTAATAGAAGCACTGTGGGATAATGTGCTTCCAAATTCCAAAGGCAAAATATAAATGCCAATGGGTTTGTGGCAAATTCTCCTGTATGGAAATATAGATTCCTGCAGCCATAGAGAGAATAGTGTATAACACAGAGCTTTCCCATGAAACTAAAGATAGACACAGTATAAGAACCTACTGAGCAACTCTCTCTGTCTCTATCTCCCTCTCCTATTCCTCTCTCTCTTTCTCTCTCTCTCTCTCTTTCTCTCTCTCTCTCTCTCTCTCTCTCTCTCTCTCTCTCTCTGTGTGTGTGTGTGTGTGTGTGTATGTGTGTGTGGTGTGTATTCCCACCCAATGGAATGATATCAACATACATAAAAGATATATACACACTCATACACTTTCTTCGTGTGTTTTTGCTTTTAGTGTTTGAATCTGTTTTAAGTTCATAGGAAAATTTTGTAGAATATGTGGGGATTAACTATATAGGGTCCATCCCTACCAAAGGACAGCCCCATTACTAGTGCATAAATCTATATAAACATTTCAACTCTCGGTAACATTTCAAGCATTCATTGGCAAACCACCATGTCTCAAAATCTATTCACTGTATGGTGTATTTGCATCTAATCCTTGGTGCTTTATTAGCTACAAGCACATTGCTTTAAACATATCCTGTACTCTACTCTGCCTGTTTATTCACTTGTCTCCCTCCAAAGTAGCAATTACTGTTTTTAATTGGGCCTACAATTTTTGGAATGGTTTCTGCAATCAAACCATTCATAGTCTTTCAGATAATCTCCTTTAACTTATAAATGTGCATTTTAGTTTGACATGTAAGTTAATGCCATATATGTTCATTATGTTATAGCACCCAATAATATTCCATCACCTGGGTAGAAATAATGTGTATTTGATCATGCAGTAAATGAATGTTTCATCACTTTCAAAGAAGACTGTTACAATCATCTATAAGCATTGCTTTGTGTGGACATAAATTTTCAATGTTGGCTAATGTCCAGGGAGCTTGATCATTTACTTGAACATGGATATTCCATTTTCCAGCCCCATTTATGGAAAATTTATCTTTTTGTGTTACCTTTGCTTTTTGTCAAGGGTCAGCAAGTAAGCATTCAAGTGAATTTTATTTCAGGATTGATTGTGTTCCACTGAGCCATATGTATTCTTTGGTGAATTCTGGTCATTATTTACTGTAGCTTTGAAAAAAGTCTCAAAGTGAGGAAACGTCAGTCTTCTGACATTGTTCTTCAATACTATATTATATTCTGGTTTATTTGCTTCTTAACTGGAGATCTATTTTGTCAATATTCACAAGAAAACTTACTGGTCTTGCGATTGTAACTTTACAAAATCTACTAACTAAGTAAGAAAGAGTTCACATATTGATAAACTGAGTTTCCAACACAAACTAGTCTATCCACTAATTATGCTATACATCATTTTTCATTACAACTTTAATCTATATGTCACCCGATGATGCTCACACTTGTTTTACGTAAGAATGACTCTTGTGCCTGATTTGTCTATTCACTCTTAGGTTTTTAAAACATTTGAAACATTGCTACACTCTGGTCTCCAGTACTGTGTTATCAGGTGGTGAGGAAGCAAAAATACTCACACTGCACTTAGGTTTCAGTTTTTTACAAGCATGTATTTTTAGACTGTGATAGTCAAAAGTCTCTTACTTTTTCCTGGATCCTGAGTTGGGCAGAAGAATAAAGTGGCATAGATTTGATTATTTGGCTACTTTTATATAGAAAACTTCAGAGAGCTATGGTTGTATATTTCTTAGCTCCAAGAGATCTATTTGCTTGCTATTGAGTGCTAATATCTTAGCCAGGGTTATCATTGCTCTTATGAAACACAAAATAAACTTGAAAAGCAAAGGATTTAGTTTCCTTAATCTCGACATCACTATTAACCTTTGAAGGAAGTCAGGAAAGGAACACAAGTAGGCCATGAACCACAAGGCAGGGGCTGATATGAAGGCCTTGTAAGAGTACTGCTTACTGGTTTGTTTCTTATGGCTTTCTCAGTCTGCTTTCTTATAGATCCCAGGTCTACCAGCCCAGAGATTGCAACACCTACAATGCTCAAGTGTTTCCACCTCAACTACTAATTAATAAAATGCCTTACAGTCAAATCATATTTTATAAAAGCCCCTTTTTTGAGAATAGATTCTTTTAACACATAATATATTTTCATTATGGATTTCCTTCTCTCTACTCCTCCCAATCTTAAATCATGTGGAAACATTTTCTTAAATTTCTCTCATCTCAGATTACTTGACCTTATGTCAAGTTGACATAAAACTAGCCAGCACAATTAGATTCCAGTTAAAGAATTCTGTATAAATATCCCCAACATTAAAATTGTCATCTATATTTCCTCCTTTGCTTGCCTGAAATATCTGGTATTTTTTTTCTGATATTTGCTATAAAAGACTACTAGAGCCTAGAAGGCAAAAGTAGCAAAATATGTGGTCTCTCAATGTCTAGATCCCCTGAAATTTTCATCTCCTTGACATGGTCACATTTGGCCTCCAGCATATTTTCAAGTGTTCTTAGCCAAATACTAAGTTTTCTTGCCTAAGTTATAATTCTCTGTTTTCACCAGTGAGTGTTAACATTGTGGGGAAGCTATGACCTTTCTTTCCTTGGGAATTAAATGAGTTGTTGATCTTACATTTTGTTCAACTTTGCAGTTGTTGGAACAGAGCAGTAACTTACAGGCTCCTTAGATGCTGGGCCAGAACTGTCTTATTTCTTTATAGCCTGTGTAGAGCCATTACAAACAGATTAATAACTATATATTTTGATGATAGGTGTTTTGCCATGTGTAATAGAAAAGAGATTCAGAGTCCTTGATGCTAGGAAATGATTTTGTGGCTGGCTTTCCATCACAACCCTAAGGGAAGAAAAGCAATTGGTGTTGAAGAAGACTATTCACATAGTACAGCCATAAATGCAATTGCTATTTTTGTTTTGTAACCTTTTAAAGATTATTACCAGTTAGATGGTAATTCTTGGTGAGTAGCTTTCTTGTGTTATCTATTTTATCAAAAGCATCTAATTAGTGGAGTTCTCTTTAGAAATTTTATTTTAAACTGTCCTTGGTTTATGTCATATTGTCATCTTAGTCCATCCTGCTTAATTTTTTATTTTAAGTTTTAATTGTGGACCCAAATTGGATTCACTGTGTTGTTGAGGACTATCAGGGATTTCAAAGTGTGTGCCAACATACCTGGGTTGAATTTGCTTTTTTATTTGTGTCTACTCAAGACAACAGGTATATTAAAAAATAACAAATATCTATGAATGTTTTTCTCTTATTCATTCTACCTACTTTGTATGATCCCATAATGAAAGATAATTTTTTTTATATTAGTGAGGATTATTTAAAGGAACATGACAGATTCTATCTATCTATCTATCTATCTATCTATCTATCTATCTATCTATCATCTATCTCTAGTCACCTACATTTATATCTGTATCATCTATAGACTGACTTACATACAATGTTTCAATAGTCCAACAATGGCTGTGCAGTGTCAGATAGGCTGAGAATCAGGGTGCTGTACAGTGCATGAGGCCACATGTTCAGTTGTCCCTATCTGACACTGTAGTTATGGAGAGCTCTGGTCTTAGTTTGCTATAGAATTCACAAGTCAATACAGGTAAAAGGATATTTCAGCTGAAGGATAAATGAACTGGTCAGTAAGAATGAGTAAATGCCAGTAAAATGTAAAATCTTCCTTCTTTTTTGTCCTTTCTTTGAGCTGTCACTAGAAGTTGTGGTCCAAATTTAGTGTGGGATTTTATCAAGCAAATTCTACTAGGTTTGTCCAATATCTTAGGTTTTATTTGTTTTTCGTTTAGGACAGGTTTCTGACACTAGGCTGCCGACGCCACTTGTTAGACCAGTCTCCTTCGCTGCTGCCTCAATGTATAAAGTGGCACACGCCTTGTAATCGATTTAGTCCTGACACTGATTAGCCTATTTAAACATTCTTCAATTAAAAACTAAACTACTATCATATGTTACAATGTCTTATAACTAGAACACACAAAGAGAGCAAAGGAAAAAAGAAAGAGTGAGAGAGAAAGGAAGAAAACAGAAGTAAAAATTGGCAAGAGAGAAATAAAGAAATTTTATTAGCACAATATAACACTTTCTAAGTATTCTCTGTTCTGTTCTGTTGGATTTTTCTGTGAACATTCCTTTCAGTCCTTTAAAAGCAGCGTTTCTCATACCCTGTAATACTGTGGCTGCTAAGTATTCTTTTGACTGTCAAATAATCACTACATTTTAGGTCATCTTTCTTCTCTATTCAGAAGCCTTGTTTGATATGTCTTCCATTTTACAGTAGTAAGATTTATCTTAGGTTTTAAAAAAAACCTTGTTAACTATGATGCATTGTACTTGCAGATTCAGTTTTGTGCACCTAGAACACTTCATATTGTTATAATTTTTAATATTACTGCTTTAGTTTCCTGGCTTATCTTTATACCTGCAATTCCATCTATCTGTGGTAAGCATCTCTATTTTTTTGTTATTTGACTTTGAACCTGAACCCTCATCCAAAGCTCCTGTCCTGCTCTGACAGTAGTTGGTTTATAGCCACTACTGTACCACCTATGTCTGAGTTTACTCTACTTCTCTTGCTGTGGTGATTCGGATCAGGGTCTCATGTCCAGGCCAGTTCTGGCTTGTCTGCCCAGCACACTGCTGTTTTTCATCTCCAGCTCTGTTCTTTGGCTCTCTCCTTCAGAGCCCTGTGTTCTGATCTAATTCTCTGACACCCTACATTGTTAAAGTTTTGATTTCTGAGAGTCTGGTACTCTTGAAGTCAGCTTGATTATTCAGGAACTTGTAGTAGACTGCTATGACTGGGAAGAGAGAAATGGGACATAGCTTGAATTCTATGCTGCGGAGACACAGATAGCTGGTGATGTATTTGTAAGATTTTAGTTTTTTTAATTTAGAATAAAGATGGATAGATGTACATCTACACATAGAGAAACAGATACAGTATTTTCCCCTGACATTTTGCCTGGATGTTATTTTTAAAAAATCAATAACTATTTTATGCCAAGGGTTATTTTATCTTCCCTATAAGTTTGTCATAGAGTTCAAAGATGCTCATGCTGGGTCCTTAATATTCAAATATTTTTCACTTTTATAATTCCATTCTTCTGTTTCTACTTAGGTTTCCTGAAAAACAATTCTTCATATAATTAAAGTTATTTATCAAATTCTATAAATTCATATGCTATATCAGTTTCTTTTATTTCAATAATGCTCTTTAACGTTGCATACATTTTATTAAGGAGTTATAGAATTTTTAGAACATGATTAACTCCTTATGTTCTCTAAAGAGGAAACATGCAGAGGGTAAGTCAAGCTTGTGTGGAAGGTAATTGGAAACACCAGACAGTACACAGTACAAAATGCAATTACTTTAAAAAATGAGATCTCTCAACTAGGTCACCAAATATTGTACAGAATATTTACTGTCCCTTATTTATCAACAATGTTATTTCCAAAGAAGAGCAAGAGAAACTCCTATCTGTAAGTTAGAAAACAATTAGTCAAACATGCTATTATAGAAAACCTAATGATCTGCATATGTCTAGGTTAAAAATTGATGTGATGGTATATTAAGTATATGTTTACTCAAATGTAGCATCAGGATCAAGATGCAAATGTTGTATGTTAGACCATAAACATTGATTAATTAAATAATTCTCAATGTCTGGAGAAAAATATGCAATAGTTATGAGTTTTCTTCTTGATTAAAATGTATATTAAAATCATTAATTTTTAATATATTCTCTCAGCTGGGTGACAGCTAATGCATATCATACTTTAAATCAAATAAGAACAATGAATTTTCTTCTATGTTCTTTGATTTCTACTCTTGGATTGGTTTTCAGTTTTGAAAATTTACTTTAGGATATTTATTGTCTGTCACCCATAGAAACCCTTTTTGTGATACTAAAAATTATAATTTTCTTTTTTTTTAGAAAACTTTTTTTCTTCATCTCTTTTCTCCCAATTCTGTGTCACCTACCTCATCCATTTACTGGCACATAACATCTTCATAAATAAGGATAGAGGATAAAACACAATAAATTCATAAGAACTTATCAATATATAGTCTACCACCAAATTTCCTGGAAGATTGTGGACTATATTCATACTAAGAGCTTGGTACCATGCTTTTCTCTTTAATCTTTATTGAGTTTGCTGCTGATTTGTCCATTGGCTATAGGATTCTATAGATAATGAAGAGATGGAGAGAACAGAAGCATGCATGTTGTGCAGTCAACTTTCAATGACCAGGGTGTCTTAAAACCAACCGTATCTTTCCCATGATGAAGTATTGTTTGTCCATTAAGACTGTTCTGTCTGTATACAGAATCCTCCTCAGGGTCTCCTCATCCCTTATTAAAGGAATAGAAACCAAGTTTAAATGTACTGAGAGAAAATACAATTGTGAGAACAAGTCCTTTGAAAGCATAAATTCCAAAATCAAATATAAACTGTCCTCCACTCACTTGTTGTTTATCAATGTATTGTTTGACTTATTATGAGTAAAAACTGAATTGCTTGAAAAGAAATGATTGAACAAGGTCACATATAGAACACACAGAACACAACTTATTATCAAGGACAAATAATGTCAAATACACTTCTAAATTCAGATTGATTAGTGTCCTGAGATAAGAACGTGAAAAGTAAGATGGCAAGTTATGTATTTTCTGTAAGAAGTAAAATTATTTAACTTGAAAAGCCTATTTGCTTTTATTTTTTACATAAATACCAGTTTAACAAGCTTTCTAATATAGTGTAGCAGAAAATCATGCTGCCCGGAGTTGTCTGATTCCTCCTACCTACATCAAATAAGTCTGTCTGCCAAGCAGTCTGTGTGGTGCCCTTGCCCAGAGTGAAGGTTTGGACAAAGTATGTCATATGTACCTATGATATAAGAATATTGCCTTCTACCTCCAGGTCTCCTAGAATTCTCCTCCTTTATGTCATTCGTGTTTGTACCTCACATTCTGTTATGTCCAGAAGACATCATTTTACTGAGTTCTTCTCAAAATAACTCTAGCTCCTACAATTGGTATCAGAAATTTTATGAGGTCTTTTATTGAGATCATGTGACTGGAATAAAATACATTAATACTATTTTGTTAATTTTCTTCTAAGTTATGTCATGTGTAACCTTACATATTCTAGAACTCTCCTTGTTCTACATCCCAACCAAACTGGCAAGTGCTACTTATGTCAACACTTGCATCAAAATCCATAGATTCTTAGTCAGTTCTTATTTCTTTCTCCCTGTCTCCTTAGTAACAGGGCCTGGTCTTTGGAGAATGCACAAGTTACGATGTTCAAAACAAAGGCACTCATGACTTTTAGTATGGATGTATGATACAATCTGGTCTCTAATATATAGGAGGTAATTAATAGATGCCTGAGTTGAAATGATGTCAAAGCTCATAGAGCTAGTGTCAAAGTACAAGGAAGCATTTAGTTTTCAAACCTGATTTTGTTTTGTCAACATTAACATTCTTTTATGTTCTGATATCAGCATGAACACTGTTAGTTGGAACTAGATATGAAGCAGAAGTAACATAAAGCCCCAGTTTTCATAAAGAATACACACTCTGAGACATGGACAGAAGATATTTGTGTTATCAATGATTTCATAGAGTTTAATACAATCTGAGAGGTAGATGGAGCATGTTATCAATGCTTTCATGAAGTGTACACACAATTTGAGAAGTTGATGGAACTTATGTATGTTATCAATACATGGTTTTCTTATTTTTCTAAATTTATGACCTGTCAAAGATGGAAATGATTTATTTTCACATATATAGAATTGCTCAATCGTGTATTTACTCCTTAATTTCCTTCCTTTTACCAGTGAGTAATTTAAGTTCTATTGAGATGATATATGCTTAGGCAATCAATCGTTGGTTATATATTGACATCAGATAACTAAAAGGATGGAAAAACTCACTGCATTAGGAGTAATATAACAAGTGGCCAGATGCATTACCTAGGGTAGCTGCAACTGGATGAAGAAAGGAGACAGGATTTCTGCCCACTCCTCCTCTTGATATGGTGGTATAATTAGAGTTGTTAACTTAAAGTGACTTAAAAAAAAACACATAGTGCAGAGTGGACATAGAATATCTTAAAATGGTGTAGACTGGATCTACACTACATTTTAGGAAATCAAGAAAGGATCCTTTTACATAACCTCCTGAGTTTACACAAAAGTAGCAGTAATTTAAGCTGAAGCACCTGGCTCATTTATGAGATACAGACTCAGAGCATACAGACAGATTACAAGCTAGAACACTAAACTGTGTTCTAGATAACAGAACAGCACATGGATTAGTTCTGACCTAAATTGGTCTCTTAGAAGCCTATTGACAAAAGGACTGCTTTTTCAAGTTAGTTTTGATTGATCATGAATGTGAAGAAATTAATCAGAGGGAATTTTCTAAATTTCCGGACATTTCTTTATCATGGGCATCTAGAATTTTAGTCAGATATTGCTCAGGTAGTGAAAGACATCAAGGGACACCAAAGATGACAGTTGTCTTATTATCAACCATATTGTTTCAATTTAAATTTACATCAGGTGACAGCACATGTGTTAGCGAGGATTGGAGAAAGAGGAACACTCCTCCATTGCTGGTGGGATTGCGAACTGGTACAACCACTCTGGAAATCAATCTGGAGGTTCCTCAGAAAATTGGAAATAGATTACCTGAAGACCCAGCAATACCATCTTGGGAATATCCAAAAGATGCCCCACCATGCCACAGGGGCACATGTTCTACTATATCCCTAGTAGCCTTGTTTGTGAGAGCAGGAGCTGGCAACAACCAGATGTTCCATGACAGAAGAATGGATACAGAAAATGGTTCATTTACACAATGGAGTACTACTCTGCTATTAAGAAAGAGGATCATCCTGAATTTTGTAGGCAAATGTGGAACTAGAAAATATCATCCTGAGTGAGGTCACTCAGACCCAAAAAGACTGTATGGCATGTACTCACTAATAAGTGGATATTAGCCAAAAAACGTATAGAATACCCAAGATACAGTCCACAGAACTAAAATAGGTCAACGAGTTGAAGGGCCCAAGTGAGGATACCTAAGTCCCACTTGGAAGGGAATAAAAGCAACCACAAGGGGAGAGGAAAGGAGGAACCTGGGAGGGAAAGGGGATGGGGCAGGTTAGGGGGAACATGATCTGGTATTGAGTGGGGAAAAATCATTGAAGCCCTGAGGGCTAGCAGAAAGAATGGAAACAGGCAACCTCGGGAGGTGGAGGTTGGGGAAACCTCCAGAATATACCAGAGACCTGGGAGGTGGGAGACTCTCAAGACTCAAAAGGAGGGACCTTAAATGAAATGCCCAACAGTAGGGAGAGTGAAGTTATATACCTTCAATAGGAAGACAGGGCATCAGGTGAGGGAGGGGGTTGCCATCCCACAGTCAAAACTCTGACCCATATTTGTTCTTGTCTGAAAGAACTGCAGGGATGGAAACAGAGAGGAGCCTGAGGAAAAGAAGGTCCAGTGACAGGCCCAAAGTGGGATCCAGCTCAAGGAGAGGCCTCAAGATCTGACACTATTACTGAGGATATGGTGTGCTCACAAAAAGGGACCTATCATGACTGTCTTCCAAAAGACCCAACAAGCAGCTGAAAGAGTCAGATGCAGATATTTGCACTACACTAAAGGACAGAAGCTGCTGACCTCTGTGGTTGAATTAGGGAAAACCTAAAAGAAGCTGAGTAGGAGGGCGATCCTGTAGGAGGACCAATGGTGTCAATTAACCTGGACCTCTGAAATCTCTCAGACACTGGGCCACCAACCAGGCAGCATACACCAGCTGGTATGAGGCTTCCAACACATATACGCAGAGGACTGCAGGGTCTGGTTTTAGTCAGAGAAGATGAACCTAACCCTCAAGAGACTGGAAGCCCCAGGGAGTTTAGAGGTCTGGTGGGGTAAGGGGTGGGGGGTGGGGATAGGGACATCCTCATAGAGACAGAGGGTCAGTGAGGAAGTATTGGATATGGAACAGTCAGAGGGTGGACTGAGTGGGAATAAAATCTGGAGTTTTAAATAAAAAAAATAAATAAATACATTATTGCTTGAATTCTCCAAATTCCACTGGGAATGTAGAAGACAGAATCAATATAGAATACCACATGGTAACTCTGTGTCCCCATGAGTGAAACTTCCAGAAGGTTTGCTGTTTTTGATACTTTGCTCATGTAAAGTGTAACTTTATAAAAATAAAATATATTAAAGCTACATTTAAAGGAAAATTCTTCTTTCCATTCATAGCATTTATTTCTCTGTGTTTTATAATATATAACACATCACATACAACATATAACATATAACTAACATATGGCATATAATCTATAATCTAATAATATATAATATAACAATATATGATATACTAATATAATATGATAAATGATTACAATATAGTGCAAGGGAACCATTGTGAAGCTTAGGAAGTTTTTTTTAGATATAGTGATTTGGATGAAAATAGCCCATATAAGCTCATATATTTAAATGCTTAGTTATGGTCAAATATTACTATTAAGAGTGGGGGTTCTCAACCATCCTAATGCAGAAAACTTTAATATAGTTCTTAATGTTGTGATTATTCCAACCATAAAATTAGTTTTTTGCTACTCCATATGTTTAATTTTGCCACTGTTATAAATGATGATGTAAATATTTGATATGCAGGATATCTGATATGAATTCCCTAAAGCTGTCATGACCCACAGGTTGAAAAATGTTGACTAAGAGAAATTAAGAGGTGTGGCCTTGTTGCAGTAGGGTTGGCATTGTTGGAGAAAGTGTGTCACCTTGTGTGACTTTTGAGGTTTCCAAAGCCCAAGCTGACCCAGGCTCTTTCTTCTGCTGGTGGTTCCCCAAGTAGAACTCTTGGCTCCTTCTCCAGCACCATGACTGCCTATGTGCCACCATGCTTTCCTCTGTGATAAAAATGGACTAAATCTCTGAAATTATAAACAAGCCTCAGTAAAATGCTTTCCTTTATATTTTGATATAATATTTTATATGTACAGTTTTATATAAATATCATGAGAAATGGCTTTCCATAAATGGTGTCAGATGTTGAGTATAATATTTAAATTTTATAATTTGAAAATGCTGTATGTAGTACCAATTTACATTCTAAAATCCAGCCATTTAGTATGAATAGTAAAATTCACATTTTATAGATGATTTTATATTGAAATCTCTGAAGTGTTGCTAGTTTTAGAAGTTATTAATTTTTTGATATGTCAATATTTTACATTAAGTATGTTTGACCTGTAATATGGATGCTTGCTGACTGTTTGTTCCACAATACATACATGTATATAAATTTGCATAGATATTAGCATCTCTGAGGAGATATCTTTGCATTTATGTATAGATATATGCTACATATTATGCATAAAGTACATATACTATATCTACATGATGCCATACATCATCTATATAGTATTTTGAATGACCCACACTTACTTGTCCACATGTTACCTTAACATTGGTACACCTGGCATTAGGTCAAAGCTGTAGCCTGTCCCTCTGTAAGAGTTCACTACTGACAATTTAATGCATGCATATATCTGTGTTTGAAAATAGTAGAACTTATTATTTATCCTCTGAACAGAACTTTACCTTCTTACTGTCTTTATTCTGCCCATTTTTCTTGTTAACCAGATGTGAAACATTAATTTGTTTTCGAGCAATTTTCCTTTATAAATTCCAATTCAGTTGTGGTGGAGTATGACATTAATAGATGTGAGCTACTGCTTCCCGTCTCTGTTCTGAATGAGTTCTCTCCGCTGTTTATACAGTGCATGTGATCTTCACCACGCCCACTCTCTCCCTCAAGTTCCTTCCTCCCAATACACGTCTCCACCCCAGCTTCATATCCTCTGTCTGTATGTAATCCTAATTAGTGCTGCTAATATGCTCATATGTTTGGCGTCATCTACTGTGGCACAGGTACCTTACCAGTATCCATACGCTGAAGAAAGTTACTTTCCCTTCTCAGCACCTATCAACTGCTCCATATCAGGGGTGAGGCCTTGGGACCTCTCTACTTCTTTGTTCTCTCCTGACTTTAAGCTTTCAAGAAGCTCTTGTCCTTTTTGAACCTCCAGGACATTTTATTATAATGCATAAGGAAGTTGCTATCTCTCCTATCGAACCCACATTGTCACAGGGAACGCTGCTGAATGTGCTCTTCCTGACCATTGGTGAATTAAGGACGTTGAGCGGCAAGGTTTTGCAGCACAGAAGAACTTATTTTAATCCCTAAGAGCTGTGCCACTTCCTTGGGTTATATAAGTTAACATTAAACATTTTCCACACTAGGTGTTAAATGCTGAACACGTACAGGTTCAATTGATCTTGACCTTTCCAAATGTTCCCAGTAAGTGGAACTCCCATTCTCTGACACCCTGAAGCCTCCAGACATTTGGTTCTTCTATGTCTGTCACCCCTACATATAATCTTTTAGTGCATCCTGTCACCTCTATGCTGTGTCACCCCTCAGTGGGACTGCAACGGCAACCTCATGGTCTTTCTGCTTCTGTTCTCTTCATCACACGATCTATTATCTCTAAATAAGACAGACTGAACTTTTAAAAATGCCAGTTACACCATGGTGTTGACCCGTGTTAACCTCCAGCAGATTCAGGGCTGCAAGGACATCTATTTTCCTGCCGTCCCCAATCTCACAGCATCTTTCCTGCTCCTTTAACCACGCCCTCCTTTCTCCCATTTCCGCACTCTAGCCAGCAACCAGGCCTTTGTTTTTCACCAGGCTCATGCTTATACTCAGCGTAGGCAGTCAGCATATACTACTTTTTGCCAAGAAAGCTGGAACCAAGAACACTCGCAGCTCTGCTTTTTTTGGTCATATTTATTATTTTTATGTTTGTGTGTGAACTGCTTCTTCTGAGTTCCTGACACTGCTTAGGGTGTTCTCACGTGGGCATACTGGTTAATCACTTCCTTTGAGTGACAAAATCACCTGTTAGGTGCCATCAGGTCTCCAGGTTTTACACCTGGAGCTGTTAATCATTTGTGTATCTTACATGTTGGCTGTTAGGCATAGACAAGCACATATTCTTTTATGGAGGGTTTTAAAGGCTTGTTCTTCTAAGAGAAATTTTTGTCATATGCATGTTTAATACAGGGAACACTGTTTAGCAGAAATCCAGAACTCAGAGGACCTGTAATGAAGAACAATGTTTTTAATATGCATGCTAGCACATACATAAATAGACAAAAATGTGTGCGGTTTGCTCAGTTTTACTGAGTGGACATGCTGTGACATCAGTACTTGTGTTAGCCATAGGGCATTGCTGGATGGTCGGCATGTCTGGGGAATCCACCCCTTGTCCACTGAAGATAATTGTTATTGGGAACTTTAAACTATTTTCCTGGTTTAGAATCTTAGAAGATTAGAACCACACTGTAAATACTATATCATAGTTTATGTTATACGACTTTTACTCTATAAATATTTTTCCATACAGTATTATATCATGAACTTCATTAATAGAGTTAACTTCATCGATATCAAGTTAACTTCATGATAGAGTTAATTTCATTAATAGCATTCTTCATTAAGGAATGCTAAGTCTTTGGATTTTTCCCTGGACATTATTTTATGATTTTACTATTGCAACCAAAAGCCCGGCATTTGTGCTACTTTGCAGTACAAGCATCAATGAACAGACACAGGTATTTTCTTTCATTAAGTTACCTTTATTCTGAAAACTGAAGATCTAAAGACTCCCAGGTAATACTGCAAAACAAACAAACAAAAATGAATACCTGAGCATCTCATTGGCCACCAGGAGGGCTTTTGTGGAGGTGTAGAGTTCTACTATAGAGCATCTTTCTACCCTTCTGGTCACATGGTCAGCCACATTCCTGGGTTTCTTGAAGTCTGTTTCTTTTTTGCCAGTCAGTGCTTCTGTGGCTCTCTCATTGTTCTATGTCTAGATATCTGGGCCTAGACTATTACTTCTTGGAACAGAGCCTGTTAAGTGTCTGTAGTACCAGCCTTGTGATCCTCTGGTTGCCACCTGGATTTAGAGTTAAGTATACTAATACTAGTACTAGTACTAGTACTAGTAAATACTAATACTAAAGCATGACCATGTATCTGTGTAGTAAGATATTAATGACATGTATGTGAAGATTCCTTTCTACAATATGCAATACAAATGTTTCTACCAAGTGGGGATAAAGAGTTCAAATCTTAAGACTATAAGACCATCTCCTTCAAACCAACACAGTGTTCTTAGTATGTACAATGTCTAGAATCAAACTCCAGGTAACATCCATACAAGAAACACAGGCAGAGACATGTACACACACAGACACACAGACACACACACATACACACACACAATGAGGAGGGAGAGAGACAGAGAGAGAGAGAGAGAAAGAGAGAGAGAGAGAGAGAGAGAGAGAGAGAGAGAGAGAGAGACAGAGACAGAGACAGAGACAGAGACAGAGAAAGAGACATACACAGAGTCTTATTTTATTGAAATTTAAGTTTTTAAAGATATGTTCTTAATGGTAGTTTAACAACAAACAATCTACTGGTAGATTGTTTTTATTTTTGCAAATACAATTATTTGCTATCTGGGAAGAATGACATTGAACTTCTTGCTTCAATACCTTCACTTCCTACATGCTAGGATAGAGCATAAATCAACTCTGAAGTCGAACAACACCATGTCCAGCTTTTCAGGAGTTGACATCAAGTTCTAAACTTCTTGCATGGAAGGCATTTTTCCAACTGAGCTATATCCCAGCCTAGTTTTGAATAATTCTTTGATGTTAACATGATGCCCATGGAGTGTGAATCAGGTGAATGGTTCTAGATAACAATATAGGGGACATACACATGGAATTTAGGGATTGCAAACAAGTTGCATTTGGGAGGCTCATGAATAGCATATGATATGTCTATTAAATTAAATTTTAACAAAATGCAAAGATGCTTTCCAAAAGTGATGCTTTGTTGGATCCTCCTCTGATTTGCCTACCACACTCAGTTCCCAGCTGACTATCCAAGCAGGTCCCCATCACAGTGCACTGCTGAAGGCACCTGTCATGCATTTTATAAATGGTTGGGAGTCATTTGTCACAGTAAGTAAAAGCTCTTAAATGGAAATCCCAAATTTGTTGTAATTTTCCTTCTGGCCTGAAAAGTTAAGAAAACAAGAGTGATGGAAAATTAAGTTACAAAATAATTTTAATGGCAACAGGCACATGTGCAAACAGCTGTATTCATTCTAGAGGAAGGTACAATTTTCTCCACTGTCTCCCAGTTACCCTGGGGACTTATCTCATTTACAGGTGAGGTGCTGACAAATGGAGAAACATGCTCTCTGTCAGTTTTTCTTTGCCTCATGAGTTCTCTGGAGACGGCACTACATAATTGGTCACTAGTACCAAGACATTCTGTAAGCTTATGGAACATCTTCCATACTTACTTCAAGAACAGTAAACTACCAGTGGCTTTCTCAGCTGTGCAGAAGGTCGGTTTGAGTTACATTCCAGTTGTGACTTTATATATGATCTTGTAGAAATTAGAACACACACACAAATACATACACACACACCTATTCATAAATAAAAATAATGAAGTATTTTAATAAAGTATTTTAAAAAGATACACAATTTACTGGTTTGGGGACATATATTTAATGTTTTATGGTACTATGATTTAAACCTGTGTCTTATTTTCTATAAGCATAAAATATTTTGTGTTGATAATCCTATCTCAGTTTTTACCTCTTCTTGGATTTGTGGTGCCTAATTTCAAAGTGAATTTTATTTGCTGAGGTAATATATACATTTATTATATTAAATAATTCATGTTTCCAATTGAAATATTCTTTTATGATAGTAACCTAAATTGTTTTATATTCTCCCACATAGGAAATCTGAAGATCTGTCTTAGGCTATATGGCACTGGAAAATTAATGGAATCACAAGTTTATCGTTGAAATGTATTTTTGTCATAGAACTGTAGAACACTGAATATAGTGAGTGCATAGAAATTGTTTTGTTGTCCCATTCTTTCATACTTGGGAAAAGCTCAACTTTAAAACTTATTCAAAGCAATCATACACACAACCAGAAGTAAAATCCAGTTTCAAATCTAACAGTAAGTTATTTAAGTCTAGTAGCTTTAATTTTTTATTTTAAATTTAAAACTGTTTAGAGAATTTCTTACATGAGTACTGTATTGAGATTATCTATATTTTATTTCTCTTCCCTCCAACACCTTCCATGTTCCCACAAACTCCCTTTCAAATTCTCAATCTCTTCTTTTTATTAACAATTGTTACATATCTATGTATACACACACACACACACACACATACACACACACACACATACCCTACTGAGTCTATTTATTATTGCTAGTATGTACATATGTAGATGTATCTGAGTCTATCCACTTTTGAGGTTGGATAATCTATCAGGGAGTCCTAGGGGAAAATTCTCTCTTTCAACAGCTATTAATTCCCTGTGGCTCTTCTTCTAGACATGGGGTCTTGTGAAACTCCTGTCCTCCATGCACATCTGCCAACAGCTACTTTAAAATTTTTCATTTACTTACCATTCTAAATGTTTCTTTCTTTTCTCACTTGATTCTGTTCTCTTCAGCTTGTCCAACACATAGAGAAAGGTAAAGATGTTTTAACAATGAAATGAGCACTGTGGCCTGAAAATTCTGTTCAACTTTGTCATTTACATCAATTTTTATTATATCACATTGATAAATTAGTGCATAAAGTCAAGGGGCAGTATTATAAGCAAAATTAATGGCTTTATCAAAGATTTTAATCATAATTTTTTATTTCAATTCAATGTGTGTGTTTGTGCTTGTATGTGTGTGCATGTGGTTGTGTGTGTGTGCCTGTGGGTATGTGAGTGTGTACATGTGTTCATGCATATGTGCACACGTGCCACCTAATAGCTGTAGAGCACAATCTTTTAGGAGTCAGTCCTCTCCTTCCAGTGTGTGAATCATGGAGAATGGAATTCAGCTCACCAAGTTTAGAACTAAGCACTTTAACCCACTTAGCCATCTTGCCTCCTCTTAAAAGTTTTTTGAATAAATATAAAAATGCACACTATTTGTACAGCTCAGCATAATTCTTACATTAGGATGTGTCCAATCTGCACAGTAAGTCTTTAGTCCTCTTCTGGCGTCTTAACATAAATTAGAGTGATTGTCTGTGTTTCTGCTATTTTAGAAAATGCTTCACTCATTGTTTTGCTTAAGTGGCCTAGTTCTAAAAGAAGACTTTCCATTGCTAACTGAAACACCAACAACAGAAAAGATATGACAGATCAGAAGAAAGGAACTTTAGTTTTGACAGCTTTTCCTTAATCGATGTCTGTTAAATGAGCTTATTTATAGGGAAGCTTAATCAGCCGAATGAATTCCTTGATAAGTCAGGATGGCATGTCTTCATGAGACTACCCAGCCAGGACAGAGGGAACACTCCCCGTGCCTTCCAGCTGGACCTCTATCAATACCTTAAAAGGTTTTTGCTGCTTTTGAAACACAAGATTGGTTTTCTGACAGTGATTTATATACTAATATGCCTGGCTTATTGGCTCTTTTTCATAATCATAAACCTGTTCAAGTTTGGACATTAGAGGTAAACATGCCAATATAAAACACAGTGGCCCTAAAAGAGATATTTTACGGAGAAGCACAGGGCAATGCTAGCAGAACCTTGATGTGGAACAATGAGAAGAAATAGAATTTAGCTCATCTATTATCCTGAAGTCAATGAAAATGTTTTTAAAAAATATTTTTAGATTCATTGGAATAAATTCAAGGATACAGTAACATCATTAATAATTTAGGGCTTCTGGTTGGCTGGTTAATTTGCCATCCTTTCAAAAAAAGTGATACTTTTTCAAGGAGAAGCTGAAATCAAGGCTGGGAAAGACAACATGGCAGCAATCAGGCTTTTCTTAAACTGTAACTAACAAATCCATTCTCCCTCAGGCATTGAATGACACTTTTCAGAAAGGTGTAAGATCCAGCAGAGCCATGGCTTTTGGAAGCCTGTTTAGCAACCATATGTTATTCAAAGTGGCTTGTGAGATTCTCATTAACTTCCACACTGACCCCACGTTATTTCCCAGACCTCCCATTCAGTCATACCCTATGAGCTATTTGAGATGAGTTTGGTAGGTGAAATACTATCCACCTCACTAACTTTCCAGTGGTCATTTCAACTTCCAGTCAGCTCTGCTGTACTTCCCCTGAAGGACGGAACTTTAGCAGTCATGGAATTCTCACCCTTTCTTCTTTACTACAAAAAAAAGTGTGAATGAGCACATTAGGGAAGCCATGCTTCAAAACACTGGACAGTCAAGAAATGATGGAAGATGACCTAGCATTAATGAACACAGAAAAGTTCTGTTAGATTTTCTTTGATTTGTTCATTTTTAAATAGTGGCCTTTTGCTTAATTACCTTCAGATCAGTCATTTAAATATCAAAAGTGAGATATCAACTTTGAACTATTCATAGTGATTTCAAAGACATTATTTTTGTTTTAAATCAGTCAAATAAATGCATTTGAAAATTCTTTTTACATTTATTTATCATATGTAAAAGAAGTGTTCCAACATATATGGGGAGGTCAGAGGGCAGCATGCAGGAGTTGGTTCTCTTCTCCTACCCTGTGGGTGTCAGGTGTGTAACTCGGGTTCTTGGGTGCCTTTATCTGCTGAGCCATCTTGCCAGCTCCAATGTTGAGTTCTTTTATTCTACAGCAGAAGAACACACAGGGTTTTAATAAGAACCAAGTCCAAGTTGCTGAAAGAGAACTTTCCTTTCCTTAGTGCCTAGCTAACCCAGCACTAACTTACTTTCCTTATTCTTTATTTCACAAGCAGAAACCTCTCCCCTGCCCAGTCTACGTGCAGGAACCACTGCACAGGCTTCGCCCTCTTCCTCTCTGCATGAGAACGACCCAAATGTCCCTGACACCCCAGGCAGCTCTCAGTCTCCCTATCATGGCCCTCATCTTCCTTTCTTCTGTCTTCTCAAACTCTTCGATTTCATCCAATTATATCTTTATCTCAATATACCTTGCTCTAATCCATTCTCTATGTATTTTCTAGAGTAATCACTCTAACATCGATTTCTGGCCTGGTACAAAATGTAAATTTAATTTTGCAAATCAACCTGAGAATAAAATGTGTAGTCTATTGTATAATATAACAGATTCTTCTCGTTATGAAACTTACATGAATGTACCTCATCTTATTCTATGTCCCATTTTCCCTCTCTGAATTACTCAGTGTTGCCAGACCTTGTCAGACTTTCTCATGCTTTTATACCTGACATCCCTTTATCTGTCATGCTTGCTACTGATTGTCACCCAAATGCCTATTCACCCTGTCAGTCTTAGCTCCAGGCTTTTCTGCTCCTTAAGTATATCTTGGATTCTCCTTGGTAACTGACAGCAACTCACCTCAAGTTCCTTCTGCATCTGGTATATAACTTCATCTATGCAACAACACTTTGCCTTATAATTTTGGTTAGATGCCCATTTCCATACTGGAAGTCTTGAAGGCAGAAACTTATTTTCTTCTATATTTGTATCTTAAGGAGTGAATAGAGAAGTTGAAAAAAAAAAGCAGACATATTGTACAACTTTGCAGAATATTGGAATTTGTCAAATAATTTCCTCTCTGATAAACATGATAAATTTTAAAGAATGTGGTTAAGATGAAATAATTCCACATTCTAATCATATTGTGAATTTAGGTCTTAAAACTATCTCAACCTTCACCCAGTTGATACCTTATTCTGAAAGATATCTGTACTCCCCCTGAACACCTACACTCCGGTGTCATCCCCTTCCCCATGTCCTGCCGATTTGTGTTTATAACCTCTGTGTGAATAAGTACAAATTACAATTTGATTTAAATAAATATAATAAATAAATAAATAAATAATAAGAAAAAAAATAAAAGCTTTATAAAATTAGATCTGGTGATGTTGTACAACATTATGAATATGCTAGAGTCACTGAATTGTGCACTTTAAGTGGGTGCATTGAATAATGTGTGAATTCTGTCTCTAAAGTTTTTTGTAAAATAAAATCACAGAAAAACACTGCTAAAAAAAAACAAAAACAAAAACAAAAACCTATGCCATCTTTGTAAGGAACCATCTACAGAGGGTATTCAACTTGCCACACAACTCAATGATAGTGACACACAATGGTAAGTAAGAGGATCTCATCTTGCTGGTTGTCAGACAGACATCAGCTCTACAATCCTGTCTATTAGAATGTAGATGCCCCACATTCAGGTGTACTTATTGCAAGATCTCCAGGTTATAGGAGAAGTGTGCAGTTTATGTCAAGTCTGTGTTACTCATCTGTCTCCCCTACAAAAGGATACATATAAATCTCAAACAGAGTTTGATTGTAGCAGGTGGATGCTGACTAGATAATACAGAATTGGGTAGTTTCATCTTTTGCAGAAAATAAGCATTCGGTTTTACGAGAGTCAAATTTCTTTGATGTGAAACAGCATTTCACACGCATTTCACTATAATCAACAGTATTGATTGACTATGGTTCTGCAAGTTCCTATTCCATTATAGTTTAAGATGCTAAATTTATGAATATATATGTAATGACACCAAAATAATTTTTTTGGCACCTTTCTGAGTTAGAAAATTTTCAGAACATTCTCACAAACCATCTGTGTAAGGAAATTTTCTATCACTGTAAAAAACACCTCAGATAATTGGATTAGCAACTAAAAACCTGTATTTTAGCTTATGGGTTCTGGAGGTTTTAAGCATGAATGCTCAGTCTGACATGTTTTGTTATTTAAAATTTTTTGTGATTGTATGTGTGTGTGTGTCATGCATGTGTGTATTGTGCGTGTGTGTGCATATTTGCATATGCAAGTCATAAGTGTTTACAAAAGTGCATGTGCTAATGTGTGCCTATATATGTGTGAATGAACATTTGTATGTGTTTGTACGTGCTGTGCATATGTGTGTGTGTGTGTGTGTGTGTGTCTGCATGCATCTAGGGATCTCCTGTTTCTGCATCCTGATCATTTGGATTACAGGCATAATTCTATATCTACTGGGGATTCATGTGAACTCTGGACATCTGAACTCTTGTCCTTATGTTTGTTCAGAAAACACTTTATCCATTAAGCCACCCCTCAGTACTCCAATATGTTTTAGACCTGTAGTGAATGAGCACAATACGGTGGGAGCATGGGATAGAAAACAAACTGTTTAACTCCTAAGAACTGGGAGCATTAGCAGCACCCTTTCCTAGTCTATGGTCCTGTCCCCTTCATATATACCTAAACCTCAGGTCTCTTGAAGGTGTTTTGAGCTGACAATTTAAAGCAAATACATTCATTCCTTCCAATGAGTCTCAGGAAGGGTAGTTAATAGATTAAAGGGACCGAAAGTCTAGCAGAAGGGTTAATTTCCTAGGGAGATTTTTATTGTCCCAGAAATGTTTGATGAAATGAGATTGATCATTGCTTCTGTGCCCCCTCTCTCCTCCATACCTCCAGAAGTATCAGAGTGTTGGAGGAACAGAGCTAGTGTCAGACAGCCAGCTCTCTTTCTCTTCCTGTCATGTTTCTGCATTGAGTAGAACCAAGAGAGTGAATGAGAGACAGAGCATTCTTACACGTTAATAAAGTTTGGGATTACTGTGACTTTGCCTGTTTCTATGATGAGTTTGGATCCATTGGAGGGAATAATCCAACTGGGGACTTCTGTAGAATCAGACATGGACAGGGATTTATGTGCTTTGATTGAGGAGAGGACAAAAAAAGATATCCACTGACAGGTCTGCAGCGCTAGTAGACAGAAAGCATAGATTTATTTCAGACCTTATGAGCCCTGTATATTTGACATTTCTGCTTGGAGTAAGTTAACATACTGTTGTAACAAAGAAAGGAAGTTTGGTTTATTTATGTGAATTCAGGACACACTGAGAAAACTAGACTTAATTTGTACAGGATGGTGATTCTAAGCACTGGTCTTAAAAATAGATACACAACTAGCTACTGTATAGAGGATACACTACTAAGGCACCCATTTTTTAAGCATTTTCTGAGGAAGAATTTCTGATGGATTCACTGTTTAAACCCTTTCAGCTTATATTTCCCATATGTTTTTAAAAACAACATTTTGATCGTGTAAGATGTTTATATTTCTGAAATATGGGAATTTGTGGAGTAATTTTCATTAAAATTATTTTGCATTCATCCATAATTTAGGGCATATTTATGAGGCTCAAATGAGATAATGATGCATATTATCATTTCTGGTAGCTAAAATATGTTAGTTATCATGAATGCTGCTATTATAGCCAAGTACTAACAATTACTCTGTATTTGTGACACACAATACTATTACCTTTACTGCCTTTAAGCATGAAAAATATCAAAATGAAAATGTTATAAAAACATCAGTGTAATACTTTGAAATTTTTGTTCTGAATATTAAAAGCCATCCAATTATAGCTGTGATGTTCAGATAAAAACAGAAATAGATCTGATCTTGTCAAATAAAGACCTGCATTTTCACAGTTTCTTAGAATTTTAAATGTGAACTATGACAGGGGCATCGAATGGTTTATTATAAAGCAGTTCCTCGGTGTATAGCATACCCGTACACTGAAGAAGATGGGAACAAACTACATGAAGCCAAAACAACCAAAGACATCAATCTATCTAATCATTCACCCGCTTTCTAAGTAGCTTTGATTGAATACCCACTGCTGTCCATAGAGTCTTTATTATCATGAGTTCTGTTATTTGACCTTTCTTGTATTATAGATTCTTTGATCATGATCATTAACATCTTTTATATCACATCAACCATGGATATCTCTCCTTGGTAGTAACTCATTAGTTCTGCCTCCAACTCCTTGATATTAACTTCTTAAAATACTCAAATGGACTTTTGCGCAGACTGGAAGTCCCAAATGGACTTTCAAATAATAGTTTTCTAGCTGTTTTGATTATTGCTAAAAGTGAAATTGTGTAGATCATAGCAAACATTTTGTGGCCTACCTCCATTCCACCGTGGTATCACTAATTCTGTGCTTTTTGTGAAATCTTTTTCCTTTTATCAGTTTTTGCAGAAAATTTAGGGCAAAAAGGTTAGGTATTGATGTTTTATCCAACTACTTGATATTTTTGTGAATGAGTCATGAAATAACTTACAAAGTTATATATTTTTTGTTTTTACTTTATTTGACATTCTTGTTCTTATGACTTGTCTTTCCCTTAAAGAGATATTGCTTTTATATTATTAATTAACAACAGATAAAGGAGCTTGCTGCGAAGTCTGATAACCTGAGCTCAGTCTCCAGGACCCAAGCAATGAAATGAGAGAACCATGTACTGCAAAGTGTATTCTTGATTTCACAAGTGGGCCACAGCACTTGCTGTGACCTCCAAGGCTATTCAGTGGCACACACACACACACACACACACACACACACACGAGAATGAACTAATTTTTTTTGTAATTTATTCGTTCATTAAATTTTCATCTCAATCACTGGGCCCTCCCAAACACCCCCCTTACAGATTCCCTCCCCTTCTCCTCTGAGTGAGTGACCGACCCCCCCCATAATCTCCTCCACCCTGGAGCATCAAGTCTCTGCAGAATTAGGCACATCCTCTCCCACTGAGTCCAGATAAGGTGGCCCTGTTGAGGATCGGCTTTCACAGAGAGGCAACAAGTTTAGGGACAGTTACTGCTCTAGTTGCTGGGAGACCTTCATGGAGACTGAACTGCACATATGTGCACACATGTGCTGAGGGTCTTGTCCCGTACATGTACCCTCTTTGGTTGATGGTTCAGTCTCTGAGAGCTCTCAAGGGCCCAGGGTTGTTGACTGTTGGTCTTCCTGTGGAGTTCTATCCCCTTTGGAGCCTTCAATCCTTCTTCCAACTCTTCTCTAAGAGTCTCTGAGCTCCGTCCAATGTTTGGCAGTGGATATCTGCATCTGTTCCAGTTAACTGCTAGGCATAGTCTCTCAGAAGACAGTTATGCTAGACTACTGTCAGCAAACATAAAGAGATAACTAATAGTGTCAGGGATTGGTGCTTGCCCATGGGATGGGTCTCAAGTTGGGCAGGTTGTTGGTTGGCTTCCCTTAGTCTCCTCTATTTTCATCCCTGCATTTTTTTTTAAGACAGGACAAATTTGGGGTAAAATATTTTGTGTGTGGATTGGTGTATTTATCCCTCTACGGGGGGTCCTGCTTGGCTATGGGAGATGATCTATTCATATTCTATATCCCCAATATTATACATCCTGGGTAAGGTCCCCTGTGTTGATTTCTGGGAGCCTCCTTCCTTCCAGGTCTCTATGACTTCATAGACATTCCTCCCACATCCTAACCCCCACCCCACCCAATCCCACGCCACCCCCAGCTGCAAATTTCCATTCATTTTCTCCTGGCCCTTTCTCCTCTCTCCTCCCATACCTGATCCTGGCCTCCCTATTCCCTCCCCACCGCATTCTATCAGTCAACCAGTTCCCTCTCTCCCTCTGCATCCTAGGACTGTGTTATTCTCTCTTCTAAGTGAGATTCAAGCATCCTCACTTGGGCCCTCCTTTTCATTTAGCTGCTTTGTGTCTGTGGGGTGTAGTGTGAGTTTCCTGTAAATCAGGGCTAGTATCCACTTATCAGTGAATACATACTATGCATGTCCTTTGTTCTGGGTTACCTCACTCAGGATGATATTTTCCAGTTCCACCTATTTGCCTGTAAAATTCACAATGTCCTTATTTTTAATAGCTGAGTAGTATTCCGTTGCGTAAATGGACTATATTTTCTGTATCCATTCTTCGGTTGAGGAACATCTAGGTTGTTTCCAGTTTCTGGCTATTATGAATAAAGCTGCTATGAACAGAGTGGAGCATGTGTCCTTGTGATATATGTTTTTTGGATATATACCTAGGAGCAGTATAGTTGTGTCTTATGATCAGATATTTTCAATCAACTTGTGTATGTGGACTTTTTTTTAGTTTCTTCACCTCTGCATTCCCTTTCTTGTCACTTTGTTTTTTTAACTGCTTCTTGTCCTAAGTTTGTAAAATAAAGATGCAGTCATAGACTACACGCTTGAGTGTTTATTGAGTGTTGTTATTTTGTTTTGTTTTGCCTAATTCAGTTTTGAGAAATCTAAAGGTCAACTTTTATTACCACTGAGTGTTTCTCATTACAATAATCTAGACTATGTAACTAATTATCTTTGATGGCCATCATGTTGGTGGAGCTATGCCGTTTTATAAATAAATCATACATTTTGCTTTAAATGTTACCCAGTTTCAGAATGTCTCAATATTTCCTTAGCCAGTTTTTTAAAGTGACATTTATTAGTCATTGTTAAACAAACTTGGAATTTCAAAACTTGTTCTTACAGGAATACGTCTATAATGTCAGCATTGATCTCAAAACCATGGCAACCACAATCCAACAGAAAAATGTATACATGGTGTGTATCTGTCACCACACAATGATTAAGTCTATCAAGGAATCAATTTTATAGCTCTTAAAACGTAAATGTGTGAATTTGTTTCCTGCTGGAGTGTTGACTTAGCTGTTAAGACTACTTGCTATTCTCCCTGAATATATAAATTCAGTTCCAAATTTCCCATGTCAAGCAGCAACACCATTGAACAGATGTGCAGATGCCCATATTTAAGGACATTTATCTACACATAATATATACACACATATATATGTTTATAAATATATATTTATATATTTATATTTATATAAAATATGCACACACATACATATTTTTTTCACAAGTGAACCATGGTGGTTTATACATTCTGAACAGATGAATTAAATCAGCTAGTATCAACCAGTTAATATTGGTTAGGATGTGCCAGCTATGTTCTGAGGAGCATGATGAAAATCAAGAAAGATTTAAAAATTGACATTTAAGAGTTTGTTTTCCACAAATCTGAAAGCTGGTAGGAAAGAGGTGATAATGATGAAGTGAGCAGTTTCATTACGTTGTGATGAAGAATGACAGGGTGAGACAGAATCTAGGTCTCTGGCTGGCTTTGGCCTTGTCAGTGTATAGATCAGTGTACTTGGTTTCTCTGTTCTTCTGCTCTCATCTGTGAGATGGGAACAATTGTAGTGTGTAATTTAGAGGGTTGCTGTGGATATTAACTGCATTAAATTCTGGGACAAGATTAACATGTTCCTGACATACCATGTCAGCTAAGGAATGAATGAATTTGAAGTCATTAGAAAATAATAATGAGTTGGCGATGAGGTATAAAATGAACACTATTACCCTCAATAGTAATGACACCTAACAGACAGGACCGACTAAGTACTGTGAAAGCGTTATCTGAAATTCTATAGTTTTCACTAAGAGAGATACCATTGTCTTCATTTATATGTATGAAAATTAGCCTTTTAAAGTTAAGTAACTTAATATGTTTTATTTATTCATATTGTAAAAAGATCATCACCAAGTAGAACAGTCAATAGATTTTCTCTTGTCCCTTATTCCCTCCCTCCATCCCCTCTCCTTCCTACTTTCCTCCTTCTTTCCCTATCCCCTCTTTCCTATTTACTTATATATCTTTTGAATTGCTAACAATGCTTTGTAAGCAAGACTGAGAAGACAAGACTAAGAGTTTTCCCAAAGGGAGAATGATTGACAGCACATAAATGGATGGTATAGTAAGGACTCAAACAATATAAGTCTTGGGTGTAGCAAACAGTAGTGTTTTATTTTTCAATAAACCTTTTTTAACCATTTTAGGAAAAAATGTGATATTATTTAGTAAATTTGTGTAAACTGAATTTTAGAATTAATTTTAGACTCAATAAAGAAACGAAATGAGATTGAGATGTCCTTTGAATGGTGCATCTTTTCAGGAACATTGTCCCTTTAAGTATCTTGCATATTCTTACATTCAGAGGGCCTTGGAGTCTTCTAGTCACTAACATTGGTATCTTCTCCCTTGGCTTGCATGCAGAGTTTTCCATCTAGAATCACTATCTAGTTTTAAGGTTGGTTTCATTCCACCAAGATATGTCTTGAATATTTATTTATTTATTTATTTATATTTTTTTATTTATTACCTTTAATTATGCACCTGACTGTGGGGGGCTATGTGCATGTGAGTGCAGATGATGTTTGATACTAGGGAAGTCAGATCCCTTGTAGCTGGAGTTAAAGGTATTTGAGAGCTGCCAGAATTAGGTGCTGGGTATAGAACTTGCATCCTGTGGAAAAATAGTATGCACTCAATGCTTAACTATGTTGTCAGCCCCAAAAGGTATCTCTGTATAGTCATTAAAAATCATTGTTATTCCTACCAAGATAAAGTTTTGTCTTTGACATATTTAGCCAAGGGACGTAGGATCTTTGTCTCATATAAGAGCTTATGAGACTCATGACGTAACACTGCATCAAGCCATTTCTTTTCATAAAAGAAAGAAATACTCATAAACAAACGTGTGGATCAATCACAGTGCTGTGTGTGTATTCTCTAGAGAGTATACTGGTTGGTCCGAGATCATTGTCCTTTCCATTCCTCTAATGCTTTGTCTTTTCTGTCTTCCCAATCCACAAAAGTCTTTGCAAACCTTAGAAGTCTGGAATTTCTTCGCCTGGATTCTTATCAAGAGTAAGACTTTAATATTGTGGAAACAGGTTCTCCTAACTCCTAAAATTTAGAAATGGCTAACATCTTAAATTTTATATAACAGATAAGCTTTATTTTTTTAAGTTTCACTTACAGTAGCAATTATTGAAGAGAAGATAATGTGCCATAAAGTTATAGTTTTCAATTTCTCATTTGAAATCATTTCATCTTTTTATTCATACACATAAATATATAATTATATATTCCAAGTTGCAAATTTGAATTACTTTATATTAAAATTTTAAATATCTTGTGTTTTAAATTTGTTAGTCACAGAAAAATAAATGTAATGTACATCTTTTCGTTTTAGAGAGCTGGCAAGTATCAAGAACTTGGATTTGGAATATAAGTCCTTGCCCAGTATTAATGAAGCCCTGGGCTTTAGCCTCAGCTCATAGGAGGTAAAGACAGGAGAATCAGATTCAAGATCATGTTCATCTACATTAGAATTAGAAGCTATCTTGGGCTACATGAAACCTTTCCAAGAAGCATAGTCAGAATTTACAAGGCCCAGTATGCTTTACATACATGCTTAGAGTTGGAAACGTTAATAATGAATTCATAATGATATTCTGTTTTTCTCATATTTACTGCTATTTTGTAAAACATATTCTGCAGACTTCATTAGCCTATAACTAAAGTGACCAGAAGTCAGCCACAGAGTTCAGTATGATGTGCCAGCTCCAGACCTGAAAGAATACAAGCAAAGTAAATCACAGAGTCTCTTTGGCTTCTTAGCATTGTCTATCCATTTTCATGACAAAGCTTTCAGTTTCCTTAGAAGTAAGTGCTGGCTGATTAAATATTTGCACATGATTTACATTCCTGTCACCTGAAGATGCTCTTTCCAATACTGTTTTTACCTTGGTGTATAAACATCCTAAGGAAGATGGGAGCTAAGTAAATTGAAAAGGGTGATTTAGACAAATTGGATCACTGCCAATTTGTCCAGATTCTTTAGGAATGCACCTCTGTATGGCTTCATGTAATGACTAATTTTCCAGGTTAATTTAACTGTAAGTAGTAAACTGCTGAGGACATTAGGACAAGATAACTTTGAATTTAAATGTTAGAATTACAGTTGAGTCTCCCTTCTGCTATATTGCTTTATACCAAATCCTGCTGTGCTGTGTCAGCTCTAACTTCTCTTTCCATTCCAGAATCCTGTAGAGTTCAAACATGGCATTATAATATCAGTGCTTCACTAAAGGTCTTGGGCAATTAGTATGAATCTCACTGCAGTTGAAATGTACATGAGGTTAAGCCTTGGGCCGCCTTTTCTTAGAGTCTTCACTCTTCTAATGATGGAGGAGTAGACCTGTCATTGTAGTTTTGTATTTCAAATCCATTAAGGATGCTTATACCTATAATAAAAAAATATATCCTTACTTATTTAAGGTTATATTGAAATATTTGGCAAAATACTGAAATATGTGATTGATGGGCTCCCAAGAAGCTGAATGTCTATTATTTTCTCCACATATTTTTAAGTAGTTGAGATGCTTCCAGGAATCATAAGCATGGTTTTTGAATATAGCATTTATTTAGAGAAATGCTGTATAGAACTAGTGATTTAGATGTGACTGTTGATAGAATTATCACCGGGCTTCTATAAATACAATAGTGCAGAACAACTTTAAGTATGTAATTTCTGAAAATGCAGTCAGCCATGGAAGAAGGCAAAGAGCAGTTCTATAAATATTACCAAGACTTCTGGAATGTACTAGAATGTACAGGAATGTACTGGAATGTGAAGAAATGTACTGTAATGTACTGAGGTGTACAAGAATGTACTGGAATATACTGGGAGGTGCAGGGAAGTCCTGAAATTGACAGAAAGGTACTGTAATGTACTGTAATATGCAGAAATACACTACAATGTGCCGAAATACACTGGAATTTGTAAGAATATACTAGAATATTCAGGAATATGCATGAATGAACAAGAATGTTGAGGAATATACTGGAATGTTGTAACAATACCATGAAATTAGAAGGCAGCTTGTTGTGTTTGTCTGGTCTTATTTTTATCTCTCCTTAAAAACATTAACTCCAGAGATTCAGAGGCAAGGCTTATACTATATCATCTTGACAGTGTATACTTGCAAGCATGGATTTCAGAGAGCATAATTTGATATTTCTAATGGGTAATAAAGTGAAGGTATTGTCTGTTTATTCACCAAGTAGTTTATTTTTAATATTTATTTTCTTGTTTGTAGCACCAATTCTGGTCAAAAGAGTCCTTTGTTGTATTGATATTGCAGAATTTACTAACGGAGTCATCAAACAAAATTTTCAGGTAAAGGGAAAGTTAACTTTGGTCATTTTCTTAACTTCCCTTAACTTCTCTAACTTCATCTAGAGATGTGGAAAGGAAGCAGGTTTTTTTTTTTTTTCTTCAGAGCTTCAGAAATCAATGCTGTTTTATCATTGGAAAATAATGAAGCATGTCCTTAGGGGATCAGTGTGCTTTATCTCAGAACTTCTTGTTGAAACATCTGTACATTCCAGAATTCTATATGCTGACAATCAGCAAATTCAGTCTTTAACTTAGGTCCCTCACTCTTCCAATTAATTCTGTAAAACTTTGTACTTCAAGTTTCATCTATTATAAGCACATACGTTGAATTGAAAGTAAAACTAGTAATATTCTAACTATAGAAATTCTACCATTGTCAAGTGAATTTTGTATAAGTAAATGGTGGAGATTGGGTGGGCGATGGTCCAGAGGTAAAGTGAATCTTGATTTTTGTCATCAATGTACTTAGGCTTTTCACACAGACAGAAGGCAATGGGGCTACAGTAACTCATGGTTTAGCATAGAAACTGATATTTCTAGTTCCTTGTGTATATTTGTTTAGACTTCATGCTTAATTCTTTTCTTAAATTTTATTGTTCTATAGTTCTTGAGATTACAATGCATTATATTTCTCTATTTAATTTCTTTGTCCAAACCCTTTTTGTACCACTTATCCACCTTTTAAAAATAAATGGAGAGGAGAGGAGAGGAAGGAGAGAGAGAGAGAGAGAGAGAGAGAGAGAGAGAGAGAGAGAGAGAGAGAGAGAATCTCACTAGTTCCTCATACTTGTCTTTTTTCTTGAATTAAGTATGTAGTCCAATAGTCCAACTGCGCCTTAAACTTCAGGTCATCTTATATCTTTCCTAGTAGCTGGTAGTATGTATATATATTACCTCAAAAGTTTAGCAGATGGTATCAATCTCTATGAAATAAGATTGGGACAAGGTGATGGTTCAATTTGCCAGGAAGCAAAGGAAGATATTGTTACTGAGTAAGATATTTGTTTAAGAAAGAATATGAAGTTAATGGATGAAACAAAAGTGGATAGAAACAGATATGAGAATGCAATACAAGTCATCATCTCAGGCAACCTTCAGGTAGAACTCTGGGATTAGAATTACATTTGTATATTATAGAGAACGTGGTCAAGCCTTTATGCACCTATTGTGATGAGCCATTGGTGTGTGAAACCCTGGGACAGGATAGGGCCTCTGGGAAAGTCACTATTTGAAAGTCAGGTTATCTTTGACATCTTTGACAATGGGAAGCTGTCTGTTTTTAGCATTCTGAAGCTGGGGAAAGTTCTACTCTGATGGGGACTTAGAAAGAACAGGCAGCGTTCTCCAAAGTAGGATAGGAGGCAAATACTGACAGAGGTGGGAGGAGGGTAAAGGGAATAGCAGGATAGAAGTGATATGATGGGGAAATGAGAAAATAAGGGCTTTTCTAGGGAAGAAAGAGAGAAGTAAATATAGGAAAAAAAGGTAGATAGGTAAAATAACAATATAAATGCCTGAAAAAGCTACAAGAAATCATTACTAATTATTCACCTAAAACCAATGATAATTAATGGATTTTAGTTATAAATATTCATACATAGTTCCCATGAACTTTTCTCATCTGAGCTGATGGTGCTCGCTCCAAGAGCCAAAACTGACCTAGCAAAAACCTCATACTAGACATGAGAAGCTCTCTTTTGAGTTGTTGGCCAGGGCTGTCTAAGAGCCTCCAGAAACATTATCATAGGGGAGGTGCTGATACTATTTGGTCAATAAAAGAGGCTAGAAGCCAATTGCTGGGCACAAGGGAGAGGTAGGACTTCCCTGTCCCAGGAAGAAAAAGAGGCTCAGGGAAAGAGAAGGGGCTTTTTTTTTTTTTTTGCCAGGCTTTGGAAGGAGTAGCATGAAATAATAATGTAAGATCTCGCGGAAATTAGAACCAGCGGCTTCGCCACCATTGAATAGCTGAGGAGGTTGGTGGAGGCTGGCTGATAGAGGCTAGGTGATAAGTTTAGGGAAGGAGAATCTGTGTTCAGCAATTGTGCTAGCCAGCAAGTTCTAAATTAATAAAGCTGGGTGTGTGTTTTTATCTGTGGATTTAAAGGTCTCAGATGGGCTGGTAATGCAGCTCCTGGGCAAAGATAGTGGCTGACTGCTTAGTGAAGCTGAGCCGGGAGGAACCGGCAAGCTGGGAATGGGGCTGGTGGCAGCTGATCTTGGAGCTAAGCTGGGAGAGGCCAGAGTGCATGTAGTGCTTCCGCGAAAGGCAGTATCATTATTTTTAAAATTACACTCAACATATTAAGTCTATTGCCATTCCCTTGGTTACCTCACAGAGGTGGAAGGTAAGTTCCTATTGGCGAAGACACCATGCACCTCAGAAACAGAGCTCGGAGTCTCCAGAGCTAGAAACAACTAGAGTGCCCCCTTCCTTGAGGACTAGTGTGTGTGTGTGTGTGTGTGTGTGTGTGTGTGGTGTGTGTGCATGCGTGCATGTATGTATGTATGTATGTATCTATGTATCATTTAGACATGTATCTGTGGGCTTTTCTATGTCCATCCTGGTTCCCAAATAATGACATAGAGGCTTTTATTTATTTACAGTGATTTTGACCTTAACCTAGGCTTGCTCTTCAACAAGATTTTAATTTTTATTAAAAATTTTATACTATTCTATGTCTGCCATGTGGCTGATCACTCTACATTTCGTACATCCAACTTCCTCTGAGTCTGAGTGGTGAATCTCTTGCACCTCTCTCTCTCTCTCTCTCTCTCTCTCTCTCTCTCTCTCTCTCCTCTCTCTCTCTCTCTCTCTCTCTCTCTCTCTCTCTCTCTCTCTCTCTTTACACACACACACACACACACACACACACACACACACACACACGCATTCATGCAATAACAGTAGATGAAAAAAGAGGACACGAATTTGAAGAATAGTGACAAATGGAAAGGGCTTAGATAGAAGAAAGGATGAGAGAAATATAATTAGACTATACTCTCAAAAGTAAACAAAAAAGAGAAATTAATAAAAAGTAATGAAAGCTTTTGCGATTCACTACTGGTAGTATGCTGGGAATTTTGCACTATAATGATTTTATACATATAGCCTGCCTTGTGATCATGTTCACCTGCTCTTACCCTCTCTGATCACAACTCTGCTGAGTTTGCAACTAAGCTGCAGTGAGTGGTTGACGATTGCTCTCTGAAACCTAAGCATTAGAAATATTTAAGATGTCTATTTGTGAATTTGACTCTCTTCCAGTTGCCTACTAATCTCCATGCCTACCAGCAGAGACACCAGCATAGAAGACCGAATTGGTGAAAGAATGTTATTGCATGACTATGATGAAGGAAAATGAAAAGAAAATGAGCTTTGCTATAGTGAGAATACGGTTCTAAAGTGATGGATGGATTATTAGATGATTAAACAATGCTTCTATCAGCTAATTTGCAAGTTCTAATGCTTGTGCTGGCATATTTGAAAGATCACATGCTTATGTGAGAATTTTATAGAGGGAAGTCATTATAAGCTTCATTTTATAGATGGGGAAGGTGGATTTTATAGAAGTTTAGTAAGTTACTTGAGGTCCAAGAAGCAGTCAGGGGAACGGTTTTATCTTGTTAGTCAGACTGACCATCTTCAAGGACATAACCTTTTTAAATCAGACATCTTGTCTTCTTAAGGATTGGTACTGAATCTACTAGGGTAGTTTGTTAGTTAATTCACACTAATTTCTAGTATATATCTTCAGTTCTTAAATATCCATCAGTTTTGATGATTCATTGTTGCTTCATGTCTCTATTGGAGTGATGTTTTGTACACCGTGTGAAGATGTGTCTCTGTCCTTTCTTGCCTGCCTAAAGCACCTTCTGATTCATTAAAATAAAAACTGTATGACCTATAGCAGAAGGTAGAATAGGAAGGTGGGACTTCTGTTCTGGTAAAGAGAGAGGTACGAGAGATTTGTTATTCTGACGCAGCGGAAGTTGGACATATCAAACTAAGAGGTAATCAGCCATGTAGCAGACATAGAATAGTGTAAAATTTTAAATATAAGTTAAGAGCTAGTTGAAGAGCCAGCATAGCTAAGGCCCAAACCACCGTAATTAAACATAAACCTCTATGTCATTATTTGGGAACCAGAGTGGGCATAGAAAGGTCCACAGATAATGTCTGAGTGTTTAATATTTTGTAAATGTTTTTGGATTGACAAAATTCTCACACAGTGTATTTACTTTATTTCATTGCTTGATAAAATAATCCATAAAAGCAATTTAAGGAAAGAACAGATCATTACGGCTCAAAAGGTGCAGCCCATCCTGGAGGACTCAGGGCAAGGAATGTGAGCTGATTGTTTACAATGTGTTTGTAACTAGTAAATTACTGAGAATTATTTGTTATATTTTATTTAGTCCAAGCCCCACACCCTGGGACAATGCCACTCATATTCAGGGTGAAATTTCTTCTTTAAAGTCTCTCTAGAAACACCATCACATGTATATTCACAAAAAGTCTGCTTTTAAATTCAGTTAAGTTGAAACTGAAGCTTTCCTATCACTCAAAGGATGCTGGCCTGTATTAAAGTTGCTCATGTTTGGTCAAGGTGTGAGACCCTACTTTGCTAACTTCACCGCAGGGCCATAAGCCAGGGGGTTGAAAACACATCTTTGTTTTTCGACAGTTTTGGAGGCTGAAATAAAGTTAATGGCAGGATTATATGTTTCATAGAGATGAGGCAGAATCATTCCTTCCTCTTTCTAGACTCAGGTTTGCTGCTACACCCTGATGCACTTTGGTTGAAGATGCATGACTGTATTCCTCTTCCTTCATGTGGGATAGCTTCAGCTTTAACAGGGAATGTTCTCATAAGGACTACAGTCAGGGTGGAATGGAGCCTATCTTGCTCCTATATGACTCCATTTTACCAATAGTATGCTTGTAGCAATTCTATTTACAAAGAAAGCTTCATTCTGAAGCATTATGTACTACGACTTCCTGTCACTTTTGTGAGGAGCACATATTTCCACTTATAACAAATATACATATAAATATACAGGAATTAAGACCCCCTAAATTGGCAAATGAGACAAAATAAAAATAAAACAGCTCAGAAAAAAACCTAAAAACATGAAAATAAAAACAAACTATGGTGGTTTGAATATGCTTGGCCCATGGGAAGTGGCACTATTAGGAGGTGTGGCCTTATTGGAGGAAGTGTGTTACTGTGGAGGTAGGGCTTTTCAGTGTCTTATAGTCAGTAAAGTTTGGCCAGTGTGATGTAGACTTTCCTGATAGCTGGCTGCCTGCAGAAGAGAGTCTTCTGACTGCCTTAGCATCAAGATATAGAACTCTCAGCACCTCCAGCACCATGTCTGTCTATATGCTGACATATTTTCCACTATGATGATAATAAACAGAACCTCTGCAACTGTAAGCCAGTCCCAATTAAATGTTTGCCTTGGTTGTTTTGGTCATATTGTCCCTTCACAACATTGAAATACTAAGACACAAACAAACAAACAAACAAACAAAAAACAAAATCAAAGAATGAGATCTTGAAGTAGTTGGCAGAGGGAGAAATGCTCAAAAATATTGTATGAAAAATAAATAATAAGTAATAAATATATAAATAAATAAAATAGTTGATGAAAATTGCTGGTGAGGTTGCTGGTCCTCTGAAGTGGGAACCCTCCTTTACTTTCTCTGGGAGAGCACACTGGTGTAGCTATTCTGGAAATTGGTATGGTGAATGATGGGAAACAAATACAAATACAAAAACTAACAAGTAGAAAAACTAAAAGTAAATCTACCATATAACCCAGATACACCACTCCATTGGCGTATGCCCAAAGAACTCAGCATCCTACTTCACACATACTCTCTCAGCACTGTTTATAGCTACCCTATTCACAGTAGATAAGAAAAAGAAACAATCTGATCATCCTTCAACAGATAAATGAAACATGAAATACTATGAAATACTATTCATTGTTAAAAATATGGAATAATTTCAGGTAAATAGATAGACCTAGAAAAGATTATATTGAAGAAGTAACCCGGACCTAGAAAGACGAACATATACCTTTGTTCTTTGAATGTTCTAGCTCCCAGTTTCCCAATTTTCATATTTGAATGTACAATATGGAGTAACTGCAGAAAGCAGAAAAAATAAAGGGCCCATGGTGGGAGTACTTGAGAGAGAAACAGTAGGATACAGGTGGTATGAGGCCTCACAAAGTTATGGCCCTTGGGCTGACATGTGAAGCATAACCAACCCCCAGTGTCAGTCATGAGAAACGTCCTATTAAGGAGTTGGTCAGAGTAGTCCAAATGGTTTTGAAAATAATATAGAGTACTGCTGTTGCCCTTGGATACCTCTCAGAGGTTGAAGGTAATTTCATACTCCTGAAGACACTGCACACTGAGGACACAGGACTGAAATTATTAGAGCTGGATCTAAGCTGAATGTATAATTTCTGTGGTCTAGTTTCCATAATACCAGAAAGTACTATGCAAGCTGCCAAAGGTAGGCAGCAACTAATAACCTACCTAGCTGTGACATCCATGAATCCCAACAATAACACAGCCACTATAGCAACACCCACTATAGCAACACCCACGTATTGGTCATAACCAACAGTTGTTTATGTGGATGAAAGGTTTACTCACTAGGAAGAAAGTTATGTCTGGTACTAGAAACAGAGCCAGCTATTCAGGGCTAGTGAGTTCATGAATGCTAGAAGTGACTCTACTACTGTCATTTTGATTACCAGCATAATTCCTTATTATATTTTCCTTATAGCCATAGATAAGTATAGCTACCATCCTTCCTCAGAGAAGCTTTCCTCTACAGCAAATGACAACCATGACAGAGAAACACACTGGGCACAATGCAGAGATTGGAGGATTGTTCAAGTGCCCAATCTCAGTGGATACATCTACATTACAGTTCCTCCCTCTATGGCACAGAGAACATCATGGGCAAGGGGACAGAACACTTTAAGAAGCAGCATATCAAGAATTTTGTCATATGACTACTCACCTTTCAAAGGCTGCATCAACAAGTTCTCAACAGTGACATGATCAAATCAACAGACATGATAATGAGGAAGAGGAATATCTTATGGGATCCCATTCTTAGGCAAAGAACTACAAGCAAGTAATGACAGTGAGAGGGGAAGAATTAGCTTGTAAGTCCTGAAACAATATACACACAAACAACAAATCGGACTCAGTATGTTGTATTTTTTTGTTCTTGTATGTACACACAGATGTACGGGTAATAATCGTAGAGAGGGAGGCTATCAATTTGAGAGTCTGGAGTCATGAGAGAGGTTGGAGAAAGCAAACAAGGGAGGTGCTAGAGAGAAGAAAGGGAAGGGTTAAGTATTGTAATTATATTTTAATTAAAAATGTCAAAAAGAAAATGGTGTAATATAAAAATGGGCCGGGCAGTGGTGGCTCACACCTTTAATCCCAGCACTTGGGAGACAGAGGCAGGCGGATTTCTGAGTTCGAAGCCAGCCTGGTCTACAGAGTGAGTTCCAGGACAGCCAGGGCTACACAGAGAAAACCCTGTCTTGAAAAAAAATATATATATATATATATATATATATATATAATATTGTGTGTGTGTGTGTGTGTGTGTGTGTGTGTGTGTGTGTGTGTGTGTGTGTATAAAATAGTAAAAAAAAAGTTAAGTAAACTAATGTGTAGTATTGTTTAGAAGTACTTAGTCCATCTGACTTTATTATACTTATGGGGAAGAATCCAATTGTTCTTAATGGGCTAGAGTCTAATTGTATCTCTACTATTTATAGAATTCTAATGCATGTTTGGTCACTCTTTTCTGGGGAGCAGATGGTGTGGGATCAGATGGTACCCTGCATTTAGAATTGAACACACCTATGCCAAGGAGCCCAATAGCTTAGACTCCTGGAAATTGGCAAAGCTTTCCTTTGTCAGTATGCTGATGTTTACAGTGTTTGTGAAAACTAGCATAGGCAACCCCTCTTCCTGGCTGAGTGCATGCAACCTGAGACTGCTTCCCTACAGAGACCTCTTACTGAGACTAGCTAACCCCTGCCCCTTTCTTGTGCTGTCTTAATAAGTGTGCTTAGTTTGCAGGTGCCTTCCATCTCCAGAAGCACAATCACCACTCAATCCCAGCTTTTCTGTAAATGCACCTGCCATTTCCTCAGTGTCTGTCATTTCTTCATTCTCAGTAACCCCAGCCAGCTTTCAAGGACAATGCAGCTAATATTTTTTATGACTATTTCTAGCAGGTTGTTTCTCTGCTGTCGATGAAATGAGCCAATTGAAACCAGATTAGATTATATTAAAGGCAGGTTTATTGAGACGCTACACTCGGGCAAGTACAATGGCCCCAAGGCCAGGGAAGTCATCATGGGAAAGGGGGGTAGGGAAAGAGAAAGAGAGAAAGAGGCACTTGTGCTGAGAGAGAAGAGGAGGAGGAAAAGGAGGCAGAGAGGCAGGAGGAGGAGAAAGAAGAGAAGGAGGAGGAGAAAGAGGAGGAGGAGGAGGAGGAAGAAAAGAAGAAGAAGGAGAAGGAGAAGGAGAGGGAGGAGGAGGAGGAGGAGGAGGAGGAGAGGAGGAGGAGGAGGAGGAGGAGAGGAGAAGAGAAGAAGAAGAAGAAGAAGAAGAAGAAGAAGAAGAAGAAGAAGAAAGAAGAAGAAGAAGAAGAAGAAGAAGAAGAAGAAGAAGAAACCAAAATGCAAAATGTCTGGCTAATATAGGAAGGAGCCTCTGGGAGAGGAACAGCCCAGTCCCTGGGCTGGAAAGTTCTGGCTTTGGGCAGGGTATGCCAGGTAGGGACTGAAAGATAGTGGGAGAACCTGGAAGCCAGATTTGCTTTGGTATGTAAAATATGCACCTCAGTCCCTTGTCCAGGATCCAAAACTAAACACTTTCCCTTTTCATCTAAGTTCTGGCCACTGAGTCAAAGCTGTTGGAGTAGGCTTGGGAAATTATTTTTTTTCAGATGTGTTTTTTTCCCTAAATATATTTTTGTTATCTATTCTGTAAATGAGATAGACTATAAAAGTATTTACAGGCCATTTTTCTTTATAAATTATATTATTCTTCTTCCAAACTTTTCTAGTTTTAAGAAGTTAGATGTAAATAATAGAGAATTGTAACACTGAATTTTCTCATGGAACATGATGGATAAAGTTTTATGCTTAATGAATTGGTCTAAAAGGAAGACAGCACCGAAGAAAGCAATGCTCTATGATCTATGTTTAGGTACAAGCAAACCATGTACAAATAACCATGTACACCTAACATGGAAATATGAATGCTTAACTATCAGGTCTAGTCTTATGTTTCAGTCTTTCTGACCTTTCTGTACATTCTGTTGATATTTTCCTTCTCAGTCTTATTTTCTCATTTGGAAAGATACCAAAACATCTGAAAGTCTTTTACTTATATACAAATGCTATGATTGGCTTTTTCAGGTGACTTATTTTATGCAATTTGCTTTCATGAACCAATATGTTTGTCAAGACACTACCCATTTTTTTCTCTCTTCATGTTATATTCACTGGTAAATGGCTATACCTGTGTTCCAGTGTCACACAGGTCAATTTCTTAAGCTTAACATGGCAAAAAACTTTGACTTCAGTTATACCCTGCATACCCTAGTGATATTCACAGGTACTCTGTATATATATAAAAGTGGTACACTTTTAGATAGGAGAGCAAAGAAATCTCATTTTGTCCCCAAGATGACAACTTTCTCCAGCTAAATTTGCAGTACCCATCACAAAACACAGTATCTTTCAGTGTCTTGAGACTCTGGCTGTGTGCACTGTGATTTCTTGCTTGAGCTGATGGTGTACTAAAGGAGAAGACACATGCCTGAAACTTCAGCATTTTTGAGGCTGAGGCAAGAAAGTCAAGAGTATTAGTTTACTATGGGCAATAGGCTAAGCCTCATATCTCATAAGAAAAATATTAAAAGTAAAGCTCCCTTTTTTACCACAAATGGACTGAAATATGTTAGTACAGATAACATGAGTATGTCTTTTGCAAATTATCTATTGAAAAGAATGTACCATGTCTCATTCAGCTTGCTGGTCACAGAATATTTAAAGACTTATTGAGTAGAGATGCTTGTGAGCTCTTTTAGACCCAAGAGTACCAGAGTTATATGTCTGAGCCCAGCTGACAAATGCAGAGGCATACAGTCTCTGAGTAAGATGTTTGAGAAGGAAGTCTGTATTTTGACATGCCATTTATTTTTGTGTTGTTTTTAATAACAAAATTCATTTGCTATAAATACTGGATTTGAGATAGAATGTCAATAATGAAAAATTTCTAAAATCTGAAGCATTAATTTTAGAGTAGAATAGGGTTGCAATACAAAGCTTACAAAATGGTATCTCACACAATATAGTCATGAAATCTATTTAGTTAAACTGTCACATGTGATTATCCTGAGGGTGGTCATAGAATTTAATTAACCCGTGGATTGGGTAAGATGGGTTCCAGGAAGAGTACAGAGGCAGGGATCGAACTCCATTTAGATGGATTGAATAAAGTAATAAAAGAGAGAAGTGAGGTCAGAAAGAGGCTACCCAGTTAGTAAGAAAAATGAAGAAGCAAAAGAAGGGAGGCATTCAAAATGTGCTGTGGTATAAAAATTTCTTTTAAAAAATTCTTCTGCCTCTCTAATCTTTCCATTCAGGAAACATTATCAAATTAAGATATGGCCTTTCAGAAAAGACAAAGGCAAACTCCAAGGTCTTTAAGATATAACTGAGAGATACCGAGCAGATCAAAGCACAACCTTGAAAGAATTCATGTAGTTCCTCTACATCCTCTCAGAGGATCCTGGGACTTCTAGGAAGCATGTTCTCATTAGAATCTGGATGAATCAAGTTAGGCCTTACAAATCTCACCAAATTTGTGATTTGTACCTATCTACAGTAGTTGATGGGAGTAAAATAAATTATAACACCAAATACTTAACTTTTGTAAATATGCCCAATTGTAACCAAGCACACAACTCATAGGAGTATTTTGGAGGAAGAAAAAGGCTATTGAAGTTGTTTAATATATAAAATATATTCATTTTTGATTTTTTCAGGTGAATCAGAATGTAATTGGATCAGAAAGCTATATCGCCACCACTGCTGGTACATTCTCTAAAACCCTCTTGAGAACTGGACACTCTCATAAAAATAAGAAATTCATCCCAAGAGTTGGTAAAATAGCCATGGAAAAATTCGAAGCATTCTCAGAAAACAGAACTAAGACCCAACCAAGGAGAATCCTGACTTTCCAAGTGAAGGTACATAAAACATACATATCAGAGATTTGAAATTACATTGAATGGGAATAGTGATGTCAGTGGGTTTCAGATAGTTTTACTTATTTCAAATGGATATCATCTTGTGTCTACTTTACAATTGTTTGATATATGTATAAGGTAATAATTGATTTGCTCTCTCAATATCCCCACACCCATCTTCATGTCCCTCTGTTTGTCCCCCTTTAAATACATGGTTCCCTAAATAAGAAGATATATCACTATGCTTGATATAAGAACATATAATCCAGTCTGTGCCTGATCTATTGTTAAATAAAACTTGGAAAACTTTGGATGTGGTAGTAGTGAATATATTTTGCAGGTGAAAGAAATATTTATCTGTGAGCAGTGTCATTCACATATTACTTTAAGGATTAACTATAGACTCTCTTAGGCTTGACCAAGTTATCAACCTAGTATATCTATGATTGAATATATTTCTCCAAGTCAACCTATGAAATAGGAGGGTGACTTATTTCTGTAAGACTCTAAAGTAGCTCCCATCTATGATACAAACTGACCTGACTCTTTGGCCATAAACCTAGTTAATGTCTTTTTAATATGTTTGGTCTTCTAAAAATATTATTTATTTTAAGTTTATATGCATGTGTAAGTGCAGGCTCATGTGCTGTGGTGGGCATGTGGAAGTCACAGGACAATGTTTAGGAGTTTGTTCTCTCTATTATTGCCCTGTGTAATAATGACAAATAACAAAATATTAAAAACACTCAGGTTGTCATTCTGTGTACTAGTACTTCTACTCATTGAGTCATTCTTCTGGCTCTGAGTTTTATTTAAATCTATGGTATGCTAAGTCATACTAGAAAACTGCAATATATATATATATATTGTATAGTATATATATATATGGTATAGTACAGATGTATATATTTATATATACATATACATATATAGTATAGTACAGATGTATATATTTCTAGGTAAAATCTCTGTGCTACCTGCAACATCACTACAACATCATTGTTCTTTCCATGTATAGCCATGGTATAGGTGGGGAACTGAAGCTGGAGATATTAGTGTTTATGTAGCTAGAGACGTTCATCATGATTATACTTTATGGGATAGCCCAAGTCATAAGTAGGCACAATAGCCACTTATTATAAGATGATGGTGCTATACTAGAATTGTCATGGACAATTTAAAAGTGAGTTGCTCAGCAAAACCTTGCTTTCCCATTCCCTGATAGACTCTTGCTGCCTGTCTATTTGTATTCATGAGACTTATTCTTTTATAAGCCATTTATCATGGGAAATGGCATAAAGTATAGGATGTAACTTTCAAGATTAAATTAGGAACAATCTATCCATTTATTTATTTATTTATTTATTTATTTATTTATTTATAGATAATAAGCTCTCATATAGTCAGGGTGAATCATGAACTCACTATGCAACCAAGGATGTCCATGAATTCCTGATCCTCCTCCCCATACCTCCTAAATGCTAGGATTACAAGCAAGCAGAGAGCTCCCACACCTAGTTTTTACAATTCTGTGATTGGAATCCAGGGTCTAGTACTTTATTAACGAAGCTCCTCTCCCCATCCTCTCTTGGTTGTTTATTTTTTGTGCCTTTGCTAACTTTGAAAGGATGCCAAATCCCTTACTGTGAGTTGGGTTCTGTAGAAAGTCACAAGACAAGGAACTAAACCAGAGTTTCTTCTATCATAAAGTTCAACCCTGAGAGCTTGTCTAGAGGTACTAGCAGGGGAGCACAGGTACTCCTCTACCTCAACTACAGACCTGTCCTGTTTTGGGGATAGAAGGTCTTTTTCAACTTTGCACAAATAACTTCTAGATGGATATGCATGAAATGTGGAGAAGGAAGGGGAAACCAGCATAGCCAACAAGATCAGCCAAACAACCTTGGTAATTAGCGGGTGACCAATGCCAAAATAGTTGTTCCTCAGCCAATAGAAACTAAAGTCAGTAGTATTTGCGAACTTGTGTTTTACTTTGTTTTCCCCTTATTGTTCATTTTCAAGGTTACTTTTTGGTGGTTTGTTTCATATTTTTTGTTGATTTTGTTTTTTGCTATTTGTGTTTTGCTTGTTTATGAAGGATAGAGAAAGAACAAATTGTGTAAGGAGGGAGGTGGGAGGAATTGTGAAGAATTTTGAGAGGCAAATGATTAAAATGTATTGTATGAAAAACATTTGACAAAAATATTATTTTTAATATTAAAATAATCATGAAAATACTCCTGATTTGTGTGGGGCTTCACAAGCCTTGTATTCTAGTACAAGATCAAGACCTCCTAGATTTATGTAATAAGTTCCTACCCCAAAACAACATTGACAATAACAACAAGGTCAATAGAGCTCTGAACTCAGTTGGAAACCACTTTCATGAACTCAGGACTCTAAGGACTTGAAATTAAACTACAGTGGTCATTGACCTTTCATTGTGTTGTTGTAGGAGAGTCCAAGAAACTGTGTCCAAAAATGTAGATTTAAGCCCCTAAACAGGGTATTTCAATGTAAAACCAGAAATATATACATAGAATTTATCTTTTTATGACTTATGCATTTTGTTAGGATTTAGAAATTAAAAATATCACAAACTGTAGCCAAACTAAACATGTTCTAATTTTAACTTCTCATACATGCTGGCGTTTTTAGATTTTGAAGAGCTTGACTCTCCAACTCCAATAATAGAACTAGATTTTAGTTAGGCTTTGGATGCCCAAGTTCATTACTATGATTCTGGCAATGCTGATATTTGTTCAGATTAAGTTATATGAATAAGGAAAACCATGAGTAGTTTGAAAGAATCGATGTTGCTGTCACTCTTTTAGAGTTTACTCTCTGTGTCCCTGAGCCTCTTCTGAATTATTCAGATTGTGCATGTGTGACAAAGGATGCCCAGAGTTATGCAAAACATGATTGCCACTTGTAGATTCCTTAAAATTACTAACTCATCATGTATGAGACTTGCATGTCTGAGCAAATGAGAGTGTTGGGAGTCTGGGACCTGAAAAGAAGAACCTTTTCATTCAGTCATCAAAGTAAATGGATTTAGTTTGTACTCTGTATTTCTCTAAGTTATACAACTTCAGCTTATGATTTGTTGCTGGAAATATTAAAAAAGAAGCACCAATTTCCTGTGCTACACCCAGTTACTCTCTGCCCTGACTGGTTGGCAGGCCATGCATTGGTGGACCGTGCCTGCCTGTTCTCATCTCATGGAAACTCTCTGACTCAGAGCTCCAAAATCTCTCCACCCAGCTCACTAAGTTCCCACTGGTGGGTCGCTACCACACAAGTTCCATGCTTCAAAACTCCCAAGGCTTTTTGTGGAGCACATCAGGCAAACCCACCCTTTGCCACCTTACCTTTCTCTCTGGAACCCAGACGAGCTGCCACATAAAGGAAAACGTAACACAAATCTAGTTCAAGAACAATGATAACTCAATCGCAACAACCAGAATCCTAATCTTGTAAGTCATATTAAATCTAAATCCTCCGGTGGCGAATCCTGTTGGATCCACCATTGAAACTGGGAGACACTGGTAGCTACATCTTGTTCTCACTCTATCCCCATCCAAAAAGACCCTATCTCTCTCCTCCTTCCTCCCTTCACCTATCTAACCCGGAAATCCCTTCTACTTGCCCAGTGATTAGCTCCTTTATTCATTAGGGGATGGATTACAAGAAGTCACCTAAGTATATGAATGACTCCTTATCAGCAGTCCCTCCTGGACAGCAGAATTAACATCAAAATACAAACAGCACAATGCTCATCCACAACAATGGTTAAACTTAATCATATGCTTATGTGGTTTTGCTTCCTTTGACTCCACCAGGGAACCACTTTGATAGGCCTGTGTTGTTTCCATGAGGAATGTCGTTCTCTTGTACTCATCTGAGGAAATATTTACACTTACAACTTTTGTGTTACCACTAAGAGGTAAGAATGTCCTATTAGGGAGAGCAACAGAGTCAATTGACTTGGAACCCTGGGACTCTCAGAGTCTGAACCACCAACCAAAGAACATACACAAGCTGGACCTAGGCCTTATTGCTCATAAGTAGGAGATGTGCAGCGTGACCATCCTGATGGTCCTGAACAATTGGAAAGGGGACTAGCCAAAAAGCTGTTGCCTATATGTGGCATATGCTCTACTAGATGGACTCAGTGGTAGAGGAAGTGCCAAGCCTTGCAGACACTAGAGGTTCCAGGGTGAGGGAGATATCCAAGAGGCCACCACTCTATCAGAGAAGAAGGGGAGGGGGAGTGGGGGAAGTATTGTGGGAGGGGTTGATCAGAAAGGGGGCAGTGATTGAGCTGTAAAGTGAGTAAATTAAATAAAAAAAAAAAAAACCTGTCCCTTCATTCTTTGTCCCCATGAAAATGCAGTTTCTAAGCATTTATTTACTTCTTGTTTTTCAAATTCTCCTTCAACCTAGATGGAATTTCTGGTTTGTAATCCTAAGAAATATAGTCATAAATATTTTTAAAAAATGAGCAAAGTGGAAATCTTACAAGATGAAATACATGTGTGGTTTATATGTAACCACTGTTTCTATGCTAATAAAACTAAAGATACTTGTTGAGTGAGCTTTTGTTTCATCTGTTTCTTTTTCAAAGCATAGAAAATTTAGATGATATAGTTCATTATTCAAGGTTTTGAATGTTTTACAGTTATAAACCTGAAGGTTTTGAAAATGAGACCTAACAGCTGAGCTAAAAGCTCTTCTATTGGATTCTGGACTCCCCTATAGAGGTAGACTTTCGTAAAAATGTTAATGTACCACCCTATTCACACTGTTCTGCCAAACCAGGAGTGGGTCAGTGTTCTGAAACTCTTTATGAGCTAATCAAATCATGGTGGACAACGTGGAATAATTCTGAATTTATTTTTCCTTGGCCAAAGTATTGAGATGGAAGCATATGCTATTGGGATAGCTGTATTTACTTATAATGTAAAGAAGAAGGTTTTGAAATTTTCTTATGAACTTAGGGTACCATATCAGTGTAAAATCATGGTAGAAGCATTTCACCATCTTTGAAATGTTCCAGCCGCTCAACATTCATTTCTCCTTTTACACACAGCATATCTATTGAAGAAAGGGTTGTCATACTTTCTGCTCTTGGTCATGAGCTGTCAAAGTCCTTAAATTTTTCATAGTCTTGTTTATGTTTTGAAGCAGACAGTTTTTCTTCTTTAGCTTCCTTGAAAACTTCACCTTTCACCTCTATAAGAGGAAAACAATATTTGGCCAAAGTGCTTATTTCGAAGTGGTTGTTTTCAGAAGTTCAGAATAGGCAAAAATATGCTACAGATTTAAGAATAAAACCATAAGTCACAGTTACACCTGGATTCCTTAAACAAAGGTGATAGTCTGTGTGTCTGTGTCTTAGCCTGTGACCAGAGCACAAGATAGAACATATTTGTAGCAGTCAAATCAATGCCACAAATACTAGAATTCAACTCAGCTCATATAGCTGGTTATATTGTCAAATGAGTCTTCCACAGCCAAGCAAAATGCACAGTTCCCATTCATACTGAACAATCTTGAAAGATAAAATGTAAGATTTGATCAAGTATTATAGTAGTATTAATTTTGTTACCCATAACAAATTCTTACCTTCAAAAATTCTTCCTGCAGCTAAAAAAACTCCAACAAACCCATTTTGTATTATATACTAGCATTCTAAGCATTTTATACACATTTCTAATCTTTGTATTAAAATATCAGTCATCACTCATCAAAAAACCTCAATTCTAATCATATGTACTTCTACTAACATAATTTGTTGCCATTGTTTTGCCCTTTACTTTTAAAAATTATTTCTTTTATTTTTGAAAATATAAGTAGATAACTTCCCTATTCCATTCTTTCAAACAATCCCATATGTTCATCTTCATGAATTGCTATATACATGCATTATTATATATAATATATGCAAACATACATTCCTAAATACACTCCTAAGTACAACCTGCTCAGTATACTTGTATGTGTGTTTTCAGGCTGACCATTTGGTATTGGATAAACAATTGGTGTCCTTTTTTTCTGGGTAATATTATTTTGGTATTATTTTAAATAAAACTCTACTAAGTGTGGTGAAAACTCAAAGAAATATATTATGCTCATCACTGTGATATAGTCTGAAATAAGTAAACTAAGGAATTTTCTTTGGTTCAAGTTTGAGTTTTTCTAAAAGTGGTTTCTTGGCAAAGAAATCTTAAGTGCAGAAATAATGTTAGTTAAGAAAATAACTCATTGGTTGCATTTTCTCCTACAGTAGACAGCTCTTTTTAGAAAATTACTTCTAGTCACTTGGAGAGATGATAGTCATACGGTACTTTATCCATTTATTCTCTGAAATGCTCTCATTTGGAAGTGATTTCTTTCCTACTATATCTATTGAAACATTATTTAGGCTTATCAAAATTGCTGTGTTTCATACATTTCATAGTGTTTAAATGTTGGATAGTTGCTTCAGCTTGAATTTTTGGAAATGCATGAGAAGTAAAAATTAATTCGTAAATAAATGGTTTTAAAATTTTTAATTATTCTACTAATTGTGAAAAAGAGACATATAAAAGCCAAAATTTAACAGTCATAGAACAGTGGAATGGAGCTAAACGTTTATTGTTCTAAGTCATTTAAAAGGAAGTAAAGCATATATTCTGAGGAAGCATAATATGAAATGTCCTGTGGTTTTCAAGTGTCAGATCAGGGAAGGATTTGCATGAAGACTCTAAAGAATAACAACTGTAACATTCCAAAGAAGGTCTAGATGAAGCTGGCAGTGCTCCTGGGTTGCTGTTGCTAAAATGACAACATTGAGAAAGCACATTTCTAGGCACTTAGGCTATGAGGAATTATACTGAGAAATACGTGTTGGCCAGTACTACTTGTCCTGTGGTTATCCCATTTGTATCTGTGCTGAGGGTGGCGGTGGGATGGGGGTGAGGTTTTGTGTTTGTCTGATTCCCAATTATTTCTAGCATTAGACTATGTGTTGATTGACTAAATAGATGAAAAATGAATACAAAATTGATATTACATTTGACAAATGACCTCTTCTTAAGTTGTACTTTGTAACTTATAGCGCAGAAACAAAATTTTCACTCAGTCATAACAATATTTAGTACTATTTTATTCAGTAGTTTAAAAACAGGAAATAGATTTATAAATTTTAAGTTCTGTAAAATAGTTAATTTATATTTCTTTCTCTTTGCTTTCCCTTTTTCATCAGGAAATTTACTTGTATGTTGAAGAACAGTCAAGTGTGATATAAAATTAATTGATGACATATTTACTGAATTATAAAACTTTTGGTCTAATAGGAAGTCATCATTTTCTATTATATTTCTTTAAACCAAGTTATTATGATGTTTTACCTTCAAGATAAGAAAGTCCTGAATTTGAAAAATATACCCTCAGTACAGTCTAAAGTCATCGTTTAAAATTGTTCCAATGTCAAAAATAAATGTGTAAATAATGTAATAATATGTTATTTAATATGTTGTATAAACCTTACTATGATATATACATTCTGAAATCTTTGCCTTACATTATTTCACTCTTGATGTAATTTTTAGAAAGTATTTATTTACAGTGATTAATCTACTTTGTTATTGGCAGCTAGTCTATGAAGTGATTGTCATTTGACATTTCACAGAATGAAAGAAATAGTGGCTATTTCTAAACCATACACCTAGTCAATGACAGCTAAAGGATGTCCTTTCAGGTCTGCGCTGGTTCCCTGAGCAGATCTTCTGCACCTAATCCCTCAAAACCCAGAGGAGGCTGGACTCCCGAAAGCTGTAATACACCCAGGATTGTAGGTGAGGAGGCAGCAACACCCATCCTAAACAGGGAGTAATTGAGACCCACAGGGACCCAGGAACTCACTCCCCTCTAATAGCAAGAGCATCTTCCGGTCTGCACCTGTGCCCTGAGCAGATCTTGAGCCTCAGCTCTGTAAAACCAGAGGAGGCTGGACTCCCAGGAGCTCTAACATACAGGAATGTAGGATCATAGGATCACAGGATCTTAGGAGATTGGTCACACCCAGAGGCAGCCTGACTCCCAGTAGCTCCTACACCTAGGATCTCAGGATCACAGGATCACAGAAAGAGCTAGAGTCTGAGGAGTTCTGACACAATCAGATAAGAGGAATAACAGGATACAATCAGAGACTGGTAGCACTAGTGATATCCAGATGGCAAAAGGCAAGGACAAGAACATAAGCAACAGCAACCAAGGTTACTTGGCATCATCAGAGCCTAGTTTTCCTACCATAGCAAGTCCTGAATACTCCATCACACTGGAAAAGCAAGATTCAGATTTAAAATCACTTCTCATGATGATGATAGAGGACTTTAAGAAGGACATAACATAAGCTCCTAACCCAAAACATCCAGGATACAATGAAAAGACCAAAACTAAGGATAATAGGTGTAAAAGAGAGTTAAAATTCCCAACTTAAAGGGTCAGTAAATATCAACAAGATTATAGAAGAAAACTTCCCTAACCTAAGGAAAGAGATGCCTATGAACATACAAGAAGCCTACAGAACTCCAAATAGACTAGACCAGAAAAAAATTTCTCCTGTCACACAATAATCAAAATACCAAATGCACAAAACAAAGAAAGAATATTAAAAGCAGTAAGGGAAAATGCTCAAGTAACATATGAAGGCAGACCAATCAGAATCACACCAGACTTCTCACCAGAGACTAGGAAAGCTGGAAGATCCTGGGCAGATGTCATACAGACCAGACCCTAAGAGAATAAAAATGCCAGCCCAGGCTACTATACCCAGCAAAACTCTCAATTACCATAGATGGGGAAACCAAGATATCCCATGACAAAACCAAATTTACACAATAGCTTTCCACAAATCCAGCCCTACAAGGGATAATAGAGGGAATACTCTAACACAAGGAAGGAAAGTATACCCTAGAAAAAGCAAAAAAGTAATCTTCTTCCAACAAACCCAATAGAAGATAGCCACACAAACATAATTCTACCTCTAATAACCAAAGTAACAGGAAACAACAATCACTTTTCCATAATATTAAATATTAATATTAAATAACAATCACTATTCCTTAATTGAGTCAATGGACTCAGTTCCCCAATAAAAAGACATAGACTAACACTAACAGACTGGATACGTAAATAGGACCCAACATTTTGCTGCATATAGGAAGTATACCTCAGTTTCAAAGACCTACACTACCTCAGAGTAAAAGGCTAAAAAACAATTTTCCAAGCAAATGGTCCCAAGAAACAAGCTGGAGTAGTCATTCTAATATTGAATAAAACTGATTTGCAACCTATGCCAGCCTGGGAACAAACATGGAAGGACCTATGGCTCTAGCTGTAAAACTAGTTGAGGATGGCCTTGTTGGGCATCAGTGGGATAGAAGGGACTTGGTCCTGGGAAGGGTGTATGCTCCAGTGTGGGGGAATTCGAGGGCAGGGAGGCAGGATGGGTGGATGGGCACACCCTCATAGAAATAGGAGGAAGGGGGATGAGATAATGGGTATGGGGGGGATAAGGAAAGGGGATAACATCTGAAAGGTAAATAAATAAAATACCCAATTAAAAAATAGATAATGGAACTGGCTATTTGAGATATTTTGTCAACAACTTAATATTACTGTGATTCCTTATAAACCTCAAGGACAAGGTATTGTGGAAGGGGCTCATGGAACTTTAAAACAATATCCTTATAAAATAAAAAAGGTGGGGTTATATCCCCATATACCACAAATTTATTTAAATCATGCTCTTTTTGCTTTTTTTTGTTGTTGTTTTGTTTGTTTGTTTGTTTTTTGAGACAGGGTTTCTCTGTATAGCCCTGGCTGTTCTGGAACTCACTCTGGAGACCAGGCTGGCCTCAAACTCAGAAATCCACCTGTCTCTGCCTCCCAAGTGCTGGGATTAAAGGCGTGCACCACCACCACCTGGCCTAAATCATGCTCTTTTTATTTTAAATGTTTTAAAAAAAATTTGGATGCCAAAGAATTTTCTGGTGAGTGTCCATGGCACCCTACAACTAGGCATAGTTAAGCCGAGGTAAAAAGGAAGGATCCACTTACTGGCATATGGCATGATCCCAACCAGGTATCTTATATGGGGAAGAGTACATGTTTGTGTTTTTTCTGCAGGATGCTGAAGGAGCATGGTGACTGCCAGAGTGATTGGTGAGACATGCTAATGCCTAGACAAATAATGATGCTGACCTGTAAGCTTGCTGAATGTCCTGACAATGGTGACTGGGAAGCTGTATTGGACATATGTTCCTGACCCATCTTTGCTTTCCTATATACCAGATGGGACAAGCTGCCTTGCCTCAAGTTTTTAGACCTTGTGGGACAGAGAATTTAGAATGATTTTTGTATCTTTCTTAAATGTGACCAGTTATTCAGATTCCAACATGGACTGGTCTAGAAATGAATCCAATACTGGAAATAACAGTCTTCATTTGAAAGGCTGGTTCTGGATGTTTCCAGAGACATATTTCAAAGTTAGTTGCAGTTCTCTCTGATGTTATATTAGCAAGAGATAAAGTTGGGACAGGATATGGATTTCAAACAAGTGTTTGTGAATGTATTAAGGTTCTTTTAATTGTCATTTTAAAATTACTTTTGTTTCTTCTATAGTATTTAAGATAAGTGGCATTGATTGTACACTTTCTAATTGTGTTAGTGTGCTAAAACCTGGCATATCTGTTATGGGGGTCTATCGACCAGCTTTTGTCTTACTGCCTTGAGTATTAGAAAACCTTGATTCTCTGAAAAAAGCCTGAAAGTGCCAGAAGAAGTGAGTTAGGTTTTAAGCAGAAGCAAGAAGGTAATTGGCTCGATTATTGCTGGTATAGCAGTTTAAATTACATTAATTGCTAGCACCACTACTTCTGCAGTTGTTTTGAAGCAAGGAGTTAAGACAGCTATTTTTGTTAATCATTTAGCAAAAAAAAAAAAAAAAAAGTTACTAATGTGTTGAGTATACAAGAGGATTTAGATAGGCATTTGGAACATGGATTGAGTTCTTTATCGTATTCAAATTATTGGAAGGAGGGTCAGAGTTTAAGAGTAAGGAGCTATCTCGAGTGTCATGCCAAATACCAATGGAGTTGTGTTGCTTCTAAAATTTATGATGATAGTCATTATAATTAGGAAAAAGTTTAAAGGCACTTATTTGGCATAAGTCTAATACCTTTCTGGATATTTTAACTTTGCATAGTGAGCTTATGAACTTAAATAATTTTGCTCTGCTGAGTATTGATGCTGCAGATAATGCTATAAAATTATCCATGGCTTGTCTTTAACAACACCAACATGTTGGCAACCAAAGTACATGACTTGAAACTGAAAATGGATCCCCAGACAGAGTTCTTAATTTAAAGGCTGGCAAGCCATGGACGAGTAAGATTCTACACAGAGCCCTACCGACCTAAGACAGAAGTGCATAGCTTTTGATAATGCATATTTCATGACAGATAGGGAAGGCATTCTTATCAGAATGACTTAAGACAGGCTCAGTCTTCTTTATGTGGAGAACTTTTGGGACTGCTGTGCAAGAATCTGCCATTGGCCAAGGACAAGGAAATGGGCTTCAGGCAGGAATCTGACATTAGGCTAGAACAAAGAAGTAATTTCAGGAAGGAATACAAATTTTAGGCTAGAACAAAGTAGGCTTCAGGCACGAAAATGACTTTGGGATAGGACAGGGAAGGTTCAGATTTTTGGTCTTCCTCATAAGCCCTTAGAAATAGTGTTCACTAGAGTGATCACAGAACTTTGTTTATTGCCTTTCTTAGTCTTTGACTATTTGTGCTTATTGTCTTGCTTGTTCCTTGACTATTTGCATCTATTGTATTGCTATTTCCTCAATCTAGAACTGACTTTAATACTTGCATGTAATTAAAATGGTATAAAAGCAAGAAGGAGGAGGAGAGATGGGATAGGGATTTATGGGTGTTATCATCTGAAATGTAAATAAATAAAATATCTGATAAAAAACAAAAAACAAAAAAGAAAAGAAAAAATAAAAACAAAACAACAAACAAACAAACAAACAACAACAAAAGAAAGCTAAAACCTAATGTGTATTTAGTAGGCAGGCCACATAGTTTTGTCCTCTATCTTAAGCCATAGTGACTTACCTCTCGCATTGAAGTATTGAACTTAGTATTAATTAAACTTCACCAATGCCCACTTATGGAAAGTACTACTAATGCAAGAAATCTTTTGATTAAAACAAGTCTTCAAAGAGAAGGAGATTGTGAATACTAATGTCTTGGCACAATCTCTAATGTCACTCATTTCTTTCTACAACATTGGATTTCAGAAGAAAAGATAAGTAACTTATGCAATACAAAGATACTAGGAAAGGATTTGGAAGCCCTAATTCTGTTCGGCAAGACAACCTGTCTTCTGTAACAATGTCTCATTGGCTACAGGAAATGTGTCTATAATTATACTCTGCAGAGTATGGAGCTACCCAAAGGGACAGCAATCACCAGTTACATTGGAGAGAAATGATAAAGAAAAATCCAGAGATAGAAATATTTTTTCTTGGGAAAAAAAAAAAGCTTTTAGCAATTTAGCTAATTGCTGAACTTACAAATTATGTAATTTCTTTACTGTTTTTAGAACAAAAATTCAGCATCCTTTTTAAAGGAACATGTTTTAATTTAGATAAAGTGGAGTCAAATTGCTTGCTATCAGTTTTGTCCTTACTTTATTATTCCAATCAGTGTAGTCTTTAAGACATATATTTTAATGTGATTAAAAACAGTGTAGAGGAAGACTTCAATAGCCACATGTTCAATTCCATTAATTTTTACTTCTTCATGAAGCCAAGCATGAGTGAAGTCTCTGGATGTTAGCAGGTAGGTGGCTTCATTAACTTGCCAGAAGCTATGAAGTCATTTAGCAAAGAAAATGCTGAACTGTAGGGAACTTGCTATCAAGCTAGTATGTTGAGAAAATGTGGCATCCTTTTTTACTTTATCTCAAATGCCAATGTTACAAGTACTGAAGAGACCAAATTTAAAAAAAAAATTCCTCCTACAATCCAGCAAAACTTCTCTGTAAAGTTTTCAAGTCAAGAAAGAAAAGTTTAACATGAAGCACGTATTAAATCATTGCATCTTGGGAAATTGTATGAAGTTGTAAAGACACAAAGAAATTTGTCAGCAAACAAGACCCAACCCATTTGTGCATATTTTCAAGTGATAAATGGCTTTCAAGAGGATTCAAGTAGAGCATTTCTTAAAACTAGTCTATCTAAAACTCAACCTGTGTTTCTTATTTGATATAATGAAAATGTTCACAATGTTCATTCTTATGAAAATAGAGAGTTGCTCAATGCCCAAAGAATGTAGTTCTTGCCCTTCCATAAGGTGGAGACAGGGATTGTATGATTTTCTTTTATAGGCTGAGAAGTCAATGGCCTGGCTTTGAGGTCCAAGACATTTCCAGGTCCGAACCCAGCAAAAGCTTCATCAAGATTTTGAAACCAATTTATGTGTTTTTCAAAGAGAAAGGGTAAACAAAGATACTAATTTCTAGATAAAAACTCTAAGGAAGAGTAAAGTTGGAAAAACCAACTTTACTTGTAGGAAAATTTAATCTCTTATTTAAAACCATCATTTGATTTTCAATAAAAATAGTCTAAACTGTATCTAATTCTGTAGTACCAGGGTAAAGAAGATAAGTATCAAAGTGTTCTTTTCATTTCAGTCCAAGGGACATTACCTTTTCTTATTACCAACATGCGAGCAATGTGGCATCTATATGACCCAGAGTTACACTTCTACTACTGAGGAAAATGGGGAGTAAGGTCTCAACTGTGCTGCAGAGTATGATCGTTTAGGTGCTGTTGCTTTCAAATCTTCACCATGAAAAAGAATGTTTCAATAATAAATTTCTAAAACAGAAAAATTTCTATTCAATGATACTTACTTATTTTTCCCTTAGAACAACTGAAGGAAAAATCAAATGAAGTAGCAAAAGCTATGTTAGAGTTGGGTCAGTGTCAGACCCACATTTTAGACTTTATGTGCAGTACTTTGTTATCAGTGAGTGTAGGTGTTATTTCAGCAGGCAAACTTCAGCAAAGGCTCTCAGGTAGAGTTTCTCTTTCTCTATGCCTAAGTTTATGTGCTATTATACAGAATCGTGTCTAACCACTTGACAGTTTTGACAGCTGAATTATGGTCATTGTCTCTTAGAAAGGTGGTGATAAATTCTCACTCAAAACACACAGTGGTAGAAACACAGATGATAAAACCAGGGGTCCAGTTCTATTCTAGCTTTGCCATGTGACAGCTTGCTGTGTAATCCTACCTCTATGCCTTGCTGTGTGGGTTAAATCAAGTTATGCAGTGAGTTCAGTGCTAATTGTCAAAAAAAAAAAAAAAAAGTAGGTAGGTCTTAGTGACATTGAAGAAATGTCCTTGGGCCAAAAGCATTTCAATCCCCCCACCCCACCAAGATACAGAATTTTATGTCTTACTTCAGGATTTTGAATATTTCTGGATTTACTTGCTTAAATTTCCAGCCTTTTTTCACATATGCTATTTAGGTATTTATACTCAAATTCATATTTTTTTAAATTTAGACAAGTGAGTAAAAACAGATTAATTAGTATCAATCGATGTCTCTGACATATATTTAAATTTAGAAACGTATTTAGCAAACACATCTGTTATGAAGTAAAAAGGTAAGACCATGCTATCCCCTTGGTGATATATTTGATTTTGATTTATTGAACGGTGGTTTTTTAGATAAGAACTCATTATTAAAAGGGTTCTATTTAGTGGAACAATAGTCCAAAAACTTGATTTTACCTGGCAGGGAAGTTGTGAAAAGTTTGTTTGGAAACTCAGTATTCTTTCTTTTGGCACTCTCTCTGAGAAACTTGAAAACAGCCTGTAGAATATCAGCTGCCTTATGCACATATAATAGAGTCCAGAAATATTCTTTTTTCTAGTAAAGACTGGGAGACCTTTCTACTTATCACAGTGAAACATATTTTCAAGATAATCTAGGCAACAAAGCTAGTTTTTGAAAACTGTAAAGTTTACTTTTACTCATTTATTTTCTAGAAATATCTAGAATCAGATAGAAAATTTAAGAGTGTAGTCACTTATATTTACTGAGATAAATAATGTTCTGATCAAAACTCAGGCTAATTAAATATGTTTCTTAAAAATATAAAAAAGATTATTTTTCAAATGGCAAATGCACTCATGTATTCTTTCACAGAACTTCGTAAAATCAAACAGATTACTTAACCAAAGATTGCTTCAAGAATATTTTAGTCTTTGAGAAGTTCTTCATTTTACTAACACAGCACTATTATTTGTCACATCTATGATTTTTAATGCATTTTTGTGTGTCAGTAGTGTTGAGGAATTTAAGAATATTTTAATTTGAAGTTAAAATAATAAAGTTGAGTAGTCATGCAAAAGCATGAATAACAAGACAAAGAAGACAAAGAAGACAAAGAAAAATAATTAAGATAGTGAAAATTAACAGGTCAAGATAAAAATGGATGAAAGTTGGAATTAAACGGATTGGCGATTCATATTCACTGTAGCTGGTAGAAATGCCATAGTATGAGTTTTGGTGTCAGAGGTCCCATCTAAAGACCAATAAGAATTAAGTGTGTCTAGTTAAATGAGAACAGAAGCCTGCTATTTTGCAGTATACTTGCTATGTGAAAAATGAGAAGTCGCCAAGGAAAACTCACTCAACCAGAGGCAAGAAGCTGTCTGAGAACAAATCTCTCTATCTTTCTTGGCAGTACTGGGTTATTTGGTACATGGCCAGTGCCTCTAAAGTGGAAACAATATCACAATCAGACCTCTCTATGAAACAGGGCCCAGGAAAGAATTCCTGGTCTCCACTCCATTTTATCACATGCTTTCTCCAAGGTCCCCGAGTACTTAGAACATTAGTTTGTGGTACACTGGGAAGACATGGCTATGTTCAGAAGGAGGTAGCAGTAGCATAGTGCTAGTTCTAATGATTCATTGGTAGGCATGTGTGAGGGACCAGGGACATTTTCCAGAGGTAAATTTGCCAGGAGCTATTATCCTTGTGTTTTACTAAGGCAACCATTGAGAAAAATGAATTACTCTTTTAAACCCTCATTTGTATGTACAGATTAGGTCTTAGGAAATTCAGGAAGGGCTCTCTAGTGACTGAATCTTCCAATATCCTATGAGGGAAGGACTTGACAGCTTCTGATGATTTTTCTTCCTATGCATGAACATTCCTGAGTGTGGGCACTGGAGAGGGCTGATGGAGGAAACACTTGAAATCTTTTGAATTGCATTTACCTGAAAAGTCCCATGAATAAACAAAATCTTGAGCAATCAAATAATACATATAGTTAGCTGCAATAAGCAGGTTTTATACTTTTATGGTCAAACAGCTACATTTCAGGGGAGAATGCAACTGCTTAAATTAAAAGTCTCTCAATACATGTTCTCTCTTGTTTCAGTGAAAATTCATTGGAGAATTGTTGCCGAATTTGGAGCTAAAGTGTCTGAGTCACAGATTCACTCCTTTAGGAAATCAGATTAAGCTTAGTTTATCATAATGCTTAAAAGCATGTCCAGAAGGAACCACATTGCCCTCTAATCCTTTCAAACATTGGCTTTATGACGTTGGAAGAAGTATGCCTCTAAATGGAACACCCTTTCTCATTGAACTGAGATCTCAAACACAGCATACTCAGAAATGTGTGCCTTCAGTTGAATGTGCTCAGAAAAGTGCCTTCAACTCCAATAACTTTCTCTGCTACATGATTATACACAGACTTCTCTCATTAACTAACGTGTATTTCTTTTCTTCAGGGAGATTATTGCATTGGAAATAGCCATTTAACTTTGAGACTTGCTGCAGAGAGATTTGTTAACCCCACTCTTATCTTTGGCTTGTTGTTTGGGGTTTGTACTCATCAAGATGTGAATTCACTGTGTCAGTTAAGACATCACACAGTAAGTGGTTTCCAAAGTCTCATAGACACATCACAATAAGTCCTTCTCTATGGGCTTTGATTTGAGTAAGTTATGAATACAAAGGTTACCACTTTGGAGTCTTCTAGAACCTCAGATTCACAACTTTCTGAATACATGAGTAGCATTCAAGGATAGATTAAGAAAATAAATCTCCCTCTATCTCCCACGATTATTTTGTTCCCCCTTCTAAGTAGGACTAAAGCATCCACAATTTGGTCTTCCTTCTTCTTGAGCTTCATATGGTCTGTGAGTTGTATTGTGGGTATTCTGAGCTTTAGGGCTAATAACCACTTACCAGTAAGTACACACGACATGTGTTCTTTCGTGACTGGGTTATCTCACTCAGGATGATATTTTCTAGTTCCATTCATTTGCCTGTGAATTTCATGAAGTCATTGTTTTTAAAAGATGATTAGTACTCCATTGTGTAAATGTACCACATTTTCTGTACCTATTCCTCCACTGAGGGACATCTGGGTTATTTCCAACTTTGACTGCAATAAATAAGGCTGTTATGAATTTAGTAGAGCATATGTCCTTGTTATATGTTAGATCATCTTTGGGGTATATTCCCAGGAGTAGTATAACTGGGTCTTTAGACAGAAGTATTTCCAATTTTCTGAGTAATTGACAGACTCATTCCCTGGATAGTTGTACCAGCTTGCAATTCTGCCAGCAGTGGAGGAGTGTTCCTCTTTCTCCACAACCTCACCAGCATCTGCTGTATCTTGGGTTTTTGATCTTAGCCATTCTGACTGGTGTGAAGTGGAATCTCAAGGTTGTTTTGATTTACATTTCCCTGATGACTAAGGATGTTGGACATTTCTTTAGATGCTTCTCAGTCATTCAAAATTGAGAATTCTTTGTTTAGCTCTGTACTCCATTTTTAATAGGGTTATTTGGTTCCCTAGAGTCTAACTTTGTGCGTTCTTCGTATATATTGGATATTAGTCCTCTATCAAATGTAGGGTTGGTAAAGATCTTTTCCAAATCCGCAGGTTGCTGTTTTATCCTATTGGCAGTGTCCAATACACTTACAGAAGCTTTTCAATTTTATGAGATCCCATTTGTCAATAGTTGATTTAAGAGCCAGAGCCATTACTGTTCTGTTTAGGAAAATTTTCCCTGTGCTGATGTATTTGAGGTGTATTCCCACTTTCTCTTGTATTAGATTCAGTGTATCTGGTTTTATGTGGAGGCTATTGATCCACTTGGACTTGAGCTTTGTGCAAGGATATAAGAATAGATAAATTTGAATTTTTCTACATGCTGATCTCCAGTTGAACCAGCACCATATGATGAAAATGCTCTTTTTTACCACTGGATGGTTTTGGCTTCTTTGTCAATGATCAGGTGACCATATATGTGTGGGTTTATTTCTGGGTCTTCATTTCTATTCCACAGATCTACCTGTCTGTCTCTGTATCAATACCATGCAGTGTTTTTTACTATTGTTCTGTAGTACAGATTGAGGTCAGGGATGGTGATTTCCCCAGAAGTTCTCTTATTGTTGAGAATGGTTTTCATTATCCTGGGTTTTTGTTATTCCAGATGAATTTGAGAATTACTCTTTCCATCTCTGTGAAGAAGGGTAGGGTCACCCACTCATCTCAAAAATATGAACAGAGAATTGTTCCTTTCTAAAGGAAATGCAGGGACAAAGAGTGTAACAGAGACTGAAGGAAAGGCCATCCAGAGACTGCCCTACTTAAGGATCCATCCTATCTGCAGACACCAAACCCAGACACTATTGCTGATGCCAAGAAGTGCTTGCTGGCAGAGCCTGGTATAGCTTGCCTCTGAGAGGCTCTGCCAGAGCCTGACCAATACAGATGCAGATACTCACAGCTAACCATTGGACTGAGCATAAGGGCCTCAATGGAAAAGTTATAGGAAGGACTGAAGGAGTTGAAGGGGTTTTCAAATCTATAGGTAGAACAACAATATCAACTAAAGTGACCCCTCACCCCCAGAGCTCCTAGAAACTAAACTACTAACCAAAGGTTTGAGGGAGCCTTGCCTCCAGCTACATATGTAGCAAAGCATTGCCTTATCTGGCATAAATGGGAGGGGAGGCCTTTGGTCCTGTGGATGCGTATGCTAGGGTGGTAAGGTGGGAATGGTTGGGTGTGTTGGGGAGCATAGATGCAGGAGGAGGAGGATGGGATAGGGGTGATTTTGGGGAAACTAGGAAGGGGAACAACATTTGAAATGTAAATGAATAAGATATCCAATAAAAAAAGAAAGTAAATCTATGAATAGACTGCTTCTTACAAAAGGGGATCTTAGGATCCCTACTCTTACTCCCCATTTCCTTTTGTTTTTGCTGGCATGATACTCTAAGAAGTTTTTTGGCAGGTAATCATGCCAATAAGAGACCTTCTATTCTTCAAAATCATGATCCAATAAATTTGTATTCATTATGAAGAACTGAGAAATGCATCCATGTCCTACAGAATCAGAGTTCTTAATGGAATCAAATAGTTCTTAATTGATAACCCCTAGAAAATGTCTATTATCCAGATTTCATCAAAGCAGAAAATTCAAAACAGAATCCTTCCTGGTAAACGGCTATTTCTTACTTATTTTAAGGCACATTTCTACATGTCAGCTCATGGTTTTCTTCCAGAGCTAATTGTCCATTATGAAAGAAAAGAAATACACTGGGAGAGACAAATAGGCAGTATGATTCTATGCTTATTATTGGCAGCATCAGGAGAAGGAAGATAGACTAAGTCTGGATATTCAGCTCAGCTGAAACCCAAGGAAAGAGTTCTCAGTATCCAGTGTCCATAGAAAAAGGACTAGACAAGATTAGGAGTGAGGCTGATCAATAGGATTTGCAGAACACATTATTTCTAGTGTGCACATGTGTTTCCCTAAGATTAGGCCAAGTGTTTGCTAATTGATATCCATTAAAGTTAGTCTCCTACTCCACAGAGACAGAGAGATGAGGATGGTGTATGTATTGATATTTACATTTCAAAGAGATGTTTCCTAGGCTTTACTAAATACATTTCATGGTCTGCAAAAACAGTTCAAAGAGTCAGAGAGAGAATTTGCAACTAGGAATTATTTAAAAAAAAATTCTCTGAAAGCAAAAGAGGTAAGGCATCTGTAGCTCCAGAAACCTGTCTGTTTTGGGTGAAGCTGAAGGAGCCAGTGTAGCCATATTTTTCTGTTACCCTTCTGTTTCTTGACCCATGTGCAGCCTTCTCAGGAGAGAACTATTAGCAATTTTGGTTACGCCATACACTGTGCCAGGGATAGTTACTAGGAAAAGCTTCTAATATCATTGTGCAGCCTAAGAGAGGTTCCAACTCACAGCTCTTCCTCACACACAGTTTTATTCTCATGATTCTTCTATGCTGCTTTTTATCAACTTCAGTATTTTGTCTACATTTAACTTAGCCATGGTTGTAGTTCTGGAGGCAGAGTCTATTTTTACTCTAACATTGAAGTAACGTTTCTATGACATAAAAAGAAAAAAACTCTATTTTGCAAAGCACTAGTGAATAATGTAGATTTTAGCAAAGATTTATGGGGGAGAAAACAGAATTTAGGTCACATGAAAAATAGAAATCTACTCTCTGAAGCTCTCTATCTTTTTCAGAAGCTCCCTATTTTTTGTACCTTTAGGTCTCTTTTGAATATCTGTGCTGAAACAACATATTTTCTTCCAATTTTCTCATACAAAGCTCTACTTGGAGAGGTAGTCAGTCTAGTCAGGAGCTATCCAAATGCTCACCCTACTTTCTAAGCACCCACTGACTCATAGCAACCTCATCTAGGTTATTTTTTTTCTAAGATAGAGATGTCCTTTTACCAACAACTGTCTAGTCCTTCTCCAACTGCCAATAGTACCTTTGTGATTGAGGAACTTTTTATCAGATTTATAAAAACTGAAAAGTCCAAAAAAGAAACCTACACAAAATCACCACTTCCAAGATACCAGACATCCCAGCCAAGAGGAATTCACTGCTCTCTCGACCTGGGAGTCTCTCGAGTTCTGGCTTACTCTCACATAATTGAATTTCTTCTGATAAAGCTCTAAGGCAAGGGCACACAACCTTTCTTAAGGATCCTTTTTCCCAATGTGGTTGAAGTTCAGTTTGGATTCCCTTTAGCAAAAACATTAAAACAGAATCTATAAAACAAAACTAGGCCATACAAAATTTAAAACATATCATAATAATACAGTGACTTTATAAAACCACAAAGCCGTTATTCTTCTTTGCAAATACAGTAGTAAAGAAGGCTTTAACTTTTTAGAACAAATAATGTCAGGCATTAATATTTTACTGAGTTATTATTTTACTGAATAAATATTTCTGTGGTGAAATTCTTCACTATTACTACAGTGTCAGAAGATGCAATTCTAAGAAAACCTTGTGTAATATATTACACATAAAAAATTTCCATGTGATGGAAGCCTGAAATCTTGTACTCTATACTATTAGCCTAATGTGAGTAGAATCATGTTGAGAAAATGAGGGAAGGAACTAGGTTGAGACATTCAGAATTTTGATTTTCTTTGGAAAGAAAGTTTATAAAATACTTGAGCTCCACTCACAACACCCACGTTGGGAGGTTCATAATCTCTCATATCTATGGCTGCAGGGGAATTTGACTAAATGCCCTCATGTTACACCTCTGGCACACATAAAGCATGTGCATACATAGCCAATTAAAAGAATTAAACAGATGTTTTAATAAAAGTTTCTAATGAGAGAGCGAGAGAGAAAGAGAGAGAGAGAGAGAGAGAGAGAGAGAGAGAGAGAGAGGAGACAATCTTCTATATCTGACATTGTCAATGAGATCCAAAACCTGTGGCTAAGTAGGTCACAAACCTTTGTGAATGTCTTCTACTTTCACTTTGCTAAGTGGATATAGCAACAAGACTCCTGGTGACTTATTCCTATACCTGTAAATCAGTGCATTGTTCAAACATTATAGAGAAGAGCTTATAGTAAATGACAATTAGTACAGAGACCTACAACTAGTCAACATGTACAGAATAGGACTTCGGAGTGCTCCCCTATTGTGATGTTCATATCCCACTTCACCCACTAAAGGTTCAGGACTATACTTGGAAGAGGTGTAGAAACATTGTTAGAGCCAGAAAGGGTGGGGGCAGTGACTTCAAGATAACAGTGTTATCCAGATACAATATGGTGGATGCACATTGGCACTCACAGTGATTGTGACAATATGATAAGATTTGCATGAATTCAAACTAGATATAATTCCAGCTTGGAGAAGGGAAGTTGGCTGTGTGGTCCTCTTGCTGAGGAACTATTATACTTTGATTGTTACTAGGGGAAGAAAAATCTACTTTTTCAATCTAATTTTTCAATAGTATGACACTTGGTGTATAGACCACAATCCAAGTCAAACCAAATACTCAGAAGTCTTTAATCAACATAAACTAGACGAGAGAGAGAGAGAGAGAGAGAGAGAGAGAGAGAGAGAATATGAAGTAGAGTGGTTAAGGAGGAGAGATTTCAGAGAAGTTGAAGAGAACCTACTAGAGCACCTGGAGCATCTGGGGACTGAATCACCAGCCAAGGAGTGTGTACACAGAGGATCCATGGATCCAGATACATGTGTAGCAGAGAATGGCCTTGTCTGGGACCAGTGGGAGGGGAGGCCTTTGGTCCTGTGGAGATTTGGTGACCCAGTGTGTGTGGGGGGAATGTTAGAGTGGTGAGGTGGGAGTGGGTGAGAGGGTGGAGGAGCAACCTTATGGAGGCAGAGGGGAGGGGGGACAGGAGGATGTGATGGAGGGGTTGTGGAGGGGTAAATGGGAAAGAGGCTGTCATTTGAAATGTAAACGAATAAAATGATTAATAAAAATAAATAAAAGTAGAGAAATGTTTTTTATAATAACCAAGTGGTGACAAATGCTTAATAAATAATCTAGAACCAAGAAAAAGAAACTTTCAAAGAATTAATAAAAATATTATTTTAAGATTTAAGAAAAAATTACATTGCAAGTATCCTCAGTTCTGGAGATTTTTCTTTCATTGAAAGATCAAATTCATCTGTGAAATGATGGAAGGGTTTGATTTTGACTGCCAGCTTTCCGCCCCGTCCTTCTTGGTAGCACAGCTGAGAAGGTTTACATGTCTCTGACTCACTGATGAGTGCAATCTCTTTCCAGTGAAACAAGGGGTATTTAGAGCTGTTCACAGCAGCCAGACTCTACAAGTGCTGCCTCATTTAACACAGCATTCAAAATCAAAGGATGGGACTGTCTTTACAAACATGACATAATGTTTAGAAAGATACACTGTGATTAGGACCAACTTTATCACTTGAATACAGCAACTTCTTAAGGAAAGTTAGCTTTGCTCCTATGGATCAATGTTGCATGATGGCCAACCTTATCTGAGCCATAGTTCTTTATATCAGAAAATAGGAGTAGTGTGCTGAATGTTACGCGTAAAATTTAACATTTTATAAGGAGTTCACAGAGTCACGTCAGAATAAATGTGCACAAAAGCTTTAAATGTAAGTTCCATACAGATCAGGCTTATGTTTCACTCTTAGGTCTAGTGGAAGTAATTCATGTCTGAGCTCAGAAGCAGATGGTGGTCCCATGGGTTGGATGGCACACAGAGATAAGAAGCACATTCTTCATTATGGCAGTTCATTTGCCAATACCGTCTTGGTATAAAATGGGTCATAGGTCACTTATTATATGTTTAACACCAAGTAGAAAGTAATGTACTGTGGTATACATATATTTGTTAAGAACTCTGATGATAGAAATATTCAATTAAAATGTTTAACAGCCACTTGGAGTCCAGATATTGAATAAATGTATTCGCTGCCAGAAGCTTATGATTTCTGTTTTGCATTTTTATAATTTTATTGGCTTTCCTGGCTTTAATATATTGCCCTCACTGTGAAAAAATAATTTGTAATTATGAGCTTGCAATAGATTTTATTCTATTAAGTTTTCTGTCATGTTTAGTTTATATTTTTATAATTTTTCTATAGTAACAATAGAGTACTCACTTATAATATTTCAAACAGCTATATATTAATGGCTATGGGAGAAAAGAGATTTCATGGTAAAATAAATTATATTGGTATAATCATCACACTTACAATAATAGAAAAATGTTCTCTTTATTATTAACTGTTTAATCGTGCATGAACCAAAACAAGGATTATAATCAGTGTAATACTGTGGAATCACAACATGTCGAGATTTTTCTGTACCAGTCAATTGACATTAGGGATTTTAGCTGTCTTACCTTTATGTTCAAAAATGTGTACAATATAGACATTATTCTTTACATTGACTAGACTTCCAAAGACCAGAGGGAGAAAAATGATTATGCCTAAATTAATGAATATGCCTAAATTCTTCCTTTGCTTTAAAAAAGGCAATAGTTTGAATTAATTGACCTAAACTGCCATTTAGTAGATCTCAAACCACTATTGTAAAATATTTTTGTAGAAGGAGAAGGGAGAGAAATATCTTCCTGAAGCTTTATTAGTAGATTCTAGTTGATTTTTAAATATATTTAATGAATATAAATGGAAAATGCAGTACGTCTGTGGGGCTGTAGCATGCTCATGGGTGTGGGTTCTGTTGGGCTGAGTCTCAGGTGTGCTTCTCTATTGACCTTGATGGGTTTAGAAGCAGTGTGGAAGGGGCCTGCTCTGCCATATAGTGTCTGCTCTGCCTCATGATCGCTGGGTCCTATAGCAGAGAGATCTCCTGTATTCCCCATTTGTTTTTCTTAGCCAGTAAATCCTAAATGGAGAGAAGAAGGAGAAAGGCCAACCTTGAAGAAAAGCTTAAAGGAAGAAGCATAGAAGCTTAATAGGACAGTCAAAGCCAGAAGGAATGAGAGACTATGTAAAAGACTGAGCCATGAGGGATACACGTGGAAGCTGGGTTGGAGCCGGTGTTTCTGAGAGCAGTTACTCCAGGCCTGGCCTGGAGTTCTCAGCCACGAGAAAGAAACTGTGTCAAAAGGAATGGGAAAAGTCTCACCGAAAGGAAGGAGTCCTAGAATGAGGGTCAGGGAGAGAGAGAGAGAGAGAGAGAGAGAGAGAGAGAGAGAGAGAGAGAGAGAGACAGAGAGAGACAGAGAGAGAAAGAGAGACAGAGAGACAGAGAGACAGAGAGACAGAGAGACAGAGACAGAGAGAAGAGAGACACAGAGAGACACAGAGAGGCCTAGTCTTTTGAACTAGGCCAAGAGGTACTCACTGTCCTTGATTTCCTGTGGAGTGAGTCTTTGTGGGCTCCAGCAGGGGTACACTTGAAGCTGGTTTTGTCTGCATCCTCTACAAGTTGTGAGCCTGTGTCTTACGCATGGGCATGGGTCCTGTGGGTTGAGTTTTGGATCCCACATGTCTGCCACCCTAGGTGGCTAGGGCTGTGGCTCCCAGCGCAGAAGCATGGGAAGTTGACTGTGTTCACTCTATGCTGCACTGGGAGGACATTGCAGGGCTCTACTTCGGGGTGGAGAGAACACAGTCTGAGACCCCGGTGGGGGCAGAGCTCTTAGGTTGGGGGTTCCTGGGCCAGGAAGTCACCGGAGACCGGCTGGTCTCAGCCTTTGGGCTCCCAGGGGCCACTGACAGGCCATGGAAGGGCCAAGACAGGACGTACAGGCTGGACCAACCCGCAGCCCAAAGGGGCGAGGGGGGAAGCTCTGGTAGCGCCCTGCAGGGAAGATGAGATTCTTGGTTGAAGTGACTCGCTTGACTGGGTCATGGCTGGATCCCTGTGGCTGGAATGCAGAAAGGTCCTCGCTGGAGGGTTAGGTGGCAGCTTGGAAGTTGAAAGACTTCTTCATGGCTCCCTACTGCAGGCCCAAATGATGAGAGGTAGTACATGATCTTAAAACATTTATTGTCATGGCAGAAAATGGATGAAGCTGTATCCCATGTTCTCAGGGTGTGCCTGAGGTTTAATACCTTTTGCCAGTAGGAGGAGGGTCCTAGAAAGAATGCTTAATTGGCTACGCCCTCTGGCCTTTAGGTATCTCATAAATATGGAGATGTCTTAAGGCTCTGCAGCCTGTAGTCATGCCCTCTACCTGTGGAGGGGCTAGTAGGGGCATTGTCCTACATGACTGCAAGGCGCAGATCAATGGAGGTCTTTGCCTCATGTCAGGAGCCTAGAGTCTGGGATTGTGGCAAAATGCATGCCATTCCTTTCAGGGAAACCTGCTGGGTCTTCAGCCATCTCTAGTCAGTGCTCAACTAGAAACCATGCTGTCTTTTCATGGTCCTACATATATCTAACCTATAATATTTAATTTATGAATATATGTAAGCATATTTCAAAATAACCTTTTTTCTATCATTCCATATTTCCCACTTTAATAACAAATGTTAGTTATTTACTCTAAAAATTATTTACTTGCTTGAAATTATGAAGGACTCCTTGTTATAGTAATTAACAAGCAATTGTTATAATAATAATTATTATAGTAAATAACAAGTAATTGTTATAGTAATTCCCCCACAACAACCATCTGGGAGGGGACAGTAAGTAAAATAAATCCACCAGGATTTTCTATCCACTGTAACTTGTACACATAGAACTCAACAGCACCCCAAGCTAACCAATGTATAGATGCTGTCAGACAATAAACTGTTCTTTCTCTTTCTGTGGTCCCAAATGTTTCAATTGCATTTATGGGACTTTGGGTTTCAAAAGAAATCTTGGTCCCATGAAGGCTGGACGTCGTGGGGGGTATTCGAGGGTGGGGAGGTGAAGTACGGGGGGAGGGTGGGTGGGGGTACACCAACGTGGAGGCAGGAGGAGGGGGAAGGGATAGTGAGTTCCTGGGAGGGAGGGGGGAAATGGGGTAAGGAGAGAACATCTGAAATGTAAATAAAAATTCCAATAAAAAAAAAAAAAGAAATCTCTATGTTTTAACTGGTACAAGTAAGCTGTCCTGGGTGTTATAAAATATAATATGGTTTGTATGAGGGGTACCTGGCAGGTCCATGACAAATTACCCCTTGAGAAATCATGCCATACACCTAACTTGTACAACAGAGGTTTATTTGGGGAAGGGAAGGAGAAAAAGCATAAACGCAGACAGAGAGGAACAGAGCTATGAGGGCACAGAGGAGTGACAAGAAGGACAGAAAGGAGGACAGAAAGGAAGAGAGAGAGAAGCCAGCCAGGAACACTGAAGAATAGAGAGAGAAAAAAAGAAAGGGAGAGAGAAAGATAAAAGGGAAATTGATAGCAAGCAGTCCTTTTATAGTCTACCAGGTAAAAACCCCTTGTACCTGGTATCAGATGATGAAGTAAGCCATTGCTAGGTCCCCGGGAGGAGTCTAATAGAATCACCTGTAAGCCAATACACTGGGTTGAAATATTTTCTGGACATATTAGAAAATGATGAGATTTAATTTCTTTTATTAAAAGGTAAATTCCTTTTCATACAATATATTCTAATCTGGTTTCCTTTCCTTCATCTCCCCCGAGCCCCCAGATCATCCCCATTTAACAACTCACCCAAGCCTTATCTATCTCTTTAGGAAACAAACAAACCAACAACTTCCTTTAATAAAACCAACCAATAGAACAAACAACAACACACAACATAAAAAAAATGCAGGAGAAAATCATACACGGTCAGGTATACACAGACACATGTAAACCACAAAAATACAAACTTGAAAACCCTAATACATAAGTAAAAAACCAGCAAGGTTAAAAAAAGATTCCCAGACAAAGCATTATGAGCCAAAAAAATATCCAAAAATATTACTTAGTTTGTTTTGTATTGACCATCTACTGCTGGGCATTGGACATGCCCTTTATGTAGTTTGTATACCCAGTGAGACTTCACCAGAGAAAACTATCTTTTCCTTTATTCATAGTTGACACTTGGAGATAGGTTCTAAATTAGGAATAAGAGCTTTTATCCACTTCCCTTCTCCATGCTTCTTGTTGTAAAGAACTAAAATTATGTAGTGGCATATTTTCCCTGCAAGTTGGGAGTAATTAAGGTGGGAGGAGTAAGGAGAGAAAAAGGTGAAGGAAGAGGAAGAGCTGAGGAGGCAGAGATGATGGAGTGATGGAGAACCACAAATGTATCGGGAGCAGTCCTGTGTAACAACTTATATCTAGGTTAGTTAATTGGTTAACACTTCTAATTATGTGGGCATCTTGTTATTTGAGCATTACCAAATATATAAAGCTATTGGGTAATCTTTAAACATTAGAGTCTCATTTCTACTGGGTACCTCATGGATGGTTGGATAGTCTGGGCTCAGCCCAGCCTTGTGGAGACAGCGTGGAAGATTGGCAGAGCCATCTCCCATGCTGGCATCTTGTGGGTGGCAGGGCCGGTGTCTCTGGCTGCCTGAGCTGGGACCTGAGCTGGCAGCCTGAGCCAAGTGACAGCAGCTGTATATTCTCAGGCCTAGGCTAGTTGGGAAGATGGTGGCTGATAAAAACAAGGCAGATTGGGTGCCACCAGTTTAAAATAATTACTTCAACAAAAATGTTCATTTCTGTATGACATTGGATGTAAAGCGTGAAGATTGCAAGTCAACATGAGCTTGGTCACAGCAAAGAAAATAGGTAATAATCATTCATATTGTAGATAAGCCTGCTTCTGAATGTCATTCTGATTTGTTCTTTTATATCTAACAGCATCTCATCTATTTTCATTTGAAGAAATGTTGGTGCATATTTTCTAATTTCTTAATTTGCTTTAGTTTATTTTCATTGGGTAAACTAAACAATACTTCATCATTCAGTCAGAGACGCTGTCCAATAAACCAAAGCTATTCCTGACTCTTGTTTCCATATACTGTTTTATAAATAAATAAATAAATAAATAAATAAATAAATAAATAAATAAATAAATAGCTTATAAAGGTCTTTGGTTGAATGGCTTATTTTTGAGCTTAGCTGGAAAATGGATAAAGTGACCATAGAACATATTGGGGTGTCAGAAAGTTAGTTGCCAAAGATGATAGGAAATATCACTGCCAAAATAGAGGTGGGGTACTTCCAGAGTTCCAAGAGTTTGGGAGTGGAACAATTTGGAAAAAAATGACAACAGTAGCAAGAAATGATAGTTGTGGAATTAAGCTGAAATAGTAAACCAAACTTCTATGAGTGTACTAGAAGAAATAAAATAATTGAAGAAATAAGAGGAGAATGAATAAGTTCTTCCTTATGTTAGAGTCAGGAAATGTAGATGAAATATCAGGAATAAAAATACTGGTTGAACACCAGAATAATAAATCTCTCTGTGTTCTACATATTGAGCTAATACATGACACAAGAATATAATTTGCATAAAGCCCAAGACTCACTTAAGAGACAACAATTATAAAAGAAAATGGACACTCACAGTGCACAATGACTACTACCAATATCAAAACATAATAATGAAGCCTTGAGGAATCTACTGAAGTAGCATAATTTCACATTAATTTTAAAATTCCATAGACGAACCTAAATTGAAAGACATTCTATTAAACATCTGCATAGATTAGACTATCAAGATCATGCATGAAAAAGGAGGCTAGGGAATCTGGGGATATTAAACAAGAAAATTCACTGTGAAATCCTAGGTCAGGAACCTGGCAGAAGTGTCAGAACTGATGAAAGCTTCCTTCGCAATGGTTGGTGATAAATTAGCTTATCTCTCCTCCCCTGCTCCCTTTCTCTACCTGTGCTGACTGCTAGCAACTGGTGTCCTCTGTACACAGGCCATGTTTACAGAAGGTCACAAATCATCATCTGAAATCTGAAGATCCAATGGCATTACAATTCCAATTTGGAAAAATGACATAGTATACAGATGCAATGCTATTTATCAGTTATGGTCTAAGGAAACACCTCATATTAAAACACAGCACACATAGTGCATGCGTGCACATACACACACACACACACACTTTAACAGCCTTGTTTTACTGAAACAGTTTCAATCATATTATACACGTAAAAGATATATATAAAATATATTAAATGTATGATCTATAAACAGTCTCATAAAAATTTAGAATAGTTTTTTCACTAAATGATTGCAATGACATATTTTGGAATATGTCAGAAAGCCTACAGCTTTCAGAGATGTTTCCCCCCTCTGAAATAAGCAATGATGGATCATTTGCCTTTTCTTGATTTCTGCAGTGCAAAGCACAGTTCCAAAGATCAAATAAGACCAGTTTGGAAATGAGTTCTATAAATAATAAAGCATCTTTCAAATGTAATGTATCTTATTGCCTGCATACTTGGTTTTATGATTATTTTACAGAGCATTTTACTGGATTTGGAGGGTCGGCAATTTTTCTTTATGCTAATTATGAGCCGAGACTAAAGAAGGAAAAGAGGTTTGGGAGATGTCTCAGCCTGAGAAGTGTCTGCTGAGCAAGCATCAAGACCTCAGTTTGGATTCCCAGCTTCACAAAGAACGGAGGCTCTGTGCACCCACAATCCCATTTCTGGGAGTGCAGGAATAGAAGCAGGCACCAGGAGCTGCTGGCTAGCTAGGCTAGGCAGTGTTTGAGTTTCATGTTCAGTGAGAGTCCATGTCCTAATGAGTAATAAGGTAGCAAATGATCAAGGAAGACATAATGTCAACCTTGGCCTGCAGAGCACACACATGCTCACATGCTCACAACTGTTACTAATACACACACACACACAGAGCACACACACAGCATATACTGCCCCCCACATAGTCTTATATCCCCTCCCACACACATTCACATATGTCATCTTTACCAGACTGAGCCAACAGAAACATTTTTAAAAATAGTAAGATAAGAACCAATATAATGATTGTCATGTCTGATAAGATGTTATAAACATAATTAAAGAAAAATTATCTCCTAAGAGTATATAGTGATCATAATACTTAAGTAGCATTAATATCTGTATGATGGTATGTGGTTTATAGATAAGAAGTTATGGACTGTTTTAAAATAATACTGACTCATTTCTGATTATGATCTTCATTTATGTCTCAGAATGCTCAAAAACAGCATTTACTCATTTATTAATTCTCTACCATTGTATAGTCAATCAGCATGTATAGATTACATATAAGTGAGAAACTGCACTTGCCACAAGTGCTGTGTGACAATAAGCATTGCCAGAAATACATAAGAAATTCCAATTTAAGTGATAATTAGAAACACAACACAACAATTTAAAATGTTTGCATGTAGATAGATCTTCCCCTCGTTGGCATAGATAAAAGTAAAAATTGGGAATGGCCTTGTAATTCAAGGGTGAGTATTTTTGCTGGGTCCAGGCAGGCATCCCTAAAATCTACTGAGATGTGATTGACAGCCAAGGCCAGGAACAGGGTAAGAGCACACATGGACTTCCTCAGCGTGGGATTCAGTAGGAAGCCCATAATGTAGTCATGTTTCTACGTTCTCTTGGGTAAACCACTCTAAGAATAATATTAAGTATATGTGGAAAGGACTTTCATACTGCTTGATGCTGTTTTCTGCCACTGTTTGACACATTAATTGCTTATCTCCTCATAATCCTGATATGGGTAAAGATTTACCAAAGAATACATTTGTTATATTTAACTCAGCATTACTCAGAATGACATTAATATCTGACCTTTCTGCACAATGAAGAATGAACTTCACAAAGCAAAAAAGTATGAACCTGATGTGCAAACTGAGAAGATATAACCATGCAAACAATGCGTGTATTAACCTAGGCTCTCATCTTAAAATAACCTCTAAACCAATCAGACTTGAAACAGATGCTTAGAGTATATCTGGGTCTTAATTTTCTCATTTATAATCTATGAGTTTAGTTTTAAAAAGCCTGGTGTTGGTACCTGTTGGAAAATACATTTGAATTTCAATATAATTTGGTGCTCTTACCTTTCACTGTATACATGCGTTAAGGTCCAATTCTTCACCTCAGTTTCTCCTATTGGATTTACAGTATCATCTTGTCATGTTGATTTTTATAAGTTGTAACTCATCCCCCATTTCCTGAGGTTTCCTAGATCACTAGCATTTGTCATAGTAATGACATTGTTATTTATCCCCTTAATTGATGAATACACTTTAACACAGCAAGATATTTTGTACTAAATATATCTACCTCAAATCCTATTGTGTGATCATTTCTAACTTTCCAGACTGGTTCCGATTCTGTGAAAATAAAGTATCATTATAAATCTTCTGCGAGTTTCAAGTGTGAGTTTCCGAGCAAAGGGAAATTATTAATGGAGTGCGAGTGATGTAAATAAATGAACAGAAAGACATTCCACATAGGGAATTAATAAACTCAAATTTATCTTGCCACTCAGTGTGGAAAAATGATAGTCTTCCTGAGAAGTGAAGACTGAACCCCAAGCATATGAGTTTATAAAGCGCCATGTTACTTCTTCCCATCTGAACCAATGAAGTTATTCTTTCTGCTCTGTAAAAAGATGATTTCTCTCTTCCTGAGTTTCAGCTAACTAAATTCCTGGATCCAAAACAGCTCAAGTTGAGCTGAAGGAAGGAGCAGGAAGGAAAAAGATGTTTTATTCTTGTTCTAATACCGTTTTGTATCCTGTCTTTTGGAATTTAGGACTATTATTGGTTCTATTGATGATATAAAATGGTGAGTTCAGCACATGATGTTATACATCAAGATGTGATAAAGACTAAATGAAGTAAGTGGTATAGAATTATACATTCAAATTTTGCATATTAAACTATTTTAGTTTGACCAATATTTAAAAATTGCTTTGAATGTACTAGGCATAATGTAATCAGGGATTTGTGATACAATAATAAAATGTGTTTCTTTTTTAACATATATAATAAAATATATGATTTTAATAGTGTTTTCTTTCAGTAGCTTATTGTCTAACATAGCAAGTAGTGAAGATAAGTAATGTTAAAAGGTAGCACTATTTTCCACTCTGCCTCAAGCACTGTGACTTTTCCTTTAAGTAGAGCATCTTATTTCATTGCTACAAAAATTTCATGAGATAAGTATTTTAATACAAGTTGTCAAGTTAGGAAACAGGCATAAATCACCTTATTTTCTTTTCCTTAGCAAGTCCACAGCAGAACAAATAAACTCGTTTTGCTTTAATTAGCTTTTTCTAAGATCTTTTTACTCACAATTTTAGGTAAATTATATTATTACAATGAGATACATGTTATCATAGAGACACATATTAAAGGTTAAACTATGAGTGCATGGGGCGATGACATGACTTGCTTTATACAGAAATTGAAAACAAGCAAAACCAAACCAAACCAAAACATAAAAGGAAAACCTTTAGAGGAAAAGTCATTAAGTGGAGTTTTGGGCAGTGGAATATTATTTGCTTGGAGAAAAGTTTATAGAAATAATCACAGGAAAAGGATTCTGAGAACATTCTTTGAAGTCTCTCATACAAGGAAGATGGACAGTACAGTGTGGGTAGGTTTATAAGTTTGGAGAGAAAAGAAACGAATGGGAATATATATGCAGATACATTTGTTAACATTCATCAGCATTAAAGAACTATGACTTTATGTTGTAATTTAGGTAGTTAGTTATATGTAGGTGCGTGTGTAAGTGCTGTGTGCCCATGCCTGCATGATTGTAGAGGCCAGAGGAGTACATTAGATGTCCGGCTCTCTTACTTACTACCTAAGTCAAGTGAGTCAGTCTCACTGGCAGCTATTGAGTCACCGTTATCCTCCTGTCCTCTTGCTTGCTCAGCAAGTCTGCCTAACCATAAAAGATAAATATGTCATAAAAGCAATTAAGATTTTACATTTAGAAATAATTACTAATGTGTCATTTTTGAGGTAGTGGGAGAATATACTAAATATTTCACAGATAATAAACAGATTATTGTTTTTTTAAGTAAAGGATGTCTTCAGGTCCTTGGGGATAGAGGATGAGACAGGGTGATGTAGGTGGAAAGAAGTACAATTCTTTATATACTTGAATTAAATTGTCAAAGAATAAACTCTTTTTTTTAAAATAAAAAAAAGATATTTGGAACAAGGAAAGGATAAAAAGATAGAGGAGAGCCTAAAGCTATCAGAAGGCCTCCAAAAACTCAAAATGCATCTAATACAACATGAAAATAAAATCCATTATCCTATATAGCTTTATATAACTTATTTATGACACAAGCATGATGACATGATCAAAAAGAAAATATATCACAAATCTGTCTTTTAGGTTTGCCAGGTATAAAGTAAAATAACTGGCCTTTCACCCACAATAAAAGCACATTATTTTTAAAACCGTTGACTGTCCTAAAAAAGCTTTTTCAGTTTTCTGCATACGGAATTTTCCTCTCTTCAGCTGATATAACTTTAAGTTTTATGAGATTTTGGCGAAGTGGCATTGGCTGGGTGGGTATCTGCGCAGACAGACTTACGACTCCTTGGTTTGGGTTTTGGTAGTTGATCCTCATCACCCCCTCCCTGCTTTTCTTCTTCCTTTTGTTCTGAAAGGGTGAACTAAAAGCAAATCCAAAAGACAAATTTAAGACCCTTTACAGCTGTTTATTCTTTTCTGATAAAAGAATTATCATCCAGGTGCAAATAGGATGACTAGAAGAGAGAAATGAAAAGTAGAAATCCATACTTTGTACAACCTTTTCCCTAGCATCCCCTTATCTTTCCCTGCTAGAGTTGTCTCTTCCCTGGGAGTACTTGAGCATCAGAACTAAAGTGGTGAAGTGATGGGGGAGGAGTCTCACCTATGTCACTCGAAAGATGTTATTTGAAGGGAAGTGAAATAAAATATTCAACACTTTGACACACAGCCCGTGACCTGCTTCTCTTTATTTCTAGAGTTCACAGAATGTTAAAAGGTTTTTACTAATGTGGTTGGAATGTCACCCAGGCAGACTGCATAGTGTTTTACATTGGCACAATCTTACCATGTGAATTTCTTCCATCTAATCAATCTCTTAGTGAGCTGAAAAACAACCAAATTTCAGTTAAAATGTTACCTGTTTAATTTGTAACACATGCTTTCTAATCACACACTTAATATTCATCAGACGTTGGAAGTATGTTTTTTAGTCTGCACCTATTGTATAAGGTCCCAGAGATTAATTTTTATAAAAAGAAGTTTATCCCACCAAAAATGGAGGAGTGTTCCTCTTTCTCCACATCCTTGCCAGCATTTGCTATCACCTGAGTTTTTGATTTTAGCCATTCTGACTGGTGTGAGGTGGAATCTCAGGGTTATTTTGATTTGCATTTCCCTGATGACCAAGGATGCTGAACATTTCTTTAGGTGCTTCTCGGCCATTCGCATTTCCTCAGTTGAGAATTCTTTGTTTAGCTCCGTACCCCATTTTTTAATAGGGTTATTTGGTTGTCTAGAGTCTAATTTCTTGAGTTCTTTGTATACATTGGATATTAGTCCTCTATCTGATGTGGGATTGGTAAAGATCTTTTCCCAATCTGTTGGTTGCCGTTTTGTCCTATTGACAGTGTCCTTTGCCTTACAGAAACTTTGCAATTTTATGAATTCCCATTTGTCAATTCTTGATCTTAGAGCATGGAAAACAGTCTGGCGGTTCCTCAGAAAATTGGACATGTCACTACCTGAGGACCCAGCTATACCACTCCTGGGCATATACCCAGAAGATGCTCTAACACATAACAAGGACATATGCTCCACTATGTTCATAGCAGCTTTATTTATAATAGCCAGAAACTGGAAAAATCCCAGATGCCCTTCAACAGAGGAATGGATACAAAAAATGTGGTACATTTACACAATGGAATATTACTCAGCTATTAAAAACAAGGAATTTGATAAATTCTTATGTAAAGGGATGGAACTAGAAAATATCATCCTGAGTGAAGTAACCCAATCACAAAAGAACATACACAGTATTCACTCACTGATCATTGGATTTTAGCCCAGAAGCTTGAAATACCCAAGATTCAACTCACAGACCACATAAAGCTCATGAAGAATGACAACCAAGTGGGGGGGGGCCTTCAGTCCTTCTTAGAAGGAGTAACAAAATACTCAAGGGAGCAAATATGGAGACAAAGTACAGACAGAAACTGAAGGAGGGACCGTCTACAGACCATTCCACCTGGATATCCATCCTATGTGCAGTCACCAAAGGTAGAGGTTGATGTGGATGTCAGGTATACATGCTGACAGGAGCCTGATATAGGTGTCTCCTTAGAAGTCTGCAAGAATCTGACATACTCAGAGGCAGATGCTCACAGCTAACCATCAAACTGCTCATGGGGTTCTCAATGGAGAAGATAGAGTGAAGGCTAAAGGAGTTGAGAGGATTCGCGACACTATGAGGAAAGCAACAATCCCAACCAACCAGAGCCCCCAGGGTCTAAACCACCAGCCTGGGAGCGCTTAGGGAGGGACCCATGGCTCCAGCTATATATGCATGGGAGCTATATATAAGTGGGAGAAGAGATCCTTGGTCCCATGAAGGCTGGACGTCGTGGGGGGAGATATTCGAGAGTCGGGAGGTGAGGTATGGGGGAGGGTGGGTGGGGGTACACCAACGTGGAGGCAGGAGGAGGGGGGAAGGGATAGTGAGTTCCTGGGAGGGAGGGGGGAAATGGGGTAAGGAGAGAACATCTGAAATGTAAATAAAATTTCCAATAAAAAAAAAATAAAATAAAAAGAAGTTTATCTAATTCTCCAGGATATAGTATACGTTAGTGGGTAGAAATCTGTTTTCCTACTGCTTCTTTTATTTTTTGAAATCATCATATAATCAAATCATTTGCCCTTCTCTTTCCTCCCTCTAAACCTTTCTATAACTCCTTCCTTGATTTCTTTTAAATTCACACTCTCTTTGTTCATTGTTGTTACATAAATTTAAGTATTCCTAAATGCATTCTTTTCAGTCTGAATGTTACCTTTATGTATGTTTTCAGTGCTAACCAGTTGGCATCGGATAATTCATTAGTGTTCTCTTCCTCGGGAAAAACTCTCTCTCTCTCTCTCTCTCTCTCTCTCTCTCTCTCTCTCTCTCTCTCTCTCTTTCTCTCTGCTCCCCCTTCCTTAGTTGCCTGTAGTTCTCCATGTAGGACTATGGAATCCTGAGATTTCCTTTGTCCACTGTTGGGTACCTACATTTGTTCTTGGAGGAGGTAATGTGGGAAGGAGTTTTAAGGGTGTGAGTGAGAGGAGAGGTGGGAGGCAGATGTGATGGGGATGTAAAATGAACAAATAAATAAATTTATGAAAAAAGTAAAATAAGAAAGTGACAAAATGCTGATGAGATGAGGAATATGTTACAGGATATCTGGGACAGAGTAGAAGGAGTTGAGGATAGGTATGATCAAGATACATTATGAAATTGTCAAAGGACACATAATTAAAAGGTGTTTTTTTTGTCCTTCTTTAAAAAAAATCTAACAAAGGACACACCTATATCTTGAAGCTTATTTAATGTATGGTTGAAACCAGGTGCAGGGAAGACCCCAGGGCAGACAAAGAATTGTAATACTTGCATTGTAAGGAGGAATCTTAAGCACACTACTGTGAAAATAATTAGCCTGAAATAGTAGTTCTTTGATAATGTCCCAGCCCCTGTCTTAATTAAGATTATTAGTGTTGTGATGATGTTTCAGAACCATAAACAAACTGGGGAGGAAAGTGTTGATTTTACTTACAATTAATTTCACATTCCCATTCAAAATTAGAGGAGTCAGGATAGGGACTCAAGTAAAACAGGAACCCTGAGGCAGGAACTGAAGCAGAGGCTATGGGGTCTGCTGCTTACTAGATTGCTCCCATGGCCTGCTCAGTTCTTACAAAACTCAGGACCACCAACCCGGGGATGGCACCATCCACAATGAGCTGGGCCCTCCTTCAGCAGTCATTAATTAGGAAAATGTCTACAGGCTTCTTATACAGCCCAGTCTTACGAGACATTTTGTTAACAGAGGCTCCTTTCTCTCAGATGACTTTAGCTTGTGTGAAGGTGACATACAACTCTCCAGAATAACTCTTTACCAAAATATCATGCCAAATTTCCATCTCACCTGATAGATCCTTAGAAGATATTATAAAAATGACTGCTCTATTGTAGAGGAGATACGTATAAAATCACCTTGGCAGGAGACATAATACTTGTAAAATTATGCTTATCTTAATAAATATTCACAAGTGCTGTCAGGTTACATTGATATACCAAAGGATTGCTACAGATTTTTTTTGTCTGAGATGTATAAATGTACGTGTTTACATTTATACATGTGTGCATAATTTGTCAAATTTCCTTTGTATGTTAATGTTGAGTTAGATTATCCTGATGTTACCTGAAATTAGAGAGGTCAAGTGTATAGTTGTCTATCAATGAAAATGTATCTGATTTTAAATCAAGATCTTGAGCAAGATAGTTAAAGAAGCAATCTGTGAAATCTGAGCTTTGTTTGGAGATGTGGGCATGTGGGTGAGAGTGAGCAAGATGAAGAGAATTCATTCTTGGCTGTGATTTTGCTATCCTGCAGCATTCAAATGCACAGCCTTTCATTTATATGAGATGCTATGGTTAGTTCTGACACAATAGGACTGGATACATTTAGTCATCTCTGAAGTTTCAGAATCCCTTTGCCTCACAGTAACTGAATCATTAATACTATCTACCTCTATGACAGATTTTGATGGTAAACTATGTGGATTCACTTAACAGGGTTATAACATGCCAGGATACGTGATAAAACATTTCCTGGTATGTCGGGTGATGTTTCTGGAAGACAGAATCATTTGAATTTGAGGAGGGAGTAAAGGAAATCATCTTCTTTCCCAATGTGAGTGAGCATCAGCCTGACATTATCCTGAATCCAGTATGGAGGTGGAGAAGGACTGGATTTTCTTTTCCTTTGTTGGAATGTGTGACTGTAGATGTCCAATGTCTCCTTTCCTTGTCACTCCTGGTTCCCATAACTACATGGCAGAGTCTATATGATCAGTCCTCCAGCTCCCAGGTCAGTATCTGACTTTCCTGGATTTTCATATTGCAACTAGCAGCTGTAAGATTTCTCATTATACATAAAAATTTGCTTATATCCTAAAGCTAATCTTACATTTAATGCATGTGTGCATGTGTAAATTTGTCAGCAAACGAAAACCAATGGTATAAGTATTTTTGTACGGTTTATTAATATGCACATACAATTTGATTCATTATATCTTCCTCAGTAACTATAATAGTTACACAAATAGATGATCCATAGAAAGAAAGACAGAAAGATAGATAGACGGAATGATAGATATATAATCAAACCTATTGTTTCTGTTGCTGTAGAGAAGGCTGACAAACGTATCTGGGCTGAATTGATGCATCATCTGAAAAATCTCCTGCAAGAAAGGATTTAAAGGCTTTCTAGCTTATTCACTTATGGGAGAAAATTTAAGACACAAATTGATTATGATTTATAGCTTATGAGAATGATAGCACATGAAGGTTAACTAAAGTAACAAAATACTTTCTGAGGAAAATCCTATAGCAAATTAAATGGTCTAGTAAGGCCAAGATGTATGTTTTTATGTCATGCATCACTGACAGGTCTGTGTTCCTGTTCAGAGGCAGTCTTAGGAGCTAACTGGATAAAGAGGAAGGAAAACTTGCAATTTCTTGAAGCGAATGGTACTGAGGCTCAGTATAGTTATGCTACTAAATTAATATTTTAATGTAAAAGAAACTAACTAAAAATAAAGAGAAATGTCTGCAAATATATGCATAAATATTTCTCACACTGAATATGTTGCCTCGCTGGAGCTGTAGACTTGTGGTAAATGTTTAACTTCTATTGCAGTAATATGAATAATGAAATAAAGTTAAAATTATAGTAAAGATTTCATGCTGCTTTCTTATAAATGGGATCAGATGTAACATTGTTCCATGCTTCACTTTCTCTTCCCTACTCAAATTCCCAAGTTTTTCAGCCTGTGGCCTGCTTTGGTTCAAGTTGGTCCCTTCACCTAAAGATGCGTTTAAGGAGTGACCAATTTTCCTCACTTCCTAGTGTTCTCTTAGCACCCTGTGCTTTGTTCTTGTAGTACAATGAGCATTTCTGTTAGGCACTGTGTTGTTCTTTTACCTCCAGCTGAGGCTCATGGGGAGCAGAAGCTTCTTTGCTATTATGATACTGAGCACTTGTTATATGTGTTCCAGACCTTACAAATTAGTGGACACTCTGGTCTTCATTTTTTCAGTAAGAAAACTAGTTTAGTTGTTAATATTTCCTAACAAAGCTAGCAATGTTATTCATATTTCATGATTTAGACACCAAGAAATGTGAATCTACCCACATCTATAATGGGACATAGCATGCAAAAAGAGCCAGGACCCTTAAGATGAAAAACAGTTTTTCTTCATTTAATAAAATTCTATTTGAATTAATTTTTAAAATTGCAATGAATGAGTTTCACATAAAAAATGTTATTTTGGAAAATAATCCTAATAAAATGAACAAATTGTCTGTCTTTGTCTGACATGTTGTCCACAAAGGTTTAATGTAAATCTCAGGATATAGTTCCATCCACATATTTCTTAGAACAAATAATGTAGATAAAATTACACAATAGTCTTTATTTTCTTTCTCTTGAAAATCACAAGATTAATAAAAAAATTCATTTGAATGACAGATAAGGTTCTCATTTAATCTCAACTCTTGGAAGCTAACAGGTGCTTGAATAACAGCTAATTTCTCTGCTGTTGTCATTCTGTGCTTTTTATATGCCTACTGAAGAACAAATACCCTAGTGGTGAGCTAAGTCACATTGACCTAAGACATCACTTCTGCTAACAGGCAACAGAAGACAATTAGCTGTGCAGAACCTGTCCTGAGAAAGTCACAAAATAAGTTTTGTAAGAAACCAATTGATTGTGCTCCTTTCTACACAGACCTTGAAAATAATAGCACCCTTCTCCCACAGAGATCCAGAACAGGAATCTAAATAGCACCTGATTGAGCTGCAGACATGGGACGTGCTTAAACAGTTGCCAGCTGACAGCTTGAGTGTCTTACATCATCAAGGCCAAATGATTGAATAAATTGGACAAGAAGGTGGCCAGTCTAGTCCGTGCTGATATCTACATTTTGAGGATCTCACTCAAAATTATTTGCTTCACATTCTATTGACAGGTAGCAGTAGACTCAGAACTGTACAGTTTCATCAGTTATCAACAATGAAAATTAATCTTTTCAGTCTTGTAAGATTCAGGCCTCCAACTTCAGAACATGTGTTTCACACAGCTCTCCGTGTATCAAAGAGTTATTACTCTACCGAATAGGTATTTATTAACTGCAACCCTTACTACTTTCTAGATAGAAATTAACATTTGAAGGTATAGAAAACCTCTGCACCTGCTCTATTAGTAAGTTAGGAGTAGGAAAAAGGTTTTAATCTGAAAATATGTAGCAACACTGAGAGGCTTCAGACAGCCAAGAAAAGGCTAGCAATTTAATTTATTAATAAAGGATTTTTATCATGTACAATACAAAACAAAAAAATTAAAGTGAATGGTTGTTCGTTTAGACCAGTCCAGCTTTCGAGAATTTTACATCTGGCAAATTTAGACATTGGTGCTGAAGGGAGAATGTCACACTTGCTAATATTAGGGATTTGTTTTTGTCATCTTACTGTGTTTTCTATCATATTTTAAATTACTTTAGAGACTCGATCTACTAAAAAAAAATAAATCTTCCAGGTCAAATATGTATTAGTAGTACAGTCATTAAACAAAACAAAACAACAACAAAGAACAGAATCCTTCATACCTTTGAAAACCTGTATTCTTTTTTGTGAAGCATGTGTTCTAATGCCTAGTTTTCAGTGGAGTGAGGAAAGCATATCTCTAATTTTTCTACAAAACATCTATTGTAGTTGGCCTGAGGCTGTTTATATTCTAGTGTTAATTCTGCTTCCTCAGGAAGGGTTGTCCCAAATGAGCAGTCCATCACACATTCAGGTGATCTCCCTTCTCCTCATTTAAACTGGTCAATAAAGACTAGAGCTGTGACTGGGCAGTGGAGGGGAAAGGTGGGAGTGGAGATTTGGGAGTGGGAATGATGAGAGGGGAAGGAGAGAGGACAGAGGAGGGGAGAAAGGAGAGTCACCATGGGCTAGGGACCAAGGGAATGTAGCAAAGAGGACTGCCTAAGAGCAGCCCAGGTGAAAAATAGTAATAACTCTGGTTACATATAAGAGGTAGATTCTAACAATAATGTAGGGTAGGCATTGACCATCTATTATGCTGCCTAAAGCATATTTAAAATATAAAGGCTGTGTGTATGTGTCTTTTATAAGGGAACATAAATGGGGAAAGGCAGGAAAAAAATCCTCTGCAGAGATTTTTAATTTTTACAGTACTTTACTGTTTATTGGGCACAGTCCAAGCTCATGATACTGAGAGGCAGCTGCTGATCCAGTGATGGTGGCTAGTCGAACTGGGTTTTTAATCCCAGTGCTAAGGAGGTAGAGGGATGTACACCTCTGAGTCTGAGGGCGGCCTGGTGTATATAGTGAGTTCCAGGACAGCCAGAGAAACCCTGCCTGAAAAAACAAAATAAAACAACAACAGCAATGACAAGAAAGGCAGGTGACACAATCAAGTTTCTAAGTTTCTGTCTCATTTGGGCTTTCTTACTTTTACTCTTCTGCATTCTTGTTATCAAAACAAACAAAACCTAGAATTAAAATGGATTAACAATATGATAAGGTTTTGGTGGACCGAGCTTTACTTGGCCTGGTTGGAGGAAACACATCCCATTCTATCTGATATTGTAAAATGCAGCTTGGAGACCTAACATCTCCATGGGCTGATGGCCATTTCCTTGTACTCTATCTCTTGTGTACTGAATGATATTTTATTGGACTCACCTACTCAAATCTTGGTTCTATTCTTTTCAAATGTCTCTTTTAAGGGTAAAGGAAGGTTTTGATTACTCCTATGTCTAGTATACCAGAATTTGAATGAAAGTCTATTAAATTATTAAATGCTAGGTGCAAGGCTTTAAAAAAATGGGCGACAACAGAGAGGTGTGCTTGGAGTATGGTTCAGTGGGTAGAGGTGCTTGCCATTCAAGCCTGGTGACCTAGCTTCTATTCTCAGAACCAACATTAAAGTGGAAAGGAGACAATTATCTCCACACAGCTGTCCTTTGACTTCTACATGTGAAATGACACATGTGCCGGTTCACACACATCATGCAGACACACTCCACACACCTATATACAATGGGCAGCATGAAGTTGACTCAGGGAGATATTAAAAAAAGAACTAAACTCAGAGGGAGTATGTTAAAGGGACATAAAAAAATTGAAGGGGTGTATAGATAAGTCCATATATCATTGTATATAGATCTGAAATTTTAAAAATTAAAAATCAAAAGGAAATAGGTTTAATTTCAAAGATAAAAATAGAATATCACATATTTGGGGGATATTGTTAAAATGTGTAGAAAAGTACATAGATTTTTTTTTTTTTTTTTTGGTTTTTCGAGACAGGGTTTCACTGTGTAGTCCTGGCTGTCCTAGAACTCACTCTGTAGACCAGGCTGGCCTCAAACTCAGAAATCTGCCTGCCTCTGCCTCCCAAGTGTTGGGATTAAAGGCGTGTGCAACCACTGCCCAGCCGTAGATTTTTTTTTTTAAAATAACTATACCCACTTCCTATAAATGACATGAAGTGTTGGCTTCTTGGAGATGATTTTCCAGTTTACAGTCATTTGTTTTTCTCAGTTTTTAAACTTTTTCTTTAATTTTTGAGATTATAATTATACCATGTCCCCTTCCCTTTTCGCCCTCTGAAGACTACCATATACCCTTTCTTGATATGTTTTAAAAATGTGGCTTCTTTTTTTTTTTCATTAACTGTTGTTACATACTTATCATGGAGCAGTTTATTTTTTTTAAGCCTCTGGTTGGTAACATTTATTTAAACTTAGGGCTTTCTACTCAAAAATAGTAACTGTAATTTAGACAGATGACTCTTAGTTAATATTCTCATAGTTCTATTTTACCTGTTGGTCCTTTAAGTGAAATAACATATACTCTACTCTCCTGAGAATTACATTAGTCTAAATATGTCTAGTTGTAATGGGTATGTTCCTGTTTTCTCACTGGGACTCTGTCTTTTCAATTACCTTTATTTCAGAATGCTATGTGTATATGTGTGTGCATGCACGTTTGTGTGATTATAAATCTGTGTATGTGTGTGAATATGCCTGTGTGTACAATTTTCTGCTTGAGTGTGTGCATACGTGTGTGTGTGTGTGTGTGAGTGCGTGTGTGTATGTAGTTTTCAGGAATATCTTCTTATAGTTACTGTCTGCATCTTTATCCCATGGAACACAAATATTCATTAATCATGTCAGGGGATTTTATTTTCATAGCATATAAGTGCTTTTCCACTGTCTGACATCTGAAGTATGTCAGACATCGCCCACTGACCTAAGTCTTCCATGAAGTTAGGATATTAATCATTATGAGAAGGAAAGCCCACAAAATCACACATTGAAGATAAGCCTGTTTGGGAGAAATTTATCATTCAGGGTTTGCATGGAAATAATTCTTAATGCACACTGTGACACAAAACACATTCATAATGAAGAGAAAGAATGACAATACCTGAAGTGTTGAAGACAGTAATTCGCAACTTACTGTAGAATTAGGACCATATATATCCTAGAATCAATTTTACTGTAAGGTAGAGGCAGGAATTATGTCCTGCTAATTCCATCAGATTAATGCTGTTTCATTACAGAAATAGCATAACTATTTTACTTGAAATTTTCCAGAACTACTGTAAGTTTTTGTGTGATCAAAAGAAGTTAAGTCCCGAATAATCAAACTTTGGTGACAGAGAAAGTTTACATATTTCAGAGAACACAGAAACTTCTGACTTCACAAACTTTGAGGGTATCTATACAATCAATGAAGGATGCTAATCACATCTACAAGGAGGCAGAATGGGAAACTCTAGAAGACTTTCATTTCTGCAAAGACTGATTCAGTTTTACTTGGACTGTTATAATTAGTTTCTTAAGAACACTGGGCCAAACAAAATAAAACAAAGAAAAACCAAAATAGGTGCATCACCATTAGGAAAGTCTGTGGTGTTCAGTCACATAGTTACTTCTATCACTGGAGGGCCACATTGTCAGGAAGAGCCTTCCACATCCTGGCTCTTCCATGAGTATGAACACGAGGTTCAATGCACATTCAAATGTTCTGACATTCCCAAATACTATCCCCAAGAAAAATTTCTGGCTCACTTGTCAAAAAGTCTAGTAGATCTGACCTATTTTACATTCTTGGAAGTTGCAATATGGGGAAGGAAGTATAAGTTCAGAGTCCAGAAACCCAGAGGATGTAGAGACAATACAAAAATTCCCAGTAGGTGAAGACAATTGTAGCCAAGCCTGACAGCCAAAACTCGATCAATGGAACCCACAAAATGGAAGGGATAAAGGAGTCCTTCAAGTTGGCCTCTACATGTGTCATGTCATATGAAGAAGGAAGGGAGGAAGGAAGGAAGGACAGAAGTAAGTAAATAAATAAATGTAATAAAGAAAGAAAAACAAAAACATTTTCATGTCTGTAGATCAAGATTCTAATTTTCTAATTATATAACATAAAGTAAAAATATGAAAAATTAAATATAAAATTTTCAGTAAATTGAGTAACAGACTTTTGTTTTTTTATTAAGTTTATCAACATGCTTCTTTGTACCTCCTACCATGCTCTTGTATGTTTATATACCAACAGTAATAAATAACTCACATTCCTTAATTGTATTGTATGCAGAGCTTTCTGTGTATTGTGCATCCATGAAACAATAAATGAAATGGATTACAAAGGACAAGAAAAACTATATTGCAGATGAATATTGGCAATATCATATTGTATTGGTTAAAATACAGCTTGTAATGATAACTTCATTAATTTATCTCCTTCCTGTGATGATCCATCAATTATTGTTGAAAGTTTGTGGTGTTAAGATTTTCTTTCTTTGTAGTTCTAAAGGGAGCTAGATCTTATTTAACCAAGTTGATTTGAAACTCAGTGTGTATTCCTGGCTAGCCTAGAACTTGTCATTCCTCTTCTTTGGCCTCCTGAGTGGAACATCCAGTAAGTCTTTATGATCAAATTGAATTTGAAATGAATTGAAATTTCAATTTCAAATGAATTGAAAGAATGCTTAATGAGAAAGGAGGAACAAGACAGGGAGAGTGATAGAGAAGACATGAGGCAAGGGTAGAGGAGGAAAAAAGAGGGGAGGGAAGAGGAGAGAATGGGACTGTTTATGTGAAGGCTTTTAAGTCTTGGTAACAATATTTAATTTCTAAGTGTGATGAGAATCTCTATAGATAATTGTATAATTGTATATAGATAATTGAAAACCTTCCTGCCCTGTTGTTCAGAAATCAATTTTAGAAGGGCACAGAAACAGCTATAGAATCATTATAGGGTCTTGGATAGTCATCTGGGAAAACTTCATAATGACCTGTTCAGAGACAGCATGTAACCTACTGATTTAACATCGAAATCAATGTTTCAAATATACCAGAAATGTCAGTTTCTAAAGAAATTGTATTGGGAGGAGGTTATAAGCATCACTGTTATGTAAGGTGGGCTGAAAGAAAGGCAGGAGGGTTAACAAACACACTGGTTATGTCATTTAAAACTTAGCTGGGGAATTTTATCTTTAGTTCTTGCTGGGTGTGTTCTTGCATGTATGTAAAACTTTGGCTAATGGGACTGAAGAAATGGCTGAACACTTACTATTTGTTTGCTACCACTTGCAAATTGAGTCAGAACCATCTAGAATGCCAGTTCTATGCCCTCTTCTTGCCCCTCTTGGTACTGCACATACTTGGTACTCCTTAGCAAAATGTACTTAGGTATATTCAGGCAAAATGTTAGACATAATATTTAAAAATGAATCCAAGATTCATTTAAGTGTATAATCTATAGATTAAGACATATTATCAACTCAATGATTTTTAAATGATCTCAAACATCTAGATATTTAATCAAATCTGAAATTTAACATAGTTGTTTTCATTTTTTACAGAAAATTTACATTTTATGAGGCGACATGATATTTTTTGAATGATGTTAAACACAGGCAGAACATGTCAAATTTGCAGGCATTCCACTTATTGGGTTTGTGGGCTTTGCTTTATAAAATTCTAAATGTTATTTATAGGCTACAAAATATTTTCAAAAGATTTAAGGTCAGCATAGTCCGAAAGCCTAGTTTTTTATTTTTTTTTAAAAAAAATAAAAATACCTGTGATATTTTTCATTCTTCCTTTGCCTGACCTTCACTTGCCATTCTTGAAAATTAATGGAACTCAGTCAACTGAACTTTCCACAATTCACATTTCTCTACTTGGTGTTACTTGACAAACAAAGACATTGTGTGATTTATTGGAAAGGAAAGAACAACCTCATGCACGCTACATAACTGCATGTTGGATGACCAAAAAGACCAAGAAGAGATAAAATGTACAGTATATGGTGTTATGAAAGAGAGAGAAGGACTGCTTGTATGGGTTTCTTGCCCTGTAGGACCACGACTTAGATCCAGGAAACAGAGGCTGTGTGCAATGCTTCAGGCCTGCCAGCATCCCTCAGGTCCAGCTCTGCATTTCCGGTTGTAGGTATGAATCTGGGAATGGGATTCACAGAGGCAATCAGCCTCCTTAGTGCTTAGAAATCTGAGTAATGACAGATGATATTGGTTCATCTTGTTACAAGTCAAGAAAATCTGAGATGTGGATTAGTCCACAGGACTGAGAGTCCAGGATGTGGCTCCTAAGGAAGTATTCATATTCAAGGAATCAACACAGAAGGAATTATAAAGGAAACTGCACTTGGGAAGGCTGTGGAGATGTCTCAGTGACTAAAACACTCATTGTTCAAGGAAGGCCTGAGTTCAGATACTTAGCAAACCTACTTGTAGCATCTGAGTATGATGCCACATGTCTGTGGCCCCAGTGTTAGTGGAGAGTTAGGTGGATTCCTGAAGCTTGCTGGCCAGCCAGCCTCGCTGCAATGGTCACTTCAGTTGGGAGAAACAGTCTCTCACTCAACCTCAGGCCAAGTGGATATCAAGAGAGCACTAAATATAAATAGGAAGGGGGTGTAGCGGCATATTTCCCCTGCAAGTTTGGAGGAGCTAAGGTGGGAGGAGTAAGGAGAGGAAGAGGAGTAGTAAGGAGAGGAAGAAGAGAAGGAGGAGGAGGAGTTAGGGGGCAGAGATGTAGGAGGATGGAGAACCACCGTTGTATTGAGAGCAGTCCTGGGTAACAACTTATATCTAGGTTAGTTCATTGGGAATCACCTCAATTGTGTGAGCATCTTGTTATTGAGCATTACCAAACATATAAAGCTAGAATTACCAAAATATATAGTTAGAATTTATTACATATCCATAACCTATTGGTGGAAATTGTTATTAAGCTGAAGTTATATTTTCTTAAATAGTACAGAATTTATTTTGACTTCAAATTCAAGGGTTTCATTGGTATGTTTTCTTCTATTAAGTCAAAATTGGTGAGTACAAGGCTTAGACCCAGTCCTTCTTTAATTTTTTTAAACTAATCTGAAATGGTTAGCCTGTGAGTTAAGGGCCTATAACAAATACATAGCTCTGAACTGATTATTAGGGTGTTTTCTAGATTTTAAATAGAAATAGCTGAGAGAAGATAACAGACAACATCCAGATCGCTTTACATAGATAGCTGGTTTTCAAAAACATCAGAAGTTCACTGAATTGAGGTTGTAAAAATTCTGTATTAATGTTCGTTTTGATTAGAGACCTATCTGCCCCTGACAACTTCCCTGTCTTGGATTCTAAGAAGAAATTGAGCATCTTTGGAGTTACTCCAGTTGTGGTGAGACAGCCATTAGGCAACAATTGCCTTTTTTCATCTACAAACAATATATTGTCCAGAAAAAGGACACACTTGCAGAATAGTTGACTGATTATATCTGCCAAGACAGAGTGATCAACCCTTAAAAATTCTCCATTACTAGATCTGTCAGATGATCCTGGGCCAGAAGGCTGAAGATCAGATGCTCCAACCTTTTGAAGTATAGGCTCTGTCCAGGTGTTCAGCGGTCTCTATAAATTGACTAAATTTTAGAAGCTATGCTCTGTGCTTACCATAATTTCAGTTAATTCAGTCATTTTGGATTTCTGAGAGGTTTGAAGACTTACAGTCTCATAGCCAACCCAGGCTATTTACATTGAGAGAACAGATTTGAGAGGATGGTTTTCAGCTGACATTCATTCTAAAGCCAGGACATAATCCAGATTCAGAATTAAATCTTTTAGTTAGGAGGGATGACAGAGGTTCTGTTAAGTTGACAAAAATGATGGACTGGGTATTAGGTCTATCTTGTGCCTTGCTGATATAAATTGGTATAGTTGTGCTCTAATTGTATTTTGAGAAGAGAAGAAGAGAAGGAGGAGGAGGAGCTGAGGGGCAGAGATGTAGGAAGATAGAGAACCGCAATTGTATCGAGAGCAGTCCTGGGTAACAACTTATATTTAGGTTAGTTAATTGGGAAACATCTCCAATTGTGTGGACATCTTGTTATTGAGCATTATCAAACATATAAAGCCTTTGGATAATCTAAGCATTAGAGTCTCATTTCTACCCAGGTCTGCATGGATGGAGGGATGGTCTGGGCTCAGCCCAGCCTTGTGGAGACAGTGTGGAAGATTGGCAAAGCCATCTCCCATGCTGGCATCTTGTGGGTGTCAGGGCTGGTGTCTCTGGCAGCCTGAGCTGCCAGCCTGAGCTGAACAGTGGCAGGCCTTGTCTAGTCCAGAAGATGGTGGCTAATTAAGAACAAGCAAGATTAGATTGGGAGCAGCCATTTTACATTTCTCCCGCAACAAGGGGGCATTGAGGAAGATATCCTGATGCCAATCTCAGGGCAAATAGATATTTTACTCGCTTTTATCACAACAAGAGGTAGCTCCCAGTTATTTCGATATGAAGGATCAAACAGTGTGTTAAGTAACTGATGAGAAATAGTGGCAGTTGGAAGGGTGATTCATTCTACTGGGAAGTAAGCATGTATTAAAGAAATCATTACACTAATAGTTTTATTTCAAAGGATGCAAAAGCACACCAAAAGGATCTGATACGAGATCTAGACTTGTGAAATAAACTACGTAAAGCAGTAGTCACTGTAAACTGAAGTTCAAAGGAAGTATCTCTGAGTCCATTCTAACATACATAAAGGATATGTGAATAAATAGGGGTGGGGAAGCTAGCTCCATGAAGATAGGTTTTCCTTTCCGTAAAAAGCAGTCTGAATACATTCACATTGCCCAGAGTATTTAGAATCAAAACACGGTGGAGAGATTTTTAAAATGTGGTTTGTGAACTATCTGTGTGACCTTAGGGATTGGGAAGCAGGATGTACTCATCACACATGCAATATATAGTCAACTATAAATGAAAACACATTCCTATTAGAAAGACAAGCTCCCTAGGAACACAGTCAGCTTCTGATAATAGCTATAGTTTAGCACTATGGTTACTGTGTTTTTTTCTCCTACATTGATCTGATGACAGTTTTTCTTTAATAATGTATTGATTTTAAAATAAGATGAAGAGAAAAGCAAGCATGTTTTATGGATCGAAGAGCCAAGTTATGCATTTGTTCTAGAAGCAAGGACACACAGAAAAGACACCTGGTAGGGCCCTTTTAACAAGGCATATTTAAAGGAACACATAGCATGGCAAAGTCATGAACATGAAAAGAGAACAAGAATAAAATCAAAGCAGCTATTTTTCAACAACTCCCTATATTTAATATTAACCTCATAGCCCATTTTCTCACCTGGCTTAAGTAAGAGTTCCATCTATGAGAACAATTCAAAGTATAAATTACACATATGAGTCTGCGTGTGTGAACTCATCTTGGTAACCACACTCTATGACGGTATGAATTTCCCGAAGTCAGAGCACCCCATTTCTTTACATTTCATGCAAGACATTAAGATATGATATATTTTTAGGCACACATTCGTATTCTTTGTCTATTATTGCTGTTCTTTTGAATAGACATTGAAGTTGTAAGTAAAGCCCTTCATAGATAAAAAGAAGCCAATCTATGAGTAGCATGTGTGCTTGTAAAAAAGCATGCATTTGTCTGAGTGGATGAGTGTGAGAACATGCTATAGCCATACATACTGGTCAGAGGTCAGTCTCGGATCTGAGTTTTTACCTGTCACTCTGTTGGAGATTGGGTAGCAGGGCTAAGAGCTTCTGGGGCTCCTCCCATCAGCACTAACTATCTCTGCATTGTTTCTGCAATGAGGCTTGTGCAGCTCTTTAATGTGGGTCCTGGGTGTTCCAACTCAGTTCCTCATGGTTGCATGACACATACTTTATCTGCTGAGTCTTCTTCTCAGACCCATAAAATCTCACTTTCTCAGGATCTCAGAGACCAGAGTATAGAAAAGTGTGATTAATAGAAATACATAAGTAGCACAGGGCAAGAAATCTTAGGAGTGTGATGTTCTTTATAATACAGGTTTCTAAGAAACTATGGGATGCTTATCATAAGCTATACAAGCACAAGTCTTCCACACTGCAGTTAGACACCTATGCAAATACGAGCATGCAGGTCTGCAGTACTCCACCCTGAATACACAAAAACAAGTCATTGAGACAGCTCACTGATTACCATCAAGCTAAGTTCTTTGATTGCTGAAAAGTAATTGACAAGTCGGATATAAGAATGGTCAGGGCATAAACTAGATCATATTTATGCATCATAGGGATAATAAAAAGTTGATTTTATTAATTTTCACATCACTTTGGAAATGGAAAATTCAATATCTTTCAGCTCAGCTCTACCTAGAAACTCACACTTTTTAAAATTAATGTCTGATTATTTCCATTAAAATCACTTCAATGTAATCATTTTAAGTGTGTTTTTTAACAGACAAAATTCATTTTTATCACCTAGCGTATTGCCTTAATAATGTAATAATGAGCACCATCCTTGCTGCAATAAGTAAGATGGTGTGGTGTATGGTGTGTTCTTTTTAATCAAATATGTCACAAATGAGACAATTAGATATCAAGTAAGAAAATAGATTGTTTCATTAGAGAGCTGGCACCAACACTAATTAGATTGTGTGTGTATGGCTACATATGAAAGCAGAGAAACACACATCATAAAATCACAGTAGCTGGGTGACCTTTAAGGATGATTCTTTTTCTGCAGTCCAACTTTGACCTTTTCAGATCATGCCCCTGAACTTGCAGTGTGAGACTGTTTGGCAAGTAAATGTCTATAATGAAAGCTACTACTGGGATGCCATGAACTGTTTCCCCAGCTAAGGATGACAACCTCTTAAAGCCACTGAAAGCTTTAATGGAAACAAACCTGTTTACTTGTAGAAGCTAGGCTTCTTGCTTGAAGAGACTAATCAATTCTTTCACTTGATAGAAATTTTAATTGAAGACAACATCCAGAAGTGAAAGAAGCAGACAGCTACTGGATCTTCTTGCCAGGCTACAGTATTAATTGGGACAGTCCTAATATTTTCATTGTTGAATTCACATGACAGAAAAACTAAATTACATTAACATTTTTTAGGCATGAATTTTGTGAGAGGCAATCTTTCTAAATTTGAACATATGTTGGAAGCATAAAAACTGATCAATTAGAAGAATATTTTCACAATTTGCCCACAATATAGTACCATATATGCTTCCCAACACTAGTGAGGTATAAAATTCACTTCATGCTCATATCAATAATATGGGTAATTTGTTTGAAGCAAATATTTATTCTGAAGATGTGACTTATCATTTGTTAACTATTTCCTTTACATTTTTGTTTCACGTGAGCTGTGTGGAATATTTTTACAGCCTTTGTGTATGCTCAATAATATGATTAGAAACATGTATCAGTCAATAGGTTAATGAAAAGTGTCAAGTGATATATATATACCAGCATTCCTAGAGCTATTTGTTGCTCCTTCACAGTGCCATGAGGTGATCTGCCATGTAGAACCATTTGGAAATTTCATAGTTGTTTCCTGTATAATGTCCTAATATCTAACCCCCTTTATAGTATGGTTGGCATTGGAACCCAGGACCTGTCTTGTTCTATAGCACCCCTACCAGACATCTTACTTTGTTAGTCCTTCAGTGCGCGACTTCATCTTCCTGGGCCTCATGCTTCCCTATAATCTCATACTTACCTACAATGACCCAGAAACACATTTTAAGATTCAGTACACCACCTCCTTTCAAGGCGGTTTCCTTCCAGTGCCCTGCTGAATTCCTTGTTTTTCCATGTTATAAGACAATTGATGTTTTCCTCTCTATTCACTCTCATTAGTAGGCACTGTTTGTTACTTACACCAGTGATTTCCTAAAAGAGGAATATGAGCTATTCATATTTGCCCTTGACATTCTTAGCACAGCACCTGGAATACATTAGGTGCTCATTAAATGCTAGTGGTAACAGAATACATTTCAGTTCCACAACATTTTCATTTTGACATTGGTGGGGCTTTATTGTTGTTGTTTTTTATAAAGAGTAAGCCTGATAGATTTTTTTGTAGTCAAAAAGCCCTTTAAGAGAGTGGAAATGGGCATCTAGTTTGTGGCACACACCTTTATTCCCAGCACTGAAGAAGCAGATGCACATGGACCACTATGAATTGGTAGTCAGGCTGGTCTACATAGAAACTTCCAGGATCTATGGAAATAACATAAAAAGCCACTCAAAGTAGGATAACTTTAATTTTCTTGTGAACATTAATATATATATGTATATATGTATACATATATATATTTATATATATGTATACAAATACGTATATGTATATCTGTACTTGAAAGTTACACAGAGTTTTGTTTTGTGTGTAGTATGTGTTTGTGTGCATGAACTACAGGTCAACAGTAGGCATCTTCCTTAGTTGCTCTACACATTATTTTTCTAACAATTAAAAATTTCCTATTATTTTAATGTTTTGTGTGTGTGCGTATGTGTCTATGTATGTGTGTGTATGTGTGTATGTGTGCCTGCATGCATGTGTGCATATATGTGTGTGTATATATGTGTGTATGTGCATGCATGTGCACATTAGTGCAAGTACCTTCAGTGGCTAGAAACATTAGATTATCCTGGACCTGAAGATACAGGAGAGTGTACTGAGAACCAAAGTCATATCATTTGGAGGAACAATTCATGCCCTTATCAGCTGAACCATTTCTCTAGCTTCCTCCCCTTATCTTTGAGACACTCTTGGGCAGGTGACCATAGCTGCTGATTGTGAGTGTCTAGCTTGATCATGTCATATCCAGAAGACAGTAATTTTAAACTACTACCCTATCTTCTCTCACAGTCTTTCCAACCATTACCCACAATGTTCCCTGGGCCTTGGAGGTAGAAAGGGGCTCTAGGAAAAATCTGATGTGTTGTTAGGAGAAGAGGCTTTCAACATGTCTTGAAATATCTCTGTCTAAACGCATGCACTGGCTCATCCCTCTGGTAGTGGTTTCAAAAGGAGAAGATAATGTACCTGTCCTCTACCCTTGATGCGTGTGAGTTTTACTTAATTTTTTACTAGTGTGCATCACCAGTAAAGATGATCATTTAGCAGCAGATAGCAGATTTGACATAGTTATGTAATAGGTCATTAGACCTCTTTTGATATTAGCAATCTAGTTAGACTTGGCCCAATTTTCATCACAGAACAGGTGTAGTATTATTTTCACTGCTTAGTTGCAGTTATAACTCTTATAAATCATATAAAATTCCATAACTTCCTTCATTTTTCTCTATAGACTACTATACATATCTACACATGAAGACAGTACACACAAATACGACTAATTCTCTTAACTGTATCCCTGTTTACCAGAATATCTCTCAGAAAAGTAAGAGACACATAACGCTTGTTTTTCATATATTGCAACCTTTGTCTATGTGTTTAAACAAGTCATACACAGATAATTTATATTGTCTGTGACTTCCAAAAGATGAACATAAGATAGATATCTAGGCTTGGGGAGTTCACAAGTCTTTTATAGAGGAGATGTATTCATAAAATATTTAGGAGAAAATGCCATACTTGCATATAACAGCATTTTGTGTTAGAATCACAGAGTATAAGAAGTAAGACTGAATAAAGACCTAAGAACATAAAGACAGGGACAAAGGTGTCTTTGGTAGCAAGGCTAGTTTATCTCGGAAAGCTATGTATAGTTTAAACACTCAGAGAGAAGGCAGGATGGACAGAGCAGCAGGGCAAATCACACAGTCATTGTTCTGGACACAATGTCAGGATTTTTCCACACCTTCACTGTTTCATCCTCTTCAACTTTAACGATAACAATCCTTCATCCTCATCAAACAGATTCTGAGTTATGAATACCATGGACAGATATTTACATTTCTCCTCTGTAGCAAATTATATGTTAAACTATACTTGTTGTTTCTCCATATTTATTGGTTGCCAAATATGGGGTGGTTTCGCCTTTTGATGTTTGCATGTATGATGTCCTTTATGTCCCTTTCCTTGCTAGTGATTCAAAATTCCAGACTCTTCCCCTTTCTGTTTATAAACATTTTGCCATTCCTTGAGGTATTTTCTAGTAATTTAAGTTCTCTGTATGACACCAGTGACATTTCTTCATGTTTCGGAGTTTGTATTTATTAAGGTAAAACTATAAACATGGAATTGTGTTGTAAGCAACAGTGAGCTGTCCAACATGGGTTCTGGGAACTGATCTCTTGCTCTATGAAAGAGTAGAAAGTGCTGTTCACTTCAGAACCATCCTTGTCTCTGCACTGACATTGGTTTGACAAGACCAGTTGCTAAGCATGTTTCCCTTATCTCTGCTGGACTCTGGAGGTCTCTACCCACAATCTACCTAGAAGCTCAATAGATCAATCCCCTTCTTTTTGTCAATAATACCCTTTAGCTACAACCAATCACAATTCCTAACCAACAGGAGATATGTTTTAAAATTCCTGTAAGGTTTAAATCTACACACATAGGTGCCATTGTTTTAAAATGTCAAAAACATTTTCAAAACTGCTTGAATATATTTATTTTAACATAGCCAGGTAATAAAATTTTCTGTGTTGTTAAATAAATTGATTTTATTCTCAGTTGCTAGTTATTTCTGCTGCTACCAGATGACTAATCTCATTAGGATCAGAGCTATAACTCATTTATTTGTTTAATCTCCACAGCTTTGCTTATGAGAACTCCTTGTTCGATAGTACAGTGAATTGAATGTTGACTTGCTCTATTTTTATTTTGATTTCTTTTTGTGATCACTTTACCTCTTAGCAATTTAAGCAATTCTTCAGGTATAATTCTATTGCATACAAGGAAACTGAGACTCAAAAAGTTATGCAATTAGCTGAAGATCAATCAGGAAACAGTGAGCCAGAAATAAATCAGTTAGATTATTTTCCCCAAACAATGTTACATTTCTCTTTCTTTTTCACTCAGAGCTCTAAAGCATAGGTGTTACTAATGAATTGGCTGTATGAGAAAGTGTGTCCATTTGCTCCAAAGGGGGTAACTCTCATACTAACCATTTGTTCACAATTTTTCTTTACTTCTTGATCAGGATCTTATCATCATCATCATCATCATCATCATCATCATCATCATTTATGTCAGATAACTAGAGGAGAGGGTAACCAACAGAGATGTTTATCCTCTTTTGATAGGGTGGTTTCCACTGTATCCTTCTTTGTGTAGTATCTACGAAAAGTAGAGAAAGTTTGATGGGAACCCATGGCAGCTGGATGTAAGCAAAGAAGCTAAGAGACCTTACTATGTTCAGAATATTATACATCTCTCTGAAGAGCCTCATGTGTTGAAGGCTTGATCTTGGCTTCTGGCACTATTGAAAGGAATTGGATTCTTTGAGCTTTGCCTACAACATCACAGATGAATCCATGCATGGATCCACGATATGATAATGATCCTGGGAAGTGTTAGAAGTGTGAGATCAGGCCAAATTCAAGGCAGTGGGTCACAGGGTCATCACTTATGAAATTATTTCTCTCTGTGTTTTGCAGTTGTAATACAGTAAGCAGTTTCTTCCATTCCTTGTTCTTGTCCTGGCTTGCTGTAGACCACAAAGGAGAGTCAAGCTCTTATAGACTGAAACCATGAAGAAAAAGTCTATCCTTGAAGTTGTTTCTCCCAGGCATTTAGTTACAGAGATGAAAAACTGATAAATACAATCCTGATGGCAAAGTGCAGCAGGGGCTGACAGATTGGTCTTTTTCTCATCCACCTATGTCTAAGGCTGGTTACTATAGAGATATTAGGAAGCAAAGCCTGGTAAGAATAGGTCTTTTCCCACTGGGACTGTGTTCATTTCTGTGACTCAGTTCTCAGCACAACAGTATTAAGGTAAGCACAGGTCAGAAAGGTTACAAATAACTAAATAGCACTGTCATTCTTTTTACATGTTTCCCAGATGATATCCCTCTTGTGGCTTAAGGAAACATCTCATTGTGAATAAATAGCTGACACTTGATGGTAGAGTGAAGCACAAGCTCTTGGCCTTGAGTCTGACATTGCAGAAGCAAAGCAAAGGAAAACTAGAAATACAGCTTCTTGTAGCAATGGTCTTTTTCTGTATCCCAACACCAGGATCTTTGTTTGTCCACATTCTCACCTTTAATGAAGATGGATAGAATCTTTCATGGAAGGATTTCCTCCTGTTCTCTATACCTCATTATCCTTTTCCTTTGTCCACTGATTCTAACTGAAATATATACCGTATGGTATAAATGTAATGGGGTAAATGAGAAAAGGTAGCTAATAGTGCTTAGTTTTTATTTTAGCAGTTGGCAGAAAGCATCTATAATCATGTTAGTATTATATATTTCATTATTCCAGATAAAAGAAAAGGACTAATAATGATGAACCATCTTTAAAGCTAACTAGATTCTGCACAAGGAAACAGGCCATGGCAAGGATGAGAAGCCATGCTGATGCGTGTTGCTTTTTGTGGATATGCTGATGTGCAGTGATATTTGAGGTCAGAGCTCTAGATTTGTTGGCCCAATCAAGTAGTTGCTTGGCAAATCAATCTATAAGAAGCATGAAAGATCATTAAAAACAAGCTAGAAATGATACCGGTTTGCATATCCCCGTATAACTTCTTGTATCATTGTAGAAATGTAAAAGAGTCCTTTGATTCCTATAGTAGATAGTGTACTTAAGAAGAACTGTAAAAAAAAAAAAAAAACGAAAGAAAGAAAGAAAAAAGAAACAAAGAAAACAAAATGTTTCTGACTAGCCATACTTTACTATAGAGTTGTTGAAGTAGTCTTGAAAAGCACATCAGAAGTCTGAAGGCTCTCTAAATTACCTTCCTGCCTGAGGTACTTATAGCACTCTCTCATCCTTTTGAAACTCTATTTTAGTTCCAGAAATAAATGGAGTAATTTTAGCTCTCCCATTCAGGAAGAGGGACAAAGGTTCTCCTAAACGAACAGCAACTACCTTTGCAGCAGAATACGGATGCAATTGATACAGGACAAGCAGACAGAACACTTAAAAAAAAAAAAAAAAGAACATTATGGGATGAGACACTAAATTATTGTTGTAAAAGCCTAAATAAATACACATGACATCAAATTATTACTCTTGGCAAGACTGGTTAGACACATGTGCCAAGAGTTTTTGAAATTTTAAAACAAAAGAAATAACAACAGCTGATTAATGTTTCTCTCATTTTTTTCTTGCAAAAATTATGTTGAAGAGGAAGCACCATGTCATTGGATTATGTGATGAACTTTATGAAGACTATATTCTTGCTCAGTTAATTTCTTTTTGCTTCATGTGAAGTTTTATTTTTAATCAAAGAAATATAAGTATATAGCTTAAAAATTCCAAATGACACTGTAAGGCTGGCAAATGGCTCAATAATCTCCTATTTATATCTTCATTCCCTTGAGGGTGTTTTTTTTTCTGAGATTTTTAATTACATGGTTATATTAGTTCTTGATTTTTGTCAAGGGTTGACATTATTATAGATTTTCTATTATTAGAACTGGTTATTTTCCCAGCACTTAGGCAACTTCCTTTACACACACAACCTTATTTCATCTACCGTCTTAATATGTTCATACAGATTACTCTAGATCAATTTTTAGTTATTATATTAATCTGATACAAATACTGTTCACCATTGAGACAATAAAACACAACAGTTGCATTTTGCCCCTGATATTTTATCTGCTTTTGACACTTGCTACATATGTTTGCACACGTGGTTTTCTTTCTGTCTATAACTATTTAGTCCCCCAACTTACACATTGAACGGCAAAATTTCTCTGAAAATACTAATCTCAAAAGGCTGTCATTTTCATTATTTTTAAAAGCATTTTCACATGCACACTGTCCTTTGTATGCCTAAATTAAAAAGAAGATACAAAACTGCATACAGTAGTAGATCATAGCGACTTGATGGTTTTTGTAAAGGCCAGGTTCATATGGACTCACTAACTGTGTTCACGTCTGTGGACCTTTTCTCTCCCACTGCTTTCCACAAATCATGACACAAGTTTGTTACAGAGCATTGCAAGTCTGTGAGGGAGTATTTTGCTACAAGGGTGGTAGAGTTTACTGCATCTCCACCATCTTGTCTCCCCTGCTACCACTCCTAGGTCTGGCTTATAATATAGACTCCCCCTTTACATTGTGAACTTTTCCATAGCAAGAAACTTTTGACACCTGAGGAAGATATTTCTCCAGATTGAGGACATTTCTGAGTGCAACTGCTCCTTGCAAAGATGTGTTCTAATGTCAGTCAGCTTGTTTTATTTTTCACCTACACATCCAGGGCATTGGCCTCCAATGTCTGTGCAGGCAGCCACACTGAGTCTTCCCACACGTCTCCTCTTCCAGGGCCCACCTAGCGGCACAGCAGCTGCCATTACTATCTATATGTGGTCCAACTTTAAAGACAATAAAATCTTCCCGTTTTTCTTAGTTTTGCCCCTCTTGGCCTCTACATTATTTTTAAATTTTAATGACTGCTTTTATAGAGCTTGTGGAAATGCTGTGTTTATAAAATGCCATAGTTAATTATAAAAACTTTGTGTTAAGTGTTTTACATTACAAAGTTCAGAAAAACTCTCATCATTGTTATCTCTATTAGTACAGCTAATGAAAGTACAGGCTAGGCATTATTTAAAATGTACTTGAAATACTGTAGACCTTAAGAGTAGCAATATTTATTAATCTGATGAATCATAAAAACACTAAAATTATTTTAAATTATATATTTTTGTGAGCCACTAGAGTAATATAAATAAATATATATTTCATTTGCCCTTGAAAAATATATTAAACTGGTTAATGTGGATTAATTCTTTTAAAAACGTGAACGAAACCTTGTTAGTCAAGGTCAAACTTACCCTCTGCAGAGGAAATATGTTAGCGTGGTGTGCAAGCATTATTTCCTAGCAAATTTGAGAGTATGACTGTTTTAACCTACCATTATCTCTGTAAATAATGTTTTCTCAGAACCTAAGTTAATGGGGTAAGGCTTGGTGATCAGCTCATTAAAGTTCTAAATATAGGGCAAGTGATAAATGTGATGTCAAAATTCCTAGGCAAAGGCAGTGCCAGTAAGGCTAACAGTGATCAATGCCCAGTTACAGCATTAAGATACTGAGGTCATTTAGTGACACCTTTATCTGCTAATTACTCTTTCCCTTGGATTAAGATTATTATACCTTCAATGAGAACCTGTGACAATATTGACATTTCTTTATGATTATTTGTCTTTGCTTAATGATTGGTTGATGTGACAAGGAATCCAATTACAAAGTCTATAACAATCTTTTCTTATAAGTAAAAAAATATGAGAATACATTTACTATGATAATTTGTTATAATATCTTAACAAGTGTTTCAACTCTGTCGGAAGACATTAATGTAGCACATTGGTATCACTGAGCCTTCTTCAGCAGTTCTGATTCTACAAGCTCTGTAAACTTTTAAAAATGTACACCTATTTTTGAGTGCATATTAGTAAATTAGTTAGGCGATCCAGTTCAGCAGAATTAGGGTTCAATACCAAATCTACAATGTATTAAGTGTATGATCCAGGGTAGTCAATCACCCCAAGATTTTGTATATGTCTTTACAACAGGTGAAAAGCCACCCATGGTCACAGAATGAAGTTTCTTTGTATCACCACTGTATCCATCTATGTTGTTCAATAACTAGACTCCCAGTCAGTGTTGTATTATTTCCAACTGTCAAAAATTAAAAAAGGGATGAGTCATAAAGATATAAATCTTAAAAACAAAGTGCTTAATTGTCCTGAATTACAATTCCTCATGACTGAATAGCTAACACATTTACTTTCTGAGTCTAGCTGTCTCTAAAGGGTATTTAAATTTTTATGAGATTCTATTTGTTTATATACCCTTTTCTCACTACCTAGAAGAGGGAAAGCATATGTGTCAGAAACAACTAGAGAATATTTTCAACTTTTATCCTCTACAGTCTCCATTTAAGAGATTCTGACATATCATGTATCTTCAGTCAAAATTCAGTTTCCAGCCCAAGAATGAAAACTCTGAAAATGAATCATTTAAGAGATTCCTGAAGTCACATGTCAGGAGTATGAAGTGGTTTATAGTTGTATTTGCTCCTAATTATGTTTAAACAAATCAGTTTCTCTCACTAATTTCATAATTTATTATGTACTATCATAAATAATTACTCAAGTTTAATATATCTATCCTAAGGCTATAAAAGCTACAAATTTTCAGCAGATAAGTGAAAAAAAAACAAACAAAAAAACCTGAAACATTTTTTTAAAAATTTTACATGATTGTAACTGGAAAAATTATCCTGTCTCTTCACCATATTCAGATGAGATCACAATGCTAAAGTAGATTCACTCTTTTAGTCAGCATGTGAATCATAGATTTCTGGTTTTAAAAAAAAATTACTTTTGTTGGAGTTGCCTCTATGAGTTGTAGTCATGATGGAAAACACTCTTTGAGCTGCTATTATGTTTGAAGTTCACTTATCTAATCCTATCAATTTTATTAGAGGGTTCCTCTTGACAAAAATCTGATTGGATTTACAGCTTACTACATGAGATGGAATCCATTCCCAACACTGCCTAGGTGGTAAGAACCTGAAACTGGATAGTCCAGGGGCATAGGCTAAAACCAAATACTACTTTCCTATTAAAGAAAGGTAGCAGTAAAATGACTCCAAATGACATCCTGTTTTATTCATAGGTTATAGCTTTGCTCAGCCATTATCAGAAAAGCTGCATCAGATGGGAACAAATACAGAGACCCACAGCTAGACAATTAATGAGAGCAATAGACCTTGGAACACTCTGTTCTTAATGGGATGTGTCTATCAAATCCCTTCCCTCAGGGCTTAGAGAAGCTTGCAGAAGAGGAAGTAGAAATATTGTCAGAGCCAGAAGGGATGGGGGACACCAATGAAAGAAGGCCTTCTGAACACAGCAGAATCAACACACCTCGATGAGCAGGCACCTTGCTCATCAGTAGATAGTCAACACAAAAGTTTAATGACATCCTTTGAGGTTGTCTAATACTTTTTTGGCTCATAATGCTTTGTCAGAACTTTTTATTTTTTCCCTGTGTGAATGTGTGTGTGTGTGTGTGTGTGTGTGTGTATTATGATTTCTGATTTTTTAAATGGGATTTCTGTGTTCATTTCTGTTTCTATGTTTTGTAATTTTTTTAAAGCAAGCTCTTCTTCTTCTTCCCCTTCTTCTCCTTCTCTCCTTCTCCTTCTCCTTCCTTCTCCTTCTCCTTCTCCTTCTCCTTCTCCTTCTCCTCTCCTTCTCCTCCTCCTCCTCCTCCTCCTCCTCCTCCTCCTCCTTCTTCTTCTTCTTTTCCTTCTCCTCCTCCCTCCTCCTTCTTCTTTCTTCTTCTAGTCTTATTACAAACAATTCTTATTGTCTGAATGAATGCTGTAGAATTTATTAAAGTCATGAAGTTGGTTAATATTAGTTTTTGGAGAATGTAGGTTGAAGCTAAACACCAAATATGGGTTTATTCTGTTACTGGTGCCTTTGACTTCATTTAACTCTTATAAACTTAGGAACTAAAATAAATGACAGATGCAGCTTAATAGAAATAAAAATAAGCAATATATTTAATATAATTATGTGGACAAAATATAAAAACTCTAAAGTATCAAGCACATATGGATTTCTACGTTTATGAAATGATAAAGAATTCTAAGGGAAGTCTGCTGATGTGGATAGAAGAGTGTGTAGGCAAAGAACTATCATGGTTATATGCATGATGATGCAGAAGCTATTTAAAAACTGTTTTCAGAATAGTGCTAGTTTTCATAACTTTTATCTAAATAATTTCCCAGGCTTTTACAAAGCACAAGAAAAAAAAAAAAAAGAAAAACAACCCAAAACCATGAATTTCCTTTGTAGAAACAGTCAAGTAACTAAAAAGAAATCATTTGATAAAAACCTCACTCTTTTTATTATTTTTATACAGAATAGAATACATAGTCTTTGTGCTTACAATCTTCCACCCCTATTGTTAAAACAAATGAAAAATTTAAAAGGAAAGGTTACTTTAGGGTATTTTACCTCTATCTCTTAAAAATGATTTTATTCAACAAATAAAATGCATTTACATCTCAGTGGCACACTTTTCTCTAACAGATTTCTTTAGAGATGTTTTCTTTTGTTCCCTTTTAAAGACTATGTTCCGACTGTAAAAGGAGCTTTTTCAGCATATTTCTTCTGCTCTGTAGAACATTGAATCTTCTTTATGATTTTCTGTTTTTCTGTGACTCAGAACAAAGGAGTGCTCATTCATGATGACTTTTATCACATAGGTAATACCTGGCAAGTGATTTTCTACAGCTTTGCAAGCATCACTTGTCTACGTACAATGCCACTATATTTCCATACATAGAGAATAAACGAAAGATGTTTAAGCTTACTCCTTGTCACTCCTTTCCAACTCATTCCATCTTCTCCAAGACACCTCCTAATTTCAAGTCTGGTTTAAAATATTTGTTTTGAATGAGAATGACCCCCATAAGCTGATGTGTTTGCACACTTTATCCCAACTGGTAGAACTATTTGGGAAGGCTTAGGAAGTACAGATTGGTTGGAGGAGCTGTGTCACTAGGAGTTTGGTTTGAGGTCCTAGTGTTGTCTATCTCTCTTTCCTATGTGTAGATCAAGATGTGAGCTCTCAACTGTTCCTACCACCATGATATTTCTCCATCATCTCTGAATGATAATTCTCTGAAATTTTAAGCTACATAAATACTATGTCTTCTAAGCTCCTAGGTTCATGATGTTTTTGTCATAGCAATAGAAAAGTAAGAAAAACACTGTATCCCATTAGCACTGCCTAATTATGCTTGAATATAGGGTCATTTACTAGAACACTGAAAACTACCGATGCTAATTTCATTAATAAAAAATGATTCTCCCTCCCCCAGCAACTATCCACTAACAGTGCCTCTTCAGTGTGGTGTGGAATTTTAGATAATCCTATCTAAAACATATATACCAAGATTTTTGATAGTTTAAGTGTCTGCAGGGTTTTTGCTTATAACCCCAGCTTCTGTGAGCTAATAAATGTCATAGCAATGCCATATATACGTGTCAGTTTTCATGGCAATCACCTCTATTTTATAGACAGTACTTCTTTCCTCCTTTTTGTGACATCTCTGAGCCTCAGTGGTAGTGGAGTTAATGTAGATGTAAAATTTAAAGTTGGATACACAATTTCTTATCCTCAGGACTTGGAAAAATTATATATTTATCTATGTGTTGTCTTCTGTTCACTGAGAGAAGAAGCATCACTGACAAAGGTTGAGAACAGACAAGGTCTATAATTCAGGGAAATAATTCTATTCATGACACACACACACACACACACACACACACACACACACACACACACTATGGGCTGGGAATAAATCTGACAAAGGAAACAAAAGACTTCTACAATGAAAATTTTAAGATAGTGAAGAAAGAAACTGAGGAAAACACTATGAGGCAGACAAACAGCCCATAATCATGATTTGGAAGCAATAATGTTGTGAAAATAACTGCCTCACCAACATCTATCCAAAGACAGAATGTTTTCCCAGTCAAAATTGCAAAAGCATGTTTCACAGACATAGAAAATAAGTCAAGAAATTTAGATAGATGTACAAAAGACCATGAATAGCCAACTAACTCCTTATAAAAACAAATACTGTGGAAATATACATTATTTCAAATTATATTGCAGAGCAATAGCAGTACAAACTTTTAGATTCTGTTACAAAAATAGATAGAAAGAAGAAGAACAGACTTCAAGTCCTATATATAAATCTAAGCAAATACAGGTAGCTAAGTTTTGACAAGTATGCAAAAAAATATACACCGGAAAAATGACAGCACCTTTAATTAATAGTACTCGATTTTAGTTTTTCGAGACAGGGTTTCTCTGTGTAGCCCGGGCTGTCCTGAAACTCACTCTGTAGACCAGGCTGGCCTCGAACTCAGAAATCCACCTGCCTCTGCCTCCCAAGTGCTGGGATTAAAGGCGTGCGCCACCGCCGCCCGGCAGTACTCGATTTTAACATGCAGAAAAATGAAACTAGAACCTTATCTTTCATCATCCACAAACTTAATTCCAAATTGGCTAAGGAGCTCGACATAAGATTAGATACATTGAGATTGCTAAAGAAAGAAGTAAGGATCAATTTATATGCACAGTAGCAGCTTTCTGAATAGAATTCTGATTACACAGGAACCAATATCAACAGTAAACAAATAGGATCCTATGAAAATAAAAGCTTTTCGAACAGCAAAGGAAATGGAATTGAATGAATAGGTAGACCACAGAAGGAGACTTTTGCCAACTCTTTATTCAATGGAGAGTGAGAGTGTATATTATACCAATAAGTATATAAACTACATATTTAAATGATAAGCAACTCAAGTATGGAGTGAGGTGTGAACTGAATGGAAATTTCTCAGAAGAAGGAACAGAAATGTCCATAAAACTCTTAAAAAGTCTTTAGCCATCAGGGAAATGTAGATTAAAACCACACTATGAGTTTCCCACTCTAGTCTGAATGACAGAAAAACAAATGACAGCAAATGCTGGTATGTGGATGCTATGAAAGGGGAACTCTTATGCACTGCTGCTGAAAGTATAAACCAGGACATTCACTTCTGAATAAGTCTGGAGGTCTCTTATAAACTAAAAATAGAACTGCTATATGGATAAACTATACAATTCCTAGTCTTATACCCACTGAACTCCACATACCAATACATAGACACTTATGTATCTCTGTTCAATGGTGCTTTATTTACTATAGCTAGGGAATAGAATCCCTGTTAATCAACAGATAGACGTATAAGAAAATGTGACACATACACAACATTGAATATTATTCAACTGCAAGTTGCAGGTAAACTCGTGGAACTAAAAGAATTATGCTGACTGAAGTACTTCAAGACCAGAGGGACAAAAGTTTTGTGGTCTCTCACAGACATACCCTAGTTTCAACTTGGTTTTTTTGTGTATATCACTTGGAGCACAGGTAGAATCCAGGAAAGTAGAAATGGACGTTTTGAGAGAGTGTAGTAGATTATAGGTGAAACAAAAGAAATGATGTGGAACATAAAAGGAGGGAAGGCTTAAGCAGAAGGTGGTGTGGGAATGTGACAAATCAGGAGATGAAGGGTGTGTTAAGCCAAAGAAAGATAGTATGAAAAGGCATACGGAAAACTAATTTCTTACTACCAAACTTAAAAACAAGTAAGTTGAGGGATAGTAGAAGACATGTAAAAAATAGAAGGAATAAAAACATTGAGGATTTGCCTTTAATCCCAGCACTTGGGAGGCAGAGGCAGGTGGATTTCTGAGTTCGAGGCCAGCCTGGTCTACAGAGTGAGTTCCAGGACAGCTAGGGCTACACAGAGAAACCTTGTCTCGAAAAACAAAAAACAAAAACAAAAACAAAAACAAAAAAAATATTGAGGATTCAACTATTAAGTAAAGAGGGGGCAGGGAGGATGGGAGAGAGGCAGTAGTGATGGATTAACCAAAACTATGGAGATATGTAAAAGTCTATGGAACCCCACTAGTCAATAAACTGGTTTCAAAATACAATGAGAGAGAGTGAGGGAGAGCGAGAGAATGCAAGAGAGCAAGAAAGCGAGAGAGTGAGAGAGACTTAATGACTTAATACAGACAGTATTGCTCAGAAGACATGAGACATTACAATGATCTCAATAAAAGAAGTAAATTACATCCCTAGGCGTTATTGGTACAGAAGGTTCCACACAGCCAAGCTATGACTGTTGATTATCCACCATAACTACTCTGTGGCAAGACTCTATTGTTGAAGATAGCACTCTTGTGTCAAAGGACATAGGGATATTAATTTCAAACAGAGTGAAAACTTTACTCCCTGATGACTAGCTTCCATAATGTTGGAATATACTATGCAAGACTCTGTGGTAGAAAAGACATCCATGATCTTACCCAGACTGGACCATTTACTTGCAATATTGACTTCTTAGTCAAGATATGCCTACTGGTATAATAGTGGGAGGATGTTAGGATCTAACTAACCATTTTCTGACTGGATTTGAGACCTGACTTATAGGAAGGAATTTTGTGCCTGGAACTAGAATTCTTCTCAAGAGTCCACAGCTATGAAATTATTGGACTACATTTTTATATTTTTTCATTTCTTAAAATTCTGATTTTGAGTTTTAAATTAACTTTCAGAGATTCTTTGACTTGTTTTCAGTAATATGATAATCAGTGTTGGTGGGGTTTATGAAATCCTTAAATAGCATTTGACAGTTGTGTATGATTAGATTTTTTTTTTCAAAACCTATTTTATTTAGGGTTCTTAAACACTTCAACCTCCTTTCTAACCCACTGACCAGAGGTAGAAGAAAAAATGGTTAACAGGAAAAGGATGTTCTAGACATACTTTGAAGTAGTTCCATGGGGCATTTCCATTTTTCATTGGCAGGATACCAGTAGTCCAGCTCAATAGCAACACCAACATGAATAAGTAGTTATGGCACAATCCAGCAGAAATAACAGGCTCTGTGGAATTGGTACAAATCAGCAGAAGCAGCCAGAAGCAGCCAGAATACCTTGAGAAGTTCTTTGGTACATTTCTCTTTACAATGTGAAGACCCACAAAGACCAGCAAAGACCAGTGAAGACTAGCAAAGACTAGAGAAAACCAGCAAAGACCAGCAAAGACTAGCAAACATTAGTGATAACTAGGCAAGACTAACGAAGAGCAGCAAAGACCGGAGAAAAGCAGTGAGGACTAGTGAAGACCAGTGAAGCATTGCATGGCATAGCAATGTAAGACTTTCTATCCTTTCATTGTTTTGGTGGTTCCATTTGTATTCTTTCTAAACATCATGGTCTCTCTCAAATGTCTGTTTTCAGTAAAACATCACAAGCTCTCTCATAAGACAGCTTCCAGAAAAAAAAAATCACATGACACAACTATGTTGGTAAAGAAACCAGAAATTTCCACGTCACAATTGTCTCAATGTTTTTTATATTTTGTTTCTTTAAATAGGAGGCCAAGAAAATATTTATCATTTGACAAGTATTACCAAGTATAGAGAGAGTGTCCAGCTTAGAATACTGAGGGACTAGTGTTTTTCTCTGCTTAGCCTTGTTACCTTTGCCTCAGTTTGTTTGGTAAGTTACTTCATCAGATTTTCCATTTTGAACAGTCATGTAAAAGGTATCTGCCATAGGATTAGTTTTTGAGCAACTGCCAAGAAGAACATCAGGAAGGACATGTTATTACAGTACTGCTTCTCAACATTAAGTGAATGATATATAGTTTGGGAGAGTCTGAAAAGGTCACAAACTTAAAATCAATATTCATCTTTTACTCATAAGCTTATTCATTTACTTAGTAATATTTTAAAATATGTGTATACTATGCCAAGAATTATAAAAATAGGAAACAAATATTATATATCTGTCTATCTTTCTATCTATAATCTATTATCTATCTACAATCATCTAATGTATCTATGTACCTATGTATCTATGTATCTATCTATGCAGCTATCTAATCTATATGTATATATTAAGTAGGAAGGCTGTCTGTTAAGTGACTGCAAAAGTGAAACACATGTATCATGACAGTGGTCATGACTTATTAAGTATTCATTATATAATAAAGGTAAATACTTAGCTTGGTTTTGAAAACTAAGGACAGTCTCTTGTGTTGTCTTTTCATTGTTAATTGACAACTGGACAAAGGAGGGTAACCCATAATTCCAGGTCTAGAAGGGGACTGAAATGAAAAACTGGAGTACATAATTTGATGGAAAATACAGCTTGTCATATTTCAGCAAGCTCAAGCCTTACTCTTATCTGGCAATGTCACTAAATGCCAATCAGAAAGCACTGAGATTGACGCTAGAATGATCACTACATAATCATATAATGGAGATCTTTATATGCAATTTAAAGAATCTTATATTAATCTGTAAACATAACAACTAATTTTAAATTTTTTGTAAGGAAGAGAATTGCTAAATTAGATTTTAGAATAGGCAATTTTATGTTTGCTCTGACCTGGAGGGGGATTTTTGAGAAGATAGAGTAGAGGCAATTTAAGGCACCTCTCTACTAACCTAATATAACTTATACTTTACAATGAATGGTGCTGTTTAAACTTAAGTTAGTAAAAGTTTGCTCCATGACAGGTAACTTTGGCTTGCCAAACACTGATTTATATGATTACGTTGTTAAACTCTTTTCTCCATCACTCTCATATAAGAGTCATAAACATATTGTGCTTTATTTCCCTTACTTTCAAGAGTTAGGGTTTGCGAAACTTAAGTTTTCTTGCTAATTATGGCCTATGGCTTTGATATGCATTGACCGACGTCCTCCCAAAAGGATTGATTGAAGTCTTATCCCCGGTACCTGAGATAGTGTCCTGTTTACATGCGTGATCTTGAAAAAGGCCATCTGTGTCCACTACAATGTGCTCTGTCAAGTAAGCCCATTGCTCTGATAACAAGAGTAACTTCATGCTATCCCTGAAGTAATAAATCTATAATCTACTGGAAACTAAAAGAAGCCAGGAAGGAGATTTTCTTCTCTTTCTTTTTTAGAGAGTATTGCCCTGATGGCACTGAGATTTTTCAGTCTCTGTCTCTCTGTCTCTGTCCCTGTCTCTCTTTCTCTGTCTCTGTCTCTCTTCCCCTCTGCCTCTAAAACTGTGAGGCTATAGACTTGTTTTAAGAAACCAAACCTCATTTCATTAGGTCTAGAAAACTACTATACTTTTCCTTTTTAGTAAAATTAGAGAAAGGAAACATTATTGAAAAGATTTGTAAATTATTGAGTGTTAGTAAGCAAAGATGGTGGAGGAAGGACTCCAAGCATAAGGAATACTGTATATATCTTAGCTATAATTACTCTCAAGATAAACTCAAGTGAAATACTTACACAGAGTTCTTTTCTCTAGGCAGGGATTCTAGGAAGCAGAATTCTGTAAGTAGCCAGGCAGATGAGTAAAGCAGAGAAGAATAAAAGACAAAAGTGTGTTATCATCATGGTTTGTTTTATGCATGGGTGAGATGCTGGTATCGTCTCATGAAATTCATCTCAGGATATTCTTCATAGTTATGCAAAGCAGGAGGCTCAGAAGCAGCATCAGCGAGAAGCAGAGTCATGCAGGCAAGAAGTACTGTTCTATCCCTAGACACTTGTATCTGGGCCATCTATTGGCCCATGCTGCCCACTATGAGAGCAGGTCTCCCCACTTCAGTCAGTTCCTGCATCCTCTTTAAAGACTCCTACAAAGTCATGTTTGTGAGGTGATTCCATATCCCTTCAAGTTGTAAATTAAGGTTAGCTATGATGTACTTCAAGAACATTGTTCTATATCCTTGTATCCAAAGAAGGAAAAACTGAAAGAAAATAAAAAGGGTGAGGAGTCACAATTAGCTTTAAACATCCCCAATTCCAGGAAATGTTACTACAGTTAGCATTTTGAGAAGAATGGATGAGAAAAATGGAAGTGTTAAACAGAGGAAAACTGTTAGAAAGCTATCAAAATTTCTCACTGAGGGAAGCTAGACACTCAGTCTCTGATGGCCGAGATGGAACTGGAGAAAATTAGACTCAGGAGATAGTGTGTAGTAGGCAAAGTGAGGCACGTGATAATGGATTTGCTATCCAGGAGGACAGGACAGTTAAAGAACGGCGTGTTGAGAATGGTGCACAAGTATTTCTCTTGTGTAGACTGATGAATGCTGGCATCAGTCATTGACAGCAAGACTAGAGAAGGAGCAATATTTAACATAGAAGCTTGAGATGCATGTAAGATATCTAAGTTGTCATATCATGCACATAGGTGGGCATATAAACATGTTAACCAGAAGAGTAGAATGACTGGAAAATGAAAAATAAGAAACATTTTCACATAAAAATGGATTAACGCTGTATTTCTAGATAAAAGTGGTGTACGGGAGGAGAAAAAAAAATTCCCCAAAACAATTCTAGAGAAATTCTAATATTGATGATGAAGGAAAAAATGCTGAGTTTTCAAATATAAATGTAAAAAAGTCAAAAGATAAGAAGTCAGTAGAGTATACAAGTCTAAAAAATATTTATGAGATAGGAGCAGTAGATTAAAATACCAACAAAAATTGAGTTAAGCTTCAGAAAGGAAAAAAGAATGACTTCTGTTTTTTTAGTCTGCATGAAAGGGACGATCATTGCTGGTATATTAAAAAAAAATGAGTGAGTTTTGAACATTTCAAACTTGAGGTAACTATGAGGCATTTAAGCATTTGTTTCTATAAATACTTCAATAGACATCAGCTTTCCACAGAATCCTTTTACTGTGCCGGACATAAAGCATGGTGACTATACAGTTTGTTAATGTTTTCAATCCAGAGTGAAAGAAAGCTTTTCACACAAGTCATACACACACACACACACACACACACACACACAACACACACACACACCACAAATAGGTTCATTTCTTATAGATAAACACCAAAGGACAATAGCCCAGGCTTCCTATGGGCAAATCTTGAAAGGCTTATGAAAGCCACTCTTCAGGTTTGGAGTCTTGACTCTGTAAGTCTCATTTCTACCCAGCAGAGTGACTCTGAAAGGTGGCTGCTCCCAGGATGGTCACCTCAGCAAGGTGACAGGCAAATCACTGAAGGAGATGTGTTTCTAAGAAGGAAACAAAGAGAAAACATGGTCCGTTTGTGCCAGTGTCTTCCCATTTATCAAGGCTTCCTAATGTTATTCTTGAAAAGTGCAAACACTGGTTTCAAGTAAAGCTACATAAGGAATCCCCAATATGAGGCCTTCCTTTACACATTTCCTGATGTGAATGAGCCGAAGAGCAGAATATACAATGTGACTATACTTTATTGTGTTCTTTTTCCTACCTCCCAACACCAGCCATATACTTTCCATCCCCCAAAACTTGGTAGGAGAGAAAAAGAAAAGGAAAGGGAACATCGATCTTGTCAGACTACATCCTGCTGTTTAGGGTATCAAGTTCCTTTGGGGCAAGTTTGATCATTTTCATCAGGATATCTTCAATCTGCAATCAGCAACAGCAGCAACCTGCCAGAGCATTAACAGTGGCAGCAGGGGCGACAGGGGCAGCAACAGCAGGGAGGCAGTCTCCACTTTAGCCTTTCAAGAGTCCCCAGAATTCCAAACATAAACTATCTTCAGCTGGCAAAACCAGCTCTTGCCAGAGCACGTGACAAATCATAATGGGTGTGGACCAATCTGAAACAGCCCATATCCCACATCTAGGATTAAAACAAAAACATATCTGTGTGTTTAAATAAGCCAAAGTTCTCACGACACATTATGCTGGGGACAGCATACAACGACAAGGACTGCCTGCAGTAGGCCTGGATGGAGACATCTCAGAAGCCTGCGGCAGCTCCTTGTAAAGACGATGGTGTCTGCGACCCTGAGAAGCAGGAGACACATCCCTCCAGGGGACTCACCATCTGAAATAAGGGATTACCTGCAGTAGGCCTGGATGGGGACATCTCAGTAACCCGCAGCAGCTTTTTGTAAAAAAACAGTTGTTCCCATTTCTCCTAACCTTAGCCCTGGACAATGGCTGTATAGATTTCGTTTGTGTGTGACTGTTTTTTCAGTTGGCCTTGGTGTGCATAATTGTTCTTTTCTATCTGACTTTCTTACTTCTTTCTCCTTTTGCTCTGGTTAATTCTGTGAAACTAGATGTTTCTTGATGTAATGATTCTTAAACTATTAAAAACTGAGGCATAGGGCAAAGCACAGCACAGTCCTAATGACCCAGGTGCATGCTGTGTGTACTCATCTCGGAAACAATGCAATAACTGCACAATAGTAGTTCCAGGTTAATGCTCAACTTGCAAAGAAAGTTTGAAGAAATTATTAGAAAATGAAATAGAGCCAACACTTGGACCCCAAGAAAGGAAAAATCTATTGAAGCTATGAGATAAGTTTTGCACATCGTTTAAGAGTGGTTTCTAGATAAGGAAATATAGAATATGTAAAATCTTATTCTAGTAAAACTAAGTCAAAACATTGGGACTCTTAGGAAAGTCATATGTGTGCAATGCATAGAAGAAGAAAGCTAGTGAACTATTGAGTTAAGGGTTAATTTGATTCTTTCTGGCCACTGCTTGGCAGCTTTGCCCATGTCATTTGTCATTAGAGCTTCACAGGAAAATGCAAGTAGCTGACCTTGGAGCTTTGAGCTCTGAAGTATAATAAGTTGAAACTTAAAGTTTAAATAATAAGTTTGCAATTAATATTATTTTGGCTATAGGCCTGGGAATGGGGAAGCTTGAAAGTTTGGGGAACAATTGTAATTCCTAATTCTTTGTGGGACATGGTTATTCTTTTGAATTTGATTTGGCAATGATTATACAATGTCTTTTTTTTTTCTACCTGCTTTTGGAGTATCAATAAAAGACTGGGGCAAGAAGAAGGCGAAGAAAGCACAGTAGCTAAATGTGAGTAAGCTGCAATGGATGACTGGCCATTTTCAGTTAGCTTTTTCTTTTTCTGTTGTCCAGGTCTCCAGCCCATGGAATAGTGATGCATTTGGAATGAGTCTTTCTACCTCACTTCAGTTAATCTAGAAAATTCTCTACAGGTGTGCCCAGTGGTTTGCCTCTTCAGCAATTAATCCTCTCATGTTGACAGTTGATATTAACCATAGTGTCTGCAAAATGTGATGCTTGTGGGGCTTAAATGGCTTGAAAGATAAGGTAATTTTTAAATAATTAGAATGAATAAAGGAGAGATTTTAGCATGTATAAGCACACAATGAAGCCAATGGGCTGGTTATATTACAGTTCCTTTGAATGTCTGTATTATTGGTCTAATCTGTGTGTTGGTTTAAGTCTAATTTATAGAGAAACATCCAGCAACTCGATGCTGTTGTTCAAAACATGAAATAGTATTGTTGACTTATAAGACTGATGAGTGGAACTTTGTTAACAGGTAACTATGAATGTGATTGGAAGAGAATGTGTGCTCTCATTGACAGGTTAGTTTCAACAGAAAGAAAAGATGAAGTAGAAGTTGGAGGGGGGTTCAATTCATCTTGAAAATATTCTGCCAATCAGCAGAGTGATAACCTTTGAGTTTGATGAACAGAGTGTGCTGAGAATGATGTGCTTGTTTTTCTGGAAAGAGAAGGAGTACCATTCATTGAAGATTTTAAAGATGGCATCACCAATTTTGACAGTTTAGATGCATTAAATGGTATTGGGGTTGTCCTTATTGATGTTCAGCTTGAATAACTTACTAATCATCTGAATACCCTCTTACTGTTGCACTGAGGAAAATGGAATATTGGAGCAATGTTTTGTAAACCGTTGTTTTTATTCTTAACAGTTGACAGAAAGTCTGGGAATCTAATACTAAAGTAATATCTAGACTTTTGAGATTGGGGCTTATGGTGTTGTTTGGAATCTTTTCTTTGTCTGTAAATGACAATAAGCCTCAAAAGCTCATGGAAGTGATATTTATTCTACTGAAAGGATTGTATCTCTTTTACTTTTATTTATTTTTAAGAATCTTCAAGGAGTGATGAAAACGAAGAGTTATATTCTCAAATATGAGATTAAGAATGTTTATATTTGTGCAAGTAACCTGCTGCAATGAAGAAGGGAACAATAGTTTAGCTTCTTCCTTTTGGTCAATACCAAAAATAATAGCACTCAAGCTGTGTACAAAAGCAAAAATAGTGATCTCAGCTTTAACAACTTGAGTGGCTGCTTCCTCCAAAGACAAGGAGTTAACATGGCTCTGTAAAAGTATGACTTTGGCATGCACTCTGATTTAAATCACAGCTCCTTAGCTTAATAGCTATTTGACCTTGAGCAAATTAATTAACCTTACAAATCCCAAGTTTCTGAAGTACCGAACAAGGCTAATAATACCTCTCTTTGAATCACTGTTAGAATTAAACTTAATAAGCTAGGAGTTTAGTTCAGTAGTAGAATGCTTGCCTAAATCTAGTGTATGTCCATCAAATAAATACAGCACAGCCTTATCCACTGTAATCAATCAATACATTCATTTTAATTAGAATCAAAAGCAATCATTTGTAATGGTATTTATTTTATTTTTGAGATTAGCACATAATTAAAACATTCTCCCTTCCCTTTCTTTTCTCCAAACATTTCCATATACTCTTTCCTGCTCTCCTTCGTACTCTTGGGCCCTTTTTCATTATTATTGTATTATTATATGCATATTAATATGCATATGTGATATATATATATACATACATATATACATATTTATGTATGTATATATATTCCTATATATAACCTCTTCGGTCTGTATGTTATTTGTATTATGTTTTCAAGGCTAACAATTTGGTGCTGGACAACAAATTGGTCTGCTCTTCCCTGGAGCATATTCCCATATTTCCTCAGTTGTCTGTAGTCTTTGTGTATGGTTGAAGACTAGTAGGCGTTTCCCCATGGACTTTGGCATGTCCTTTATTATTGCCCTTTTTGGGCTCATGTTTGGACAGTCATACTATTGAGACTTTGTGAGTGTAGGATGTTATAGAAGGCACAATCCCACAAACTCCCTGATGCTCTGGCTCTTAAAATCTTATCATCCACTCTCCCCAACATTGCCTGACTCTTAGGTATGTGAGTGTTTTGTAGATGTATTGGGGCTGAACTCTACAAGTCTGCATTTTGATTGGTTGTAGTTTTTTGTAGTGTCATCTCTCTAAGTCACCTTAAAGATAATACTCTGCACAAGCTTCTAGGAGGTTATCTTGATTGTATTAATTTTTCTAGGAAAACCCTGGTCAAGGAGATCCTGTTCTATGCGAAATAGAAAAAGGGAATTAAACAATGTATATCTTTCTTTGCTGCCTATTTTGGATTGTGAATCCCATGTTACCAGCTACGTTCAGCTCTTGAGGCCTCGATGTCCCTGTCATGATGTCAAATAGCCTCTCTTAAATTTCTTTTATCAGAACATCCAACAGTAAAAGAAAGTAAGGTAGTGTTGCTTTACACCATTACTCAAGATATATCATATATAACTGATATAGTCTTTCTTTATAGTTTTCAGGTTAAAAGCCATTACTTTTCTGAGTCCTATCTATACATTTTAGATATTGGGTATATTATTTAATCCTTATGTTTCAAGGTATTTGCTAGGTCTCATACACAATGAAATAATATTTTCTAGGATTATCCTAACATGGTGATAAGATGTTTAAATGGTGAAAATTCCCAAAGTAAGTGTTATAATCCTCTATATATCCTGGTCAATCTGTGTGGTCCTCCCTAGTGGGACTCCAGGGGTGCTACTTAAAGTAGTTGCTTCTCCATCTACTGTTTCCTGGTTGTACAGGATGATATAGGCTGTATGCATAGACTTGGACAATCTGGTTATATCTAGGCTTCTATATTTTTTATCTTGTTCTAAATCTCTTTATCAAATACCTAGTCTTTTCTTTCTTTACTTTTAATTATAAAAAATATACTGCATTCCTTAATAGTTTCATCTCTGACAAGCAAATTTTGCCACTACTACTGATTAATATTTAGAAAGTCACGAATATTTATATTTTCTCCTTTCAAGTGCATATAACTTTGTATAACTCTATCAAATCTCCTACAGTAGAAAATCTCCTTCAGTACAAATGCCCATTCAGATTCTCAGAGGAGAAAGAAATGGTGCTTTCGTTTTTATTTTTGCATGCTGAGGTATCTCCATATTTTTCCATGAATAATGGTGTCTAAATGTAATATTTCCCTGAAGGATGAAAACACCACAGTCATCTTCAGTAGGACCTCAACAGTAACTATGGGCACATCAGATTACAGTCCCAAATTTATGATCAATTTTCTTACATTTCCTCCCAAGCAGAATATTCTGTTCTAAGATATTGAAAGACAAATATAGTCTATGTAGAATTGCAGTGACTTTTAAGGTGTATATTTTTATCAAGCTTCCTCTACTTGAAGGAAGAAAATGTTCCCTAGGAAATACCAAATGGGCCTTTGATGTTAAAAAAAATGCAAAGTTTTCCAACAGGAGTAGGTTAGTCTGATCAGCTCCATGGAACTGTTTTATATAGACAATCTTACTATCTCTCTAGGAACATGGAGGTAGTAATGACTCCTACTTTGTACCATCTTGGGCATGACATGGTCCAAGCTTTAGCTAATCATTTGAGTGCTTGTTCTTCAGAAAGCCGATGCAAGCTGTGTTCATTATAACCTAGCAAAAAAGTTGAAAAACAAGACTTAATCAAGAAATCAGGTCAAATCAGTTCCAAAAAGCTCATAGCCAGTGGTCAATAAAAAAAGCCTTACTCTGTAGATTGGACAAAATTGTACATAAAATTGCATCATTGTTCAAGATTTTAAGTTTTCTAAGGGAAGTGATAAAAAACTTCTGTAAAATGAACAAAACACAACAAAACAACACCAACAAAAATGTTGTTTGAAAATGATTAGATCAATGTGCTTTGGCAGGGATAGTGCTAGGTTGTGGAGAGTGGGACCTTAGAAAACAGGTACATATACTGAGTTTACACAGAGTAGAATCTTACCACCTAGGGGAGTCTAGAAACAACATTAAGGGCTAGAAGGAGAGACAGGCTCTCAGCTTGGGATTTGGAAACGGGATTTGACTTGGGTCTCATTCACTTTGAAGAATCTAGAAAGGATGAAGGAAAAAAAAAAGTCACACTGGGCATTGCTGTGTTTTGATTTCTTGAGGTTTAAGAGGGACAAATGGAGAAATTCAAGTGAAGAATTGGATATTTGAAAACAGTAGTCCTTTATTCTTTAACAAGAAGAACAACAGAAGAATATCCCTGGACATGCTCCTTCTTCTTAAGCACTGAATAGACACCGGGGAAATAAAAATATTTCCAAGTTTTCAAACCTTATCCCATATGACTCAGACTCTGAATTCCAAACAAGAACATATTTGCAAATCAATGATCACAGCAAATATCTTAAATGGGTGATCAGATTCCAGTTTACGTTTTACAGGAGAAGCTTGAGCCAAGGAGTGCCTGACTCCATATAGAAATAAAGGACATGTCACAAAGCTTTCGAAGCCTTCCATACTGACTGACCAATGAAATATATTTTTCTTGATAGAAGAGACAGGGTCTCAGTGAACCAGGACCTCTTGGAATTTACTACAAAGTCTAGGTTGGCTTCAGAACTATGATCCTACTGCCCTACTTTCTTTATTACTGGAGATATGAAATGTGTTAAGAAGCCTGGAAAATATTTTTGAGGATTTATGGTAACCTTCATGTGAGAGAAAATAAGTTTTTCATTTAAAATTGTAAGTATATACATTGTGTACTCTGCCCATTTCCACCTCCCTACAGTCTGTATGTGTGTGAAATGTGTGTGTGTTGTGTGTGTGTGTGTGTGTGTGTGTGTGTGACTAAAATCTATGAACAGATATTAAAACAGATGTAAAATTCAAGAAAGAAAATTTTGGTTGTTCTGATGGAACACACACAACTTTAAAAATTCACCTCCAAATCTTGAAAATTCTCATTTTCTTATTACTCTCAAATTAAGTAAGTTAAGATAGCATAAACAAATCCTTGTATACTAATTATGGCTGTTAATAATATGCTAGTTGTTTCATATGTTTAAATTTGTGAATATTTTATTAGTTAAAATTAAAGAAGAAAACTAGCTTTCAACTATTTTTCTTTCTTTAAAAACAAACAAACAAACAAACAAACAAAAAAAGAGAAACAAAAAATTGCCTTCTGTTTTTCTTTGTAAACTCTTAGTTTTTTCTATTGAAGTACCTTTTTTAAAATTGTATTTTTAATTCATTCTTTGAAAGTTTATATAATCATACAATTAATTTGGTCATATGCATCCACGATTACCTCCCTCCAATTCCTTCTTATGGCCCTCACTTCTTACCTGTAGTCTCTTCCAACTTTACCTCCTAGGGGGGCCTTAAATTTGCAGAATCTACCTGTCTTTGCCTCCTTAGTGCTGTAATTAAAAATATGAGCTACTATGGTGGGCTCATGAACTCTTTTTGTGTTTGTTTGGAAGTTTCCTAGGTCCAATTTGTGTGGCTTAGGTATGCACAGATATGGGGCCATCCTCTTGAAGACGTGCAACCTGCAAGTAGCCATTTCCCCAAAGGAGAGAAGTGTAGCTCCTCTACCAAGAGTGACAGGGGACAACAAAAGGGAGGTCAGGATTCTGTAAGGGTTACAGGTTAAAGGGGAAGATAGGCCCATTAGAGCAAGGAAAGGTTAGAAGGCAGGTTAGAAAACACTAAGGCTACATGAAGAAGCCTAAGGAAATACAGAGTTTGTAAGCTAATTCAAAATAATACACACGTGTTGCAAAGATGGCTCCACTTCTAAAAACATGTACTACTTCTCCAGAGGACCAGAGTTCAGTTTCACTCACATTAAATAAATCATAATCACTTATGACTCCAGCTGCAAAGGATCTGATGCTCTGTTTTGGCCACTAAGGGAATCATGGTCATGTGCAAAAGCACACACAAGGACACACAGGCATACACATAACTTAAAAATAATAAATTAGTTTAAATTATTTGTTTTGTGTGTGTGAGCAGAAGTACCCTGCACATATTGGTAGAAAATATTTCTTCTAGAAAACATGGGGTGTTAAATGAAATTTTCAGTGCCAGACACTAGATACTTCAATATGAGTTGAAGTCTTTCTAACTTTTTTTTTTGTATATTCTGTCCCAAAATTATCAAATAAAATATGTAGCCACTGGATGAACAGCCAATGAGTTCAGTTTGCTGGATCACAGACACAGCACATTTATTGGTTTCATGTTGCAGAGGCATAGTTGTGTAAGAAGGTGTGTCCTGATGCTTCATGCCAACACTTTTCTCCATTTGGGTACAGTTTTCTCAGAAATCAAAGCTGTGTTTGTATTTCTATCTGATAAGAGTGGCTTGATGTGAAGAGTTATCATAGTAAGAATACAGAGGACTAAATATAATTCATTCATTCAAATGTTATCTATTAGAAGAGAAAAATTTTCACCAATGGGTTTTCATGATGTTCCAAGACCAAAGGAATTAGGATGGCAAGTGCTTAGGAAAACAGTCTATAGCTATTTATTGATTATTCTCTTAACGTTAAGAAGATGAAGCCCTGTATTCAAAATGTGATGGTGACTACTGAAATCTCTAGTGTGTTGCAGTAACAAAGACATTCTAAAACTTGATGATTTAATACTAAGGAATCTTCATTCAATTTATACACAGTTCAAGTCTGCTAGAAAAGAGAGTTGGGAAAATGAACCCTACCTCACAAGACATACAAGGATCTAACCTGTTAAAGACTGCTGATGTCACTTCATTGCATCCAGGAAGTCTGTAAATTGAGACCAAAAAAAAAAAAAAAAAAAGGCAAGGGACACTTGGGCTGAGATTGGAAGAACATTCAGAGCTACTGCCTATTATTACTGAACCATATGTAGCCATAAGGTCATGCCTAACTACATAGGAAAAATTTAGTCTATCAGTATGTCTAAAAATAAATCAATATTTGTAAATCATTCTACAGTATCAAGCACACGAATGACTAAAGATCTTGTTTGAATCCTCACACAAGGGTCTTCAGAGTTAAATGAGAAGCTACAACGTTTGTCCTTCTGATGATGACTTAGCAGGCTTGATGAAGTATGATTTCTGCTAGATTTCCAGATGCCATTAACTCTTTCCTCCCACAGGCCCCAGAATTTAAATAGTAGTTAATCTGGTAATTATATGAAAAACAAAAACAAATATCCAAAGTAACATGCAAAAATCAGATCACATTAAATTACATATGACTATATATAATATATAATATATAATAACCCGTTTCCTGTCTTATTTATTCCTCTTTGTGCCTTAATTCTGCAATTTTGCTGAGCAAAGTGAGTAGATTTGTAAGATAATACCTCATTTGTAAGATAATGTCCCATTTCTGGAGAAGTATTTGAAATATGTTATGAATTATATTATGGATCATATGAATTATCAGACTGTCATTGGCTGGAGCGATTAAATGATCTGTTGGAATAAAGTACTACATGCTCCTCTGAGACTCTAAAATCCTAGCCAAGAAAGAGAATTTTTCTACTGCACAGGGCATTTTTTTTATTTGCATAGATGTTTATTACTTTTTCTAATCATGTTTTATTATTTTTATTTTTACAGTCCAATTGTTATCCTCCTCCCAGTCCCCACTCCCACAGTTCCTCATCCCATTTCTGCTCCCCACTGTCTCCCAGAGGATGTCCGTCTTCACCTACCAGGTCTTTCCACCCCCTGGGGCCTCAAGTCTCCCTAAAGTTAGGTTTGTCTTCTCTCACTGAGGCCAGACCCAGCAGTCCTCTCCTATATATGTGTCAGGTACCTTGGACCAGCTGCCTGGTTGGTGACTCAGTGTTTGAGAAATCTCAAGGTTAAGTTGAGACTGCTGGCCTTCCTATAGGGTTGCCCTCCTCCACAGCTTCGTCTAGCCTTTGTCCTTGCATTTTTTTAAACAGGAGCAATTTTGAGTTAATATTTTTGAGATGGGTGGGTGGCCCCATCCCTCAACCAGTGGCTGTACCTAATCACTGGATATTGTCTCTTCAGGACCTCTCTCTCCTTTATTGGGTATTTCGGCTAATGTCATCTGCATTGGGTCCTGGGAACCTCTTGCTTCTCTGGTATCTGGGACTTTCTAGGGCTACCCTCAGTTCCCCATTCCCCACTGCTACACACCTCCATTCAGTTTCCTGACCTTTCCATACTTCTCCCCATGTCTCCTCCTACACCTGATCCCCTTTTCCCTCTGCCTTCCCATTCCCTCCCATGCCCCTCCCTCCCTCTAACTCCTGTGATAATTTTGTTGCCCCTTCCAAGTAGGACTGAAGCAGTCACACTTTGGTCTTCCTTCTTCATGAGCTTCATATAGTCTGTGAGTTGTATTGTGAGTATTCCGAGCTTTTGGGCTAATATCCACTTATTAGTGAATACATACCATGTGTGTTCTTTTGTGACTGGGTCACCTCACTCAGTATGATATTTTCTAGGATTCATCCCATTTTCAGATACCAAACCCAGACACTAATGCTGATGTCAAGAAGTGCTTGTTGACAGGAGTGTCATATTGCTGTCCCCTGAGAGGCTCTGCCAAAGCCTGAACAATATAGATGCAGATGCTCACAGCCTACTATCGGACTGAGCACAAGGTCCCCAATAGAGGAGTTAGAGGAAGGACTGAAGGAGCTGAGGGGTTTGCAACCCCATAGGAAAAACAATAATAGCAACCAAACAGACAACCCAGAGTTTCCCCGGGACTAAACCATCAACCAAAGTGTACACATCGAGGGACCCATGGCTCCAGTTGCATATGTAGCAGAGGATGGCCTTATCTGGCATCAATGGAAGTGGAGGCCTTTGTTGCTGTGGACGCTCAATGTCCCAGCATAGGGGGATGCTAGGGCGATGAGGTGGGAGTGGGTAGGTGGGTGGGTGGGGAAGCACCCTCATAGAAGCAGGAGGGAGGGGATGGGATAGGGAGTTTGTGAAGGGAAAACTGGAAAGAGGGACAGCATTTGAAATGTAAGTAAATAAAATAATAAAAAATAGCTAGAGAAAAGAATTAAGGAAGAAGAAAAGAAAAACCAAGAAGCCACACATATCCTTCTTTTATTGTCTACTTCTGGAAGCCATCTTGTGCAAGTTTCAGACATCAAGAACTCATAGCTTCTTTGTCCTATAAGAAAAACCCACATGAAAAATTGGCAAAAATAAAGATTTCATATACATAATTTCCATATCTTTCATAGAATTTTCCAATAAGTTACAAAGAGCTAACTTTGAGAAATGTTAAATACAAGATTTTGAATATTGCTATCAAAAGTACAATAAGTTTCTGTATATTTTTATTCTAAAATGTCCATTATTACAAAATATGTATATTATGTAACACTGTCAGTAGGTAGCTCATGTTAAAAACATTGTTTTGAAATTTTGAATTAATTCCAATTTTTGGTAACATTTCCTGAATTATTCAAAAAGTGAAAAATTTCATAGGAACATGCATAGAACTATCCCCACAACTGTACATCTACACAGTTTACTAGTGTAGTAACAATAATAGCTCAGTGCAATAATGCTCATCTAATTTTATCAATAACCTCTCTCTGAAAGGAATAAAAAGCTGTTTATATTGTTCCAATATTTCATTGATGAGGAAGACAGTTAATTTAGGTTTTAACTCATTCATTACTAACTGCAACCCAGTTAGTTAGTCAGAGGGAGAACCCCAATTTGATTTCCTGATCCTCAGATCAAAAGTACTCCAAAACAATTTGATTAAAAGTTAAAATCCAATTTTCTTTTGTTAAGGTAAGTGTTAATTATATAGAGTTATATATGTTCGGAATTTTAAAACACGGACTACAGGGTGATAATTTGTATAAAAAGGATATGTATGTTAAAATCTCTCCTGTCCTATTCCCCTACTAAGCTAAATTTGATTCTACTCCCTAAGGTATACATCATTAGCAATTTTCAACTCAAACTCCAAGAATTTTCTGTGCCTAGCCCAATGAAGAAATATCTTCAATTAATTTCCTAGCAATCAATTCTGTTTACTCCTGTCCATATTATGTAGGCTACTGAGGTGGATACTCATGCAAATAACAAAAGCCCTCCTAATTTTTTAAATTGAACAGGACCCTTTTGGTCTTTGTTTTCTAAGGAGAAAATTGTATTTGGGTTGTTTTGGATAAGCTTCATTTAAGTTTTTTATTCCTACCACAGAGCAGCATGGTTACGATTATTCTTCTGTCATCCGCAGAAACACACCTACACTTATTCCATGGTCTCTGTAGGAACTGGTCTCATTTCAGCTCTTTAAAATCAGAAAAGCTGCTGGGCGAATTCCCTTAATCACACAGCTCTTGTCTGAAAGGCAGCAGATGCTGAGCACATCGTCCAAATTACACCAGTCGCTGTACGGAGTGCTGTGTAGAGTGCAGGCACAATGAATTCAAATCCCATCCAAATACATCTTGAAAATGTTGGTTTGACCCCTAATTATCTGGTGCATGTCCGTGAGCCACCCAGTGAGGCTACAGAGGTTTCGAGGAGGCATTATTCTTTCTCAGCGAGCCTTTTCCCTACCTTCTCAGCAGACAGATGAGTCTCTTATCGGAAGGAGCAGATGGCTGCACGAGTCTGTTTGAAATTTCAGACATGAACTTGGAGAACAGTTCATGGAATTTTCCTGTTAGCGTGTGCTACATGGGAGAACAATTGGAGTGAGAAATCTGGGATAAGACTTCAGAATTTTGGCTTAGAAATACGCCTAGAATTATAGATGAACAGTTCTGTGATGTTAGGATTTAAAATGAGACAGACCATTGACCTTTGGTATTCTGATATGGAGGATACGGCTAATCATCTCACATTTAATAATTCCTGAACTTTGCATAATGAATGATAGTAGAATAAATAATGAACTCAGAGTTTTCACAATTTTGCAAATGATTTTATATTCAGGATGTCATTTAATTCTCAGGGTGAATTCAGTTTTCAAAAGTTGGTTTTTATTTTTTGCTAAAGCAGTTTTCTTTAAAGGCAAAATGGCTCACTCTAGAAAATAGGATTAACAAATAGCAAATCCACAAATTAAAGGTACTACTCAAGATGAACCTAACAGAAGTTCAAGGTGTGCTTAATTCCCTATGTCAGTCATCATCGTAGGTGCTTAGCTGTGTAATGCTGGCTTAACGAATGAGCAAAGATATACTCATTCCTCTGCTTCTACTTCCTGGAAGACAATGCGGAGAATCGGCATACCATTTCCCTTAAATGTCTAATAGATAGAGGTGTCATCTTTTCATTGGATAAGATTTTAAATTATGAATTCAGTTTCTTCTTGTGCAAGATTATGGGGTGCTCACATTTGTAAGAGTATATGTATGTATGCATGCATTATATGTTTGTATATATTTGGGTGTGTGAACATTTGTGGTGGTGTATTAACCTCACATATATGCTCAAGAATGTTTCAAAAAGCAAACATCCCAATTGTTTGATTTTACCCAATGAAGACTTGGGAGCCAGAAACTGCTGTGAAAGACAGCTAGTAGAGACAGCACCCAGGTAACATTTCTACTCCACAGATGTCCCAGAAAGCAAAAGTGCCACGAAAGTCCCAGAGGGAAAAAACTTCCACTAATTTCAGAAGTAAAAAGCTAGTTTTCTTTCTCTATACAATCTTAAATCCCCTTCAACCCAATGGCCCTCCTCTGTGTTGCATTCACTCCCCTCGTCATGGAAGCTGTAGTTCATAGCACTGTGTCCCACAGTATACCCTTTTTCTACACATCTGTACTTGCAAATGTTCATCACAATAAGTCATTGTTCTGGTTGAAGATGTCTGGCTTCTGATATACCAGATATTCCATCAATATGAGATCCTCACCAGGACTCCTCTTGGATATCCTATTGTTAACCTCTGTCATGGAGATCTTATAACTTTGGATTTGCAGGACTGGCCCTTTCACTCTCTCCAGAACTTCATAGATGAGTTAGATTTGGACTCCAAGCCCTGGATTTGGGTGGGTAGTAGAAAAATTCATCAATCTCCAATTCTTCCATGCCTGAACCATCAGGGTGGGGAAAGCCACATGGCTGATAGGGCTCTGGGTATCCTCCTCTTCCTGAGCTGTGTGGCATGGCTGTGGGCAGGCCTCTGTGAGTCTACAGCCTGACAGTGACACATGGCAGTGGGCTAGCATCTGTGTGTGCTCTGCTCACCTGTGCCTCCACATGGGGTGGAGGCAGGCAGGCCTCTGGGGGGTCTTTGCTGTCCATACCATGGGGCATGGTGTCAGGCTATCTCTTGGCGTCCTCCACCTGCCTGAGTGGAGTGGTGGGTGAACAGGGGATTTTTATAGGAAACAGAGGTAATTTAAGGGTTAGATTTTTACACAGTGGGGGATCTATGTAAACAAGGTACTTATCATGAGAAATCAGTGATCCTGACTCATCATTTTTTTTTTTCAGACCTGGTTCTTCAAAGTATTCTGGGAAAATGGTTGTTAAAGTTATAATTGTAGTGGAGTCCTTTGTTCCTCATAATAGATAGTAGTTGTTCTGTGTTGCTCCTTCAGTTCAAATATTTTGGTGCCTGCTCCAGTTAAGGTTGATTGTATCATGAGTGATCTTGTTTGTTTTGTTAAGTTACTTATTAGAAAATCTCCAATGATTAGATTGTTCTTAGAGTTAAAGGTAACTACTAGAAAGTCTCTGAAGGAAAATGTCAAAGGAATATGATAGAGTCCAGAAGGCTCAAATGTATTTATTTAGATCAATGGACTAAATTATGCATCTATTAATGCTCTATTTATTTCCAACACTGAACTGTGAATGTTTTTATTTATTTGTTGTTCATGGTTGGTTTGTGTCTATAAAATGAGTCTTTAAATGTTTTATTTTTATTTTTTGGTTTTCAATGCCTATTCGTGTTTTTTTTTTTTCTCCTCTTGTATACTACATCTGGACTTCACTTTCCACTTTCTCCCCTTCACCCACAGTGTCTCCACCTCAGGTCATCCCCAATTCACTTCTCTTCAGAAAGAGTAGGTCTCCTAGGGACATCAACCAAACATGGCATAACCAGGCACAGACCTTCACAGATGGACAAAGCAACCCATTAGAAGGAAAAGGGTCCCACAAGGAGGCAAAAGAGTCAGAAAAAGCCCCTGCCCCCACTTCCTAGAAGTCAATGAAAATAAATGCAGAACGTACTGAAAATTATGGGACACAGTGAAAGCAGTGATAAAAGGAAAGTTCATAGCACTAAGTGCCTTCATAAAGAAATTGAAGAGACCACACACTAGCAACTTAAAGCCCATGTGAAGATCTAGAACAAAACCAAACAAACGCCTAAGAGGAGTGGATGACAAGAAATAATAAAACTGAGGCAGAAACAAAAAAAACACAAAAGAAAAAAAAGAAACAAAGAAAATGATACAAAGAACCAACAAAACAATAAATCATTAAAATTTTCAATGTATTACTTGAAAGAATATTGAAATTTATTTTTGCATTATAGTTATCATCCATCTTGACCTCTTAAGAAATGAGTTTTTATTTTTTCAAATAGGAAGGAGCCCTCAGTGCTATCATTCCTGTAGAAATGGTCTGCACACAGAAGATGGGGAGATTTAGGGATGCATCACATGTTGCCATGGTTTCTGGTAAATATTTCTGTGTTACCTAAAAGAAGTTGTGTAGGCCTGCTTGCATGATTATTTCATACAGAATGTGAGCTGGTGCCAATTAATCTTAATTTTTTATCTTCAGAATATCATCTTACTATCTTTTCTAAATCTCTTCATTTTTGTTAGTGTATCTGATTCTCTTTCTTTTTCCTCTATGTAAATTCTTTAAGTTAATTACAAAAACCATTTTAATTTCTCTTTCATACTCAAATATTTTTTTAAAAGTAACATATGGCTGTTTCCAGAGACTCCTTGTCTCCTATTTTCATGCTTAATTGTTAAAATTCCTTCTATATATACTAACTTAATATTCATACATAGTCACAGTGAGGGAAAGTTTTAAATGTTTTTATTCTCTGTGCTTCCTCTGAGATACAGTCTCTTAAAATCCTTTGATGGCTGGTTTCTTTAAAGATTTGTTTTAGGCTTTTTGAGGTGAGTTTTTCTTTTCTGGTTCTGCTTTAGTTTTCAGGAATTGCAGGTTCTCCATGGATATGGAAATGTGAACCTATAAGAAGGTGTGATGCTTATGTGACAGGCTGCACTTCTCAGGTCACCTCTCTGGTCCATGAGTGCAGTCCACTAGACTTCTGGCTCTTGCTTCTGGCTCTGAACTACCTTCTTTTAGGACTATACCAGCTGTTTTCCATCACTTACCTTGGGTCATAGGTTCTTCAAGCCAGTGAAATTGTTAATTGGTGCTTGAGGTCTCTCTATGTTCATTTAACCCATGTGGAGTATTCGCTTGGATAAAACATGGGTCTTATCAAGTGTCATCCTCTTCTCTTAAAGGTCACTTCCCTCCAGGTTTTGCCACTTAGGACATTCACAAGTATCTTCAAGAGACTACATTTTATAACCTGGTACAGTAAGTATCTGTGATAAACAGGAGGGCTTGTTTAGTACAGTTTATTCCACTCTAATCCTAACCTTCTTAAACTATTTGGCCCTTCACTGGTAAATACAAGAAACAGCATGCTGACATCTACTTTTAGCTCTTCCTTTCTACCTGACTCAGCCATCAGCTGGAATACTACTGAGTAACAGTTGCTGTATGAGTTGTCTTTAGTTATGCATCTACTCGGTCACAAATATCTAAAATTTTCCCTCAAATTGTATTGTTCAACATCTTGGAACCACATTCCAAGTGTATCACTTGGGACCACTTTCACTCTGTATCAATGATCTTCACAACAAACAAACAGGCTGTGACATTCTCCTCAATCGAGGCTGAAATAGAGGGGTGAAAAACCATATTGGATGTACTTAAGTGTTCAATCACTCTCCACTCTCTAGCCATTTCAATTCCAACTCCATATCTGCACTGCATCATTTAAATGCTGAAGAAAAATTATTCTACATAAATGAAGCGACTTCCCTTATTTGTCAATTAATCCTTATCCATTTAAATTGCATCATATGAATGTATCTTGATCAAGGCTACACTTCTCAAGTAATATGGAAAAAGATAAATTGTCAATCAACAGGATATTGTCTCCTCTAAACCAAGCATTTCTTTCCTAATTGTCTTCTAATTTCTTAAATTATCTTGAAGCATCATAGAACTCTCTCAATTTTCAAGCTTAAGATATCTCACTTGGAGAGAAAATGACTATCAAATATGTGTTCTGTTAATAAAGGATACTCTTGTTCTATTATCTAACTGTTAAATAAGGGCAGATTAGTTTAACTTTATTTCAAATGTAAATTAATAGCCTAGAGTATGCAGATTTTCCTTGAAACATTTTAAATTATTTTTACAATGTTTTGGTATGGAAGGTTAATTTGTAAAAATAGAAGTACTTAAACTGTACAGGATTGATGATACTCTATATGCATGTAAAATGAGAATAATGCTTATTAATCCTTATATTTAAAATCTAAAATATTAAAAAATCTATAAATCTAAGTGAGATGTTTACGATAGAGTCAATGAAATAAATATTTATTTTTAACAAATTATAATTGAGGCAAACACTAACCAGGACTCTAAATATATATAAAAGTCCATTGATTCTTTAAAATATAGATGGTTCCTTGCCTTACAATCAATGTAATTTCTTGTCTATTATTCTGACCTATACCCAGACATTAATACAACATTTAAAGCTGCAATCTATTGTAAGACTAAATCTTTCTTTTTTAAAATTATCATCTATCTATCTATTTGTGTATCTATCTATCTATCTATCTATCTATCTATCTATCTATCTATCTGTCTATCTATCTGTCTATCTATTTGTCTATCTATCATCTATCTATCTATTTGTCTATCTATCTATCATCTATCTATCTATCTATCTAATCTATCTATCTATCTATCTATCTATCTATCTATCTATCTATTGTCTATCTATCATCTATCTAATCTATTTATATGGTGTGTATGCACGTGTATATGCAGTATGCACGTGTGCATGTGTTTGTGTAAATGAACATGTGTTTATAGATGTGAACAGATGCTAGGAGAGGGTATAGAATCTCCTCAAGCTGGAGTTAAAGGTGATTGCAAGTTGCCTGTGAGGTGTTCAGAGTTGAACTCTGATAAGAGTAACAAGTGCTATTATCTGGCTCTAAAACTCCATCATAGAACACAAATTTATTCACTGCTAACATTATGACTGTGTGACTACTCTCAGGTCAGTTTGTGAGATCATTATTATAATGTAAATTTAAATTTGGGATCAGATAAAGTGGTATTATAGGAGGGCTAGAATATAGTTTCTGTTTTCATTAAAAGTCAACAATCACATCAAAAACAATAATGGCAGAGAATATATGATTGATAAACTTGAATCCCAGAAACAAGTTGTTTTGGAAACATATTCTTTGATGTAAATTTCTTTCTATTGTGTCACTTGTCTTATTATGGTTGAAGATGATTTATATAATTTAAAAATTATCAAGTAGCTGGTAAAATTTTTCATTCAACTTATGAAGTAATATTAAATGATACAGTTGATAAAATGTAAGCTCTGTAGGCTTCACAGAGTTTGACAATGACCATGCTCTCTGTTACTGACAGTGCTTTTTATTTTACTTTAAAGAGTAATTTTAACATACAGTTAGTCACTAGTATGAGGACCTGACAATACTTTTTTTTTTTTACACTACAAAGATCCATTTGATGACAAAATATTTATGGAGTTTATTGAACTGTAACTTTCAGTTGTTTACCTACATTCAGTAAAATGACTGGCAGAGTCTAGGTTACTGACATTGTTGATCAGAGAAACAATACAAAGTTGAGAAGGACAAAGAACTTTTCCTTCACAGATCAGAATGGGAAATGATAATCAACATCGCTTCTTCTTAGTGATCAGGCATTGGGCTGTATTCTAAAATGATTTTTATTTAATCACTTAAATAATGTATAACAATTTTTTTTTTTTTTTTTTTTTTTTTTTTTTTTTTTTTTTTTTACATTTCACAAATAAAAGTGAATTTTATATGAAGACTCAGCTTATTTTATCTCCATAGCTAGCACAGGCAAAGCCCAATATTTAACTTCATTTTCTTATATTAAAGTAAGACAATTTTCACTGTCATGATATATATTTGCTAACAGTATTTTAAGTGGATAAAGGAAGGGAATATTTTAAACTAAAACTGGGTACTTTTACTTAATTCTAAAATGATATTGAAATATACAGAAGTAAAAATGTTATCTCAATTGAGACTAAGGGACAATGCTTTGTAGTAGTGACGGCACTAATTTGATCTTGGTAACCAAATAGAACATATTTTAAGATGATAATTAATAATTCTTTTTGTGGTCGATTAAAACCAGTATTTCTTGATGGGAAAGAAGACTCAACCAATTTACAAATCTTTTTTTCTGAGTTTGTAATCTTGTATTCATTCCTTAAATGCTTCATCTTTACTAATATTAGTTGTGGTGAAAACTGTGTTTGTTTTATGTGACCACTCTGCATTCGTGTTCACAAATATGTGTGTCTCTGTTGAACATAAAGGTGTGTGTGTGTGTGTGTGTGTCTGTGTGTTGGTTACTTGTATTCTCATTTACTTCTTAGTTATTTTATGTTTTTAGCTTAGTTGGATTTTTTGTTATTACTTTAGTTTATCTTTGTGCTATCTTTGCCATTCTAACACAGAAAAATCTAAGAGCGAGGATGGCCTTTTTCTCTTTTCTGATGTGGATATAGGAAGTTGTGTGATGTGATAAGGTAGAAATGTATATTATAAAAGGATATTTTCTAACTGAAGCATTTTGCAGAACTGCCACAGCCTTAGGGGAACATAAGTGGATAATGTTCCTAGTATGAGGAGATCTGGAGTCAGTAATACTTTGTTCCAGAAGAACACGGGGAGAGTTCAGTTTGATCAAGTTAAAGATGGTCACCTGTGTCTGAAATTGCTTCAGGCTAGCCATAAATAAATAGCAATCTAGACTAGTTAGACAGAGCTCTGACTTGTAACTAGTTTAGGACGTGCTCTAGCTGCCTCTTCATCTGATTTGTAGCAGGAATAATAGCATAGCTGAATTCTCAGGGTAGATCATATTCTGCAGTTGAATCAGGACAATGGTCCATCTGAGACTGCAGTGAACTGGGACCACAAATCACAGGGGAAGTTGACCCACTAAAATAGCATCAATATTAAGAAAAGTAGACAAGAAACTGGAATAAAATACTAGTCTGTGAGACATTTGAGCCTCCTGATATTGTTCAATCTGTGATAGAAAATATCCTCCAAATTTTTGTTTATCAGGGCCAGGCTCAGAAATCTAATAGAGCATCGTGCAAGTGATTTAGTCTAGAAGGCCCTGTTTTCCATGGCTTTTGCACAGAGAATTGAATTTATGGACTCTTCACGCAGCAGTGGCTATTACATGCAAGGTGCCAATGACTACTTGATTATCTCGGAAGGCCCTCAAAGCTAGTTGGGCATGAAATAGAGGACCTCTTCAAATGAAAAGGATCAGAATATTCAACACAGTTTATAAAGTGTGACAATTCTATTATGTAAGTTTGAACAGCAGCCACTGCTGGAAAAAAATACATGAGAATATCCAAAGGAAAAATAGCCTGGCAGAGTTTAGTGTCCATGACAAAATATAGGCTTCATTTCCAGCATGAGAAAAATGTTTTATTTTACACATGGATACTCATTCCTGAAAGCATAAATTGTGCTGCATAGACTGCAGGACAGTCTCCAATAACGCAAACTGTTATGCAATAGATAATCTTCATAATGGATGGCTTCAAACATAACATAAAATAATTTCTCCATGATTAGTTTCTAAAATTATTGATAATATCTAGACATCTTAAAATTAGACCCATGGTGACGTTTTTTTTTTTTTTTTTCATTTTTAATAAGAAACAGTCATGACAATGAAATAACAAAGGTAAGTCTGTTCTCTGTAGAGGGAACAAAGGCTGCCTTTGACTCTGAAATGATTTGAGGTAAATTCTCACTCACACCTCTCTATCATCTGCCCATACAAAGACTCTATGTGCTTTCCACATTCAAAAAGAAGTCTCATCAGTTATTTGGAATTCCATTACATTGGCTATTATTCTTTTGTCCTTAATTTCAATTAAAAAGGTTGTTTTTTATTTATAATGAATGGGCTTCTGAATATCACATTTGTATGCCAGACCATAATTCAATGCAATTGTACTTCCATTATCTTTGAAATCAATTTAGCTTTGTCTAACTTTATTAGCTCAATTATTTGGCTTTTACATACTCTGTCAATGTTTTATGTTGTTCTGTATTTGATTTTCAAATATGCTTGTGATGCAAGAAGATCTAGACCAACCTTGCATACTTCCTTCATTAGTTCTAGAATCTATTTCTGGAAGGGTTCTGGGCCTATGTGTTTGTTTGTTGACCTATAGGTATGGTCTTTCTATATATCACTGGCTGGTCTCTAACATTTTATGTAAACCAGCTTGGCCCTAGACTCAAAGATATTTACCTGCCTCTACCTCCAGAGTGCTGATATCAAAGCTGTGCAACATGATGTACACCTCTGGGACCTTTTAAAGGAGTACAGAATTGGGAGGAAAAGTACTGGCGGCAGGTATATTTATGCCAACTAGAGTGTTACTGATCCAAAGTTTTCTCCTCTGACAAAGAAAATGTTACTTGCATGTATCTGTATAAATACTCTTCTCAGGCACAGTTCTATGTTCAATAATCTACATCATTTTGGGTTGAATATTAGTTTGTACTGTTTTCTGCATCCAGTACTTCACAGTAATGTTAAAAAATTGCCTATTCAGTGCATATCTAGGTAGTTTCACAAACTTATATTTATTTTGCATTGTTTTGCAATTTTGTTGAAAGCAAAAATGGAAATATTTTCTATGTGAATAACAGAGACTTTCATTCTAAGTATGATTTTTCATGTATTTCACCCTTAATTGAAGAGTCAAAAAAAATAACCTGTATCTTCTGGTGGTCCGAAACATCTGTTTTTCCTCTCCACCTAGGAGTGGCTGTTTGTTGGACCATTCAAGTATATTTTCTTACTGTGGACTTCATCCGTAGAAATCAAACTGTTCTTTTATTGTTTCTATTAACTTTGCAGAGTTGTTACTGATATGTTGATTACACACCTGAATGAATGTTCTATTGCCTGAGAAACTGTTTTTAAGAAGAACTAACATGATCCTAATACCACAGGCAGAATGAAGTTTTTATACCACAAGACCCTGAAGTGATACTTTTGCAAAACTCCCTGGTTGCTTGTATTGTAATCTCGAGTTGGGTGTGATCACTAATACAGATTGTTGTCAACATCCTTAAGATTCACTGACTATCTAACTTTCATTAGTATAAGCTCCCTGTCTTTTATTCCCATTAAGATGCAATACAAACTACATAACCAGTTTTAAAAGTTATTTGGTACCTGAACAATCAGATTATAAGAATTTGTTTTGTTTGCTATGGGCTTTTTGGTGTCTTGGCTACTTACAAATCCAATTTTAAACAGCAATCTTTGTAGCAATTTGAAAAAATAAAATTGAAGTAGGCCAGTGTAAATACATTTTTTCCAAAGTCCAAAGCTGAGGTCCACTATGGGTAATGTGAAATGCTTCCCATATTGGCAAATTAAGCACTCTTTGTTGACCTCCTTTGAGATAGAAAGATTCGGTCCTTACAAAACAGAGATTGCTTGACCCATTTTAGGCAGGAGTATCAAAAACAAAGCAGTCAAGTGGGCTGTTCTCAAGCTCTTTGGGGAAGACTTTAAGGAACACATGAATAATTTATTTTGGTATTTTGTAAAGATTATTCCCAAGGCTAGGGAGCACTCTAAGGTACTTATTACAATTATTAAACTGGAAACACAGGTACTTGGATTCTAATTCTGAGAATCTACAAAAGCTCTTTTGATGGGAAGGACATCCTTACAGTTACATGGGCTCTGGTTTCTCCGTCTTCAAACAAGGCATTCTTCTTTCTCCTTAGGATGTTCAGGAATGCATGAAGTAACCTAAACTAAGGTACACTGGACTCCATAGCATAAAAGTCTCATATATCACTGTGGTAAGTTGTTACTTTTCTCCATAAAGTACTTCTACTATATTTGATCAATGTTTTAAGGATTTATCCACATCTTGCTTACTTTTAAACAAAACTTTTATTTTCTTAAAATTTTGATCATACTTCTTTTCTTTTTTTTTTTTTTTTTTTTTTTTTTTTTGGTTTTTCGAGACAGGGTTTCTCTCTGTAGCCCTGGGCTGTCCTGGAACTCACTCTGTAGACCAGGCTGGCCTCGAACTCAGAAGTCCACCTGCCTCTGCCTCCCAAGTGCTGGGATTAAAGGCGTGCGCCACCACCGCCCGGCTTTGATCATACTTCTTTCCTCTTCCATCTCCTCCTAGTTGTCCCAACTTCATGCTTTCATGTTTCCTAAGTACTTATGTCTCTCTCTCTCTCTCTCTCTCTCTCTCTCTCTCTCTCTCTCTCTCTTTCTCTCTTTCTCTCTCTCTCTCTCCCCCCCTCTCTGCCTCAAACAAAAAATGAAACTTTAAACACTGAAACATAAAATGAAACACAAAAGAAACAAACAAGCACAGACAGATAAATATTAATACCAAGCAAAACACACAAAAAATTGTGAAGTTCATTTGTGTTGGCTGAAAACTCCTGGGAAATGGGGGTTAGACTTGCTCTAGAATGTGGTTGGTACAGTCAATGATACTCCCTTCAAAAATAACCTGATTTCCCCTTCCCAACCTTATGTCAATTGCAAATAGCTTCTTGGTTAGGAGTGAGACTTGGTGTCTCCTTCCTCTTCTCAATAATTGGATTTTGTCTGCTTTGAAGCTTTTTGAGACTAAATAACATTGTATCCTTGGAGTCTTTCATTACTCCTGGCTCTCAATAATTGTTCCATGTCCTCTTCCACATAGATCCCTAAGTCTTCAGGGGAGATATTTGTAGGAGGAGCTAAGGTGGGAGGAGTCAGGAGAGGAAAAGGAAGAGGAGGAGTAAGGAAGAGAGGAGGAAAAGGTAGAGGAGGAGCTAGGAGACAGGATTGGAGAATGAGAGAGGGAGGAGATGGAGGCGGATATTCACGTGTCTATAGCAGTCAAAGGTAGTTGGTATATCTAGGTTGGGTATTGGGTTACACTTCTGAATGTATGGGTATCTTGTTACTGATCATTATCAAATATATAAGCCTTTGATTAATCTTTAAGCATTAGAGTCTCATTTTTCTACTGAGCCCATGTGGATAGCGGGATGGCCTGGGCAATGCCCAGACTTGCAGAGACAGCGTGGGAGATTAAGCCATCTCCCATGCTGATGTCTCATGGGTGGCAGGGCTGGTATTTCTAGTTGGCCTTTTCTAGCTGCAGCACACACATGGCCTCTGGCCAAGAAACATGGCGGCTGAGCTAGGCAGAGTCTCTGCAGCTTAGATTAGCTGCATGGCCGGCGGCTGTATTAAATAATTAACACAACAGATATTTGATAAAGATACCTCATTTAAGTTGAGTGTTTCCAAGTCTTTCATTCTCTGCCCATTTTCCTGTTATAAGTCTCCAGGTCAACTACTACATACACTAAGGAGAAACTTTCCTAATGAAGGCTGAGAGATGTACTGATCTATAGGTATAGCAGCATGTCATTTGGAGTCATGTTGTTGCTATATTTTTCATTAGGCCATTAACCTATCTAATGTCAGGTCGCTTTTGTAATGTTAGGACTGAACTGGACCTTAAATCCAATTTTAAAAAGTAAAAGTTTTAAAATTGTCTGTCATTCCCACAACATTTATGCCACAATTGCATTGGTTTATCTTGCAGGTATGTCTCTGTTATAGAGACTGTAGCTGGATGAAGTTTACCTTCCTCCTCCAGTTATGTGAAGAGTAACTTATAGCACCATGAATTATAGTCTGTAGTGGTGAAGCTTCTTGTTGGGAACCAGCTTGATTTCTCCAAGTTTAATGGTATAAGTTACTGGTGTCTTCAGCAATATGGTCCTACTATCAAGTTGCAGGTGGTAACTCACAGCCTTGACAATAAATAGCCAGCAATACCTAAAGAGCAAGAAGGCTAATGAACCTTTCAATGATTCAACAAGATGTAACCCATTCCTGGCATGAGAATTTTACTTGGTAATAGAAACTGTTTCGTAAGGACTCTACTTGAATTACTCTCATATATATTTTGCTAGATTTCAATGTGGCTTTTAAAAAAGGGCTTTAGTGTAACTTATCCGTCACTATAATCCTTTTTACCTTGTCTTCTGATCCTTTGCCCATTTCTGGTTTTTACTTTATCTTTTTATCTCACCATATTTTATTTCTTCTTCTTTGAAAGATTTTTATAGCTACCTAATTCCTATGGCTATTCAGACTGAAACATAAATGTCTAAAACTGAACCTAGCCCAGTTGTCATCAGAAAGGCTGGAAGCTGACGGGATAAAATATAAAGACCCATAGCCAAACATTAGGCAAGAGAGGGTCTCTCCCCTCAGAGCTCTGGGAACCACACTGAAGAGTGGAAGCAGGAACTGTAGGAGGTAGAGAAGTCAAGGATTCCAGGAAAGCATGACTCACAGAATCACCTAAGCAGGGCTCATCAAGGATCACAGAGATTGAAATGGCAATCATGGGAGCTTTCATGGGTCTGTATTAGTTTCTCTGCAAATATGCTATGGTTCCTAGCTTGGAGTTTCTGTGGGCACTTAACAATGGAATCAAGTAGTGTGTCTTTGACTCTCTGGCCTTTCCTTGGAACCCTTTTGCTCCAACCACATTGTCCTGCCCAGTCCTAACATGCGGGTTTGTGCCCAGTCTTACTCTTGTTTATTATGCTGTATGCAGTAGATGTCAGTGTGGTCCTGCTCTTTTCTGAAGGGAAATGGAGGAGGAATAAATTTGGGTAAAAGAAAGGTGAGAAGGGAATTGGGAGGAGTGGATAGAGGGGAATCTACAATGGGGATGTATTGTATGAATGAAGAATAAAAAAAGGAATAAGAAACATCCAATATTTGTCTTTTGGGGGTCTTCATTTATTTCACTTAGAATAATATTGTTTCTAAATACATCTATTTATCCACAAATTTAATACTTTCATGTTTCTAAATAGCTAAATATTACCCCATTATGTAAACATCAGTTGGTGAAAATCTAGGCTATAACAAATTTCTGGCAATTGTGAATAGAGAAGTAATGAACAAAGATTAACAAGTGTCTCTGTAGCAAGATATGGAATTATTTGGGAATATACTCAAAGTGATATAGTTGGATATTTTGTGAGAATGATTTTCAGCTTTTGAGCCCTACATTGATGTCTATAGTGTCTGTGAGGGTTACATTCCTATCAAAAATGAATAACTGTTTTTCTTTCCCTACATCCTTGCCACTAGGTTGTGCCATTTTTTCTGTGATATGGTTATTCTGAGGGATAAAATGAATCTCAAAATACTTGTGAACATTTATGTGTTGTTTTATTGTTTAACAACTCCCTGCTCAGTTTTGTAACACATTTGTCAATTGTTTTATTTGTTTTGGAGTCTTTCTCTGTGTCTCTCTGTTTCTTTCTGTCTCTCTGTCTCTCTTTCTCTCTCTCTCTCACTCATTCTTCCTATACTTTTGCTTGCAAACCCAACTAAGACCCTTAGAGGTGGAGATAAGAAGGCACAGAGTCAATGACACAGACTCTGGGAGTTAGGCAAGTGGCAAAAGCAGACTCATTTATGCAGGAACTGGGCAAACAATTATACCCCCATCCCAGCATCTCATGCATTAGCTCTCAAGTAACTAGATGTTGCACCATCTCTTTCTCATTGGCTCACTTCATTGCCTGATTCAGCATCAGCGGTCTCTAGCCATGCCTGCAGATCCTAGGTTGACTCATGGAGGAAGTATCAGCAGCGTATGGGCCAACATTGTGGCTGGGCCTGCTTGGCTAAGTTCCTCTTACACTATACTTTAGATACTGACACTTTACCAGATATATAGTTGATAGGAATCTTTATTTTTTGTTATTATTCTGTATGCAGTTACTTTGCTCAAATAATAGTGTCCTTTGCTTTATAGAATATTTCCCAGCTTTATGAGGTGGCATTTAATCGCTACCCTTAGTGCCTGTGCTACTGTTTTCCTGTTCAGGAAGTGACTACAAGGTTGTTGCCCACTTTCTCTTCTATAAGACTCAGGGTATCTTACCTTGAGGTCCTTGATCTATTTAAAATTGATTGCTTTAAAGAGTGAAAGATATTAATGCTTCTTCATTCTTCTGTATGTAGAAATCTAATTTGACCAACACCATTTGTCGAAGATGCCGGTTTTGAGTGTATAGTTTTGGTAGTATTGTCAAAATCAGATAGCTCTCAGAGTGAGGAGTTATATCTGGGCCTTCAATTGTATTTTATGGACAAATATGTCTGTATGCCTATGTTATGCTGTTCATATTACCATAGCTCTGTAAAATAGCTTGAAATCAGAGATGGTCAATTTCTAGTAGTTATTATTCAGGATCATTTATCTGTCTTGACATTTTTGAGTTTTCATATGAAGTTAAAGATTGTTTTTTCCTTTTCAATTTCTGAAAAGGATTGTGTTGGAATTTTAGTAGTGATTGCATTCGTTTTGCATTGTTAGATTTTTTCATAGTCATCTAATCATGTGGTTTTTTGTCTTTCAGTATGCTTATGTGGTGGATTGTTTTCATTGATTTACATATGTTGAATTATGACTACATTTCTGGGATGATGCCAGCTTGATCATGATAGACTTTTTTATGTGCTCTTGAATTTAGTTAGCAATTATTTTATTGTGATTATTTTGTATCTATGTTAGTAAGGGATATTGGTTGATATTTTGTTGTTGTTGAGTCTTTTTATAGTTTTAGCATTAGTGTAATAGAAGCTTAATAAAATGAATTATAAAATTTTCCTTCAGTTTTTAATTTTGTGTAATAATTTGACAACTATTGGAGTTACTTCTTCTTTGGAGGTCGAATAGAATTATGCACTGAGTTCATCTGGCCCTGGGACTTTCTTTGTTAAGAGAAATGTTCATTACTGTTTCTCTTTCATTAGGAGTTATGTCTGTTTAACTTGTTTTTGTGTGTTGTGTATATAAAGATACCTATTAATTTAGATTATTTTCCTCCAGTTTGGTGACATACAGATTTTAAAAGTATGACCCTTAGGATTTTCTGAATTTTCTTTGGTATCTATTATAATATCTCCTTTTCAATGTTTAGTTTTATTAACTCAGATATTTCCTTGTCTTTTTGGGGTGAGTGATAATTTGGCTAAAGGTTTGTTCATTTTCTCCAAGAACCAATTTTTAATTTCATTGATTCTTTGTATTACCTCAAAAAGGAAATAGAAGCAATAAATCAAAAAATGGAGGGAACCTCAAAATGGAAAACATAGGAAAGAGATCAGGAGCTACTGATGCAAACATCACTGACAGGATACCAATGATGGAAGAGAGAATCTTAGTTGTAGAAGATGCCATAGAAGATACTGAAACATTGGTCAAAGAAAATTAAACATAAAATGTTCCTAACCCCAAACATCCAGGATATTTAAAATTACAGATTTTAGTTCTGAGTTAGGTTTTTTTTTTCTCATTTACTTTCTTTGAATATATTTACTCTTCTTTTTCTTTATAGATTTGAAGTGTATCAACAAGTAATAAGTATGTGATCTCTCAAGATTTTGCTGTTGTTGTTGTTTTGTAGATATTTCCTATTATAAACTTGCTTTTTAGAACTCGTTCCACTGTATCTCATAGGTTTTTGTTTTTATTTTCATTCAATTCTAAAAGATTTTTATTATCCTCCTTGTTTCTTTCTTGACCCAACTTTCATTCAGTAGTGAGTTAGGCTTCAATCTGTTCATTTTGCATTTTCTATTGTTGATATACAATTTTAATTCATTATCTTCAGATAGAATGCAGGGTATTATTTTAATTTTATTATCACCACTGATACTTTCTTTGTTCTCCAATGTGTGATCAATTCTGAAGAAATTTCTCAGAACCATGAGGTGCTGAGAAATAGGTACATCCTTGAGTGTTTGGGTACAGCAGATGTTAATGACCAGCAGATGTTAGTTCCATGCAATTTTATAATGTCACATATGTCCATTGTTTCTAATGTTTATATATATCACATTTATATATATATATATATGGATGACTTGTCTACTTGGTGATAATAGGGTATTGAGGCTCATATGTGGTTTTTGTTGCAGTAGTGGTTCTTTTATGAATTTAGGAATCCATATGTTCGATGAATATATGTTGAGATTTGATATAGCCTCCTGGTTGATATTTCCTTAAAAGAAGATGTAATGCTTTTCTCTATTTTTTAATTAAATTTTTAAATTTGGTTTAAAGTATATTTTATTTGAAATTAAAATAGACCTCCCTACATCTAGGTCATACTTTCTGGAAATGCTGTTTCAATCTCCTTACCCTTAAGACAAAGCTGTCAATGATGTTTTTAATTTGCCAGAAAGATATTCAGTTTTCTAACCTAATAGGTTAGTCTGCATTTATAGATGGATAAATTAAGGCTATTAATACTGAGAATTATTAATGAGTAAAATCTATTCATTCTTGTTAATTTGTTTGTTGTGGGTTTTCCTTCCTTCCTTTGACAAATTGTTCTGGGATTATTTATTCCTTGTATTCTCTAGAGTGCAGTTAACCTTTAAAGTTTGTTTTGATTATGAAATTTTTTCTTTCTGTCAATTGTGATCGTAGTCTATCTTGTCATCTGTGGTCTCTCAGAACTTGTAGAACATCTTTCTAGGACTTCTGGATTTCAAAGTTTCCTTTGGATTATCAGATGTTATTTTAATAGACCTAATTTTATGTGACTTGAACATTTTCGTTGTAGATTAACTAATTTGTTTTTTCTCTATACATTTAGGGTCTCAGAGCTAACTTAAAAGGTAGTATTTATTAATATTTAGCTTCAATGTTTTCTCTTAAATGACAACCATATTTGTCATACAAATGTCATACAAAGAACATTTTTTTCTTCCTTTTGAGTCAGTTTGTCAGCTCCTACATGAAAATAGAGTATTTGACCCCATTCCTTCCTGTCTGCACCTCTACCTGCACACAAGACAGATCTGACGCCTGAGTCTATCCCAAGAGGTTTCTCTAACCAGAGACAGAGGTAAGACCCTGATCTCAATATTTATACCAGCTGAGACCCTTACGAAGCCCAGCAGATGTGATATATATGCAGTTCTGTCTGAGCCCATTGTCCTTCTGGTATGCACCTCAACCTGCACTTATGGCACTACTGAGATCTACCTGCCTCCAAAGAAACGTTCTCCAGTCAGAGACACCCAGCCTAGTTAACACCAGAGATAAAAGATGATGAAAGACAAGGGCAAGAACATAAGCAACAGAAGCCAATATAATTTGCCACCACGAGAGCACAGTTTTTTCTATCCCAGCAAACTCTAGATACCCTAATACACTTGAAGACCAAGATTCTGACCTGAAATCTTATCTCATGAAGATGATAGAGGCCTTTAAAGAGGTTAAAAATAACTTCTTAAAGAAATACAGGAATACACAGGCAAACAGGTGAAGAATTGAACAAAATATCAAATCCTCTAAAAAGAACATATTGCATACAAATGAAATACAAAGAAATTTTTTCTGTGAGTCAGTTGACATCCTCTAAAATAGAGTATTAATTCTTCTACTCTACTAGAGAAATGAGATCAGGAGCTACTGATGCAAACATCGCTGACAAGATACAAATGATGAAAGAGAGAATCTCAGTTGTAGAAGATGCCATAGAAGATACTGAAACATTGGTTAAAGAAAATTAAACATAAAATGTTCCCAACCCCAAACATCCAGGATATTTGGAACACAATGAAGTAAACAAACCTAAGAATAATAGGAATAGAAGAGGATTAAAATTCTGGGTTCAAAGAGCTAAAACTCACTTTGAACAAAATCATAGAATGAAACTTCCTAACCTAAAGAAAGAGATATCCAAAAAAAAAAAAAAAAAAAAAAAAAAAAAAAAGAAAGAAAGAAAGAGATATCCATAAATACACAAGAAGCCTATAGAACACCAAATAGACTAGACCAGAAAGAAAATGCTCTCTCAAAATAGTAATCAAGATACAAAATGTATAGAAAAAAAGAATAATTAAACGAGTATGAGCAAAAGGCCAAGTAACATATAAAGGCAAACCTATCAGAATTACATCAGACTTCTTAACAGAAATGATAAAAGCCAGAAGATCATGTATAGATGTCATGCAGACCCTAAGTGACTCCAGATGGCAGCCCAAGCTAATATACCCAGCAAACTCTCAGTCACCATAGATTGAGAAAACAAGATTTTCCATGACAAAACCAAATGTAAACAATATCTTTCTACTAATACAATCCTACAAAAGATACTAGTGGTAGAACTCCAACATAAGAAGGGTAACTACATTAAAAAAAAAAAAAAAAAAAACCACAGGAAATTAATCATCTCACAACAAACCCAAAGGAAGAGTATCACAAACACATAATACCACATTCAATAACAACAATGACAAAGGCTAATCATCTAGATACATAAAACAGGATTCATCATTAGGCTGCATATAAGAAGTACACCTCAGTAACAAAGACAGACACTACCTAAGAGTAGAGAGCTGGAAAAAAGTTTCAAGGTAAATGATCCCAAGAAACAAGTTGGAGTATTCATTTTAATATCCAATAAAATAGACTTTCAATCAAAAAAATCAAAACAGATAGGGAAAGACACTTCATACTCATCAAAGGAAAAGTCAACCAACTTGAAGTTTCAATTCGGAACATCTATGCCACAAATGCAAGGGCACTCACATTCACAAAAGACGCTTTACTAAAACTCAAAACACACATTGAATCTCAAACAATAATAGTGGGATACTTCAACGGCCCACTCTCACCAATGGACAAGTCATTAAAACAAACTAAGGAGAGACACAGAAAAACTAAGAGAAGTTATAAACCAAATGGATTTAACAGATACCTGCAGAACATTTCATTCTTAAACAAAAGAATATACCTTCTCAGGATCTTATTGGAAACATCTCCAAAATTAACCATATAATTGGGCAAAAAACAAGCCTCAATAGATACAAGAAGTTTGGAATAATCTCATGCATCCTATCAGATCCATGGACTAAAGCTGGACTTCAGTAAAAGCAAAAACAACAGAAATCCCTCATACTCATGGAAACTGGACAACTCTCTATTTAATGATAACTTGGTCAGGGAAGAGAAAAAGAAATTAACGACTTTCCAGACTTCATGAAAGTGAGGGCACAGCATACCCAAATTTATGTGACACAATGAAAGCAATTTAAAATGAAATTTTATAGCACTAAGTGCCTTCATTAGGAAATTGGAGAGATCCTGTACTAGCAACTTAATAGCACAACTGATAGCTCTAGAACAAAAAGAAGTAAACACATCCAAGAAGAGCAGAAGGAAGAAAATAGCCTAACTCAAGGCTGAAACCAACCAATTAGAAACAGAACAATATAAAAAATCAACAAAACCAAACTAATTAAAGAGCACAGAGGTAGTATCCATGCTAACAAAATCAGAAATGAAAAATCGAGACATAACAACAGAACCTGAAGAAATTAAAAAACAAAAATCAGATCTTACTACAAACATCTATACTCAACAAAACTGGAAAATCTAGATGAAATGAATGACTTTCTAGATAGATACTACATATTAAATTTAAATCAAGATCAGGTAAACTAGCTAAACCATCCCATAACCACTAAAGAAGTAGAAGCAGTCATTAATAATCTCTCAACCAAAAAAAGGCCAGGGCCATGTGGTTTCAGTGCAGAATTCTACCAGCCATTCAAGAGGAGCTAATACCAATACTCCTCAAACTATTCCACATACTCGAAACAAAAAGGTTCATTCTAGGAAATCACAATTCATTTGATATCTAAACCACACAAAGACCCAACAAAAAAGAACTTCAGACCAATTTACTTTATGCATATTTATGCAAAAATACTCAATAAAATTCTTGTGAATCCAATCCAAGAAAAAAATCAAAATCCTCATTCATCGTGATAAGAAAGGCTTCTTCCCAGAGATGCAAGGTTGCTTCAATATATGAAAATCTATTAACATAATCTACTACATAAAGAAGCTCAAAGAAAAAGATCACATGATCAACTCATTAGATATTAAGATAAGCCTTTGACAAAATACAACACTCCTTCATGCTAAAAGTCTTGGAGAGATCAGGAATTCATGGCACATACCTAAACCATAATAAAAACAATAGCAAATGAACAGCCAACTATTTTAATTTTCAAATTAAATGGAGAAAAATTAGAAGCAAACCCACTAAAATCTGGTAGAAATAAAAAAGGCTGCCACTCTTTTTCCCTATCTAGTTAACATAGTACTTGAAGTTTTAGCTAGCGCAATTAGACAACAAAAGGAGATGAAGTAAATACCATTTGAAAAGGAAGAAGTCAAGGTATAATTATTTGTGGATGATATAATATACATAAGACACCCCAAAAATTTTATCAGAGAATTACATCTGCTAAACAAATTCAGCAAAGTGGCTGGATATAAAATTAACTCTATCAAATCAGTAGCCTTTCTTTATACAAACAATAAACAGGCTAAGAAAGAAATTAGGGAAACAACACCCTTCACAGTAGCCACAAATAATATAAATAAACCCCAACACCTATAGACACTTGATTTTTGACAAAGGAGCAAAAACCATACAGTGTAGAAAAGATAAAAAACCTTAGCCTATTATAGTTGCTGTTGAGGATGTGGAGAAAGAGGCTCACTCCTTCATTGCTGGTGCAACTGCAAACTAATACAACCATTCTTGAAATCAATCTGGTAGTTCCTCAAAAAGTTAGAAATAGTCTATCTGAAGACCCAGCTACATCACTCCTGGGAATATATCATGTCACAAGGTCATGTGTTCCATTATGTTCATAGTGGCCCTATTTGTGACAGCCAGAAGCTGTAAACAACCCAGAAAAATGTGGTTCATTTACATAATAGAATACTATTCAGCTATTTAGAATGAGGACATCATGAGTTTTACAGGCAAATGGATGGAACTAGTAAATATTCTGAGTGAGATGACTCAGGCCCAAAAGGACGTACATAGTATGTATTCAATTATAAGTGGATATTAGCCATAAAGTATAGGATAACCACATTAAAATCCAAGGATCCAAAGAAACCAAATAACAAGGAGTGCCTAAGTGAGAAAAGGTGTCTTTGATTCCCTTCCTGCCATGATATACTGGGCTAGGCTGTGAATTTCAACATAGGCCAAAAAACCTAGTGCAGGTCATATATCTCCTCTGACACATACCAGATTTCTAATTCCGATGAACTTGATTGGCCACATAAGGAAGGACTCAGAGGACTGACATAGGGTTGGCAAAGTGAGGTCATACTCACACCTCCTAAAAATTTTACATTCACCAAATAGCTATCACACTTCACAATGGAACTGTGCATAAATAACACACCACACCCAAATGTGTATATAATACAGAGTTCCAAGTAAATCACCCAGCATCCAAAAACACCCTTAATTATTTAACCCTTGGCTTTGATCTTTGCTCCTTTAATTCCTAACAGCTGGGTCCATGTCATGTAGAATTTATGTTCAGAATCTCATTGTTTTCCAATCCCAAGTGACATAACTGTGTGTTGGAAATAAATACTTCCAACTACTGAAACATCCTGAGCTAAGAGGATTTAAGTCCTATAAATGCAGCAGTTTATTAAGGTTAGATCCCCCATCTAGCAGATTGATACCTGTTTATCACTTTAGTTCTGTATTGAAGCCATGACCACAGCTTTTCTCTGTTACATTTCTTCTAAGCACATTTATTTCTCCCCATTTCCTACCATCTTTCCTTGTTTGGACTATGACATGGTGGTACAATCTAGTCTCCCTGCTTTCACTCTGGGGTTTACTACATTCTCCCCATGTCATTTGATGTTTTTCCCTTTGCTCTAAGGATACATGACAGAGACATAATGGTTGCCACAATGTCTTATATGCCCTGGGTTCTGAAGCTCAGCCATAACTACCACTATTCCTTTTGGCACAGTTCAAGCCCTCTAGGTTGAACTCAGTCCTTTTTGAATCTTTAGAGGGGATGTTGCACTTCTTAAATGTCTTTTCTTCTCTGCATCTCCATCATTACAGTTAATCTTTGTTCATTTTTTCCCATTTCATCACAAATAGCATTTTAGCAATGAAACTCCACTTGTGTTTCCCTTCCATCACACATAGATAAACAGTATATGGTTAATTGCTACTGTACTCTTTCTTTGTTGTAGTTCTTATCACTCTTATCTCTTAGTGGTTAGTTTTTAAAATGAGTAATTAAACACTAATTGCAAATTTAAAAGGATTTAGATTCTCTTTCACATTCACACAGCATCCTTTGTTGCATTGATCATTGCCCTGACAGCTGTACTCTTTCTGACCCCTTGCAGCTCTCCTCTTTCTCTGGGTTGTCTATACCTGTAGAATACAGCTTGGAAGAGACAAGACTGAATCTGTTTCCATTGTCAAGTTTCAGAATGTTGTCATAATTCTACTATGAGGAATTAATGCATGAGGCAGAAAGAGTGCTTACTTGTAACTTGCCTATCTGATTGGTTCCTGAACTAGCAAAACCATAGCTGATGAGCTGCATGCTGGAAGCCAGTGAAGAAACTAAAACTGATTGGGACATTTGCCTGCTAGGCTTTGACTGACTAGAAATACATTACCTAGAGGTGGACTTATTGTGGAGAAGTTTGCAATTGCCTTGACAGACTCCAGAACGAAGGAAGTGTTAATGCACTAAATCCAGCCACGGTACCAAAAGGAACTAATATTGTGTGTAACTATCATGGGAACATTGAAGTGAAACAGTTTGGAACCTCAGCATCTGGATTTATGTCCCATGGAACTGACAGCAGAGTCATGTCTACACTTGGCATCATGGTGACTTAACTGTGATTGTCAAAAGATAATCTACTAAACAAGTCAAAGTCATTTGCTAGAATATATGCTGAGTTAGGAACTGTGTGAACATTCTTCTGAGAGTTTTACTCATTGCAAAGAGTGTCTCAGCTGTTATCCTTCTGTGTTTGTGATCTACTTTATATAAAGAAAGCATTTTTGCCTGTATCAAATCATTTTTATTATTTTATTTTCCTGGGTTACATTATGTCATTCATATGTATATATATGTATAGAATGTACATTGAAGATTACCTTGTCTCCATCTACTCTCTTTCTCCTTTCCCTAATTTGTTAGTTCCATAAGGAGTTTATAAAAATGAACAAAACACAGTAAGATGAACTAGTGAGTAGAAGTTACTCTCAGCAATCTCAACGTATCACCTTAAGAAATGGCTTAAAACATAGTTCATCTACTAAAATTTTGCATTTGTTTTGGCCACTGAAGAATTTTAAATGAGCTAACAGAAGAGGAAACGCTGTAAATATTTCAGCAACACAAAAAACCTTTCTAAATGTTACTAGTATAATGCAAAGGCAGAAGAAAAAAATTTCTTGAATGTCAATTATATGTCTCAGACTCTAATGATTTCTGTAGCTTTCCTTTTCGTGTTGTTTTAGTCTTTAATGTATTTTGAAGGAATATATGACTGTTTCCAATTCACTCTTGAAGCAAAGCAATCCCAATGAGTAATGATGAATGTACCTGGCATTTGAAAGCAAGTTCATCATCTAACAAAATCTGTGTTCTGAAAAATTTCCCAAAGGTATTAAAAATTTTGCAAGGTTTCTTCAAGTTCTAAAATTCTAAAAATATATTTAAATCACAGCATTAGCCATCTTCCTTCTAGCAAAACTTCAACATGGCTAAATGCCACTCTACACATATTCCTTCCCTGCTCCTGGAAACTTAAAGTGGATTGAGAACATCATACAGAAGTTGAAGTTATTACAACTTCATGCTTACAAATCTCATGTGATTGCTGCCTGACAAAGCAAACTTGCTTTAGATTTAAACTTGGTAATGTTACTTTGCTACTAAACTTTTTCTCATCTACTCCTCTTCCCTCCAAACTCTGAACCTTGTCTCCTCTTGATGCTCAGCTTCTTAATAAATTTTTCATTCATGGAGAATTTAAGATAAATCAAGATCATTTGTCTGCATTTATATGTGATCCAGTAGGTCTGATGATATTTTATTTGTTTTTTCCTATGTCGCAATGGACTACCATAGACTAATGGTGCCACTACCATCTCTGCTTCTGATGTAAATCCCTTATCAACTAACAGACTTCCTTCCTTAAATGTTTCATTGATTTTCCATTACTATCTGGAGTTAAAATGTACTAGAACATTATAAGGAATATATACACGTGTATATAGAAACATAGACATACATGTACTTGTGTGTATTGATTCTTTACTGTGTAGTAACAGAAGGGAATGTATTGATAGGTAGACATCTATTTCTCATGGCTCTAGAGTCTCTTGATCTTCAGAATTTGTTTTCCTTTGAGGTTATTATTTTCAAACTAGATCTTTGAAAATGTGAGAACCAAACAACACACACTGAAACAGGTGAAACATTTTCTTGACCCTGAGCAATGTGACATGTCTTTGTTTTGTTTATCTCACAGCAAGAACTATTCACAGGCAGCATCTAAATCTATAAACTTAGCTATTTTTCCATTTTCTTCCTGGAATTTCATAACACAGGGATGCTACTTGAGTGGAATTAGGAACAGCTCTGTTACAGACTATGATTTGCTCTATTTCTGGATGAACAAAAGTGTTGATGCATCGGTAATAATCTTGTGGGCAACATTCTCATAACGAGCTAATGTTATCCTTTAGATTTCCTTTTGAGGTACGTCCTGACTCTTGCTTGGGGATATTGCTCTTCAGTCATTTACTACTATACGGGATAATCTTTAAAAAACAGTTAATGTGTAAATGATAAATAAAGCAATGAAAATATAGTCCATTAAGTGGACCATATATACATAGCCGATACTTATTTTTCACAAATACATGTATGTGTATATAAGGTAATTAGATCATAAATTTACCTCATAAACATTTTGCTATAACTGAGACATAACAGAAAAAGAATTTCATGTAGTAATATTATTTCATTAGATTACATTCTGTGTTTTCTTCAAGTAAGACATCAAAGTCACTGTCATGCTGTCAATACAATAAGAATTGACTTTTGCAGACTTTTAACAGATCTTAATTTGTAATCCCCATCTTATGTAACCTTGATAGAGTTGACTACCTATCCTTAAAGTTTGCTCTTTAGTTGCCATCTTGGATACTAGTTGGTTTCTGGCATCTTTTCTCCTGATAAGTTTTGTACACACTGGTGTGTGAATACTCTCTGGCTCATGCAGGTGTATCAAGGGATTAAATATTAATAATATTAAGGGATTCATTTTCTACATATTGTGTCTGAGGAGATGAGTTCATGATGGTTCTCCTTTACTTTGTTCCTTTACACAGTCACTTGTATCTTGCTTTATGAAAATAAGTTTATATGTTCACAGAGCTCATGATGGTCCAATACCCTAAAGTACCACAGAGCTGTACAGATACTATTCTGGTGTTGAGGACACAGAAGGCTCTAAGTAACTAAGCAATGGTTTTGCCAATAAAGACAAGGTCTCACCAATTTTTACTTTCAACAAAGGTGATGGAAATATAATGAGTTGTTCTGTAGAATCTTATTAGATTCAGAAACTATCTACCATGACAGAGTTTGGAGGATTGAAAATCAGTCTTAACTCTCTATTGGCTTATGACCTCTCTATAAACATATAGATAACTCTATACTAGTGTTATACTTCTATCCAGATGTTAAGATGCAACAACAACAACAACAACAATAATAATGAATCAATAACATACATAATTTACATTCCAGGTAATTTATCTTGTTTCTTTGTTAACTCTTCATTCTCGTAGCTACTGTTACTTCTCCCTTTTTGAACTAAGCAAACTGCTCTCATCTGTCTAGGATGCAATTTCTCAGGGAGCCACAAGATGTCATTCTCTCCAGCCTTCTGGTTTCTCTCACCATTCTCTAAGCTTGTTACTTGCTTAGAACTCCCCATTCTGCCATAGTACCCATCCATATGATTTAGAACACTTAATACAATAATGCACTGACTGCCATGAGATATATTTGGTTTCATTTTATTATCTTATCTCACTTCAACTAAGACAATAAACATTTGAAGATAGGCATGGTAGTAGATAGGCAGCCCCCATTTTTTTTTTGAGAAGCCCCGCCCCAACACACACACACTCCATATAAAAGGGACTTCCACTTTCACTTTCTAATAACATTCCTCCTGTTTCTGTATTTTATCTCTTTTCTCATTTTTAAAAATTCTTTATCTTCTGATATTAGGAACCTGAAAGAGCAAGTAGAAGTATGTATCTTGTCGGTCTCTCTCATATAGTCTTTACTGGTTTTACTAGCCATAGATTTTATAGGAAAAAGGATCACATTTCCTGATGGAATTGTCTTTGCAGTTAAGGAAATCTGAGTGTCTCAGCTAAATTGGATTTCTTTAGCTCCGTGTCCAGCTTGTTACAAGATGCTGGTCATGGTAGTGGTGGTGAACGTTCTCTTTTGTTTGGATTTTACTAGCAATGCTGCTTCAGATTATGCACTGACCATCATGTGATAATTTAAAATATTTGACCTTTATAATATTTTACTTTATACTTGAATACTTAAATTCACCAGGAAAACTTAGTAGTCTGATGGCCAGCTGCATAGTGTAATTCTTGAAAATACTATTCTACAGGAAGGAATGGAGAAGGTGAGGATACTGCAATTTCTATTTTATGTCAGTGGTAAAAGCAGCTAACACATACTATCACTTGCACTGTGCTTTATTAATTAAATATGAGTATTTGAGTTTGTTACATAATTTTCTTCTTTCTACTTTTTTCAACATTCTACTGTCACTGTCACTCAAGCAGGGTACTGTGCTGAAGTTTCAGAATGTGTGACTGGATAATTATGGTACTCAGTGTCGTCCCACATGTCAATAAACAGCCACATAATGTAACAATGCGACATCCAACAGAGATTTTGTCCTGGCTTAATCAAGGAGCATTTGACTAAAATCAGTACTGATTTATTCTGATGAACAGCTTGCATTGTTTAGAATTTGAAGTATTTTTCAATCTGTAATTTATTCAAAATTTGTAAATTTATTGAATATCTATTACCATATGCCAATCATGTTGAGAGTTTAAAATTGACAATGATATCAAATTGCAGTAGAGGGGAAAAGAAAGAATATTTGTGATTGCCAGAAGAGCACTGAAAATATTATTTTAGTCAAAAAGAAAAAAGAAAAATAAGAAAGCAAGCTATATTCTTTCTTCTTAGACAAAATTCATTAATGTCCAGATCTATAAAATCTTGAGTCTCTATTAGAAACCTCAAGTGCTTTGATGGAGTCATTTCCTTAAATACCTGTCCCACCTATTAAGATATAAGATTGTTGAATGTAGGCACCACTATTGAACATTAAATAAAATGTCATAAAGTGATTTTAAAATTTATAATTTATCATCTACCAATTTCAGCATTGTCATTAAGTTTAGAGGTATATCTCATTTATTTATATACTTATTTGTTGAGTCATGTATTTACTAAGAACCTATTACTGTATTATGTACTAGAAATAGTGACAAGGAAATGGACTTGCCCATCTTTCCATGAGTTTGTAATATTTGAGAGAAAATCTTCATTAGATAAATTATCAAATAAGAGGCTCAGATTTAAAATTTATAAAAATTATGATGACAATATTTCTGCTCAGTAAGTAAAACCACTTGATGCTAAAGTGTCAATCTGAGTTTGAAGCCTGGAGCTCATATGAGGAAAGGAACCAACTGACTCTTGCAAGGCTGTCTTCTGACCTCTACATGCTTGCCTTGGCATGTGTATACCTCCACCCACCCCCAAAACAAATAAATGTAAACATAGTAAGTCAAAATATAGAATATGTAAGGGTATTTATTGAGGAATGTTTTAATTATTACAATGTATTATAATAATCTTGGCACTGACAAGCATTTGACATATGTTGTTTAACTTATATATATCACAAAAGAAATAAATGTTTATTATTAACATAATCCTTTGACAAAAATATACATTCATAAAATTTGGTAAGTATCAAGTGTTTAGGAAATAACTATTAGTCTCATATTGTTAGAGAAAATAATTTGCTTTCACTATATTGTATTTTCAGATATAGTAATGCTATTTTAATGGTAATTCTTGTATGTACCAGTAAGCAATTTTCAAGTGTACATATATTCAACATTAATTTTTCTCTTCTTCAGGGCAAACATTTTACATGGACAGAAAGGCTGTGTGTCAGAATTTTATCCCTTCTTTGTCATGATAATCATGTACCTGTTAATACCACATTAGGAATCAAGTCTATCCATCTTGAGGCTTTCTTTCACAGGGACTTCTACTTATGGTTTTAATGAAATTCCAATCACCTTGTGTAGTGACACTCTATGTTGATCACCACTGTCCAAACATTGCTCTTCTTGTATGTTTGTTTATAGTAATTAGTCTGATTTGATTCAATGTAGGGAAAAATAACAAACATATGCAAATTAAATCTAGAAGGAATAGAATTAAGATTAGTGTTCATGATCCTGGGTTGCCTATTGAGGGATAGCTTCTAGCAAGCTGAAAAACATAGAGGATCAACCTACATCATCCTCACTTGAGCACCTGATTTTCCCAAGCATACATAATAATTTCTTGTTTGTATCATAATTTGTAACCATATCAGATTCATAGCTGTTTCACCACCTCTACCAAATGAATGAACATCTGTATGTTTCTCAAGTGTAATGTTACTATGCATTTTGATAAATCACAATATTATGTGGTCACAACAGTCATGGTAGAACATTTTCCAGAACCTCTAATGATTTCCACATGTCTGATTATAGTAGCAATCTTCCCCCAGTATTCAACCCTCTGAGTAGCAATCAACTTTGTGCAACTATAGTTTTTCCTTTTCTAGAATAATAGGGTATACACATTATGTTTCATTCCCTTTGATAAATGTTCAAGTATGAGACTTGTGACTTGAAATAGGTACAGATATTCCGTCATAAGAAACTGTCCAAAGATTTTCATTTTTCTTTCTAATCTATGTAAATTACTGGGTCGTGGGTGTCATTTTAAAAAACGTATCAGGAAAAACTAAGGTAGTAGATTAAAAAAATATTTTTGTTATTTACAGTTAAATTGGTTAAAGTTGTAAGTAGATTCATTCTTCAAAAACTAAAGAAAACACATGTAAATTATGGTTTAATTCAACATATTGTTTTACTGTTAATTTCTGATATTTGACTGTTTCATTACTTGTAATCCTCTGACGAACCCAATTTCCCCTTGTTATTGTACCCTTAAAATCTATCAAAAATATAATCAAAGCTGGAAATAAAAACCTGGGGAAAATGGTCATAGGAAAATAACATAATGTATTCTGTGCATATCTATTAGGGTTTCAGATTTTCCAGCCATCTTGAAGTAATCTGCAAGGTACAGGTTTAGGAACCAGTGAAGTAGTTTGGATGACATGATGGAAAACATTGGTCCTACCCTTCAGAGGTCTAGAACAACTAGGATGTAGCAGTTGATTTCCAAGTACACAGATTCTCAAATCTCACTTACTGTTAGTAAATAAAGATGCACCTAAACATATGTGTGTTGTATGCACATGTATTTTTTAATGCAATGCTTTCTCTATTTAATATTTTGCAGTTTCCTATATATTATTTTCAAGCTGTGGATGAAGTCCTTAGGGAGTCACTTTGTCTCCAGGTTGTGAAGTCAGTATCACACATATTTGAAGAGGTGCTGAAAGATAGAAGCTTAAAATAAAAGAAGATGGGTATTGAACTAGTTTCTTCCTATTTTTGTGACTTAAGCATGTTCATAAGCCTTCATAACATTTCTGAAGAACTGACACATAGTGTGAGATTAAAAGAAATTGTTGATTTTGTTCCTTAGAAAAGGAAAAAAAATCCCCTAAATCAAATGGCAAGGTTCCCTTTGTGAAACTTCAAGAGGCAATGGATTCCACTACTAATCTCAAATGAAGTAAGCTTTATCACTTTTTTTCTTCTTTAATGACAATTGGCACAGTGCCGATTCTTGCAGGTGCACAGTAGGTATTTGCAGTAACTAAAGTCAGATCAGTTCTATGAACCTGGGCTTTGAGAGTTGCAATGAATTTGAGTCAGAGCAACAAAAGGTTAACTAACAAGCTTTGTGATTTTTTGATGTGTGACTCTATTTCCAGGCTGTAGTTCTCTCCTGTAAAAATAGAGCACTGATAAGATCCTCATAAGGATAAATAAGATAATATTTAGTTGTGAAGTCTATTGCTAATTATTTAATATAGGTATTTATAATCTTAATATCATTGTAGTTTATGCTATTAGTCTTAGACTATGAGATTCACAAGAATCAATAGCCACTCCATTTGTATTTGCCTAGCAATTTGTTCAACCTTTGTAGAAGGTTGTCCCCTTTGTGTTAAAGGGACTAACATGTAAAATTCTCTTCTCTGGTCTCATTCTCCAGCTGAATGTTTGATTCTCTTGTTTATCAGTTTTTTTCAAATCCCTTTATCTATTCTTGACTCTCCATACTTCATTTTCCTTGTCTGAACTGCCGCGCTCCCCTGCTTTTGTGGCATGTCTGCTTTATTGAAGCAGATGCTGAAACATCATTCATGATGTCATGATGTCATCCAGTAGCACTCCTGTCACATTACCTGAACTAAAGCCTAGCTTTCTCCACTGAGCACAGCTTGAAAACTTTGTCATCTCTGTTGCTTCACTTCTCCATCAGTCTGCAAAGCTGAGGGCCTGGCTTAACTCCCTTGGCGAGGTATTAATCAACCAGTCACCAAAATATAGGCTTGAAATATTGCATTTATCATACATCATACCTACATAAAGATAGTAATGATTGTATTTGTAAAATGTTCTGGGAAGCTACTTTGGCATAGTTCCATGCAGTAGTTCCAAAATTTTCAAATCTAAAGGCTGGACTGATGCTCAGTGCTTTAGAGTAAACACTGTTCTTGTCAAAGGACCTCAGTTCGGTCTGCAGCATCCAGTTATGGCACATCACAGCTGTATCTAACTCCAGCTCCAGGGAATCTGATGTCATCTTCTAGCCTTAACGTGCCCTTGCACCTACTTATCTCTACACATAATTAAAAACAGATATATTAAGTAAAAGTTTAAATTTTTCAAAACTAATGCTCATTTTATTAGACAATCATTTTAAATCAACATATGGTTGCATGTACAAGTTATCAGAAATACTTCTATTTATAATCGTGAAATAGAATATATGCTAACTAAAAAATTCTAAAAATCATGCATTGGTCCTCTGTGATATACAAGCAAATGTAAAACTAACTTGAAATACAACATGGCATTTGAATAGAAATTTATTTACTATGAATAAGTAAGAAAATAATGAAAGCTACAAGAAATTCTTCATAATACATATATTGGTTTAAGAAAGATAAAAGTGAGAAATACCAGAAGCTGTCCCTACAAAACTGTGGAATTGGAGGATAATAAATAATAGTAGTATACAAAAAAGACAGATTATGTTCCTTTGGTTACACACCAGAAGATAGAAATAAACACATAACTTTTTGTCATAGGCTTAAATGGTAGAAGTAGACTATGGATGTGAAGAAAATAAAGAGAGTATTACAAACAACATAGACTCTAGACAAGATGACTTCCAATTAATCCTCATGTTTAATCATAAGACCAGGCTTCTACCAAAGAATTACAGAACTCAAATCAGTACTTTTATGTGTTAAAAAATATGGCAAGTTGCTCCAACAAAGATGTGAGCAAAGTGGTTTAACACGGTAGGTTTTACTTCTTATGCTTTAGTGTAGAGATGAGCATCCCAGGGTAAATCTTAAGGCTCAGCAAAGGATGTGCCACTGTGGTACAGTGGGGGCATTAGTTCCCAGCACTAGCAAGTAGGGAAAAGAAGACCATAGAAAGAGATCTGTCATGAAGGTGCTGATACAGAAGCTGCATGCAGCTTTTACTGTTTCTGATGTCACTAACGTGGACTTTGACACATGATTGCCAAGATTGGGAAGGAGCCACTAGACTAATTAAGCCAAGAAGAATCAGAAATGTCTGCTAAAAGCCTACCTACATATCCACACTGAGGAAATGATTCAATTTCTGTAAGTTACAAAGGTTTTAGAGGTTAGATGAAAACTGGAGAGGAGACCAACAACAGTAGCATGGGCACTCTGGAGTGTGTAGGTTAAACTTGGCATAGAGTCAGAATGGAAAACAGGCACAAAAGTCTCTACATATGGTCTTCTAAAAAAAAACAGTTGTTCAGTTGTTCATGGAATATTATTTTTTTATATCTCTTGTATTCAGTTTGCAACTACTTCATTGAGAATTTTTGTATGTATATTCATGAGGGATACTGGACTATAACTTATATATTTTTGTTGGGTTTATACTTGATTTCACTATTTCAATATTATTTGCTTTGTGAAGGAGCTTATTGTGGTTCTGAATTTTTTTAAACATAACTCAAAAAGTATTGCTTGTTTGAAGGCTCTATAGAATTCTTGTATAAGTATATCTGACCCTTGGTATTTTGCTTGTTTGTTTCTTTTCATTTTATTCTGTTTGAATGCTTTTTAAATTTTTTTGATTTGCTGAAAATAAAAATAAAAAAAAATTTAAAAAAAAAAAAGAAAAAAACAGGTAAAATCGGTAATTCAACTAATTAGTCACATTTTTATTTTTAGTAAACCTTCATCACTTTTAAAAATGCATTTTGCAAAACTTTACTGTATAAATTTTTGAAGTAGATATTTAAATACTATGTAACTATTATTATTTTATAAATGATGTTTAATTTTAATGATGTTGCTAATATTTTAATGCTGTTTATCATTTGTACCTGCCTGCTGAGTGCACAGTGAACTTCTCAACGAATGTTTGAATTTAAATAACAACATTTTCAATTAAAAAAAAAAAAAAAGAAATGTAAATGAATAAAATGTTTAATTAAAAAAAAAACTCATTGTTTGAATAATTTAAAAATATGTATACATATTTAGTTAAATCATCTTTACTAAATAATTTTAATGAGATCTATACATTTTAGGTCCCTGCTAATTTATTACAATCTATTGTTAATCAATTAGTAGACCTTCCATTTCTTTTTTATGTATTTGTAATTAATGTTTAGCCTTTTGGTCATGGCCCTACCTCACAAAGACACCTGTTTAAATTGAATTATATAGTTGAAAATGCTGCAATATTAAATTAGTTTCCTTCAAAGAAGTGGGTATGCAAGTTTTAATTGTGTCCAAAACCTATCATAATTGTGTGCATTAAATCATGATTTGTCTCAAAATCATTGTTAAATTAACTCCTTTGGAATTATTGGCTAACATGTTTCATATCCACTTCAAATGGATTAATCATACAAATTGATATTCCATGTTCATACACACTCTTACATTTAAAAATATCTTTAATTAGCACATGAACAGAAGAAATATCTTTCCATTTCTGTATTTGTGAGCTTATCTCTTTATAACTGTAGCAAATACAGGAGTTTATTTATCAAGTAAGATTTTTTTCTAAAATATGATTACTGTTAAATTTCATGATACTTGATTTACTATTCTCATCCTTGAAAAGACATCATTTGTCATTTCAAATAGACATTAAGAACAAGACTGATCATCTTATAACATTTCAATTTATTAAGTTTTACATGATTATTAACTGAAATGATCTCCATTAGAAATAAAAAAAAATTTAAGGATCACTGTAGACTGAATTATTTATTAAGCCCTTATTATCTTTTCACTGTTTAAGAAATGTATCAACCACTCAACAGGGTACATTAATCATGGCTATCACTGGTAACAATTTTTAGTTAGTTTGTGAAGTCTTTAACTAAAGCTACTGGTGGTTCTAAAACCTCCTCAGTGATTCACCATAGATTAGCCATACATTTGTTGAATAATTAGAAAATATTAGAGCGAGTTTTATATAATCTATATACATAGGTTATAAAAGTTATTATCTACTTCATAATCATGGTTAGTGTTTCAGTTTATGTCCTATAAGAATTAGATATGAAAACAGTATTATACAGTCAGAAAATGTGCTAGAAAAATAACTGTGAAGCATAAGGGGGAAGGACAAACTACAAGGACTGTCATCTTAGAGCAAGGTGTATGGGAAGTGTCAGAGGGAGGAAAAGGAGGTTGCGGTATTACAGTTCTATTTGCATTAAATACACAAAAACACAAAAACAAGCAAACCAACAAGACATGAACTGCCAATCACACACAATGGTTCTTATAGCCTTCAATAAGGGAAGCTAAGAAAAAATTCTAAGAAAGTACATGGGACTACAGATATGAAAGGTCCGTGGGAAATCCCTACTGAAACCATCTGCAGGTGTAGTCCTTTGACAATCTGCATGACTGTGGTTGTGCCTTGTTTATGATCTGTGAATGACAGGAACCATTGCCAATTGTTCATGACACCAGCATATCTGATGGCATGTGGTATATAAGAAAGCAGATAGACAACTGAGGCCAGGAATGTGAAGTAACACAGGAGATAATCCAGCAGCCCATCCCAATGACTCACACCGTACTGTTTCTGAAAGTGGTAATTTCTCTATGACCTTTAAAAATAATATTAAATTGTAAATCTTCAAGCACAACTTTATTTCTATTTTATTTCATTCTCTATGGCTTTGATTCTTTTTTCAGCATTGTTCACTAGCTAAGATGGGGAAGGTCCACAGAGTTCTCTTTTTAGTTAGAGTATCAAAGAATTCAACTTTACATACATAATGGAATATTCTTCAATCTTAAATGAAAACTGTGTTATGTTATTAAACATGTTTATATACAAAGTATATAAAACTAAAGGGTGTTATGCAATGGAAAGTAAGTCAGGCATAGAAACAAGAATACTATATCATTTCATTCATATGAAATATGTTTCTAAAATCTCAGATGAAAATGATAAAAATACAGATTAATGGTTAACCAGTATTTAGATAGAGAATGGTGTAGAAACATAACTCAAAAGACATAAAGATTAAATCATATAAAAATTATAGAGAGCTAATTTACAAGAAGATTATCATTAATAAATATTATGCTTGCTGGTACTATGAAAATAAAGTGGATTCTAGATGTTCTTATTAAAATACCAAATGAAAAACAGAAAGAAAGTAAAAGGGGAAAGTAAGTATGTGTAATGGAAGGTGTGCTGATTTGCTCTGCTATTAGGGATGAGATTTTTGTGTCATTGTAAAACAAATATTTTGAACCATATTAAACATATACAATGAAAATCTCCAGTATAACAAAACTGATTCACTTCTGTTCCAAAAATATTAAATATTACAAATTATCTTTCACTGATCACTGTTTTATACCAATTCCAACAATGACTTGCAATCATGGTGATAGTTCAATGGCCATCACATAGTGTACTCCCAGAACATAGCATTCTGAGATCCGAGTCTCATGAACCACCCAGCGTTTCCAAATTAGAGCATATGGAAGAGCTACCACTGAGCTTCCTCTTCTTCTCTGTTGCAAAGCACTCAGTTTTCCTTGTAAAATACCTGTGCATTCTTAATGAAGTCATCACTTTTTGAAGAGTAATCAGTCTATTGCTCCGCCATAGTATTGAGCCATATGTGGTTCTGGATTGTTTGTGTACAGCTTGTGACAGTGACTGCTCAACATGTTTCAGGACCTAGAAATCCAGTTCACAATCATATTTAGACTGGTCTTATGAGAAATAGTGATTTTGCTATACTCCATTCTTGAAAGATTCAAGAGTCCGAAGGGTCTCTGAGTGTCAAGGACCATTCCATGTCTTCCCAGCCATATACTGTTAGGACCAGTAGACTTCACTCCTGGGCCTCTAAGTTACAGAGTTAACCATTATTTCATTGTCACAATTTTCATGATTCCTGGAGTCAGGAATCTTCCTGTATTACTTATTAAATGAGATAAAGTCATTGCACAGTGTTCTTTGAACAATGAAATAAAACAATGGTTTAATCTATTGATAAATACACATGATATTCCATTTCTAGGTTGGCTGAGGCAGGGGGATTGAGTGTCAAGATAATCTCTGGCAATGTAACAAGTCTGAGACCATCCTTAACTACAGTGACAATGAGAGTAAAATTTAAAAATTAATATGTAAGCTGCTGGAGAGATGGCCAAGTTGTTAAGAACATTAGCTACTCTTTCAGAGGACTGAGCTTCAGTTCTCAGTTTTCACATGGCAGCTCACAAGCATTTGTAACTCCAGCTTCAAGAGCTTATGTGTCCTTTTCTGGCTCTTTTGTGCACTGACCTCCTACATGGCACACAGATATACATGTAGATAAAATATCTATACACATAAGATTAAAAGAAATCTTAAAATAAAATTCTAGTTCTTTACCAATAAGAAAAATTGAATATAATTAATTGCAATGAATTATTACAAAGTACTTTACAGAGGTACTTTTTTTTGACATCATATAATAAAGACAACTAACAAATAATCCATAGTATTTTAATTTTCAGCACCCAAGTTGATTTGATTCTATGAAATAGTCCAAGGGTTATAAGTAACCTGTACTAGAAATGTCAGTCATTTGTTGATGGCTGATGGGAGGTTTTTCAATTTGAAAACATGGCTTAATGTTTCTGATAATCATCATGAAAGGCTGTTGAAGTAGGGGAGGGGTACACAATTTCTTAAATGCACTGAGTGGAATGGCATATGTCACTTATACATACATTCTTTTGGTGAGATCTTTTTTTTTTTTTTTTTTTCAAGAATTTTATTTTTATTTTTTTTAATTTTATTTTTTTGTTTATTCACTTTATAACCCGTCCCAGTCACCACCTCCCACAATCCTTCCCCATCTCTTCTTTTCTGAGTACCCCCTCCTCCTGTATCCCCCACCCTGCCACTTTAAGTCTCTGAGAGGCTAGGAGCTTCCTCTCCCATTGAGGCCAAATGAGGCACCCAGCTAGAAGACCATACCCCATATACAGGCTGCATGTTTTGGGATAGCCCCCACTCCAGATGTTTGAGACCTACACAGATTTTGGTGAGATCTTAATTCCATGCACACACACATGTCTGTGCATGTGGCGACTTTTCTAAACATGAGAAAAAGCAAAAGAGCCTTTTGCTCATATGGCTTCACTCTCATGAACTTCTGACACTGCAAATACAGTATTTTCTTCAGATTGCAAAATCAAATGGACTTTTCCACATTATTCCAAACTGAGAATAAGGAAGTTACAGTTTTCCTTGAGTTCTAGAATATTGTTTCTTATAGTGAGAGCCAATATCCATTGTAACTTTACCTCCTGGAGAACTTGTTAAAATGGCAGATGTAGACTTCCAGCTGACTAACTGGATCAGCTCCTTCGGGGCATGTTGTGTAGCTCTTTCTTTCCAATTGAAACAGTCCCTCCTGCAGGGAGGAGGGAAGTTTAGAAACTCAAAACCTAGAGGAACTCAAAAACTCAGGAAGCTCATCAAATTTATCAAGCTCAGAAAATTAAAAATGTACAAAATTCACAAAGCTACTTGCCAAGTTATCAATACAATTTCTGGTACAAAGAGAGTCTTTCCAAGACATCTGCCTGCATGTTTCATAGGTGTTCCAGGGAGACAGGTTTCCTGAGTTGTCAACAATTATGAAGTGGGCTTTATGGGGATACAGCTGTTATTAAGTCATCTATATTCCTTTGAGTTATCTTAAAGTAGACTTGGCTGAATTGCTTCTTGGGTCTGTCTGTCATCAATTCCTATCTGTGGTAAACAAGACATTTATTTAGATTGCCCTCACCAAAATTCATACAACATGGCCTGATTCTTTTTGTAAACATGTAATTTCTTTCCATTATGTTTTAAGTCTTTGTAATTATGAATTTCTGTATGTGAGAATAACCTGTATATCAATACAGGTTTCTAAGGAGGGCAGCCATGTTAGATCCTCCTTCAGCTGAAATTTCAGGCAGCTGTGAGCCACATGTATAAAATTAATTGTAGTCTTGGAGGCTTACACCCTTACTAGCTTTTCCTGAACTCAGGCTAGCTGGTTCAATTCAGCTGTTCTGGCTCAAACAGCTTTCTAAGATGATTGATTCCAGTTGACTTCTCTTGGCTCTGACTGAATTACTCTGCTTGGCAAACTGCATCTCCAATGTCTACATGGAACTTAACTGAACTCCACTCAACTGAACTGCTCTGCATACAACTGAACTCAACAGAAGTGAGTGACCCGACTTGTGCTGCTCTTTCAAGTCACCTCTCTTTTCCTTTCCTTTCCTTTCCTTTCCTTTCCTTTCCTTTCCTTTCCTTTCCTTTCCTTTCTTTCTTTCCTTTCCTTTCCTTTCCTTTCCTTTCTTCCTTTCCTTCCTTCTTCCCTTCCCCTTCCCCTTCTTCCTTCCCCTTCCCCTTCCCCTTCTTCCCCTTCCCCCTTCCCCTTCCCTCTTCCGCCTTCCCTTTCCTTCCCTTCCCTTCCCTTCCCTTCCTCTTCCCTCTTCCCTTCCCTTCCCTTCCCTTCCCTTCCCTTCCCTTCCCTTCCCTCTCCTCTCCTCTCCTTTCCTTTCTCATGAGAGTTGGGAGTATCCTATCTCTGAGTGATTCTGTCAAATCTTTCTCTGACTCATCACTTTACCCCTCAATTAGACATCACTTTCAAACACATTTCCTTCTACAAACTAACTTTAACTTCATTGTTTGTGATTAAACAATATTTGTACTATGGCTGTGTCTGTATTCCAGCAAGAGGCATTAAAGGTGTGTAGCATGTCTGCATTCCATCCAGATAACACTACCTGGAAATTCTTAGATGTAATCACTTACCAGAACAGCCATGTTGCTGAACTAAGTGCTGGGAATGAGACTAAGATAATGACCTGAGTGCTGGGAATGAGACTAAGGTCCAGTGCAAGAATAAACTTTCTTAACCACTGAACCATCATTATGGTACTAAATTTAATTTCTTAAAAAATAAACAGGATGAACATCACATGATTTTGAGAATTATGACCATAAAAACAATATTGATAGTGTCAAAGAAGCCATCAAAATTAATATTGATACTGTTATGAGAAGCAATGACTCATTTCAATGAACATTTGCAACAGAAGACGTATGGAATGATAGGTGTATGGAAGAACACACTGTGACACACTGTACCTTCCATGACAAGATGTATTCTATGCTTTGTTTTGTTTTGTTTGTTTGTGCTTGTTTTGTAAATTATTTTGGTGGAGGAGGTCACAAAAGTGAAGGGCAGATATGAGGGGATAATGAGAGGAATGGGTCTGGGGTGCATGATTCAAAAAGAATCAATTAAAAGTGAAGAAAATCAAAGGTAGCATTTTATCTGAGTCATCTTTGACAATCAATTCTACTTTTTCTAGTTTTTCTTTAATATTATTATGTAGAACAAATTTAATAAAACCCACACTCATCTTAGTTCTTTCTACATATTTTGTGAACCTCCATTCTACATGACTTTGCAGTCTTTCAGGTCATTGTAAGGGTTATGAATTAATTAGCATTATTATTTGCTATCTTATCATCTATGTCCTTTTCTATCTAAATCCAAATGTTGGGAATCACAAGACTATGACAAATATAAATTATATTTGAGATCAATAGTAAACTAGGTTCTTCTACTAAGGACAATTTTAATTTTGTCATTAATCATTTATTTATTTTTCATTGAAAATAAATAAATTATCTGGCCATACTTCAAGTTTCTATTTAAGTATATTATATAAGATGATTATCCCTTATTACAAAAAAAAAGTAAGACTATTAATTGCTTAAAATATGACAAAATTATCTTAAAAGAATTAAGGTACCTTAGTCACAACCTAAGCATTCAAATTGGGCGCCAAAATGTGGGTAAACGGGGAGCAGCGGTGGAGGAGTCTCGGAGGCTTCCTGCGGGTTCCGGCAGCAGTAGGGAAAGTCTTAGTTTCCAAAAGGGTTTATTGTCATGGCGGATGGTGGATGGATCTGGATGTACCCCCCCCCCCAAACTCACGGCAGACCTGAGTTAAGTAGGGAGGGAGATAGGGGGAGGTTCTGGGGAGGAATGGTAATTGGCTCCGCCCTCTGACCTTCATTAGTATGTAAATCTCTAGGTCCTGAAGCCTGTAGTCACACTCTCTACCTGTGCACTTTGGGAGGGGCTGTAAAGGCCTATGTGACTGAACAGTGTAGGTCTATAGAGATTGGACTGCTTGTTAGAACCCTGAGTTCTGGGGAGGTCGCCGAACTCCTGCCATTTCTCCCTTGGAGTCTCGGGGTTCTAGACCCATGCCCAGCCAAGAACCAGGATACCTTTACACAGTCCCACAATCTGTTATTTTTTTCAAGCCAATACTACTGATGTTGTTGAAATATATGATGATTTAGTTGTGTAATATCATACATTGTTTGTGACCTAGTAATATTATTTTCTTACCCTTAGATTCCTGTTTTCAAAACCGTCATTCCTAATTTTTAAAGCATTTTATCCCCATTTGTGTCCTGAAATCTTTCATCTTACACTAAGCTGGAGAAAGATTAGCTCTTTTCATTTTTTTTTTAAATAGAAAGGTTAAGATTTTAGTAAATGTGATGTGACCTTTTTCATATTTGATTTTTTTTTCCACCTAAGGACAGTGAGTTTTATAGCTGTTTCTGCTTTGAGCTGTATTTGTGTGATTTTAACAAGGGATGAAAATGACTGTCCTGTGATGTGCTCCTGGCTCCTTTGCTGTTTTTATTTAATATTTTTAACTGCATTTTGTTCTCAAGGGAATTTATAAACTCCTTTATTCTTCATATTTTCTTCTATTTTTCTAAAGTTCTCACAAGATTTTCTTCACATTTTGGCCAATACTGACCCACATGTGGACTTCATTTTCCTATGAATATGCTTGGATGGTTCAGGAGGAAGAGATGCAAAAACAGATTTGTGTTTCATTCTCACAAAATCAAAATGAACTAAAGAATGAATCCCATACATCTCATTAGAGAAAATGAATGAATTGAAGCATAGCCAAGAGCCATGTTGATTTCTGAGTTCTGACGTTAGAATCAATCACTGACCTGAACTGGAGCCAGGCAAAGTGAATGTTCCCATTCGTTATTTATAACTAGAAAGCACAATCACATACTTATATGCCCCAGTAAGAGAACTCAAACTTGCAGTTCTAAAGACATGTAGTAGGTTATCCCAAATATGATTACCAGAGTATCATTTTATCATCACATCTGTAATTAGCATGTAATTAACATGGATAACTCGTAGAGTCTGTTGAAAGATCATTTTAGTTTATTTAAGGTTGAGAATATGGCATAAAATTTTGGATTCTACTTATTTGGCTTCTGTTAAAGGATTAGCTGGATGGGAAGATATACATAATTACCATGGTGTGTGGTTAATAAATTTCCTTGAATTTTAATCTTAGGAAAAGCATTTATGTCCTTTTCGATGTGAGCTCCTAATATTGTTCAGTCCCAAGACCAAGCATTGTTTTTGTCTCTTTTCTCTGTGTCATGAGAGATGCAAGAATGCAAGGCATTGTAGTGCCACGTATACACCATCCAATTTTAATCATAAAATGTTTTACCTCTCTCTTACAAATGAGAATCTAAAATCCATGAAGTGATAGCATATTTAGAAGGTGACATACTAATGATCTAAGAAATGTCAACAAAGAAACCTAGCCTAAAAGATTAGACAGAATCCTAGAATACTGAATTCTTCCTAGGGACAAGATACTTATATAACATTAAGCGTGGTTAGGAAAGGAAAGTTTTATTTATATAGATACTGGGAAAGATTGGGGTGATAATTACAAGGTCAAGATCTGTCATAAAGTCCCGTGTTGTGTGTTTCATGTTTGTCCTGGGTTAGCCTACTGCCTCATAGTAGGATTGCAATATATTATCAGGGGTACTTGGATAGAGCTATACAGGTCTAAGGACCCATGAAAATGGCCCAGAATGATATTGTCAAAGGACTTGGCAAGGTCACTATTCAATGAAGACTGAAGTTGCAAAATCTTCATTGTGATTAAAATATGAATGAGTTTGCATGTCTGATTGTATACTGACAATATCCTAGTAAAATTAAAAGCTAAAATGGCAGCAGTATAGAAAAATTGATTTGCATGCCGGACATCCTGACTTGAGTTTTACCCGTGTACAAATAAGACTTGGTGGCACATACCTAAAATATCAGCTCTTAGGAAGTGAATGCAGAAAGACAAGAAATTCAAGTGTAGTCTTGGTTATTAGCAAGTTCAGGCTTTGGTTACACTAGGAAAAATTTAAAATTATAACAGAAAGGAAGAAAAAATGAAGAAAGCAATAGAAGGAAAGGGGAAGAAAGAAATCAAGGAAGAAAGGGAGTGAGGAAGAGAAGAGAGGAAAGAGGGAAAAAAGAAAGGGAAAGGAGGAAGAAAAGGAGAGACAGAAAAGAAAAGATGAAACAAATAGTTCTTGTGTCTGCTTTCAAGTCATTGTATCATAAATTTCCCACGAACATTGTCAAAATGTCAATGCCAGGACTCTTTCCACTTGGAATATTTTTCTCTGGATATATGTGTTAATGTCATTAATTTATTTGTTTAGGCATGATCCAGTGCCTGCCTTAGATTTTTCATTTTGTAATGACTTATTGACTCTGTGTGTGTGTGTGTGCATGCTCATGCGTGCATTTGTGTGTATGAGCGAAAGACAGAAAATGGAGATGAGGTCAGAAAGATGTCAAAGGATAATTACCTGGAATTAGAAAAAATAAATTTAAAGCACAATTTCTTCTGTGGACCAAAGCTCTATTTGGGGGAGAGAAACATTATATATATGCATTTTATTATACATACACATGAATGTATAGTCATATACACATGCAAATGTACAAATATACATGTATGCATATGTACATATGTGTATACATTTATATATATAGGCATATAGTCATATACACATATACATGTATACATATATATGGTAGTCAGCTGCATCATACTTTCCTAAAACTAAAACATTGCTGATTATAAGCTAAGATGTGACTTTCCTTAAAACATGTAAACATGATACTCTCTAATGAATTGTCAAATAGTCATAGATGTTAGCACGAATTCTGTCTTTAGCCTTAACATATGTGCTTAACCACAAACAAAAGCAATTAGTGTAGAAAAAAAAATCAGTTTTTAATCTCTTTAAAATTTCACTCTGTCAGTTCTAAAGATGAAGAGTTTCCTTGGATCCAACAAGTACCATCCCCATATGTTTTAGACACTTATTTGCTAGCAAAATCTCATTAAACCATGTGAAAAAATTAGTCCTTGTAAAATTCCACATCTAAGAAAAATGACAAGTTTTGATAGTGCCAGAATTTATCGGCATAGGAGCAGACAAAGTCACAGAAGTGTGGTGTTTTGTATCGTGACAGAGCCAATTGACTTCTGTCATTTTGGAGGGACTCATATAGAACTGAGTTTTCTAGAGGTAACTGAAGAAATGGCTGCCAATATTTTAATTCTAAGAATATTTTAGAGGTGAGAGCATGTCTTCAGTAAAATGGGTATGACAGGATGAAGTCATACCTGGCAAAATCTCAGCATAAAGTCATGCTGAAACTGATATTTTTTCAATAGCACAATATTCACAATAAATAAAACTGAAAATTACTGAATCCATCTTACTTTGTAAATCAAATCAAATTGATTTTGTATTATTTTGCACACATATTACTGTTTTAATTGATAGTTTTTATATTTCCAATTATATTTTATTACCGAGTGGCTACAGAATGCTGTATTTATATCTACAAGCTATGTAGGTATAAGCAAGGAAGAAGTTAACACAGTTACCAGAAAAAGTGTGATTTTAAGCAACAGAGGTGAAGCATCTTAGCCCTTCCTGTTGTCCTGATGTACAAATGCCACTACTAGGCACATTTCATAATATTATTCTTTTTAAATGCTCCTATCAACAGCTACCCGTAATTTTGAACTCAAAATATTGCTATTGCTCCAGATCCCATGCCAATATTAAAAGCAGCATTAAAGACTCCGAGGGTTGTGTTAGGCTTTGGGTTAAGATCTACACTAGCCATGTTCGACTATCACAAACTTTTTTTCTCTCTCTCCCCTTACAGTCACTATCAAAGAAATGAAAGGCACTTTGTTGTAACTGTCTCTGAGTCTATAATTCTTTTTTCTCCAGAAGAAGTTTATCAAGTTTCCCAGGCAACTAGACCCCAGCAATCAGGAACCATTGGTGACACATATCATATGATAGACACCTAATAATTAAAGGGACATATCTTTTCATTCTCATTGTTATTCCAGATTCAGAAACAAATTGTCAGTGAGCATACATTGTGGAACACTCATTAATTACATAGAGTGCAGTCTTCCTTTTCTCTCTAAAACCTAAATCAGGGAAACCCCTCTGTGTGCTGTGGGTTAAGAGAAAGCCCAGTATTCGCCTCTTCATGGTGTTAAGAACTTCCAGGATAAATCAGTTACCAAAAGCATAATGGGAATCAGAATTCTTTTCAAAACCAAAACATTGCAGGCTGTGTCAACTCTGTCTTGTGACCAGCAAATTTCCAAGTATATACATGGACTAGTGATGACCACAGCGTCAAACTGTAGCTCCTAGAAAATATTGCAAATATGGAGAAGAGAAGAGACTTTTCAACATAGCTGATTATAAGATTTTAATTAACAGACCAAAAAAGAAAAGTATTAGTATAGTAACTATATTTGTTTAATACATACTCATTTTTTAAAAAAGCAAAACATTAAAGATTGTAGGATAATCATAATTTCCTTCAAATAACATCCAGAATTAAACCTTATTCTTTATTTCTATTTTAAAAATTATTTTTTCTAAATTAGAGACTACATATATTTTAGCTGTGATCAAAATTTGTCTGCATTCTTGCTTTGTTATTTGTGCTTTATTTAATAGGCTTTTTGTATTGAATTATGAACACTAAGCTTTAGGTTTGGAGATGACTACTATGAAGAACTTTCATTGTGAAGAAGGACTCTCAGCATTTGCTTTGGGATTCTATTTTCTCTGACCTATTTCCAGAATTATTTAAATTCTATTTTCTAGAGCTAGAGGGATGACTCGGTGGTTTAAAAACACTTGCTTCTCATACACAATGAAAATCTACAAGTACACAAGGTCATATGTAATGCATACAGATATACATATACACAAAAGTAATTTTAAAAAAATCTCAAAAAACCTACATTTCTTTCCTAGAAAATTCCTCAATTTTTTTAATCAGCTGAAAGACCTCTTTCTTATTTCCATTGTTGGTGCACATTAATTTATTGAACTAAAACAATTGCTCTAAGGAGATCTTGCAAAGATGATAGATGAGCCCATAAATTTATCACTACAGATGGAAATTTCTTCACAATATTCCAAGTTTCCTTACTGAATGGCATTTTACAAGTTTAATCAACATATAGTAATAATAAAGTGCTTTGCTATGTGCTTAGCTGAACCCATATATAAGTATTACACAGTGCTCAAATCAAACTAAGAGAGGCAAGAGAAAGGCTTGGTTCTTATTTATTCAATTAGAATAATTAATATCTTTATATAACTGTAATATATAAAGTAAATAGAAAACCTTCATGAGACTAAAAAACCAGTGCATTTCAAGGAAAGAGGAATGTATTGGAAATAGTCAGAAGCATATCTGTTAGTTGTGGAAAAGCCAGGTGAAACATACGGAGTTCCCAAGAACGAGATTGTAACATAGCTTCTTCATGAAACAAAATAAAATTCTTATTATGAGGTGGGTTGTAGAAAAAGAATCTGTATAGATGCAAAGGTCTTTGAGTAACATGATGGAAAAGACAACAAAACAAAACAGGAAATTGTAGAGTATTTGGATAAACAAAGTGGGTAGCAACTGAGAAGAAACATGAAGTTAGAGTTAAGTAAGAAAAAAAACAAAGAAAGAGAAAAAAGAAAAGAGAAGAAAAGAAAATGATTACAATTAACAGAAATGGTTCAATGAAGTAAAAAAAAAAAAATTCCCAGGGAACCAAGCAAAAAGATGATTTAAAGCCTAGAATGGTTGCAGACATCTGTAGTCATCATGCTTTGGGGATGAAGGGATAGAGAATATTTGAGGCCAACATCAGCTATATGCCAGGCTTTAGGCCAGCTAGGGCTACACTAGAGTGTGTCTCAAAAACAAACAGTAAATAACAATAAAAATGATACCCAAAAATCATACAAAATGGGCCTCATTATTCTCCTAGATGAATATTTTCAATCTTGACTTCAATAAAAAAATGTAATTTTGTAACTAAATCAGAAATATTGATTTCAGGTAGACTAAATTCATTGCTTCTAAAACATTGTAAAGTTCACACACTAATTTCCCTAAATATAGACAATATGTCAACAACAGATCCAAAGTGAAAATCCATCTGGCAATTTTGCAGTGTACATGTATCAGAAGCTATGAGAATCGGTGTGCAATTTGTATATTTCTACATTTATCTTTAGTTCTTATATAAGCATATTCCAAAACATCACAATTCTAATTAATGTTGACTATATGCAGGAAGGAAAGAATTAATGATAAAAATGGCCTGTCGCCAGCACTGAATATAAGTTTGATCACCTGAGACTTATTTTTAATTGTTCCCTTAGGGGAAGTGAAATGAGCAGTTATTTACCTGCCTGAAATGTACACTGGGCAATCTTACTTTTCCCTGTCTCCTCTAAAGTTAATACTTCATTTGTGTTCACTAATGTCTCCAATTTCATTTACTTATTAGATTTGGTTGTTAACTCACCACAAGCAATAAATTCTAAGGAGATGAATACTGAATGGAAATTGCTTAATTACTAAAGTTTTATTTGTGCTATATTTATAAATGTTTGACTAGCTAAGACTGAGAGTAAAATGACTTTGGAATGTCTTTGCACAAATGAAGGACTTTGGTGGGTTGTAACTTCATTAAATAGTGTGTGACATCATATGAAAAAGGTGGGTGTACTGTCTATCAGCCAAATAATGACAGCTGTAGGTAAGGTAATGTAGCGTGGTCATTTTAACCAAACTACCCTATAGGTTGCTGTTCTGTTCATATGCAGTGAATGATTGGTGGATTCAAGGGGCTGGTTTTAAAAGCTTGTTTATTAGTTTGCTTGTTTGCTGGGATGAAAATGGAAGCTAGGGCCTTATACCTGTTTGGCAAGTGTTCTTTTATGAATCTCCATATTATACAACCCTGCTTTAGAGTTTTTCAAGGAAAGATGAGTGCATGTTGTTTATATTACAATGCTAATTTGGGTTCCCCAAAACTGCCCAAAGAGAAGAGAGTCCATACATAAAGAAATTGAGAGACCCTTAACTGTAGCTGGTAATTAAAGATGCCAGCAGCTAATAGTTGGGGAGAAGAGACATAGGTGGGGTTTAGGTTTCTAGGGATTGAAACCATGAGGAGGAAGATGACATGAGATAAAGAAGATGTGTAGGAGAGGAGAAAAGAGAGCCACCATGAGCTACGGCCCAAGAAAACATGGCCCAGAGAGCTGCCTAATTGGAGCTAAGAGCAGCCCAGATGAAACATAGTAAGAAATAAATTGTGTTATGGATAAGAGTTAGATTCTAACAGCATGATTGACCAGCTATTGTGCTGCTTAAGGCATATTAAATATAAAGACTGTGTGTGTGTGTCTTTTATGCAGGAATGGTCTAAGCTGGAAAGCAACCTCATGCCAGGATTTTTAAAAAATGTTTTTTATTAAAGTTCTATACTTGGAAAATTGATAAAGATGCCCTATCATAATAAATTTCATATCTTTTTAATCATACTATTATTTTATCTATTGGACATGAGCACTTTTTGCCATAGTGTTCTTTTGCTAGCCTTGTTGTTCAGGTAAGCCCAAATCACTTCTTCAATGGTCTCTAGAGTATGTCTAAACAAGCAATTGATAATGGCAGGAATGTTAAACCCTTAGAGAAAACATTAAAACCAAGCCCTAGCTACCATCACTGGTTCCTTACCTCTCAAATACTACTTATTTAAAAAAGCAAAATCAATTCACCATCTGAAGAGAAAAGCATCAAAATTTACATACAAAAGTCAAGAGAGACTCTTTACCAGACCACATATACAGAATTATTGGAGGCTACTCATATGATTTTTATTGTGAATCTAAAAAGTGCCAGTTATAAAAAATAATATGTGAAAGCAGCAAAGACCGACGGAATGTAGAGGAGGATGATCCAATGTGAGAAAATAGGAATTTAAGCAAATTAGTCTTCAGTACTAAGCAGAAAAAAATGTTTTCCAGACCAGTGAATGAAGAAATCTACTGGGTAGTGTTGGTGTAGTTGTCACGTTAGGAGTCTTTTAGTGACCAATGTACTTAAGTGTACACTCAAGAAAGAAACCCGAAGCCTAGTGGAATGAATTAAGTACTTGCCTTCCACTTTAATTATGAAAATGTTGCGAAGATTCTTGCATCCAGATGGTTGCAGGAAGTGAGCAGGTTGGATATACAAGATCAAATAGTGGTCAATACTCAGATGTTTCTGCAAAATTGACAACATAAATGCAGATTAATCACCAGGACCAGATGGTGTCTACCCGGGGGCTTTAAGAAACTCTAGAGTGAGACAGAGACAGTTGGCCATGTGCAGTGAATCATTTCAAAGCAAGAGTGTGTGAGAAGGAAAGACAAGCCATTTTCAATTTAACTCCTTCAGCAAGAGGCTTGGGCTAAATCCCATCTTAACAATCAAGAATTATTACCATACACTTCAAAACTGTGAGTTCTACTTACTCAAAAGCATCTGCAAAGCCCACTCATCTTTGAAATAATGTGACATGAATTAGTTTGTAAATTATGTAAATTTCATTAAATAAAATGTATATATGTGTCTTTGTATCTCTCTTGCACTCACATTTGCTGTAAGGACATAAAAAGAGACATGAGGACTACAAGAGCAACTGTGTTTATTATGTTTATTGATAAGGACTAGCTTCACTATTGCTACTATCAGAATGATGTAATACTGCTGTACATTTCAGTTTTGTTGCTGGGAAGATGTGAATTGTGTAGAGGAAGGAGATTCTCATTGCTTCAGATGCGGACACAATGTTTCTTCAGAAGGCATCTCTGACTAGAGGATGAACTTGTAATTCTAACATTAAGATTCTTGCTGCATTATCGGCTCATGCATTTCTGACATTTCTACAGCACTGAGATAGAACAGAAGAACACCATTCTGTCTGCTGTAGCCTTTGCCAAACTTGCTAATTGGTGTCAAAGGGTGAAATTGTGGCTATGGCAACTAAAAAATATAAAACGCTTGAAAATTATACTGAGCCTTTTTATTGCCTTATTATATCCTTGTACTCTTCTTTCTCATCTTCATATTTTGTGCCTTGAGTAGGGGAATTATACTGTGATATCTAGTACAGTAATATGAGTTGGGATGTCTCCCATAGATTTAAGGTATCTGTTTTCTAGAAAGGGCCTCCCTCATCCATGCCCCAAATCTTTTTTTTTTTTTTTTTTATAATAAAATGAGATTTCTTCAAAAAGGTCAAAAACATTTCAAGAATTGTAAACAAAAGTAGAAAAAAATACAAATAAAAATGCAAATGCGAACTTTCACAAATACAAGAAAGTATCTACGACTTGTTTCAAAATATTAACCTACTGCTCAGTGCACAGTTTAAAGTTTTCTGTTTAAAATTCCAAAAATAAACAGCAAAATAAATGAATATCTAAAAAATATACAGAAAATGAAAAAATCCAGAATGTTCTGACTTTGTTAACAATGACTATTTTTTTTTTAAATATTCATTATTTTTTATTTTCATATATTCATTGTATATGGTAGTAGGTTTCATAAGATTTTCATGCAAATATATAATATACATTGATCATATACCCCTAAACCCACTCTCCCTTTTCTCATCTTTTCTCTTCCTTTTTTTTTTTTTTTTTATTTTCAGCAAATCAAAAAAATTTAAAAAGCATTCAAACAGAATAAAATGAAAAGAAACAAACAAGCAAAATACCAAGTGTCAGATATACTTATACAAGAATTCTATAGAGCCTTCAAACAAGCAATACTTTTTGAGTTATGTTTAAAAAAATTCAGAACCACAATAAGCTCCTTCACAAAGCAAATAATATTGAAATAGTGAAATCAAGTATAAACCCAACAAAAATATATAAGTTATAGTCCAGTATCCCTCATGAATATACATACAAAAATTCTCATGAAGTAGTTGCAAACTGAATACAAGAGATATAAAAAAAATAATATTCCATGAACAACTGAACAACTGTTTTTTTTTTAGAAGACCATACTCCATATACAGGCTGCATGTTTTGGGATAGCCCCCACTCCAGATGTTTGAGACCTACATGAAAACCAAGCTGCACATTTACAACATATGTGCAGGGAGACCTAGGTTCAGCCCATGGAGGTAGATCTGTGTAGACTAGGTATGCTCCACGGTTGGTGATTCAGTCTCTGAGAGCTCCAAGGGTTCACATGGTATGCACTCACTGATAAGCGGATATTAGCCCCAAAACACACAATACCTAAGATGCAACGCAGAAACCTCATGAAACTCAAGAAGAAGGAGGAAGACCAAAGTGAGGGTGCTTTTGTCCTTTTTAGAACGAGTATCAAAAGATTCAACCACAGCTCCCAGGATCTAAACCTCCAGCCTGAGAACAGACAGGGGCAAGCTGTCCTCTGAGAGGCTCTAACCAGCAGCTGACTCAGACAGATACAGACATCCAGAGCCAAACAGTGGATGGAGCTTGGGGACTCTTAAAGAAGAATAGGTGGAAGGATTGTGGGCCCTAAGGAGATAAGAACTGCACAGGAAGATCAACAGAGTAAACGAACCTGAACCCTTGGAGCCCCAAATCTTTCCTATTTCCTTTTTTTTTTTTTTGAAGTTATCAAGTTTGTAACTCTTTACTCTGCTCAATTTTAGCCTGATTAAATTTTTTTCTGATTTTTCTGAACAATGCAAAAAGAAACAATGGACAGTGAATTTCTGCCTTCTCTCATGAAAAACCTACCAACATACCTGCATGTGTACCTATGTGGACTGTTTCCTCCATCACAGTGGGTAATGCCATTTCTCTTGTACTGATGTTTCCTTTCCCACTTGCCTTCCACTTTAATTATTAAAATGTTGTGAAGATTCTTGCATCCAGACTGTTGCAGGAAGTGAGCAGGTTCCTACAGATATCATTCTGTTGTTTTTCTGTGTTCTTGCTTTCTATGACAATGCCACCATCTATTTGTTGAGCATCTGCCTTTTTGCTAAATCAATCTGACTCACATGTCTACATACTGATGTGTACCCCCATGCCACAAACAAATAAATTCAAATATCATGGCAATAAACCCACCAGCTACTGTATTACTTTTCAGCAAAATCCTATGAAAGCATTGTTGTTGGGAACTACCATCTTTCTTGTGTTCAATTCAATTAGTGTTTATGTTCCTTGGTAAAATAGAGATTATTCTTATTAGACATCTGGATGTCTTCACATTTCTAAATTCATTCATTAGACATTTCTTATTCTATCATAAAATGCTTTATATGTTTTTAGAACATTGACCAATTTATATCTTTGTGAAAGTTTTTAATTTTGAGCATTCTATTTCTGGGTCTTCTTCTATTTCACTGGTGGTTTCGCATTATCTTTGCCAAGTACTTTTATTCTCACTTCAAACTAAGAATAATTTAAATCTCAAATAGAGGACTGTATTCCTATGTTCACTGAAGCTTGGCTGCAATATCTAAGACATAGAAAAAATTCTATGTCCATCAAGAGAACAACAGAAATATCGTCTATCCAGATCAGAAATAATACTATCTACAGTTCAAAAACAATGAAGAATTACAATGCTGTAATTATGACGATGTGATAGTAAGTATTCTCTTGAAGAATAGAACTGATAGAATGAACCAATATTAAAAGGAGTTTATTAGATCAGGTCATATGATTGACATATGATAAGTAGTTTAAAAATGTTTGGCTTATATAAAAGAGATCCAAATAATCTGATATTCACTCAATTCCTGAGGCCCAAACCCTCAGTACTTTTAGTGTGAACTTGAAAGCATAGGTAATTCTGGTGTCCATGTTGAAATACTGAAGTAGCTAGCTGTAATGTCAGCAATGTATGACAACACCACCACAGAGTGGATGAAATTGGCAATGAGAGTGAGAGCCAAGTTAAAAAAAAGAAATAAGATTGATAGGGAAAGTCCCTTACCAGTTGCCCTGACCTGGATCCCGGAGATCTCTCAGACACTGAACCATCAACCAGCCATTCACCAGCTGGTGAGGCCCCCGACACATACACAGCAGCGGACTGCCTGGCCTGCCTCAGTGAGAACAGATACACCTAACCCTTGAGAGACTTATAACCTCATGGAGTGGGGAGGTCTGGTGGAGTGGGAGTGGGGTGGTGGGGACATTCTCTTAGAGATGGGGGGAGAAGGTATGGGATGAGGAGCAGTCAGGTGGCAAATCTGGAGGGGGATGAAGTCTGGAATGTAAAAAAGGAATAAAGAATAAAAATAAATAAATTAAAAAATAAGAAGGAAAAAAGAAAAGAAAGAAAAAGTTCATCTCACATTAATTCTTTTCAGCACAATAAAAATCATAAATAAGAAGGATTATAAAATAGCACTATGTATAAGACACTTAAAGGTTAATTCACTTATAAACCTTAGCAAAAGTAGAAAGCAGAAGACATCATTTCCTGCTTGCTGTGGATGAGTTCCATTCTCTTCCCTCTCTTTCTTATCCTATCGAGTGTGGAGGGAAAACTTAGCATGCTGTGCATTAAGTATACAGTATCAGGAATTGATAGGACTCAGTCTTCACTGCTTCTATTTGTGAAAACAGCATTCGATTTATGTTGCCATTTGGCTGATGGGACAAATTTGTTCAAGACAGATGAAATCATCATGAAATATGACCTCTAAATTGGTTTTCTCTTAAGCTGACACTATTATGTTACGGTATTGTAGTTTTTTTTTTTTTTTAATGATATCACTGAATCTGGAGGGAGGCTCATGTCGTAATGGTGGGTGAATTGAAGTAGACTGGGCTTCTAACAGCTAAATGGCAGACAGCATAGAAGGCTTTTCACCATAGAAGATCAGATTTATTTCTAACACAATGACTTTATCTCATATCAGCACCACAAAGAGAAGAAAATTCTAAATAAAAAAGTTAAAAGACAAGAGCAGGACCTTCTTTTCAAAGCTTCCAAGGAAGTGACTGCAGTGTAGCAAGTATCATATAAAAGCAAATCTAGACACTCTTAGGCTATGTGTAGTCAGCAACCAATTTACCTCTGTCCATCTTGTATTGCAACGATGAGAGATAATTTATTAGTTTATGGTTTGCTTGGAGAAGCAGAATTACTAAAACTCATGGTTTTTGTAAAATAGGAGAGCAAGATAAGGTAATGTCGATCTGTGCTTGTGTTGTCTAGAATCAATGCCATCCAAGGACACACATCCAGGGCAAGGTGTGAAATATCAAGCTGACAGAAACTCGAAACAAGATTAATACAAGGATTCTAGATATGAAGGAGAAGGCTTCAAATGTTTAAGAACATTTATACACAAAAGAAACAGACTACTAAAAATCAATGTTGTAGGTTTGCTATATGTCAGACATTAAACCAAAGGCCACAGTGCTGACCTCTGACATTTTCTCTTCTCCTTGAGTAATGAAGCCAAATTATCTATTCTCTCCTCTCATCAAAATTACTTAGTAGTGTGGTTTATTTAGCTTAGAAGCAGACACGTTAATCAGAAACACGATGAAGTTGTTAACAAGAGGGAAAGCAGAAACATTTGCAGGAGCTTCTAAAAGAAAAATGGATTGCCTTTGGAAAAGTTTGTTTATTCAGGTATTTAAATGCTGTTCATCATTGCAGCATCTGGGGTGTTTTACATCTGAGAAAATCATTGTCACTGAAAAAAAGCAATTTCCACAACAGAAAGCAAAAGTAATTGAACTAAAGTATTGCCTGCAGGATTAAATGACCCCCCAAAACAAAACAAACTTTCCATGTGCTCAAAATAGAAATATGAGAGGGAAGATAACAGAATAGAAAATAAGGCAGACATAAAACCATAAAACAAGATGGATTTATTAATGATCTTAAATAGTCATCAGTAAATCATCTTAACAGTGTAGGTCCAAGTTTGTATTATTTTTAACTAATTGAGTGAATTAAGGAATGATCACATCTAAATTTCTCTGAACTTTGTTAGTATTTTATTAACTACACAAAATTCATACTTGATTTGCTGAGTGTTATTCCTTTCTGTGAATCTTTCAAGATGATGCCATATTAGTCTGTCAAGAAATATGTACTTGGTGAGCAGTTCATATTATCTTCTAAATAGTCCCTCAGTACTCCAGATTGCATGTTATAGTCAAATGAGCTCTTCTGCACTTGTTTTCTTTGATGTTTGTCTCCATTCTCGCCCATGTTTTGGATACTCTAAATTGCTTATTGACAAAAATTACCTTTAGTTGATTTTCTTACCATTATTATGAAAACAAAGCTTAGCAAGCATTTGTCCCCCCTCAACTGTAATCTCTACCTTTTCTGTCACTTTTACTAATACCATAAAAGTTTTTTTTAAGTCCTATTGTTAAAAAATGCATGTAAAAAACTTTTTTTTCCAAAATAAAAAGTATTCTATAACTCCAGGGTCCAAAAAGAACATCTTTTATGTTAATTATCACAAAACAAATATGACATTGTCCTAGATTCTCAAATCCTTGCTGAATGATGGACTTGTGTAATAATTACATATAAATTATTTTGTGTTTTAAATAAGTAAGTGTGGATCTAATAAGTTCCTGAATACATTCTGGGCTTACAAACATCTGTAAAATGTCCTTACAAAATCCTCTTATACTTACCAGGGGGCTCGTAAGTGCACTGGGCTATCACAGTGGGGGCTGTTTTTTATTGCTGGCTGCTTAGATCCATGGTCAGCTTGTACTCTCACTCCAGATGGTGCACGATTGTGAGGAGATACCATGTGATGATTGATCAGCTGACATGAACTGCAGGAAGCAGCTACCTTGGTAACAACACTCACTCCAAAGTCGAAGGAAGAACAAAATGAGTCAAAATGAAGAAAATATTATTGCAAAATTTAAGAAGGAAGAATATGACTTTAGAAAGCAGTATCAGATACCTTCCATAAAACCAAACCAAAACCAAACAAAGAAACAAAAATATCACCAATAATGAAAAAGAATGACGATGGATTCTAGGATCTGAAGTCTTTAAAATTAAAAAAAAAAAAAAAAAAAGTGACCATGTAGAAAGTACAGTCTTTTCCACAAAAGTTCTTACTTACGACTTACACATGAAAAAATATCCTAAATCATAAGGGTTATGCTATACTCACATTATCTCAGCCTAGAAATGTTGCTTTTATTTGGCATATTTATATTATTATAGGCTTTTGAAGCAAAACTTTTTATAGGGTGTAATATTAAGGCATATTTCTGCATATGGTAAAAACATTTCTCATTCATATTTTACATACATAATGGTTAGTGTTTTTCCTAAATTTATATTCAAAAGCTTAAAGTAATTTATACTCTATTCTCAAAGGAACCCAATTGATTGCATAACTTATATGCTGTTAATAAATTTCAATCTCCATTATCAGATATATGGGGTAGTCTATACATAGCTAAGTTAAGAATTTTGTTAACAAACATAAAATTTGCCACTTTATCATTAAAACAGTAAGACAAATTATAGTAAATAAATTTTCTGTACAACAAAGCTAAAACGTCTATTTTTTTCTCAGTTCTCTGAACTATGGATTCTAACCACAATTAAGGCACAATTTTCTCAGCTACATTGTTGAGAAATACATTCACTGACATCCTTGGAAGATGCATAGCAAAAGAAAGAAATGGAATCATAGAGCATATCAGGCATTAAGTATTTCCTCATTTATAATATTTTAATAAGTCATTTTAACAGTTGCATCAAGGTGATAAAATGGTCAGATGTTTGAACAAAACATTGATACTTGATTAAAAGCATGCATATATAGCATGTATTAATAGCATATGTAAAGGACACATACATTGATAGATATAGATAGAGATAGAGATAGAGATATAGATAGAGATAGAGATAGAGATAGAGATAGAGATAGAGATAGAGATAGAGATGATAGAGATAGAGATAGATATAGATATAGATATAGATATAGATATAGATATAGATATATACATAGATATATATCATGGATATCATATCTATCACTAAGCAAACCTGATGTGTTGCATACCTGTAATCTCATCTCATGAAAAAGTAGAGGGAAAGGAATTAAAAATTCAAGGTATGTGTTTTGATTTAGCAGCCTGTGATAATAATAAATTACAATAATAAAAGCAGAAGTCTGATACTCTGTCCACTGACTAATATCAAGTGTAGTACTCTGTTGATGGTGGAGTGGTTGGTAATTTATATTTATCCTCTACAACTAATTTAACATAAACAAGCTGTAGGCAGATCTGATCACAAGGTTTTTCTCTCAAATCCTGTTTCCTATACTGTCCTTCATCCCCCTCGCCCCCTGCCAGTCTCCTGGATGAGCCTGGCATGCTTTATGTGAGCTTCACTGTTGGGCTAAACATCCAGTCCCTCCCACCCATTTTTTCTTTTCTTTTTTTCACTTAATTTCTTTTTCTTTTCCTTACTTGACTACCCACAATGGTTTCTAGTTCAATATGGAATAATTGCAGTTGAGAAGTAATTTTATTTTTTTGTTGTATTTTAAAGAAGTTTTTAAAATACTAAAGGGGATGGGGGAGGGATATCAGTTTGTGGAGGGGAAACTGGGAACAGGGATAACATTTGAAATGTAAATAAATAAAATAACTAATAAAAAAAAGAAAAAAATTACCTCATTTATGATGTTCAAAGGAAGATTTGGACTGACCTTACGTCTTCTAAGAAAATTTTCTACTACTTTTTGCCTGGTAATAATTAGTGAGATGAATTAATTATTTCTTGCATCAAACATTTAGGTCCATTCATAGAAAAATTTTCAGCATTAATGTGCTAAGCAGACAGCAATATTAATATTTCCCGCCACTGAGCACTCATGATTCCCTGTAGTAAACCCACTAATATATTAACTTGATCAAAGTAAATTTAATGTTAATTTTTTGATATTTGAGGTTGGGTACTCAAATGAAACTTTTCTTTCAGAGTTGTCTTCTACTGGTATTTCTTTATCTACCTTTGTTTTGAAATAAAAAAAAAAACTTATATAAAATAATTTGTGTGATTTACTCTGTTTTAATTGTATATGACAATTTTCACATGAGTAACCTTTTCTGCTTTTTAGTGATTATACATGTATACTCTGCTTAACCTAGATATCTTTTGCAGAATATCCTCAACTGACACATTTTATTTAAATCAATGTTTAGTAAAACCTCTTTCCCATGATTCTTCTTTTCATAGCTATCTGTAACTCTAATCCATTCTTTTTTAATTTTTTGGTTTCAGTTTTAGAATAAAATTATGAAAATCAAGCAAATGCCATTTGTGTAACAACCCTCTAAATAAACTAATTGATTATTTGAATTCAGTGAGTTACTATGAGAGTTACTTCAGTTGCATTTATAACATGTCTTCATTTTATTTATTTACATTCCAGTCATTGGCCCAACTTCAGCCCCATCCCCCCACGATTCCTCATCACATTCCTCCTCCCCCTTGCCTCCAAGAGGATGCTCTTCCTGCCCCCCCCCCTGGACTCCCCTTCCCTGGGGCCTCAAGGTTCTCTAGGATTAAGCACATCTCCCACTGAGGCCAGACCAGGTAGTCTTCTGCTTCATATGTACTAGTGTCTCCGACCAACTCATGTATGCTTGTGATTGGTGGCTCAGTCTCTGGGAGCTCCCTGGAGCCTGAGTTAGTTAAGACTGTTGGTCTTCCTATGAGGTCACTCTCCCTTTCAGCTTCTTCAACCCTTCCCCTAATTCAAACATAGGGGTCCCTGACTTCAGTCAAATGATAGGGTGTAAGTATCTGCTGTCTCAGTCAAGTTAATAACTTGATCAAGCTAATAACTGAGGACAGCCATGCCAGGCTCCCATCTATAAGCACATCATAGCATCAGTAAAAGTGTCAGGCATTGGTGCCCCATGAGATGGATCCCAAGATGGACCAGTCATTGGACCTCCTTTCCTTCAGTCTCTTCTTCATTTTTGTCCCTGCAGTTCTTTTAGACAGGAACAATTCTGGTTCAGGAATTTTGACTATGGGTTAGTAACCCTGTCCCACTTGAGGCCCTGTCTATCTACTGGATGTGGACTCTGCTAGTTCCTTTGTTTTCTCCAATGTTGGGCATTTTGGCTAAGGTCACTTCTCCATGAGTCCTGAGAGTGTCTCACCTCCTGGGTCTCTAGTACTCTCTAGATGGGCCTTCCACCTCCCATTCTCTGAGGCTGCTTATTTCTATTTTATTGTCTTGGCCCTCTGGGTTTCTCTCCCATCCCATTGCTCCCATATCTGATCCTGTTTCTTTTCCCCACTCCGATCCTTCCCTCCTTCCAGCTCCAGTGATTATTTCCTTCCCCCTTCTAAGTAGGGTTGAAACATCCTCAGTTGGCCATTTCTACTTGTTATACTTCTTATTGTCTGTAGCTTGTTTTCTAGGTATTTTGTCCTTTTTGGCTAATTCCACTTATCAGTGATTACATACGATGCATGTCCTTTTGGGTCTGAGTTATCTCACACAGGATAATATTTTCTAGTTCCATCCATTTGTCTGAAAAGTTCACGATGTTCTTGTTTTTAATAGATGAGTAATATTCCATTGTGTAAATGAACCACATTTTCTATATTCATTCTTCAGTTGAGGGACATCTGGGTTGTTCCCAGTTTCTGCCTATTAGAAATAAAGCTGCTATGAACATGATGGTGCACATGTCCCTGTGGCATGGTGGGGTATCTTTTGGGTATATTTCCCCAAAGTAGTATAGCTAGGACTTCAGGTAGAACTATTTCTAATTTTCTAGGGAAACAACAGGTTGATTTAGAGAATGATTGTGCCACTTTGCAATCTGACCAGCCATGGGGAAATGTTCCTCTTTTACCACATCCTCATCAGATGTGCTGTCACTTGAATTTTTGATCTTAGTCATTCTGATTGGTATGAGGTGGAATCTCAGTGTCATTTTGATTTGCATTTCTCTGATGAATAAGGGCTTTCAAACATGCCTCAACAGATACAAGAAGACTGAAAAAATCCCATGCATTCTGACAGATCATCACAGACTAAGGCTAGACTTCAATAACAACAAAAACAACAGAAAGCCCACATACTCATGGAAACTGAACAACTCATTGCTCAATGATAACTTTGTCAGGGAAGAAATACACAGAAAAGTCAAAAACTTCATAGAATTCAATGAAAATAAAGACACATCATATTCAAACTTATAGGACACAATGAAAGCAATGTTAAGAGGAAAATTCTTAGTACTAAGTACCTTCATAAAGACATTGGAGAGACCCCGTATAAGCAACTTCACAGCACACTGAATAGTCTAGAACAGAAAGAAGGAAACACCCAAGAGGAGTAGATGGCAGGAAATAGTCAAAATCAGGACTAAAATCAACCAGTTAGAAATGAAGAGAAGAATATAAAGAATCAACAAAACCAAGAGATGGTTCTTTGAGAAAGTCTTTACTAGTTTTAAACACTACTTCCTGGAAAATATTTCTATAGAGATACATTTTTTTTTCTGAACAATTTTCTCTAAAATATCAAAGAAACTAATATTGAAATATTTCTACCCTAGAGGAAGCTTCCTGAAGGTTTAGAAAGTTTTACTTAAAATATTCTATTCTAGTGGGAGACCTTTAAAGATTCAGGAAGTGAACATTTCTGGAAACCCTTGGAAGTTTTCAAAATTCTCAAGCTCTTTTCTCCATAGGAATATATAAAACGTAAGGTAGGCTGAGGAGAGAGGACACTTTCAGACTCATTTACCAAGAAAATTGTTTGCAGAATGTGTAATAGCTCTGGCATCACATCTTTTGTGAGGTATCATCCAAACCATAGTGTGCTTTCCAGTGGTGAGCTGTCTTTGAGTCATCCATTTTTTAAGTCACCTCAGCAAACTTATTGTTTGGCCAAGTTTGACTTCTGTGGAGTATGTATATTCTTTGTTCTTTTGTAGGAGCCTAAAGAGGGATTTCAATCTTCCCAGGGAGAGTTACACATCAGACTTAGCCAGGATGTAGGAGAAATTGCATGGTAAATATTCTTGGGAGTTGCTTTTCTGAATTTGTTCAATTTAAAGAACTATCATAATAAGCCATGTTCAATAAATCTGCTCAAAACATGGGGTACGTTTGGACACCGGAGGTGTCTTTTCTGAGCTGTTGTGAAGTGATTTCCTTGTTCAGTTAGGTAAGAGTTTGCCTCTCTCCTTATAATTATGTAGCTCTGAGTCTGCCTTGTATGTGTCAGAAATAGATTATCTTTATATTATCAACTGTCACAGAGATGTGTTATGCTTTGCTATAAAGGTCAGATACTATGGTACATACCTGTAATTCTTATCTCTTCCCATAAATAAAGTGTTGATGAGATTTGTGGCCTGCTTTTGCTTGTATTTAAAGCCATGCTTCACTGGCTTATTTCAGAAATTTACCTGACCACAGCATTTGTTCAAAATGCTGACCTCTAATGTGTCTATTCAATAAACATTCCTTTAAAAGAAACATTGCCTATCAAATCCATCATTTCATATTCCATGACCTTTGTCGTGCTCTCTTTGTTTCCTAGATTCATCTAACCTCAATTGATATATATTAGCTGCTTAAAAACTTGAAATTATTTGATGTTTGTTTCACATTACATTTCTTTAAATGATATAAAAATGTCTTTCTAACAGAATAAAGATTCTAGATTCAGTGAAAAGTTTTCTTTATGAATGACTCTGGTGTACTGTTGGTTGTCCGACCTTATTTGTCTTTGGGGGTTGGAGTTGAGGTGGTGTGAAATTAAAGGCACAGACTTTGGGAGTAGGTGAGGAACACTGCAGTAAGTTCATCTGAACATTGTTGTAAACTTTTTAAATATCTTTAATAAATGTCCTATTGTTCCCAAAAAATTATCTCTTTTAAAGAGCCATTTTTGATTAGTTGTCATTGTTTGTGTCAGTAATTTTTGGTCTCTCAGGAAATCTTTAATTAGGTCTTCATGTAGGAGATGTCTTTTTGTTGACCCCACCTTGAAGTATTTTTACTGTACTGGTCTATGTTTGTCTTAAGTTGTTATGTCTTTTAGAATCTTATCTGTCAATGACCATCAGCCCTCAAAGAGATATTATTTTGAAGGCATGTTATGTAAGTGGAGGATGAGAAATAGCCTATGTGGTGGTCTCATGGATCTCTGTCATCTAGGCTTTGACCATTTTTTTAGGGTGATATAATGGTGAGTTTTGAGATCCATTAGTGTCTGGAGGATCCTCTTATTTATGGAACAATGTCTGGAGATATGTTGTGTGAGACACTTAAATAAAATAATCATTAGTATGACAGACAATTCATCCCAAAATTAGTCTAGGTTGTAAATTTTAACCTTGAGACCACATGTAACTAGAAGGGTTTTGAATGTCTTAATCTGAAAGTTTTTGATAGTGAAGGGGAGGGAAGACATAACAACAAGGGTAAATGAAACAAACAATGGATAGCTATGCCAGATATGATAGACAAGGCAATGGAATGAAAAAGACATTTGAGGGTCTATCTTCGGTATCCTTGTCTGGGAGACTAACTTCTATGTCAGGTCCTAAGAAGAATCTAAGTCGAAAGTGAAAGTGAGTAGCTCAGAGAGATGAGCAGACAGAAACAAAGAAGACATAGAAGATGTCTGCAAGTTCACCCTTGAAGAAAGGCCAAAAGTGGAAGTACATTGGTTGTCAGGGTGAGTAGACAAATAAATACAAACAAAGAAGAAAGAAAAGATGGCCATGGCACACATGTTTACCCTTGAAACGAAACCCAAAGTGAAAGGACAATGATCACCAGGACAAACAGATAAAAAAGACAAAGAAGCCGGGCGGTGGTGGCGCACGCCTTTAATCCTAGCACTTGGGAGGCAGAGGCAGGCGGATTTCTGAGTTCGAGGCCAGCCTGGTCTACAGAGTGAGTTCCAGGACAGCCCGAGCTACACAGAGAAACCCTGTCTCGAAAAACCAAAAAAAAAAAAAAAAAAAAAAAAAAAAAAAAAAAAAGACAAAGAAGACAGAAATGAAATCCTGTGGAACTTGTAACATAAAACACTAAGGGGCCAACTCCCTTAAGAAGTAACTGAAGTGGGCACAACAGTAGCTCACTGAGGAGAAGTGCAGATCATGTTGAACTGTGAGAATAGTCTTTGTAGCAATAGGCAAAAAAGGAGGCCCCAGAAAATGTGGTTTGTAAGTAGTCATAAAATGAGGATGATGAAGCAGCCTAAAGCCCCATGTTGGGTGCCAGATGCTGCCTGTGCCCTGGACCGTCAGCTGGTGGACCCTATTTGTCATGGGGAGTTGGAGGTGAGATGGAGCAGAATCAAATGCACAGACTCCAGAAGCAGGTGAGAAACACCACAGCCAGCTCTTCTTCACGCTGCTGCAAGATCCTTTAATACCCTCCACCGGAGCCCCATTGGTCCTAAGAAAGCTTCTCTTCTATTCTAAATAGCCGTTCTGATTGGCTTGCAATGCAGCAGTCCTTGGTCTCTCATGCAGTCCACAATTACATCCTCCTTCAGAAGATGCCTTTGTGGCTGTGCTGCCTGGCATTTATATGGAGGCAAATGCTCCACTGCTCCTATACCCTGATATTTCCAAATACACTAGTTCTGTGCTGACATTTTGTTTTAAGGATAAGTGTCCTCTGGATTAAACATATCATTGTTTGGCTTGGCTACCTTTCAAATGCTGGGCAAAAAGGAATTTTTAAGATGCAAAATATTCTACAACATGTAATCTGAAAAATGATAATACTAACAGACTCACCATTAGTGTTTTTAGCTGATGGTTTTGAAAATACAGCTAGATAGTAATCACAGGAATTTGATGATTTACTTAGGAAAAAAGTTGGAGCTAAAAGACATTCTGAAATATATATATATATATCAAAATGTTTGAAAATTCAGTATATTAATAGAGCTTGATGTTTTTAATGTCTTTTAAATATAAGGTAATTCAGACATAAAATTAAATGGGGAGCCTAATCAAAACCTCCATAAGCCAACATAGATGACTTTCAAATCTCCTACCCCAGCAGATGCCAAGACAGCTTCCTGAAAATGAGGTAAGCCAATCCCCTTTTGACTTGCCTGTGCAAGTCCACCATAACCCCAACCTCCCCTCTTCTCCTCCTCTCCGTATCCCAAGCCACACTTTTGGACAAAGATTCCTGCTTCTCAATCACCGTGACAGCACTCTGAATACTAGATAATACCACCTACCAGCCCTGCCCATGCAGACTCAGCAAAACCCAAATTGTCTTTCTTCTCCTCACCATATCCTAACCCACAGCTCCAATAAAAGCTTCTTAATCCACCAGAGGCCAGGCCAGCACCTGAACCACAGAGGAACAATGACCAGATCAGAGGACAAGCCCATCACCAGTACTTCAGCACCCATAGTGGGCAGAAATCTTTTGCTTGACCATGCGTCATGGCCATCTAGGCCACTAGAAGTCCATCCTGTAACTCAGATTGAAAACCTCCTCTCAACCACAGGTATCTAAAGAAAGAGAGAGAGAGAGAGAGAGAGAGAGAGAGAGAGAGAGAAGAGAGAACAACAACCACCACCAATAGTTTTAAATGAAGGAACAAGGTTACATAGTGTTTATGAGGATTTTCTCATCCCTCTGCGCAACCAGGCCTTGGGAGACAGTATTTAACATTACAATATATAGCAAAGGATCAAACCTGAGCAGATTAGATACAAAATACGTAATAAGATACTTGGAAACTGAACTAATGTACTCATCAATTAATCACCCACTAACATCAGATAGGTTTCCTCCCAGAGATTCAGGGATGGTTTGACATAAGAAAATCTGTCAATGAAACCTACCATATAAGCAAACTGAAAGGAAAAAAAAAACACATTATTTTAGCATTAGACCCTGAAAAAATATTTGAAAAAATCCAAAACCTCTTATAATAAAAGTCTTGGAAAGATCAGAAATATAAGAACATATTTAAACATAATAAAGGTGATATAGATCAAGCTCATGGTCAACATAAAAATCAAATGGAGAGAAAGTCAAAGCAATTTCTCTAAAATGAACAATAGAACATAGCTGTACTCTCTCTCCAAATATTAATATAGTAGTTAAAGTTCTAGCTACAAAAAAATGAGAAAACTGAAGGAGATCAAGGGGATACTAACTGAAAAGGAAGAAGTCAAAGCATGGTTATTTGCAGATGATATGATAGTATATATAAGTGACCCCAAAAGTACTTTCAGGGACCCTTCAGTAAAGTAGCTAGGGCCTTCACTATTCATATATGTTTTTATGTTGTGCTTATAAACTGAACCAGATGAAGCATTTTTATTGCAGTTTATTAAGTTGAACAGATATTGCACAGATAACAACCATGAGTATGATTTAATTATATATATGGTTTATATATATGTTGTATTATATCATTATGTTATATTATTATATGTTATTATATTACATTTTATAATTATATAATTATATATTATAATTATATATTATTAAATAATATACATGTTTAAATACATATATATTAGATTTCATATCATATATATATATATATATATATATATATATATATATATATATAATTTAATCTTCATTTAGATAAAGGGTCTCTAAATTTTAATGATTATTACTGTGTACCTGGAAGAATTTACTCTAAGAATGATGGTAGGAAAGGAGGAATGGAAGAACTTCATTGTAGAAGATTTATAGAGTAATTTTTACCCAGAAAAATGGCTGCTCTGGCAAGAGATAATATACAAAAGCCTTCTAGGTCTGAGTGATCTGGCTTGAATACTGACATTCCTTTAGAACACACCTTTAATCACTCTGACTGAAACACAGACACACTCTTACTACACACCTTTATTTCCAAACAATGAAGGTAAAGTTATTTTGTATAAGGAAGCAGCTATTTGGAAGTGAGTTCTAATGGAGAATCAGACAATGTGACAATTCAGAAAAAAATTGACAGAATGAGTCAGAGATAGGATACATTCACTCTTATAAAATATAATAGGAGATAGACACTACATTATAGAGCATCTCAGAGACAGGAGTAGAGGGAGGGTAGTTCACTGAGTATGGTTCAATTGAGTTCAGGCAATGCAATAGGGTTTAGTTGAGTTCAGCTGAGTATGTGCAGTTCTGTTCAGCTTCTATTCAGTTTGTGAAGTCACTGTTGTCAATAGAATTCAGCTCATGGAATTCAGAAGCAGTTTTTGTCAAGCAGAGCAATTCATCAAGAAGCAGAAAGAATCCAGTTGGAATCAGTCAGCTTGAAGAAGAGTTTTGTTTTGTTTGTTTTTGCCCAGAACAGCTGAGTCAAACCAGCCAGCCAGAGTTCAGAAAAATCTAGAAACGGTGAGCTTATTCATCAATAAGATGACAATTACATCTGATGAATAAAAGTTAACTTTATGTTTAGCATCTAAAGTGCTTAGAGAAGACAAAAGCCCACCAACTTTGCAGTGGACAGGAGACATCTAATAAAAAGCTGCAGAGGACAAATTTGCCTGTGATTGTCTCCAGAGGAAGAATCAGGTCTTCAGGTTTAGCTGGATACTCTCAAGACTCAAAAGGAGGGACCTTAGATGAAATGCCCTACAGTGGGGAGTGGGAACATGTAGAGCCTACCTCCAGAGGGAAGACAGGGCATCAAGTGAGGGATGGGGTTGCCATCCCACAGTCAAAACTCTGATGCAGGAGAAACTAAGGTAGAAGGAGTTAGGAGAGGAAGACAAAGAGGAAGAGGAAAGTTAGGAGAAGGGAGAAAAAAGGAAGAGGAGGAGCAGGAGCGAGAGAGAGAAAAGATCTAGGAGGGTGGAGAGCACTCGTGGGGAACAACTTATAAACTTATAATTAGGTTAGCTAATTGGGATACAACTCTCTTTGTATGGGAATCTTGTTATTAATCATTATCAAACATATAAAGCCTTTGATTAATCTATAAGAATTAGAGTCTCACCACATGGATGGTGGAATGGTCTGGACAATGACCTGCCTTGCAGAGCCATCTCTCACGGTGGCATCTAGTGAGTGGCAGGGCTGGTGTTTCTGGCGGCGGCCGGTTATAGCTGCATTTGGCCTCAGGCAGAGAAACAAGGTGACTGGGCTAGGCAGAGTCGCTGCAGATTAGATGGCCGGCCTGAGCCAGAGACCTTTTAAAATAATTACTGTGGGACTGTGTAAGGGTATCCTGGTTCTTGGCTGGGCATGGGCCTGGAACCCCAAAACTCCATGGGAGAAAACGGCAGGAGTTCGGCCATATCCCCAGAACCCAGGATCCTGACAAGCACTCAAAAAAAGGGGGCCTATCTTGACTGCCCTCCAAAAGACCCAACAAGCAGCTGAAAGAGTCAGATGAAGATATTTGCACTCCACTAATGGACACAAGCTGCTGACCTCTGTGGCTGAACTGGGGAAAAGCTGGAAGAAGCTGAGGAGGAGAGCGTTCCTTTGGAGGATCAGTAGTCTCAATTAACCTGGACCCTTGAGATCTCTTAGACACTGAACCACAAACCAGGCAGCATACACCAGATGATATAAGGCCCCCAATATATATACAGCAGAGGACTGACAGGTCTGGGTTCAGTCAGAAAAGATGCACCTAACCCTCAAGAGACCGGAGGCCCAAGAGAGTGGAGAGTTCTGGTGGGGTGTGGTGACATCCTCTTGGAGATAGGGAATGTGGTAGGGGAGGAAGTATGGGATGGGGAACAAACAGTCAGAGAGTGGACCAGGAGAGGGATAAAATATGGAGAGTAGAAAAAAATTAAATAAAACTAAAAAAAAGTAATTTTAATTCAGCAAGATGTCTATTCTGGTAAAAGATCACATCCAAACACCTAGGTTTGTAAAATCCAGCTAGAATAGAGACACACTTAGTACTTACTTTAAGTTTCCCTGGATGGAATATAGACTCACATGTTATCTGTCTGATTTAACTTCAGACATACCCTTACTACTCAAGTTTAATCACGGACAATGATGGTTGTTAGCATTCCTTCTAGGCTCTGCCCCACAGTTATCTGGCAACAACTAGATATTCCTGACTCATTATAAAAAGAGCTGTTTTTCCCCTCTTCACTCTCTGCCCCTTCTGTCCATGACCCTTCCCCCTCTCTACCCAATCCTCTTACCCCTCTCTCTCCATGGGTTTCTGGCCAGCCTCTCTTCTCCTGTCCTCTCCTGTCCTGTCCTCTCCTGTCCTCCCCTCCCCTCCCTTTCCCTGTCATCCCTTTCCCTTCTTTCCTCTTCTTTCTACTGCTCTCTCTCTCTCTCTCTCTCTCTCTCTCTCTCTCTCTCTCTCTCTCTTCTCTCCCTCTATCTGTCTCTATTTTCTCCTTAACTCCACTTCTCGTGCCCCAAATAAACTCTATTCCATACTATACTCATCATACAGCTAGCTAGTAATCTCTTGGGGAAAGAATGCTTCTGCATGGGCCCTTGAAGGCACCCCTCCCACCTCACCATACCTCAGTCTACCAGACATCTTCCTAGCACTCCATCCTTTTAATAAGACACAACAAAGGTAAACTTAGTTTATAGAAGGAAGTGAGAGACTAGATCTTTGGTGTTCAGACTCCATCTAAGAGAACCTGACCTAAGGTTAAACTCAAGTTAACTAACAAACTATCACCTAGCACCAGTTTCCAGGTTACTCCCCAACAAAACCTGCATCTAGCATCAATTTCCAAAATATTTCCCAACAAACCTCCACATCCAGGTTACAAGACTGACCCTGACACTTCACTTCCTAACAACCACCAATCAGGAGGAAAACAGAGGTTAAGATTATAGTTTGGCTTCCAGCACCAGCCAATTATGTATAAGGACATGATGACCCCCCAATCAAATGTGTACCAGGCTAGAAACTCCCATGCTTGTTTGTTGGCCCCTATAAATGCTTGCCTGAAACTAGGATCAGGGCTGCCACATCCCATTCTGCTGCATCAGAGATGGTAGTGTAGCTCAAGCTCTAGCTTGAGTAAAAAGACCCTAATGCGATTGCATTGAAATCAGCTCTTTGGTGTGTTTGGGGGGTTCATGAACACATCCTGGAACAATAGAAGCAGCCATGTTTGAAAGTGACATCTAATTGAGAGTAGACAAAGTGATGAATCAAAGAAAGTTATGACAGATGAGTCAGAGATAGGATAAGCCCAAGTCTCATAAGAACAGACAGGAAAGAGAATCCATTTAAGTGCAGCACAGAATGAGTCAAGGGTAGAGGGCAGTTTGGTGAATCCAGTCAGTACAGTTCAGTTCGTAGTCTTAAGAGGCAGTTTTATCAAGCAGGGCAATTCAGTCAGAAGCTGAGAGAAGCCAGTTTGCATCAGTCAGGTTAGAGAGGAATTTTGAGCCAGAATACAATTTACTTTTATTTACAAATTAAACTTACTTTTTCAAACATTCATGAAAAAGATGTAGAATAGCTTTTGAGCTTGTTTAGAGGATTTGGAGGGGGAGCTCAGCTACTCTATGTTATGGTTCAACTCCCTGACTCCAGAATAGCTGTAGTCATTCTTGTTCCATGCATACCAGCTCTTTCATATTTTTGCTGTAGCATCCCTGCAAGTCATTGACACAGAGAAGGGACTTGGCTCAAGGACATGCTGACCATGTTCTATATGTTCTGAATGTTCTGTATGAGGTTTGCTAATCTTAAGAAATTCCACAACGTTTACATAGGACCCATAAAATCAAAGGTCAATGTGACTCTTGTTATGTCTAAAATATCTTGAGTCAGAGCTGACCACTAAGGAGATCTTCCTGCAGCTACATATGAGCTCACTACGGCTTCTGTGGCTAACACTGAAAAATGTTACTAATAAGCCAAAAGTTATGGTTATAATACTTATTCTATGTTATCTCAATGTTCTGAAATCCCCCTGTTCACCACCCATCCACCATCCTCCTTACCTTACTCAGACGTTAAACTAACTTAAACGTTAGCTGATAATACTTTTCCTAGTAATCCAACTGCTCCCCTCCTTGCCCTTAAAACTGTCAAACCTGCTTTCTCATATAGAAAGTCTACACTGAAAACAAACTACTACCACAATTAGAATCCTGAGTCCTTTTTGTAGTCCTAGACATTCAGTATAAGGTGTGTGTTCAATAAACTAGTTTTGTTCAACCTAGACCTGGGTTTGTTTTGTTTGAGTGGTGACTCCTGAATCCCCAACAATCTTGAACCCTTGATTGAAGACAGATCCTCTTCTATTTGAGAAACATATCCTTGGGTGGTTGTGGCAGAAGTCTTTAATCTAGGCAACAGCAGGGTCAGAGTGAGGGTGAGGGTGAGGGTGAGAGACAGGGGTAGGGGCAGGGCAGGGGCAGAGGGAGAGGGGCAGAGGCAGTGTTTCTGTGAGTTCAAGGCCAGCCTGGTCTACAGAGTGAGTTCCGGGACAGCCAACACTACACAGGGAAATCTTTTCTGAAAAAACAATGACATCAACAAACAACAACAAAAAAATATGTAGAAGATATAGAAGATAAACCTTTACACAAGGCGAAGTTGGTTTAAGGTAATTTTGTTTAATTTTGTCCAGATGTGGAATCTTTAGAGAGATCAGCTGAATTGAATATAGACTAACAGGCTGAGTTAGTGAAAGCACATTAGGCATACATTATACAATGGTCTTGTCCCTTAATCTTCAGTTAAGTTCAAGGTTTTGGTCCCTTTATTCATAGCTAAACTGTACTGTTAAATGAAGAACTTTTGGGTACCAAATCTTCTCTAGTTATCACATTCTTATTAAAACCAAAATGTCATAAAGTTCCTTGTCTGTTTTATATCATGTAAATTTATTCTAATTGATTTTAATTGTTAAAATTTCAATCTTACACACTCAATGTAAAATGAATAGATTTTAGCATTTTTCAGTAATGACTTCAATAAAGGAATTTTTCAGTTGCAAACAATATTCTTGAAGTAATACACACTGATTATAATAAAATCATAACTATTTATACATTTATTATTATTTTTATTTTGGAACATATCTAGTATGCAAACTTTTTAAACATATATAATGATATCTATGTAATTTAGCCATTTCTTCTTAAATTACAATGAATACATTTATATTATGATAATACATTATGCACCAGTGATTTGGAAAACTGCTTATTACCCAAGGGTCTTTTATTTATAATACTGTAAACAGTCTTAATATCCCTGTTGATGTTTCCTCAAGAACCCAATCTCCATCCTATATAAATCACACATAATTATTTTTATATTTCACTATACTATAATTATTACTTTTTCTATAGAGAATTTTATATTTGTAAAATTTCAATGTTTGTGAGGTCTATAAAAATTTGATATATTTTCTATAAAGGATTTGCAAGGAAGTGATAGAGTGATATCTTTACTCACCTAATAATAAGTGAGGGCTCAGTAGTAACATGATTGACCCAAGTTTAATATCTGAGTCCACACTCCGGATTCCATGTAAATTGAGTAATCCAGTATTCTTAAAGATAGTGATTATAACAACTAGAGAATTCTCAGGCCGGGCGGTGGTGGCGCACACCTTTAATCCTAGCACTTGTGAGGCAGAGGCAGGCGGATTTCTGTGTTTGAGGCCAGCCTGGTCTACAGAGTGAGTTCCAGGACAGCCGGGGCTCCACAGAGAAACCCTGTCTGGGGGAAAAAAAAAAAAGAAGAAGAAGAAGAAAAGAGAATTCTCAGAATCAAGTGATCAGGCTAACCTGTCATATAAAGCTATGAACAAAAAATTCTGTCTAATATGGTTATGAGAGGATTTCACCTAAAGGTGTCCTCTAATCTCTCCATATACATCATGGTACACATCCACATTCAAATACAAACGCACATACAACACATAACTCTCTCTCTCTCTCTCTCTCTCTCTCTCTCTCTCTCTCTCTCTCTCTCTCTGTCTTTCTCTCTCTGTGTATGTGTGTGTGTGTGTGTGTGTGTGTATCTCACACATACATACATGAATACACAAATGAAAATATTTTAATATTATTAGTCTTTTTCAGGAGATTTAAATTAGCTATCTAAATATATCCAACCAGTTTTGTATTCTAGAAGTCTTTAATTTTTATTGCTTCTTGTTCTCATAAATAATTCTAACAAATTCTCTTCCTATAACTTTTTGTGTACGAGCTAAGCTAGTAGATTCTCAGTAGCTTCCATCTATCACTATGTTCACAACTGCTTGGATCATGGAAGTGGATAATTTACAGGATTTGTAGACTCCACAAATTATGTTCAAGGGGGCTTTTAATAATGAGTATGGCAGCAGAAAAATAAACACAGGTAACAGCAAGGGCCACAGAAATCCAGGAGCAGTTCCCTGTAAAATTCCCTCACTTTAAAGGACACAAAGAGATAGATTCTTCAAGATCCTCTGTATCCTGGTCTTGGCCAAATCTGACTGGTCAACTGAGTAAGCAAGGCCCCATTAAATTCTACACACTCACAGAAACTAATATAGATAGGCAGATATACAGTACCTCAAGCACAGGGGGAATCTTGAACTTTACACAGTATATTTTAAATCTTATGCTAATAAAGCATAAACATTATCTACAAGTGACAAGCCAGAAGTTAACATGCCATCCTATGTAGTGTACAATTTCAGATATCTCTTTACTATTACTGCTAACATACAGTGAAGTCACAGAATATGGGCTGCATGGTGGATTTTTCCTTTAATTTCAGTGAACTTTAAGATCTACAGACTGTTTTAATTTTCAAAACATTTACTACTTCTGAAAACATGGATTATAGAAGTGCTAGATTATATATATATATATATATAGTATGTGTGCGAATTTGATTTACCTTTTAATGTGTGTATTTATATGTATGTGCAAATGCCTGTATTTGCATCACATGTGTCCCTGGAATTTGTGAAGGCCAGAGGGTATCTGAATCCACTGGAACTGAAGTCACGGATAGTTATGAGCCTCTATATGGATGCTGAGAACCAGATCTGAGTCCCCTGGAAGAACATCCAGTGCTTTTAATGAATAACTATCCACCCAGCCATAAATCTTTGAAAAACCAGATGCCCAGTCCTTTTAGAACCTTATTTTGTCTTTTTATATCATCAGTTAATAAGAAGAGATTTGTTAAAGGATTTTTTTTTAAATCATGCTGCATTTGTCTGTCTTCATGTGCAATCTTTTCTTACATATTTGAGGATAGCATCATGTAATCCTAAGTTTTTGAATTTTATAGTGCTCTGTTACATTAACCAATTTTCCCACTATAAATTACTATACCCTTCCAAAGCCCAAATTGTGTATTACAATTGGCATAATTTTATGTAATTTTGTTCTCATCTAATTTTCTAAAATTTTATTTTGAAATTTTTTTGGTAAATTTGAGATATTACAATTACAACATTTCTCTCTTCCCTTTATTATCTCAAAACCTTCCCATATATACCTCTCTCTTTTAAAACATGACCTCTTTGAAAATTAGTTGTTAATGTATGCATATACATAATGTACATCTATATATATTTCTAAGTACGTAAATATGGACTGCTTAGTATGTATTCTGTTATTTGTATATAATTTAGGGCTAGTCATTTGGTATTTAGTTAACTAATCATTGTGATATTCCTTGAGGAAGACTTTTTCAGCTGTATGCTTTCCTGAGTAGCCTATACTTCTTTGTGTAGGGTTGAGGCTTCATAGAGTTTTCTTAGTCTACTTTGACATGCCTACTGGATTAACATTTAAATTTCTGAAGAACATCATATATCTTTAGTTTTAAAATGTTAATGTTGTAATCTTTTATCTAGTGATTGGATTCCTTTATATAGTAGAACTACTTGTTTCTCTCAATATGATTCTGTTTCTTGCTGCTTTGTTTTCTCCTATGTTTGTTTTCTTTTTCCTTTAGCTTGCTTTCAAGTGGTAGTATTTTACCTCTTCTTGTTTGAGAAGTTGTCCTGTGTTTACTAATTTTATTTTTAATTTTAACTGTATCCTAATAGAAATAATTCAGGAAAGCTGCTTTAACATTAAACCTGACTACTGTACTCTGCACATTTAAATAATGACACATCTTCCAAAGAGTATGTGTGTGTCCCTGAAGGGAGAAACTCTCATCTCCATTGTTGTATAAGTCAATTCTATTCATGTTGAGTTTTCAATAAATATTTTATGGGATCTCATCTGTGTGAACTTAAATGTAAAATGGTTACAGTATGACCTGACTTTTTTTTTCTTACAGAGCCGACTTTTAAGGACAGTTCACTATAGCTGTATCTCCTGAATGCCTCAGTGTGTGCACGCCTCATCACTGTGCCCATGTCCACATTTCACACAAGAATGAGCTTTCCAGTTTTCTCAATCACATCCTTTATAGTTCTTGAGACAATGTAATACATTCCAGTAAAATTCTCTTCCTAAATATTCCACTTTCAGCCTGCTCCCTGTAACAGGCAGTGATGTAAGAGCAGCAGTAGACATCTTTTATGTCAAAGTGATACCTTTATTTTTGAGGTAATAGTTATGTTTTGCTTATTGCCCTGATTTATTATTTTTCTCCTGCAACCTACTGAATTATGATCCATATAGTGATGTGATTGCTAGTGTTTAACATTGAAACACATTCAACGTGAGCCACTTGAGGGAAAATGAACATGAAAAGCTACATCAGAAACCTATGTTTTCAATAATCAGAATGTAAATGGGGTATATCAGAAAACATGTTCTCATTCACTTACAAATAAACTAGGTAATAGCTACAACATTCGTATCTGGAATGGCTAAAAACAGGAATGGTTTTCAAATCAACACTTTAAAATAACAATTATACCAAAGACATAATCAGAAGTGTTTCCATATTTCAAAGATTAGTTTGTTTGCATTGTTTAACTTTGTTTACCCAAATGGTATAGTTTTCACGTGGAAAGATCATTTTTATGAAAGAAAAGTAAAGCTTAAACAGTTTTATTAATAAACAAAGAGTTTATTACTGGTACATCTATTTATTATTTTGATTCATTTGTTTAGCTATATTGTTTGATTTGGCCTTTGGGGATACTATAGGTCTCAGTTACTAGAACAATGTGAAATTTGGCAAGCACTCTTCAATAGGAATTTTTATAGACAAACATATTTCTTGATATTTTTAGTTTTAAATTTTTAATATTTTTCAAATTTTACCTTAAATTGATGTCATTGACATGAGTTTTCTGTTTAGCATTTAATTTTTATATTGATTTCTCATGTACAGATGGCTTCTCAAGTGTCTTACTGAAAAATTATAACAATCACATGAACAATTGAAATATAAACTTGTTCAAAAGATGGTCAATTGATTTTAATATTCCTATTTGGGGAATAAGATAATGTATTGCCTATATAATTGGAAATCCAATGAATCACATGTAATTCATTTTACTTGAAGTTATAGGCTTATCTTTCAATCAATCTTGGCCAACAGTGTCTAAAAATAAGATACATAATTAAAAAAAATATGTACAGCTTAAATACATATGTTAAAGTCAATACAATGTAAATTATGCATCTTAATACATCTAAAGTATCTGTGTGCATGGTATGTTGTAGAGAGCAGGTATTATCCTCTATTAATCTCTATGTTATTATTATTATCATTCTTATTTTTGAGACAGGATTTTTCAGTGAATGTGGGGCTCAATGTTTTGGTTAAATTAAAAGGTCAGAAAGACCTTGAATATGTCTTTTCCGTCAGCTCTGTGTGCTAGGGCTACTGTTGCATTCTACTACTTTCAGCTTTATATGGATGCTGATAATCTGTATTCATGTCCTTATTCTTGTGCAGTAGGCTCTTTATCTTCTGACCTATGCACACATTCAGTTTTTGTTGAGAAAATAAAATTAAATATATAACAATTTAAAGACCCACCAAAATGTGAAAAAATAAAGAGCTGTTGTAAACAACTCATGCTATTTGATTATTCAGCAGGGGAGTGATGAAGACATTGTGGCTTTAGGTCAAAGAAAATGAATTCTTTATTATTATTATTATTATTATTATTACATCTCAATCTCAGCTTCCTCTCCCTCCTCTCTGAGTCCTTCCCTCTCACTTCCCCTATTGCTTTCTCTTCACAAAAGGGGAGGTATCCCATGAATATCAACCAGCCTGGGCATAGCAAGTTGCAATAAGTGTAGGCACATACTCTACTCTTGAAGCTAGACGACACAGCCCATCCCCCTCTGCCCACCAGCCCCTGGTCCCTGTTAAGAGAAAGCAATCCAGAGGCAGGACATGGAGTCAGAGATAGCTCCTGCTCCCACTTTAGGCAGCCTATATAAAAACAACCTTTACAGATGTTACTTGTGCGTTATGGGGCACACTTGCCCTGCTGGTCAAGACAATGGTCTAATGTATGAGAAGACCTAAAGATCATTCACTGGATCATTACTTTTATATATTCTACAGTCTCCAGAAGCTTCATATTGTTACCTATGGAGACCTAGACTTTTGAGACACAGAGTAAATTGCAGAATACAGAATACGTGCCTTAATTTAACCCTAGGTAATTACTTCTTCCTGAGGAAGATTGGGAAGTCTTGTGACTCCTGTGGCATTAGTAAGGCAGGGAGATTTCTACACTTACTCTAAGTAGGTATATCAAGTTAGTTTTTAATAATGAAAACATTGGGTTTGCACTTTCATAGGTTTCAAGATGTGGAGGAAGATTATTGTAGCTGACTGCTTGTGAGTATTGAATTTCCATTCTTTCTCCCATACCAGCTTAATAAAGAACATTCCCTCTGCTGGCTTTAAACACATCCAATTCTCTATGAACATAAGCAACAATAGAAACAGTGTTCATTATAGATAAATTAGGTAATTTCTCCCTGTTTCTACTTTAGTCCATAGTGGACACTTTGCTTGATAAATGCCATATGCAAATTTAGATAAAATTGTTAACATGGCCTGTAATTCTTTTCTGAATTATCCAGATACTTGTCTTAATCCCCCTATGTCCTTAGAACATGTATGGATGCAAGCCAAAGAAAGCATGGACATTCCCCTAGATAACTGAAACCAGTATGTATGAATTGATTTGGGGGGAGGAATTGCCTCAACAATTAAGCCCATGTTGTATTAATAAGGCTTTAAAATAATGGTTTTATTGTCTTTATTTGTTTCAACTTTCAATTACACAGTTTTTTTTCATTTTCTCACTTGCCTCTCCAGACAGCATGGGAGTGTTATTGTAGTAAATCCTCTGTTAGATGTCTATTTACTGTGAGCACTGATTTTTCAGGCTCTAAATGATATCATGGTTTACCACAAGCAAGTAATGTTAAATGGAAGATAAATACATATTCAAAAATATCTTAATGATTTATTTTTAGTCTAGGTCCCTGGGCTATCTATAATCCAGGCAGTGTTTGGCATGGTTTCCTACTGGTGACATGGGTCTACAGTTAAACCAGTCATTGGTTCAGTCATTGCTGGGCCACTCTCACAAGTTCTGTGCCACCATTTCCTCAGCACATCTTGCAGGAGGATAGATTATAGGCTGAAAGTTTTGTGACTGGGTTGGTGTCCCAGACCCACCACTGGTACAGATAGTACATTGCCTGGTAACAGATTATGGACAGTTCAGGCTTGGTATCCTCCATTACTAGGAGTCCTCACTAAGGTCATCCTTGTACATTTCACAGAGTTTCCACTCTCCTAGGTTTCTGCATCAGCCCCCAAATGCCCCTGCCATTCTGGTCACCTCTCCCAGTACTCTCTCCCTCCACCTCTCTACTCCCACCTTATCCCTCTGTTCCCATCCCCACTTGCTCCCAGCCTACCTGCAAAATCTATTATAATTCCCCTTTCCAGGGAGATCCATGAATCCTCTACAAATCTGCCTTATTACTCAGCCTTTCTGGGTCTATGGATTGTAGCATAAGAGCTAATATGCACTTATAAGTGAGTACATACCATATGGGTTTGGATTAACTCTCTCGGGATGATTTTTTTTTCTAGTTTCATCCATTTGCCTGTACATTTCATAATGTCATTTAAAAAAAAAAACTTGATATGAGGGTTTGTGCTGAGTCTTATTTTATCTTGTTATGCTGTGTTCAGGTGATATCTCTGGAAAGCCTTCTCTTTTCTAAAGGCAAACAGTGGAGAAACTGATCTAGCTGAGATGGGAAGTGGTGGAAGGGGATACAGCAGTCAGGATGCATTGCATGAGAGAGAAAATTTAAATTATCTTAATGTTAAACAAAAGGAAGACTTGAATGCTTGAATCACACTTAGAAGGGGGAACAAATAGTAATAACAGGCAGACGGGGGAGTGGGTGAGACAGAGGACTGAAAGGGAAATGGGGATGGGGGAATAAAGGATCAGAGACAGGAGAATGAATGGAAATCTGTGGCTTCTGGGGTGGGTAGTGGGCGGGAAACTTTAGGAAGTCCCAGAGACCTGAGATAGAGGAAGCTCCTAGGAGCAGGTGACCTTAGCCAAGATGCCTAACAGTGGAGACATGGAACCTGAAGAGGGTACCTCTTGTAGCCAGCCAGTGGAGGTATAAGGACACCAGTGGAGCGATAAGGACACCAACCCACCCATAACATATTTGACCTTTTTAATTTGTCCTGTCTAAAGGAAATGCAGGGACAAAGAGAAAACAGAGACCAAGGGAGGTCAACCAATAACTGACCCAATCAGAAACCCATCTCATGGGCAAACACCAATCTCTGACATTATTAATGATAAATCTTGTTATGCTTGCAGACAGGAACCTAGCATAACTCTTCTCTGAGAGGCTCTACTTAGCAGCTGACTGAAACAGACACAGATACCAAACATTGGATGGAGGTCAGGAACTCTTATGGAACAGCTGGAGAAAAGATTCAAGGTCCTGAAGGGAATGGGAATCCCACAGGGGAAGCAACAGTCAACTTACCTGAACCTCTGAGAACTCTCAGAGTCTGAGCCACCAACCAAATAATACACATGGGCCTGAATGAGGCCCTGACACATACATAGCAGACATGCAGCTTAATATCCATGTGGGTCCCCCAACAACTGGAGCAGAAGCTCTCTATAAAGCTGGAGCCTGACTGTGGTTTCAGTTCCCCAAACTTGCAGCTTCTTTGTCTGGCCTCAGTGAAAGAGGATATATCTATACTGGCAGAAACTTGATGTGCCATATTTGAGGGATACTAGGGGACCCCGATTTCTTAGGGCAGAACGAGAGGAAGGATACAGGATGGGGGGAAATGTCTCTCTGAAGGAAGAGGGTTTTGTTTGATGTAAATACTTAATTAAAATATTTTAATGAATGGAAGGACTATATTTTCCTTCAGTTAAGATGCAATGTTTAAGGCAATGCTATTAAAATCTTAAATCTCACAATTCACTTTCCATTGAGTAGCTATAGTCATGTAAAACAGGGTCAAGGTCATATAAGGAATGATTTGTTTCTTTTTTTCCTTTATAAAGGAGAAATTAAGAAACAAAATAAGCTCCAAACATAAAAATAAATTAAAAGATTTTTTTCATTAAAGTTAAAGCACAACACATGCAAAAATAAGTATTAAAAATGTTAATATAAGGGTTTGCAACCCCATAGGAAGAACAACAATATCAACCAACCAGACCCCCAAAGCTCCCAGGGACTAAACCATCACACAAATAGTACACATGGGCTCCAGCTAGATATGTAGAAGAGGATTGCTTATCTGACATCAATGGGAGAGGATCGCCTTGGTCCTGTGGAGGCTCCATTACCCAGTATAGAAGAGTGCTAGGGCACTGAGGCAGGAGTGGGTAAGTGGGTGGGAGAGCTCTCTCATAGAGGCATGGGGAGGGAGGATGGGATAGGGCATTTTACAGGGGAAACTGGGAAAGGGATAACATTTGAAATGTACATAAATAAAATAAACAATAAAAAGCAAATGAAAAAATGTTAAAATCAACTATTTGAATCTGTTTGCTTTTCATATGACAATGATGTGCCTTCTTTTGTATTTTGAATGTTGTTCTTTTAGATTTCATATGTCACTACATGTATATCCACTATTCTCTGAATGTCTTCCCCTAACTTCTCTTATTCCTCTCCATCTCTGCCTTCTTCCTACCACATAACTTTTCCATGTTCCATGTTTAATGGAACTTTTCAAAGTTCAAAGTCTTACGTGTTCACAAATGAGTAAATGACTAGATGTTATGTGCCTCCTCTTCTGGAATCTGCAATTTGCAATTGTTGAGGGATCTAGTCTAAACAAATTATTCATACTCATATTGCACAGAAACTATTGGGTAGGAGGAGCCAGAAAGAATTCAAGTGATAGAAGATAATGGGAAGTTCTGTGAATTCTATCTTCTCAGCATGTCATAATCATGAACTCAGCAGCACCTTTGCCTATTGAAAGTTGGATGACAAAAGTCATGCCTGCCACAGGATGATGAAGAGGGTACTCACAGGACCTTGCCACTTAGTGTCTGATGACTACTATGCCTTCCTAAATGGGTACCTTAAAGAACTGTCACATAAAGATTTAAAAGAGATTTCAGGAATGCTTTCATTTCTGTGTAAGAGCAAGTCATCTATTCACTGAAACACGAAGAAGCCAGGGCAAACATTTGCCAGTCAGTAACTTTCAATAATTTAAACACTGGCCAGGCGGTGGTGGCACATGCCTTTAATCCCAGCACTTGGGAGGCGGAGGCAGGCGGATTTCTGAGTTCGAGGCCAGCCTGGTCTACAGAGTGAGTTCCAGGACAGCCAGGGCTATACAGAGAAACCCTGTCTCAAAAAACCAAAAAAAAAAAAAAAAAAAAAAAAAAAAGAGTAACACTCCAAAATATGAGGAACTTCTCAGTATGGCCATAATTGCCCGTTTCACAATTGAAGGCTCTTCTCATGTGCAGTTAGGAAGTTAAGGCAGCTACTTTGCAGAGAAAGTTGCATAGAAAATTTCAGAGATTTTCTGAGTGTCCATCTGATATTCAGTTGATTATGATGTGAGAAAAATAACCAATTGATCAATGAATTAAATGACAATGTTCTAGAGTTCACAAAGGAGAAAGGGAAAAAACAAGAAGAGACTGCATCACTGGGGATATCAAGAAATATAGACACATGGACACATACACACAGAGATATACACACACATGGACACACTACACACACAGGCATAAACACAGAGATACAAGGACACACACAGAGAGACACACACACCACAGACACATACACAAACATGCATGAACAGACACAGACACACACATAGACACAAGCACACACACACATAGGGACACACCACACACACACACACAGATACATACCATACACACACAGGCACACATGCACACACCACACATACACACAGACACAAGCACACACACACACGGAGACACACCACACACAGACACAGACACTAGCACACACAGACACAGACACAAGCACACACAGACACACCACACACACACATATACACACACAGACACACATGTACAGACAGGCATACACACATACACACACAATTAGCTATAAACCAAAATGCCACAAACCTTCAGAGTTTCAGTGTATAAATGATAGGAATTGTTAAATAAAATAAAATATGTCAGATAAAATATAAATTACTATAAAAAAGAAACTATCAGTGCATGCATTATACCATAAACTAAAATCTGCTTTAAAATATCTCAAAATAAAATATCTGGTATTTAGTATAAAACTTAAAATAATAAAATTTCAGACCAACAAAAACTGAAATCTTTATTAACTGTGTTTGTATATATTTTCTTGTTATCAATTCATGGCTGACCCATAAAATTACATAATAAAACAAAATAAAGTAAAATAAAGCAGACCATTAAAATTGAGACTATTGATTGGTAAATGTGTCTTGGTTTTATTCAATAATGTGTATTAACTGTACATACTAATGAATTCCCCCTTGAAGTTTTCATAGTGTGTGCAATGTACTTTGATTCCATGTGCCCTCTTGTCCTCTCTGTGCATCCTGTTGTCCTCACACATCCTTGCCTCCCTTGATTTCTCTTCACATTCGCATCTCCTGGGATGGCCTCTTCTTTCATCCATTGTCTTAAAAGTGGCATTCTTTTATTTCTCCTTATGGCTGAGAAGATTATACCATTATACCATCAGATTAAACCATTTTCTCTGTATTCATTCTTTTATTCATTCACTGATAAGCAAGAGAAAATCAACAAACACAAAATTTCATCTGATCCTAATTATACTGACCATCACTAATGAATTAAAAACATCTTGCACTTGGAAGGATTTATGCAGCAAGTGTCTCTATACACTGCTCATAGGAACAATTTAGTTCAGCCACAATGAAAATCAGTATGACATGCCTTCAAAGATTAAAAGTAAAACTTTATGTAATCATGGACTTGACCTATTCCCCCACTCGTGAGCACATATGTAGCAGAAGTGCAGCTTGGTGTTCACATGAGTCCCCTAACTGGAGTGGGGGCTGTCCTTAAACATGTTGCCTGCCTGTCAGTCCTGTTCCCCTAACTTGGCTGTCTTGACTTGCCTCAGTGGGAGAGGATGTTTTTAGTCCTGCAATGACATGATGTTCCATCTTGGGGTGATACCCAGGGGCCCTCCCCCTCTTCAGGGGAGAACAGGAGGGGAGAATAGGGAGAGGAGCTACATGTTTTATTTTATCACAAAAAGAAACTGAAATTATGCTATTTAATATATATTACAAGGCTCACAGAGACAAGTATCACATATTTTCCCTCTGATTTGGAATTAGGGGCATAAGGGCATTAAAGTAACTGGAGTCATAGAAAGAGGAAGGGTTGAATTAGGATAAAAGGGGAAAAGAGAAAGTGTATATAATCAAACTATACTATATATTTACATAAATGCATAAAATGTAACACTTTGTACAAATAATATACACTAATAATGATAACGATATTTTTGAGGATGTTGATGGTACAAAGAATGTCTTTGGCTTGCTTTTGCAAGTTACAAGTGTGATAAATTGTTCTAGAGACAATATAAAAAGAATACTTTAAAATAATAATCTATTTAATTAAAAACTAGTATGGTTCAAAGACACTCTATTTCGTCAACACAATTATAGAGGACATATATGAAAGGATACTTACTCACCATTGTAAAACAGTAATGATCTTTCTTATTTAAATATTTGAGAATTTCTTATTTATATCATATATTTTGGCAAAATCCACTACTATTCTTTCCATCCTACCCTTTCTAATTCCTCTCCCCTCACCATTTTTTTTCTTCCCACTTTCATGACTTTGACTAACTAAGTCTACTTATTGCCTGTATTCGCATCAGTGTAGGGCCACCTGCTGGATCATGGGAGTTTCTGTCCCTCTCCCAACAGCCCTTCAACTACTAATAACTTCTGACAGATGGACATGGATTCATGGCGGTGTCTGCGAAGTATCATTCAGTTTTGACAATATTGATCTTGTGCAGGGTTTATGCACATAGTCACAGTCTCTGTAATTTCATGATTGCAACAGTCCTGCTATATGAACAATTAACATTTTCTTGCAGATGTCCACCTTGTTCTTACAATCTTTCTGTCCCTGCTTCCTTTGTGATCTCTGTAGTAATCAGCATCTGCTCTAAAAGTAAACTACTTTTATGAGTATAGAAATATACTAATTTATGAGTTAATAATAAAATTTAGGGCATATTTTATTACTATATATTTAGCAGAAAAAATAGTATTAGATTCTTCTCTAAGCCCTGTTAGCCAGGCATTCATAGGTTTTGGAACCAGATAACTATGCCAGACATATCAAGGTCTGTCTTACGGATTGGAGTTTAAATCCAGTCAAAAAGTTTGTTTGGTTAGTGCTGTGACATTCATGGCCCAATTGCACAAGTGAGCATATCTTGTCAGGCCAGTTATTGTTGTAGCTCATAAAGTTGCAGCTGGGTAGAGCTGATAATTAATTTCTCCTCTGGTAGCATAACAATGCATTATGAAAGCTATTCTGTAACAATTAAAATCCTATATTAGAACTAGCATCTGTATCTATATCTATATGTATATTTTTATCTATACCCATATCTATACCTAATCTATATCTATATATGTGTGCATGTGTGTGTGTGCGTGTGTGTGTGTATCAGTTTTAGAACATAATATCAGTGTCATTTATCAGCAATGTTTCTGAAGGACTATTGATTCTACTGACCAAGAACTCGCAAAGAACTGCTATCTGGCACTGAAGTAATGACTGGGTAATCAGTGGTGACTTTAAAAGTCATTATACAGGTGTTACAGGATAACTCAATTTGTACTCTTTTTATAAAAGTATATGTACACATTAGGAAACCTCTATAGTAGTAGATTTCCTTATAGATTTTCAAGGGTCCTTAGTGTTAGGAATCCCTCCCTATACTCCCTTCTCTACCCTGCCCTCCCACTCCATTATTTCCCCATTCTTTATCAAAGCAACTATTTTCTTTCTCTCATCCTTTGAAATTCACAACTCAATGATTATTTACTTGTTTCCTGTCTTCTATGGGTACTTCGATTTAACCACACGTACTTGTGGTTAATAATTCTGTAACTTGCCTATTTATCTCAATGATTGTCTTAAATCAGACCATTTAACTATTGGTGAAGATTCATTGCAAAACAGGAAATCATGAACATAAGCTTAGCCATTATTTCCAAAACTTGCAAACAACTTAATATATGCTGACACATTCTACTTCTATGCATTCAAATAAGAAATTTGAAAACAGTAGCCACTAAAGGCATATGCAGGAATGCCCATAAAAGGTTAAGTCATCCTGGTCCCAAAGTAAAAACTTTACTGCAGCAGTTCTGGAAAAACTCCTTCACTGTAGCCTTTTTGGAAGAATGCTTCTTTGTAATTAATGAAAGGAACATGTAATATAAACAGACAGACTGATGGATCTCAAAATTCTGATGGTAACAGAGGCAATGTAAGAAAAGGCAAATTGTATATATCCATTTATTTAAGAGTTTAATAAACGCAAATAACATAAAGCAGATTTTACTTGTATGCTAGGAACAAAGGTACTAGAACAGTGTGAAAATGATGAATTTTAAAATGGACAAAGGGATATTTCTGGAGTGACAATTTGTTTGTGCATTGATGATTACAGTGATCATTTCTTCCATAGGTGTTTAAACACTACAAATGTTACTAAATTTACATATAGGTATGTGGAGATTATTTTATACCTTTTGTATCTCAACAAAAATAAAAATAAAACAAAGCAAAAACTGTCTTTGATGGATACGGTAGATTACTTATGTAAGACAGCATTTGAGAGAAAGATACATGCTGATCTCTGTGGCTTCAAGGCCAGCTTGTGCTACATAGTGAGAAATTTTTTAAGTTAAATGTAATTTGTAAATCAGTGCCTCACTCAGAGAAACTTCCTCTTGCAGTAGATGGGAACTAACACAGAGACCCACAATTGGACAATGCACAGAAAATGAGAGACATTGGAGCACCGAGTCTAAATGAGATTTATTCATTTAACTCCTCCCCTCAAGACTCAGGGAGTCATGTGGATGAAGAGATGTAAAGATTGTCACAGTAAGAAGGGATGTGTAGTACCAATGAAATCTTGTCTTCCAGATTCAACAGGACTGATGCACATATGAGTGCACAGAGACTTCAGCAGCATATGTAGGACCTACACAGGTTTAAGTTAGACAGGGTCCCAGGTTAAAAGGGAGAAGTGGATATAATTTCTTTCCAAATCAATTATGTGTATTTGTTTGTGTGAGTATGGTCACAGGGATTCAGGAACCCATGGAGGCCAGAAAAGGGTTGTGGAATATACTGGAGCTGGAGTTAAAGGCAATTGTGAGCCACCTGACATTTGTGGTGCAAACTGAACTATGGTTCTCTGAAAGAGCAGTACAGACTCTTTGAACTGCTAAGCCACCTCTACAGCTACTTAACGGATTTTTAATATTTGCATTCCCAGTACAGTATAATATTTACTAATATGTGTTTCAGATATTATTCCAAATTACTTGTAGAAATTTTTGTATTTTATAACTATTATTAAGACTAAAGACTGAAAACTATTATACCAAAGAAGAGTATAATATGATAGCATACTTGATTATATGAGGTCTGTGTATACTGTGACCTATATTGTAGAGAAGTTACAGAAACCAGAAAGTAAAAAATGGTCTCACACTATAACATCTGCTCAATTTTCTACTTCAGTTCATTAATACAGGATTATACTCATATGGTCTGCTGAATTTTTACTCATATTTGTCAGGGTGAATTCACTTAATTAAAATCATTTTATTCAATGAACAAAATCAATAAAGCAACTCATCTAAAAAATGCAATAACTAATAATCCCAGTAAACCTGCAGTTATTAGTAGAAGGCACCAGGCTCTGAATTAATCTGGATTATGCCTCAACATAATTTTACTGGCCCAACTCTTATAAAAAGTCATTCTCATTATAAGAATGTATCTAAACAGAGAAACAATTATATGTATATACATGTATGTGATATATTTTCCTTATAGATATTATAAAAATAAATAAATGAGAAAAATACCAGTATGTATGTATAGACACACGTATATATGTGTCTCTCCACACACACACACACACACACACACACACACAAACACACAGACACACAGACACATATGTATACACAGATTCATATACACATATACATACTGAAATTTTTTTCTTTTTTTTCCTTCCAATATCTATAAAAATATATATCAATAAATCAAGTATAATGGCCATCATGAAGGAACTTTATAGACTGAGACTGCTTTACCATGATTGTACTTCCCAACATTATTGCCACCAAGATCTCCATAGTGTAAGTGTATTTTACAATCACTTTCCAAAAAATAAGAATTAACTAATACATGTAGAAATGGGGAAGAAAGAAAAAAGTAGTGAACTCCACTATCATAATATTCAAATGTGTTATTTTACTTATTTATTTACCTGATTCTTATTGGCTGATGTTGAGGATTCAACTCAGGTCATTATGCATACCAAGGAAGCACTCTAGAGTCAGTAAAATCTAAGCCTTGTATTCTAATTGTAAGTTAATCTTTTGTTTTTAAAACTTCGGTGGAAATGTGAGCATTCTGACAACCTATATAGTTTCGTAGCTCTCTGATTTAACAACAAAAATAGAGAGAAATGAATTTCATTTTAAATTCAGCATTAGTAAACTGCCCCTACTGTGTCATATTTCATGAAATATTTGAAACATACCCTACAAATTATTTGTTGTTTATTTCAATGTCAGCTTCAGCTGTACTTTACAAAGAGTTTGGATGTAATCATGTGTTGCTTTATTTGTGGACATGGGATTGAGCTTTTAATCACTGGGCAAATTTTCACCAAATTGTACTGTGCTTAAATCTGGCTAAAATAAACTACAGGTTTAGTTGTGTATCTTGTATTGTATCTGTAAGTTTCCCTATTCCCTCTTTCTTGTTATTCCTAAACGTTTAGCTTCAGAAAAAAATTTCAGAATAGCTTTCATAAACCACATAGTGGAGCAATTTTATATAGTTAGAAGCTACCTAGCATCAACTAAGAGCAGAAACAAACATTTTTAGATTCTTTAATGAAAGTCAGTCAAGTTGAAGAAATAATGAAAAAAAAAATAAGAGCAGTGAATCCCAAGAAGAGGCTCGTGATGGACAGCATCCACATTCATAGTGATTAAATTTTGTACAGCTTGCTGTGCCACTAAGTGTGTAGATGTGTTAGGGAGGACCTGCATGCATGGTTCTGATTGTCCTGTCAAGCAGAGCCCACGCTGATGAGGATTCTGTAGATTATAAATATGACACAAGTATGTAAGAGACAAATCAAAATAGGTTTTTATAACCCATTCATTTTGCATATAAACTTTCTATCAACTCAAGAATGGATCTATCTACTCACAGATGCAGAGCCTACAAGAAAATGCTTATTAAAGTTCCCATTAATCCTTTTCTCTTCTTTCCTTCTCCTCCCCTTCTCATCTCCCTCCTCTGGCTCCTTCCCCTTCCCCTCTTCCTCCTCCTCCTCTTCCTCCTTCTCCTCTTCCCCTGTCCCTGTTCTCCTCCCTCCCTCCCTCCCTCCTTCTGTCCCTCCCTCCCTCCTTCTGTCCCTCCCTCCCTCCCTCCTTTCCTCCCTCCCTCCCTTCATTCCCTAGATTCTCTCAATGTCTATGCTAGATTCAACAACAACTCCCTGACACAGTTTCTGAAGTACTGATATAACTAATGTGTTCCATCCCTCATAGCTAAATTCACCTCCTAAAACCTTATGGTGAACATTACAATTCAACTCATGCTTTGCTGAGTTAGAGCAGTGGTCTCTGCAAATACCAGGAAGAGCAGAATAAAATCTATGGGAGCAAAAGAAGGCAGTTCATTCAGTTCAACAACTCAGTATCTGGTGTTGGTTCAAACTTTTCGAGTCTGACCTTGAGTAGGTTATTTTAGACAGATTTAAGCACAGTGCAATTTGGTGAAAACTGGCACAGTGATAACACACAATCCCATGTGCACAAATAAATCTTAAGACATGACTATAACAAAATTCTTTATAAAGTGCATGCAACATCTTCCATAAAATGCATTCTATAAATTGATGACATCTTCCATAAAGATGGGTTCTATAGATTGAGATGCTAATGATAAGAGTCTTGAAGAGGTTCCAGTGTGGTAGTGCAGAATCATGAGGTTATTAACCATGTCTGCTCTCAACCTTCTGGGCAGAAAACAAGTTATACATTCTCTTTGTAGGGGCAACCCAATGTGTTTAACATTCCTGGTTCCCCTAGTGCTTAGCACAAAGACTTCTGTATCTCCCACAGAACACTGCAACTTTAGCACTATTGATACCAATTTGTTTTTAACTGGACTTATGAAGATAGTTTACTAAGATATAAGAATTTTTTTCTCAAACATATGAAATGCAAAGGACTAAATTTCATTAATCAGATCATGACTCAGAATGAGTTGCTGTTAATATAGATATGTACGCTGGCAATGGTTTTACTGCTGTGAACAGACTCCAGGATGAAGGCAACTCTTATAAGGACAGCATTTAATTGGTGCTGGCTTACTGGTTCAGAGGTTTAGTCCTTTTATCAAAAAGGTGGGAGCATGTCAGCATCCATGCAGCCATTGTGGAGGAGGAATTGAGAGTTCTACATCTTCATCTGAAGTATATAGGAGAAGACTGGCTTCCAGGCAGCTAAGATGAAGATCTTAAAGCACACACCCTCAGTGAATGCTTCCTCCAACAAGGCCACACCATCTCCAACAAGGTCACATTTCCAAATAATGCCATTCTCTGGGGCAATCATATTCAAACCATCACAATATGGATAATGTTTCTATATTTAAGTGTGTATTTAAATATGAGTATTTATTAAATTAGTATTTTTTAAACACTTGCACACTCATATGTGAGTGTGCATGTGGGCATATACACATATGTTGTGAAATATGACTTCATAAAAACATACTTTTGGAGCCAATTACAAGGGCAAATATTTTTCATGACTCAAAATCTTTCTGTGTGCCTTCTACTAATGTATACACATATATAAAAATAAATAACTACATGTTTGGTCTTTGGTCTTCTTAGGAATTTAATTTTTAATTTCTTTCCATTTTATCTTTAAAAATAACTGGTGGTTATAGAAGTAATCAATAACATATGAGGAAGATTAAGTTAGTGTTAGAACTCATATATGACTTTAAATGAATACTGAATTCTCTTTGGACTGAATAGCAGAATTTCATGTGTTTTCTAATGACTATTATTTTCTTCTAGAAGTATTTGGGCCATTCAGAGCTGTTCACTCTATGATGAATTAGTATGATTAGAGCTGGCTAGCTGCTTGCCATTTGTTACTGGACAGGACTGCAAGTCAGATTGTGCTTTGTCTTGCCTCAGGTCACAGAGGGCCAGTACAGGCTTTAATGAGACTCAACCTTAATTCTTTATATTTGACATGCTAATTTTTTGTAAGTATCTGTGAGTGAAGTAAAATTACCATTTGCTCCATGTGAGGCCTTTATGATCTATTTCCTTGTATTATACCATTCTGGAAGTTGAGGAGGCTTCCTATTGTGATTCGGTGAACAACTTTTGCCTAACTTTGACAAAAATTCAGAGGTATTCTCTAAGATCTTTTTCTTTTTTTGAGACATTTTTATTCCATCTTGTCTGGCTGGCCCCAGGTATGTGAGCTTTGATGAAGCTCTTGCCTTAGTTTCTGGTGTTAACTCTAGACTACAGTAGAGAGTTGTTGGAGTAGAACCTAAATGAATTTTCTGAAGGAATCACCATATTTACTGCCTAGATGAATGTCTAATTAGAATGAAAGCCCACATAAACTATTCTCCTTTATCACTGAACAGCTGTTCCTTTATACCCAATCACTGAACTGCTGACTTCACTGTTCCCACACCTCCTACGTGTGTTTGTGTGTGTGTCTACTCACATACACATGTATATGCACATGTATATGGTGAAAGAGCTAGTTGAATAATTGTGGAAAAATAATTATGCTTTAAAAAATTAAGTGTTTCCATAATACCGAGTTCTTGGTTAAACACTTGATCACAAAATGTACCAAGTCATATTCTTAGAAATGGGGAATTGTTTCAATGCAGACCTTTAAAGCTCTACATTGCATACTTTGCTTTATAATGGATTCTTGATTATAAAACAGGGAATCAATATTGACTTAAATAAACATCTCTATAAAATCTGTATACAGATTTTTCACAGAAATGTATTTTATTTTATAATTTGTATTAATTTTGGAAGAATTGTTATTATCTTTCATGTTTTCACTATATTATCTTCTTTTCATCAAAGTTACCAGTGTGATCATAGTGGATAGTGATTCATAAATAAAATAGGATTCATAAATGAATCCTGAGCTAAACTGAGAAAGCCTCAGGATTTCTTACACTGTCCTTGATTATATTTTATCCCAGAGCTGGCTTGTGAGCAAATCAGCAATGGAGCTTCACATCACAAAATAGGGAACAAACAATACAAATGCATCCCCATAATGCAGCTGTGGACATAAACAAATCATGTGAGATAAATGTTTCCATCCCATCTAATTGGTCTTTACTTTTATAGTCACATCTTCTGCTGTGAAAAAATTACTTACACATTTACATTTTCATCATCATCATCATCATCATCTCTTATTCAGATGAGCTGATTATGAAAATTCTAATGAGTTGTAAGATATGATATCATGCAAATGCACTATTTCCTAGCTGATGAGTTTATTCTTATCTTTTACTTAAGAATATCAACTCATAAATAATAGGGATGAATCAAATCTATGCATATATAATGATCTAGTGATCATTCATATATATGCCTGTCTTCAATTCTCTTTTTCTATATTCTCATTTTGAATAAAATTTTCAAACATCTTTTTATGATTATAACCAAGACCCTCCATAAAGATATGAAAGTATGTTTTCCCTGATTACTGAAATATCTTGGTTTAATTTCAAAATTTCTTATAATACAACTTAAAATACATCTTGGAGAAATAATTTATGAAATATATTTTAGACCAAAGTAATCATCAAATTTAATAGGAGCTTCTATTTGGCATATTACAGTATTAATATGACACCAGGATAAACAGACTGTAGCCTATCTCAAACTATGATATATTAAAAATCATGAAAAACTCTTTGAATGCGAAGATCTGCTTATTAAAATCATCAATATTGCATTTACTGCACACAGATAAAATTTACATCAAAACACTTCATAATAAGATGGTGGAAAGTCTGAGGGAAGTTATAAGGAGGAAAGTTATCTTAAATAATAATCATTTCAAAGTAATAAATGTCTAAAAAAGGATGGTTTAGAGCTTCTACTTTTGCTATTCAGTAAGTGGTTATCCTGTCAAAACTGCTAATGCTGACTGATAAGTATTCAAAAGGCCCTAGCGGAATATTGACAGGCCTCAGATCTCATATGTACTGTGGAGATAAGAAGATTAAATTTATATTTACTTTAGCTTATATTCAAGCCTTGTGTTCCACAAAACAGACACGCTTTGTTAACAGTTTTACAGGATGATGAGTGTTATCTGTATGCAGAAAAAAGGAACATGCATGCCACTCTTTTCTAAATCACAATAGCATGTGACATTTTAGCAGTCACCTTGGAAGCAGAAAAACAAGCAGGGCAATCAATCTGTCTGTCTCATTCTCTTTCTTCTCTCTCTGTTTCTGTCCCATAGCAAATTAATCCCATTATTTGAGATATATTCATGCATGTCTGTACTATATTTCTTTTTTTTCTTTTCTTTTAATTGGATATTTTATTTATTTACATTTCAAATGTTATCCCCTTTCCCGTTTCCCCTCTTCAAACCATCTATCCCAACTCCCCTTACCATGCGTCTATGAGGGTGCTCCCCCACCCACCTACCCACTCCAACCTCACTGCCCTAGCATTCCTCTACACTGTGGCATCAAGCTTCACAGGGCCTCCCCTCCCTTTGTACCAGATAAGACCACTTCAGCTCCTTCAGGCCTTCTCCTAATTCCTCCATTGGGGTCTCTGTGCTCAGTCCCTTGAGTGGCTTCAAGCATCCACATCTGTATTGGTCCAAATCTGGCAAAGCCTCTCAGGAGACAGCTGTATCAGGCTCTTAACAACAAGCACTTCTTAACATCTCCAATACTGTCTGGGTTTGGTGTCTGCATGTGGAATGAATCCCCAGGTGGGGTAGTCTCTGGATGACCTTTCCTTCAGTCTCTGCTCCATTCTTTGTCCCTGTAATTTCCTTTAGACATGAACAATTCTGGGTTAAAATTTTGAGATAGGTGGGTGGCCCCATCCATCAATCAGGGGGCTATGTCTAACCTCTGGATACGGTCTCAACAGGTTCTCCCTCCTCTTCATGGGAAATGTCAGCTAATGTCATCCCCATAGGATCCTAGGAGGCTCTTAATTTCCTGGCATCTGGGACTTTCTGGTTGCTACCCCAGTTCCCATCCCCCATTGCTGCACACCTCTGTTCAATTTCATGACCCTCTGTACATTTCTTTCATTTACTTCCATACCAGATTCTTCCCCTCTTTTCCCCTTCCCCCTCTTCTCTTCTCTTCCAAATCCTTCTCACCCTCTACTTCCCTTGATTATTTTGTTCCCCCTTCTAAGTAGGACTGAAACATCCACTCTTTGGCCTTCCTTCCTCTTGAGCATCATGTGGTTTCTGAGTTGTAGTATGGGTATTCCACACTCTTTGCCTAATATACACTTATCAGTGAGTACATACCTTGTGTGGTATTTTGTAACTAAGTTTTATCTCCCTCAGGATGATATTTTCCAGATTCATCCATTTGCCTGTGAATTTTATGAAATCATTGTTTTTAATAGCTGAGTAGTGTTCTATTGTATAAATGTACAACATTTTCTGTATCCATTGTGCTCGTGAGAGACATCTAGTTTGTTCCCAGCTTCTGGCTATTATAAATATGGTTGCTATGAACAGCCATATTACATGTTGTCCTTATTATATGTTGGAGCATCTTTTGGTATATGCCCAGGAGTGGTATAGCTGGTCTTCAGGTAATTCTATGTCCAATTTCTGAGGAACTGCCAGAATGATTTCCAGAGTGGTTGTACCAGCTTGCAATCTGACCAGCAATGGAGGAGTGTTCCTCTTTCTCCACATCCTTACCAGGAAGTGCTGTCACCTGTGTTTTTGATCTTAGCCATTCTGACTAGTGTGAGGTAGAATCTCAGAGTTGCTTTGATTTGTATTTCCCTGATAACTAAGGATGTTGAACATTTCTTTAGGTGCTTCTCAGCCATTTGAGTTACCTCAGTTGAGAATTCTCTTTTTAGCTCTGTTCCCTAGTTTTTAATAGGGTTATTTGGTTTTCTGGAGTCCAACTTCCTGAGTTCTTTGTATATATTGGATATTAGACCTCTATCAGATGTAGGATTGGTAAATCTTTTCCCAATCCGTTGGTTGCCATTTTGTCCTATGGACAATGTCTTTGCCTTACAAAAGCTTTGCAGTTTTATGAGGTCCCTTTTGTCAATTTTTGATCTTAGAGCACAAGACATTGGAGTTCTATTTAGGAATATTTCCCGTGTGCCCATGTGTTCAAGGCTTTTTCCCACTTTCTTTTCTATTAGATTCAGTGTATCTAGTTTTATTTGAAGATCCTTGATCCACTTGGACTTAAGCTTTGTACAGGGAGATAAGAATGGATCAATTTGCATTCTTCTACATGTTGACTGCAAGTTGAACCAGCACCATTTGTTGAAAATGCAGTCTTTTTTTCCACTGGATGGTTTTAGTTTCTTTGTCAAAGATCAAGTGATCATAGGTGTGTGTGTTCATTTGTGGGTCTTCAATTCTATCCCATTGATCTACCTGCCTGTCACTGTACCAGTACCATGCAGTTTTGTTTTGTTTATTGGATATTTTATTTACATTTCAGATGTCCTCCCCTTACCCCATTTGCCCCCCCATCCAACCAAATAACCCTATTAAAAAAAATGGGGTATCGAGCTAAACAAAGAATTCTCAACTGAGGAAATACGAATGGTCGGGAAGCACCTAAAGAAATGTTCAGCATCCTTAGTCATCAGGGAAATGCAAATCAAAACAACCCTGAGATTCCACCTCACACCAGGCAGAATGGCTAAGATCAAAACTCAGGTGATAGTAGATGCTGGCAAGGATGTGGAGAAAGAGGAACACTCCTCCATTGTTGGTGAGATTGCAAGATGGTGCAACCACTATGGAAAACAGTCTGGCAGGTCCTCAGAAAATTGGATATATCATTACCTGAGGACCCAGCTATACTACTCCTGGCATATTCCCAGAAGATGCTCTAACATATAACAAGGACATATGCTCCACTATATTCATAGCACCTTTATTTATAATAACCAGAAGCTGGAAAGAACTGAGATGTCCTTCAAAAGAGGAATGGATACAAAAAATGTGGTACATTTAGCATGCAGTTTTTATTACTATTGCTCTATAGTATAGCTTGAGTTCAAGGAACGTTATTCCACCAGATGTTCTTTTTATTACTGAAAATAGTTTTTGCTACCCTGGGTTTTTTGTTATTCCAAATGAATTTTGAGAATTGCTCTTTCTAACTCTATGAAGAATTTAATTGGAATTGTGATGGGTAGTGAATTGAATCTGTAGATTACTTTCAGCAAGGTGGCCATTTTTACTATACCAATCTTGCAAATCCATGAGCATAGGAAATCTTTCCATCATCTCAGGTCTACTTCTATTTTTTTCTTCAGAGACTTGAAGTTTTTGTCATACAGATCTTTCACTTATTTGGGTAGAGTCACACCAAGATATTTTATATGGTTTGTGAGTACTGTGAAGTACTAATTTCCCTAATTTCTTTCTTAGCCTGTTTATCTTTTGAGTAGAGGAAGCCTACTGTTTTGATTGAGTTAATTTTATATCCATCCACTTTGCTAAAGTTGTCTATCAGCTGTAAAAGTTCTCTGGTGAAACTCTTGGGGTCACTTAAGTATGCTATCATATCATCTGCAAATAGTGATATTTTGACTTCTTCCTTTCCAATTTTCATCCCTTTGATCTCCTTTTGTTGTCTAATTGCTTTGGCTTGGACTTAGAGGGAGAGAGTGAACAGCCTCGTCTAGTCCCTGATTTTAATGGGATTACGTCAAGATTCTCTCGATTTAGTTTGATATTGGCTACTAGTTTGCTGTATCTTGCTTTTACTATGTTTAGTCATGGGCCTTGATTTCTTATCTTCCCAAGTCTTTTAACATGAAGGGGTGTTGAATTTTATCAAATGCTTTCTCAGCATCTAATGAGATCATCATGTCATTTTTTTCTTTGCGTTTGTTTATATAGTGAATTATATTGATGGATTTCCATACATTGAACCATTCCTGCATCCCTTGGATAAAGCCTACTTGATCATGTTGGATGATTATTTTGATGTGTTCTTGGATTCAGTTTGCAAGAATTTTATTGAGTGTTTTTTTTTAATCAATATTCATAAGGGAAATTTGTCTGAAGTTCTCTTTCATTGTTGGGTCTTTGTGTAGTTTAGGTATAATCATCAATGTGGTTTCATAGAACAAATTGGGTAGTGTTCCTTCTATTTCTATTTTGTGGAATAATTTTTTTTTCCAAGACAGGGTTTCTCTGTGTAGCCTGGCCTGTCCTGGAACTCACTCTGTAGACCAGGCTGGCCTCGAACTCAGAAATCCGCCTGCCTCTGCCTCCCAAGTGCTGGGATTAAAGGCATGCGCCACCACCGCCCGGCTGGAATAATTTGAAGTACAAGGGTATTAGTTCTTTTTTGAAGGTCTAATAGAATTCTGCACTAAAACCATCTGATCCTGGGCTTTTTTTTTTTTTCTTTTTTCTTTTTTTTTTTTTTTTTTGGTTCAGGGACTTTTAATGACTGCTTCTATTACTTTATGGGTTATGGGACTGTTTAGATGGTACTGTTTATTCTTTGTATAGTTCTTTTTGTTTCTACTTGATTGATTTCATTTCTGAGTTTGATTGTTTCCTGAAGTCTACTCCCCTTGGGTGTATTTGCTTGATTTTGTTCTAGAGCTATCAGGTGTACTGTTAAGCTGCTAGTGTATGTTCTTTCCAGTTTCTTTTTAGACACACTCAGAGCTGTTTGTTTTCCTCTTAGCACATTGTGGCCTATAAGTTGGTTATGTTGTGCCTTCAATTTAATTAAATTCTAAAAAATCTTTCACTTCTTTCTTTATTTCTTCCATGACATAGTTGTGATTGAGTAAAGTGTTGTACAGCTTCCATGAATATCTGGGCTTTCTGTTGTTTTTGTTGTTATTGAAGACCAGCCTTAGTCAGTGGTGATATGATAGGATACATGAGATTATTTCAGTCTTCTTGTATCTGTTGAGGCCTGTTTTGTGACGGATTATGGTCAATTTTGGAGACAGTACCATGAAGTGCTGAGAGATATGTTTTAAATCCATTTGGTTCATAACTTCTGTTAGTTTCACTGTGTCTCTGTTTAGTTTTTTTTTTTTTCCATGATTTGTCCATGGCTGAGAATGGGGTGTTGAAGACTCCCACCATTATTGTGTGAGGTCCAATGTGTGCTTTGAGCTTTAGTAAAGTTTCTTTTATGAATGTGGGTGCCCTTGCATTTGCAGCATACATGTTCAGAATTGAGATTTCATCTTGTAGATTTTTTTTCATTGATGTATATAAAGTGTCCTTCCTTATCTTTTTTTTGATAACTTTTGGTTGAAAGTCAATTTTTTTGGATGTTACAATGGCTACTCCAGCTTGTTTCTTGGGACCATTTGCTTGGAAAATTGTTTTCCATCCTTTTACTCTGAGGTAGTGTCTGTCTTGACACTGAGATGTGTTTTCTGTATGCAGTAAAATTCTGGGTCCAGTTTATGTGTCCAGTCTGTTAGTTTATGTCTTTTTATTGGGGAATCAAGTCCATTGATGTTAAAGGATATTAAAAAATGGTGATTGTTTCTTCCTGTTATCTTTGTTGTTGGAAATGTAATTGTGTTTGTATAGCTATCTTCTTTTAGGTTTGTTGAAAGAGGATTATTTTTTTACTTTTTCTAGTGTGTAGTTTCTCTCCTTGTGTTGAAGTTTTCCATCTGTTATCCTTTGTAGGGTTTGATTTGTGAAAAGATACTGTGTAAATATGTATTCATTATGGAATATCTCTGTTTCTCCATCTATGGTAATTGAGATTTTTGCTAGATATAGTATCGTGGGGTGGCATTTGTGTTCTCTTAGAGTCTGTATGACAGTGGCCCAGGATCTTCTAGTTTTCATAATGTCTGGTCAGAAGTCTGGTGTAATTCTGATAGGTCTGCCTTTGTATGTGACTTGAGATTTTTCCCCTTCTGCTTTTAATATTCTTGCTTTGTTTTGTGCATTTGGTGTTTTGACTATTAAGTGACAGGAAGGATTTTTTTCTGGTATGGTCTATTTGAAGTTCTGTAGGCTTCTTGTATGTTCATAGGCATCTCTTTCTTTAGGTTAAAAAAGTTTTCTTCTATAATTTTGTTGAAGATATTTACTGGCTCATTAAATTGGAAATCTTCATTCTCTTCTATACCTATTATCCTTAGTTTTGTCTTTTCATTGTGTCCTGGATTTCCTGGATGTTTTGGGTAAGGAGCTTTTTCCATTTTGCATTTTGTCTAACTATTCTGTCAATATTATCTATGGTCTTCTGCACCTGAGATTCTCTTTTCTATTCCTTGTATTCTGTTGGTGATACTTGCATCTATGACTCTTGATCTCTTTCCTAGGTTTTCTCAGGGTTGTCTCCCTTTGTGATTTCTTTTGTGTGTGTGTGTGTGGTGTGTGTGTGTGTATCTGTCTGTCTGTGTTGAATCTGTGAACTGCTTTTTTATTTTATTTTTATTTTTTTCTCAATCTGCTTTTGTACCATTTAATTATGTGCAAGTATTATTAAGGTCAGTTCTATATAGAATAATCAAGGAACAAGCAAGACAATAAACACAAATAGTCCAAGAACAAGTAAAGCAATAAATAAAGTTCCTTGATCACTTTCCTGATCACCGTTTTTAAGGGCTCATCAGGATGATCAGTATATCTGACTCTACCTCCCATGTTAGCTCAAACTGATTTTCGTGCCTGAAGCCTACTTCATTGTTCATCCTAAGATTTAGATTTCTGCCTGAAATTACATCTTTGTTCTAGCCTAATGTCAGATTCCTGCCTAAATCCCATTTCTTTGTCCTTGGCCAATGTCAGATTTCTGCCAAGCAGACCCAAAAACTCTCCAAATCTCCCCCTTTCCTATTTCATAAACAAGACTGAACCTGTCTTAGGTCATTCTGACAAGAATGCCTTACTTACCCTCTGTGGAATATGCATTATCCAAAGAAATGCACTTCTGTCTTAGGTTGATAAGGCTCTGTGTAGAATCTTATCCATTCTTGTCTTGCCAACCTGTTAAACTCTGTCTGGGTATCCATTTTCAGTTTCAAGCCATGCGCTTTGGCCTTCAACATGTTAATATTGTTAAAGACAATCTTTAACATGATGGGCAGGAAGAAAAGTATTCCCAGGACTAAAAGGAGTAACATGATCAAGCTATATATGCCATTCTTGAAGCTTAACCAAAATGGAAATACTGACCTCAGGTCTTGGATAATTTTATCAGCAGTATCTTCAGGATCAAAGCTTAGCAGAGCAGCATTCTTTAAATTCATAATCTCACTATGCAAAGATAAAACACCTAGAGAGGTATTAGACTTATGCCAAATACCCTGCAAGTGTCTTTAAACTTTTTCCTAATTATAATGATTATTGTAAATTTTAGAAGTAGCATAACTCCATTGGTATTTGGCATGACACTGAAGATGTCTCCTTACACTTAAATTCTGAACCTCCTTCCAATAATTTGAATAGGATAAAGAACATCAATCTTTTGTTTCAAAAAATGTGGGTTTTTTTGCTAAATGATTAACAAAAGTAGCTGCCTTAACATTTTGAGTCAAAGGAATTGCAGAAGCAGTGATGCTAGCAATTAATGTAATTAAAGCTGTTATACCAGCAATGATCAAGCCCACTACCATATTGCTTCTGCTTAAAGCCTGACTCACTTCTTCTAGTACTTGTAAGCTTTTTCAGACTACCCAGGTCCAATAATACTCAAAGCAATAAAACAAAAGCTGGTTGATAGATCACCATAACAGACATGCCAGGTTTCAACACAGTAACACAATTTGAAAGTGTATAATCAATACAACTTACATTAAATACTGTAGAAAAAAGACAAGTAATTTTAACATGACAATTAAAAGAACCTTAACATATGCACTAACACTTGTTTGAAATTCAGATCCTGTCTCAACCTTATCTTTTGCCAACATAATATCATAGAGAACTTCAGCTACCTTCTAAATATGTCTCTGAAAATGTCCAGAACCAGCCTTCTAAAAGAAGACTTTTATTTCCAATATTGAATTGATTTCTATACCAGTACAGTATTTGAGTCCGAATAACTGGTCACATTTGAGAAAAATACAAGGGTCATTGTAACTTCTCTTTTTGATTCTTTATCCCACAAAGTCTGAGGCAAGGCAACTTGTCCCATCTGGGATATAGGCAAGCAAAAGTGTGTGAGGAACATTTGCCCAATATAGCTTTCCAGTCACCATTGTCAGGACACTCAACAAGGTCACAGGTCAGCATCATTCTTTGTTCCAGCATCAGCATGTCTCACCAATCTCTCTGGCAGTCACTATGTTCTTACATAGTGGGTCAGCCACACCTGGTTGTTGCCAGGTAACTATGGGGCAGAGCCTAGAAAAAATGCTAAAAAACTACTAAAGTTGGTGGATGCACAGAAAGATTTTTTAAGAAAGTCTATCTGTTTATGGGGTCACTTAAGTATACTATCATATCATCTGCAAATAGTGATATTTTGACTTCTTCCTTTCCTATTTGTATTCCTTTGGCTTCTTTTTGTTGTCTAATTGCTCTGGCTAGGACTTCTAGTACTAAGGAATGGCAAGTATACTCAAAAAACAAATACTAGGGATTTTCCAATCTCTGGATGAATACAGGGGAAATTCATATATTCACTGTATTACTGTTTACTCAGCAGATAGGCCCTTAGAAAAAAAGAAGGACACAAAGAAAGTGAGGTGATAAAAGAGGTTTGAAATAATACATGATTCATTGGTGATTAGAGAAGTTAAAAAATAGTAGGGAATAGTTTTTAAATATACTTCAAATTAGAGTTAGTATTGCATGTAGGGAAATTGACCATTCCATGAAATATATTTCTCCAACCAATTTATAATAAATCAGTATTTACATTCTTTACATTCAATATTTACATTCTTTACTTCCAATATAATTTTATAAAACTAAACAACGGTGCAAAAGCCTGGATCATAATCAGTAGTGATTGTTAGTGATTCCTATGTGCTTCAAATGGCAAGTGAGACTAATCATTTTTTTTCACCTTGTCATTTCATTAAGCATGTTAAACTTTACTTTAAAAAGAATAGAGCCATTTGATGATTTAAACTCATCAAAGTATGGATAGGTGTGTGTCAAGATGGATACTTTACAATCACTCAGTTAATTTAGTAAATTTTATAGTATTTCCAACAGCAAAATACTGTTTATAGCAGCCTTTTAAAAAAGATCTAGAAGCTGGAAACAACACAGATGTTACTCAACCAAAGAATGAATACAGAAAATGTGGTTCATTTACACAATGGGATACTACTCAGCTATTAAAAACAAAGACATCATTAATTTTTCAGGCAAATAGATGGGATTAGAAAATATCATTTTGAGTGAGGTAACTCAGTACACCAAATGACATACATGGTAAGTACTGACTGATAAGTGGATATTAGGCAAAATGTTCAGAATACCCATGATACCACTCACAGACCATATGAAGCTTATTCATAAAGAAGGCCCAAGTGTGGATGGATGCTTCAATCCCACTTAGAATTGGGAATAAACTAATCATGAGAGGCTGAGGGAGGGAGGGACCTGGGAGGGAGAGGGGATGGGGAGGGGAAAAGGGGTCATGATCAGGTATGGGAGGAGACAGAAGAGAAGCCCAGGGGGCAGGAAATATAGAGCAGTGTGAGGTGGGGGACATAGGGGAACCACTAGAAAGTCCCAGGTATCAGGGATGTGAGAGGTTCCTAGGACCCAATGAGGATGACATTAGCTGAAATGCCCAACAGTGAGGAGATGAAACCTGAAGAGAGCATCTCCAGTAGATAGACATAGCCATGAGTGGAGGGATGGGGTCACCTACGCAACTCAAAATTTTTGACACAGAATTGTTTCTTTCTAAAGGATATGTAGGGACAAAAAATAGAGCAAAGACTGAAGGGAAGGCCATTTAGAAACTGCCCCAACTTGAGATTCATCTCATCCACAGACACCAAACTCCAACACTATTGTTGATGCCAGGATATGCTTTCAGAAGGAGCCTTGTATGTCTGTCATCTGAGAGGCTCTACCAGCTCCTGACTGAGACAGATGCAGATACTCACAGCCAACCATTGAACTGAGCCCAGGGACCCTTATGGAAGAGTTAGGGGAAGGACTGAAGGAGCTGAAGGGGATTGCATCTCCATAGGAAGAACAACAGTAACAACTAACTGGAGCTCACAGAACTTCCAGGGACTAAGCCACCAACCAAAGAGCATACATGGGATGGTCTCTGGCCCCCATTACAGTAGCAGAGTACTGCATTTTCTGGCCTCAGTGGGAGGATATGTGCTTGGTCCTGTAGAGGCTTGATATCCCAGAGAAGAGGGAGGCTAGTTGGTGAAGTGGTGGGAGTATGTGGGTGGGTTGGGGAGCAACTTCTTAGAGGAGAAGGGGAAGAGATAGGGGTTGGGGTGCTCATGGAAGGGGAATGGGAAGGGGAACAATATTTGAAATATAAATAAAATATTTAATAAAAAAGAAAGAAAAAAGGAAATATTGACAGCTGAGTTTTAGGCTTTAGTTGTCTGTAAGTGACCCTCTATATATGTAGCAATGAATTCTTCTGAGATAAGTTTGACCACAGATAGTATCCTAATTTTTTAGCTATTTGTAAAATTTTGTTCAACAATGGAAGGGTAAAAACTTCTATGAAGTAGAAATTTCTACTTCATAGTTTTGTTGGAGACTTAGTTGTCTCATGTAATGTTTGTCTGGAAACTGTCTTATAAGAGGATGTTTGCTGAAGCAGACATGTAAAGTGATGTTTTGCTGAAGCGGAGATGTAAGAGGATATTTTGCTGAAGTAGATAAGTGAGAGGATGTTGTGCTGAAAACAGGCATGTGGTGGTGTTTTTCTTTAAGTTCCCTGGTGAAAGGGTATGTGATGTTTTGCTGGAGCAAATGATTGAGTGGCAGGTGATGTTTAGAAAGAGTATAACACTACAGGCACTGGACGATGCTCTAACATTGGTTCATCTTACAAGTCTTTGTTGATTTTTGTTAGACTTTCCAATGACACTCTTGCATTAGTTTACCTTCCTTTCTTCTCTGATCTTCACTTGTTTTGACTTTGTAGAGAGAAACACATCCAAGAACTTCTGGAGGTGTTCTGGTTGCTTCTTGCTTCTTCAGTAGACTGATGCTGATTGATGGAGCCTTGTGGTTTCTTCTGGATTGAGCAACTACTGCTGATTCATGTTTGATACTTTACTAATGGACTGGACTGCTGAAATCACCCCAAAGTACTAATTCTACACAGGCCTACAACCCCTGTTTCCTATTAAACCTTGTAGCTCATCACTTCTGATTCACTTGCATTATACAGCCATCCTGAAACCTGTAAGAACTTTGGCTCTATTTATTCTTCTTAATTGGTTGATAGGATAACTGTATTTGTTATTTCTTGTTGGAAATCCAGTGGAAAATACACAGTACTGCCAACTACTAAAAGAAGTATGTCATTTTGATGTTAGAGACAATTCAATATGAATTATCTAATACAAATTCTATATTGTCAATGCAATCTAACTTTCTTGTGGTAATGTATTCATTGATGGTTGGCTGCATAATAACATCATAATAATGCCTTTAGATTGAATAAATGAAATAAAATATCTCTTCTTATTATATAGAGCACCATATATTACAATGATTTCCAATTTATATCATTGTTTCCACCATTCATCTTAATTCTCTTTCTGAATATTTTTGTTAGATAAGCTTGTGGTGGTTTTGAACAAAGTTCTAGCTGGTCTTTGACCCAGGTTTTCTAATACAAGAATTTAACAGTAAGCATAGGCTCAGAGGTGTTGAAATCCTTCCTTGGATACTGTAATATTAGTCTTTATTTGATGATACCTTGTCAAAGAATGATGCCTTCTTCTGGGTCTTATGAATTTTAATATTACATTGAATATTTCTTAAACAAGTATGCAATGCTCACTTTTCTTCACATTAGCTCTATTCTATCTAGAAAGTCCTGATGTACTAACTCATACACTTTTTTTTTTCATGAAATTACCCTCATCATCTCTCCAGAAGCCAGAATCAAATAAGGTACTCCACTGGAATCACTTGGACCTTATTATCATGTAATTAAAGTTCACCTTACTTTAGAAATCCAACTCAACAAAGTGAAGCCAATAGGAGTGATGTATAAGAAGTCAACAAAACTTTGATTGCTATGAAGCAAACAGGTAAATGACCACTAACTTAGATGCCTGGTAGCAGAAAGCTAAATTCTATGAGTTGAAGGGAGAGTGGGTTCTGGAAGTACAGAGCATGTATGCTATGACTCCCACAGTCTCTGGTAACTCAAAAAGTGTTAGTAAATAAGTGTAAGCCTTTAACTAGAAGCAAATTTTAGCCAGAGCACTGGATTGCCTTCTTCTAAGCCATTCACACAGGAATCTTTAACTTCCTGTAGCAAATGTCTTGGTTTTTAATATCCAGAGAGTTTTGGTTAACATGCTTTTGGACATGGTGCTAGTGACTATTCTAGCAAAACAGATGGATTTTTAATAAAATGAATTATTCAGAAATGAATTTAATGATTCGTTCTAAAGCCAGGAAACGGCTTTAAAATAATGTTAAAGGCCTTGTCACTCAGATAAGGTTATCTTCCTTATAGTACAGAAGTAATCTGGTTGTTGGGAATATATAGTAAACACTTGCAGGATAAAAAAAAAACTATCTATCTATCTATCTATCTATCTATCTATCTATTTACCTATCCATCTATCATATATGTGTACACATATCATATACACATATATGATATAGAGATAGATTAAGTAATAAATATAGTGACAGATATTTTTAACACATAGAGAGCAACAGGGTGTGGAGTTGTGTATTCATGTGTGTCCAAACATTTAATATGTTTTTATAAATGTCTATCCTTATAAAAAATTTCTAAGGAAAAGAGAGGTATGAGGGAGAAAGAAGAAAAGAGAAAAGAAGAGGAGACAAAACACATATAAACACACATATTTCAATACTCATAGTTAATATTAGTAAATACTTAAGATAGTTGTAGAGGAATTTTAATCCAGTAATATGGCTGCTCTGGCAAGGGATCACATCCAAAGACCTAGGACTGTGTGATCCATCTGGAATGCTGACAAGCCACACTTTTAATCCACCTGGCTGAAATACATACACACCCGTATTACACAACTTTAAGGTAAAATTAGTTTGTAGAAGGGATTACCATGTTTGAATGTAATGTTTAATTGACTGGCAGACAAAGTGATGAATCAGAAAATTATTTGACAGAATGAGTTAGAGATAGGATACAACCAACTCTCATGAAAACTGCACAGGGAAGAGCAGCTCAGGAAGTCAGTTGGGAGTCAGTGCAATGAGTGCAGTGCATTGGAGTTGAGTTCATTCTTGAGGTCATGCAGTTCAGTGCCGATAAAGCAGAGGCAGTTGAAGCCAGAGAATAAGAAGGATCCCAAAGATTAGAACAAATTGCCAGTATTAGTTTGAAGTCAACCAGAAGAATTCAATGAGAAGCTCAGAGAAGACAGATTGGATCAATCAACTTGGAGAGGAGCTTTCACCAGTAGAGCTGAGTTTAACCAGCCAGCCAGAGTTCAGAAAGAGACAGAAAGGGTGAGCTGATTCATCAGTAAGCCTCCCAGGTGACAATGATATCTCGTGAATATATGTATCATTACAATTATAGATAGAATGAAAGGTATACTGAGAATTCACACTTTTAGAACTACTTATACATACATCAAATCTTTCACTTAAATATCATTTAAAGTTTATGAATTCATAAAATACAAACTTCTGTTGGTTTATATTTTTTAAACCTACTTTAATAAGGGTTTTCAAATGCTTCAACCTCCCTTATAACCCAACAACAAAAAATAGGGTAGGAAGATTGCTAATATAGGACAAGGGGCACATGGCCTGTTTAGAAGTAATTCCTTTGGGCAATTTTAATCTTCATTGTCTGCAGTCAAGACAACTAGAAAAACACCAAACTCAAATCAGTAGTAGTGGCTTGATCCAGAAGAAACTGTAAGGCTCCACAGATTGGCATGAGTTTGCCAAAGTGGCAAGAAGCAGCTGGAGCACCACCAGGAGTTCTTTGGTGTGCTTCTCTCTATTAAGTTACAAGAGAAGATCATAAAAGAAAGCAAGGCAAACCAATGCCAGAATACTATTAGTGAAGACTAGCATCAGTAACATGCAACAAAGATCAGCAAGGCAAACCCATGCCAGAGCATCGACCACTGACTGTTGGGTTATACTCTTTCCAAAAATCAAATCTCCTCTCAAGTGTCTGCTCCAGCAAAACATTACATGCCTTTTCACCAGGTAGCTTCCAGAAAAATACCATGTATCTCATGTCCTCTCACATGTCTGCTTTAGCAAAACATCTCCTGTGGTATTTTCCAGAAAAAAAAAATCATCATATGGTTCAACTGGTCTCCAATGAAACCTGAAATTTCTACCCTTCTTTTATAGAGTAGGCTTGAATCCTAATAGTTTTATGTGAGATTGTATGCTGTTAACACTAGACTGAACTCTGAAAAACTATGTGGCAGTGAGTGCCAGTCAGAAAGAATAAATTTGCCAGATGAACTGGATGGACTTTGTAGTAGTATTTCAAATCATGAGATGTGGTTTGAGAAGCCCACAACTTTTCAGAGATGTAGCCCAAAGAGGAGAGGAAGCTAGTCTTATAGTTACCAGGTATAACTGGGCAGGCAGAGTGAACATGTATAACCACCTTAGCAGCAGCAAGCCTGTCAACTCAGCAATATCACTTCAGCCCAAACTCTAAACCCATTGTGAATGGATTTATCTAGCTCCCAGATTCCACTTTCTATTTGCTGTTTTTCTGCACACCAGATACTAGGGATTACTATCTGGAATATTTTTTATACCTCCTTTTATTATTTTATTTTATTTTGGTAGCTAAGGAGCCCATGCCCATGGTAAACTTGATCATTCATGCTGCTACGTTATTTTCATCAGAGAATGCAACAGAACTAAAAGCATATCAGTATGCTATAACAGGCTTCAAACATCCTCTTTACAATCAAAATTTTAAGGATAACAGTTTTTCTTAATAGTCTATTCTAATTCTTGCATTTGGCATCAAAAGTTCCTCATACAATGACAAGAAAAGCCAGGCTGAAGAGAATGAAGACACAGTCTATTTTTCCTGAGAGCTTTTTTTTTTTTAATCACTGTAGTTGGGAGAGAGTTCTTTGAGGTCTTTTGCCTTTTTGCACATCATTCTGACAATGGCAAACAGCTTATTTCTGTTCATATCTCTTCAGAATTACAGAGATGTATTTACTTATGGCTATGGAGTGTAGAAGTGTAGAAATAAACTTCCAACAGGGGAGGTCTCATTCTGAGTCCTCTCCTCTTGTTTTATAGGCAGCTGTCACTCTTATTCTGATCACATAGGCTTTCTCCGAGCATGCACTGAGAAGAATGGAATGAGAGCAAGGGAGAATACTGAGATTCTACAGTGTCTTCTAGATGTATGGACTCTGAGTTGCCTCCTTGAGTTCCATTCATCCTTTGTTACTTCTCTAAAATGTTCATGTCCAAATACACCACAGTAATGGTGAAATATGTGACATAGAAATATCAGGAAACACGAGCTTTCAACCTGTGCTGACTACAATACAAACTCACTAATGTAGCATCTGCCTGAGAAGATGGGGACTTCAGTTGGAGGAAGAGATATACAACATCCATTACATTTGTGCTGTCTGCTGTGCTAGGAATCAATTCTTTCACTCTCACCCAGAATCTTGAGTCTTTGCCTGCATCTACTAAACTATTTAAAATAATCTATTTACCTACAAGCAGGGTAACACTAAAATTTAACATCAACAAAAACACAAAATCAATAAAACCTCACATAAGCTCAGCATTTCTTCACTTTTAATGAAAACAATTGTATTTTTTTATGTCCGAATGTGAAGCAAGTGCAACTGAGGTTTGTAGGGATAGGATAAATATAATATGAATATATTGTTTATTATTTAACTTATAAGATTTATTTTCTGTAAATTCTAGCACTCATTTTGAAAAGTATTAAAAATATTGATAATCAATGACTGGTAAATGTTAGATGCCTAATAACTATTAAGTTTACCCAAAGCATTGGAAGGCTTTTCAGAGCATAAGATATACCATTATGACAGGTATTCTACACTTAAAGAGACTCTCTCTCTAAAGTTACATCTGTGTTTTGGGGGTTCATCATAACACCAGCTCAAACTGATTAGACATCAAACTATGAAAACATCTAATTTAGGTTACTTACTCATCTGTTATTCAATCATCTGATTTCCACTAAGGAGCAGAAATAAGCTGTGACCTGTTACTTAAAGCTGAGTGGTCATTGGCAAATACATTTCTTGGAATGTGATGCACTTGTATGGTTTAGCAGTATTTCAGCTACAAGGGCTATGCTGCTGCTCCCTTTGGCTACTGAATAGAGAAAACATCTAAGCACTGTGTGAGTGAGTGTTCTTCTGAAAATACAGGAGCAAGAAAGTCACCTTCAAGATGTAGTTTATTGACCACTGCTCTTGTCAAGGGTTTCCACTGATTATATGAGGTTTTCCAGGCCTTTACAGACTTAATAATTTGGACCTTCTTCTTCATGAGAGCCAGGTGCTGAACTTATGAAAGTAAATTGAATACATTTAAAGCTGTCTGTTACTTTGATTACTCAAAGCTAGTAAATTAATTAGAGTCCTGTTTCCTCCCAAACCCTCAAGAGCACAATGTATCATTAGGCATTTGTGAATGCATTTCACTTTATAGATGATGTTTTGTAAATATCCTAAAATGCTATAAACATTGAAATTTTACAATATGCTAGAACCATTTCCCCCTGAATTTTATATTAATATTTATGGCAAACAATTGTGGTGGCATTTTTCAGACATCATGTGCTTGCTGGATTCTATAGTATGATGTTATGAATGTAGAAAACAGACTTGGAAAACAGAAGGGTGTGGGATGAATGCTGTAGTTCCCAGTCTCCTGTGTACCCAGGTGCAACTGGCATACTGCTGGGAATTGGGAATGGTGATCCTCAGTACATGCTTCCTCTTAAAGCATCCACTTGCAAGGCAAGAAGGGAAAGTTTGAGCCTGGGATAGGAGCAGAATCCAGTTTGGTTCTGAGTGAGTGCCAAGAGTATTGAGGACTAGGAGAAAAAAGTCTTCCCACATTGTGATCCTTGAAGAGAAGGTCCTTGCTTGCCCAAAATGCTTTATTTGATGGTGAATGCATACACCTTACTCATGGTGAACCAAGGATTAAATACCTTTTGCAGGAAATAATGCTCAGGAAGGACAGCTCATTGGCTTGACACTCAAGACCTGTCTAGATACCTTGTTAGCATGGAGAACTCCAGATTTTATGCTAAGTGACAAATTGTCATGGTCCTTTCAGTGTGCTGTCATGATAAAGTGTTCCAAAGAAAGTATGAGTTTGGCAGGGAGTTGGCCCTTTACTCAATTCTATTTCATGGGTATTAAACTCACTCAACTTTACCAGTTGTGTCTCTTGGCACTGCCCAGTTACCCCACATATGATGAACTCTAAAGGGTGGAATAATGACAGAGACAAAGAAAATGGATTTAGCAAGGGAGTTAAACAAGAACATAGAAACTCAGGGTGAGCTCTGTTGACTGACAACGGCTTCTAGTATTCTTTCCTCTGTGGTGGTGGAAAAATGTAACAATACAGATGCATTTTCTGCTTTTATTTAGGAAATAGTAAGAAATAATATATCTTCCATGCTGATTGCTTCCATTATCCACACCCCCAAATCCTGTCAAACATACAAATTCTAATCCCAATGTAATTACATTTGGAGATTGAGCTCCTGGAAGTTAATTTAGGGCATTGGTGTAAGCTTTTATCAATAGATTAGTACCTTTAAGAGAGATTAAAGAGCCCTCTTACCACCATGTAAGGATTTTAGAAAATGGTGTTAGTCTGAAGACCAGAAGAGAGCCCTCATCAGATCTTTGTCACATTAGCAGTCAGCATCCTCACCCCTCATCTTGGTTATCTGTTTTCCAAAACCATATGAAATACTTTTCTGTTGCTGAAAGCTACCCAGGCTGTAGTACCTTTTATTGCAATTACATTTTATTCATGCTCCTAACATCAAAACCTCATTCTCCAAGGTATATGTGCCTCCTTTGCAGTCATAAAAGGTAAATTATGTAGGGAGCAGAGGGTGACAGGAAAAAAGTTGTCATTTCTCAAGGCACTGACGATGATTTTACATTCTGTAGTTCTCTCAAGCATATGCTATTTGTTTGAAATTATCATTGTGGAAATAGAGAAACATTTCAAGATTCCTAAAGGGATACTCTGTCCTAAGGATCCTCCCTCCTGTAGACAGGAAATTGATATGGTTAGAATTCTAGTAATTTTGTTTCTGTCCATTTATAGCAGGAATATATGTGGTCAAACAGCACTTGTCCCTGTGGATGGATATTCATGAGGTGGCAGTATTGCCATTAAACAGTAGAGAGACTGTTATCCTACTGAGCACTAATACTGAAAGACGGCACCCAGGAAAGCCTAAGAAGTTATTTCTAATATAGTTTTACAATATTGTCATTTCTTTTTCCCACATGTGGGTTTTCTGATCTGTTTGCAATTGGCTATCTGACTACAGATATTGTGGTGACTTAAATCTGATCCCTCATGACACACATAAAATATCTCTACATCTACAAATCATATGGGAACTTTCTAGGTAGCCATAAAGTTTATTGCCACAGACATTCTGATCAATAACTAACCACCAAAGATTTATCTAGTTCAGAACATTCTGGTATCCAGTGGAGTAAATACATGTTTGTCTTCTGAATTTGAATGACTACTGAGAATACTCTTGTAATTAGCAGCCTCTGCCACTATCTACTGACCCTCAGAAATCAGTATTACAATCCATTCCAGATGTTCTGTATCTACATATATCAACATATTTCTGAAATCCAGGCATGGTGAGTTTCTGAAAATATTCTCATCAGACACATTGTGTCTATGAAAGTATATTTATCCACAACAATATATTCTACCTTATACTACTTAGATTTCTGCCCTCCATTGCATAACAACTCATCTGATATTTTTACTTTATTTTTTTATTTTATTAGTATGTGTGTGTATGTGTGTGTGTGTGTGTGTGTGTGTGTGTGTGTGAGTGTGTGTTGGTATGTACATACAGAGGCCAGAAGATGGAGTCAGGTCCCCTGTAGCTGGAATTACATGTGGCTATTAGCCATCTTGCATGAGTGTGGTACTGAACTTAGGTCTATGGGTAGAGCAACGTATAACCTATAGGCTATCTCTCTAGCATCCTGATCACTATGAGAAGTACTTACCAGCAAGTCAAGATATAGTCATCACACCAGCTACACCTCCTTGAAAATCAGCACACAGCAAAGTTTCTATGATTGTCTATGGGAACAATGATAAAATAATCTATAAACTGATTAAACAGCACACTTTAACTAGAAGACTTTAGAGTGTGATTGCTTTGCCCATTGGCAGGACTCTTTGTTAGATTAGTGAACATGACCTGCATTTATCAAAAGATAAAGTTTCCGATTTAGCAACATACAAATACATTTTTCATTTATGTTGATTTAAATAGCAAGACCTTTTCATATCTTGATTCTATCTTTAACTTTAACCCTGGGTCCTAAGCTATGCAGATATCTGACTATCAATATAGACTGGGAGTCAATACAGTTTAAAAGCACATGACTATATGGAGGACAGATTTCAGCACACAGGTCTCCAGAGAGTTGATTATGAAAATAATCTTATCCAGGCTGCAAGGGTTGCTAATTCTCATGGAATTAATGCTTCATGTGCTAGTCAGCCACAACATAGCCAGAATTATGTTAACATGGAATATTCACCATTATATATAAAAGATGTATTCACCAAACAAGAGAAGATGGAAAAAAATAGAGCCTCATTTTCTATGGCAAGATTGTAATACTCTAAATTTTAAATGAAATGATGTCGTATAAAAAGTATATGCACATTTACTTTAGACATAATTAGAAACTTTAAAAGAAGACAAATCAAGTAATTAAATAATTAAAATTGATAGTCACTGGGAAGAAGAATCCAGAGTGAAAAACATACTTGTTTGTATTTGTAATTTATTTGAAAACCAGACATGGAGGATATGGCAATCCAGGTAAACACAGAGAGGTGTGGGAAGAAGTGCATATTAATGTAGATACATTAGGTGTGAAGTATTAGTTTTCTAAAATTGCCATAATGAAATAACATAGGCTGAGTGTCTTAAAAGACAGCAGTTTCCCCATAAATCTACACAATCTAGTGTTGCCTCATCAACCTATATTTGTATTTTATTTCTTTTAAACCAGGTCGCATTTTATTAATGACTCTAATGCTCATGTTGAAAACTACTTATATTAGAAAGCATAAAGACTTGTTTTTTTTTAATGTAAAAGCAGAGCTCATATGGTCTTTATAATTTTTTCTGACATAACATAATAGTTTCTGTCTATAACTGTGTTGTCAGAAATGAAAGGATTTCCCCCACTTTTCGGGGATGCATACTTCTCCATAGCACCTGAGTACCCCATTGTCTTTTTCATCCATCTGGTGATGAACTTTTAGACCGATTCCTTATTCTGTATACAGAAAGCCCTCCTCCAGCAAACAGTGCAAGTGTCCTGTGAATTTACTAATTTATTATTTAATATGCATACACAGTGTCACATTGCACCTTAAACATCATTAATATGTGTAATGATTATATGCCAATGTTGAACAAATAAACAATAAACAGAGAAATCAAGATGCTGCTGGGAAATTGAAAATACAGCTTCATTTGTTTGACATTATAATAAGCCAACTTATTATTAATGTCACAAATATCATATGTTTCAGGAAAATAATCGGTGTGACTTGCTGGTATTACAAAATAATATGGATACATCCGTATGCAAGAATAATTACTAAGGAAAACAGGTTATCAATTTGAAAGTGAGGGGGATTATAGAAGACTTTGGAAAGGTTACCTGTGAAGGTCAGCAAAGGGAAGAAATGGGAGGGCCACAGGATGGAAGCCTACTTCAATTAAAAGCATACTTGGATAAAGGGAAGCCCAAAAAGAAACAAAACAACAACAATGAAATGCCAACCCCTGAAGTGGTGCTGAGGACTAGTCCACCAGCCCTGGGATCCGGAAATGGGCATGTTTGGCTCTCTAGCCTAGTTTACACTTAAATGCTAGGTCAGTGGAAGGAGATGAGCTTGTGAGGAATGAAGCCTCAGGTCAGCTTTTGTTCTAAGACGCTTGCTTCATCTCCTCACTGAAGAGGAGGATACTCAAAGTTACTCAAGTGACGATGACTACACATTGGGCCACTGACACTGACCTACTATATAAGTGTCACTCAGTTTCAAAGGCTTTAGGAAAAGGACAGGGTGGCACTTCCTTTGCATGGGTAGTAGCAGACAGCATAGTTATTTAGAAATCAAATAATTAAAATGAAACAACTTTAGACAGCAAGTTTTTAATCATCAGTCTCCAACCTTTTCTGTGATTTCACCAGTTATAATCTAATTAAGAAAGAAAGAAAATTCAAAGGAGAGAATGGTGTGTTTTTACATCTAGAAAAATCTGGATATTAGCTCCAAAAATATCTCTCAATCTTTTAATTATATATTTTACCTTCATCTCTACTGCCATCGTAGAACTATTTAAAGGTCTTCTATGAGTTTTAGGTTTCAAATTACTAAAACTTCAGATAATGAACAAAGGATAGAGTAGCTTGACTAATGGCTTTGTAAGGACGCAGTCTATACAGTGAAAAGGAAAGCCAGAGGGAAATTGCCTTGGGGTCACATTAATGTTTAATCCCCGAGTGTGGTTAATGGTGGGTAGGTGAGGCCAACTGCTTTGCCAGTTACTGCCATGCTGCTGTAGAAGTACATACTTCAGTAGCAGATAATGTTTTAAAAATCTAATCACACCTTCCAGAAGTTTCCATTATTCTGAAATTAAAGACATAGATTATAATATAGTGAAAATTAGTCCTACTCTGATGAATCTAGAGCAACAGTCCATTAAGTTCAGAATCTGAGCTCTGTAATTGATCGTTTAAAAAACTTTAAGCTTCTAGATGTGAAATACCATAAGCTTTATTTTCATTCTAAAAATAAAACAAAACTTCCTTAAAACAGCAAATCAGCTGTGCGTGGCTCTCCCTGAGGGGAGGGAAGAAGATTCATCACACATTCTTGCATCAGTACCTTTATTGCCTCAGAAATGACAGTGTGGCTCTCAGCCTCACTTGCTGATATGCAAATAGCACCTTCCTTAGGGCTGTGCAAGTGTCACTGTGGATTGTTCTGTAACCCTTGAAGAGTCCTCCTTCCATTCAGGCGTGACAACAGTCAATAACTGCTTTTTCTTTACTTCTTCGCATGCATATTTCAGTCAAGCATTATACAAAGGAGAGAACATTATAGTCAGTCTTGTGACTACATGCTAAAACTGATGCTTTGCCTTGTACTGTGCCCACTCTATCTGTTTGTTCATGTGATCTACCTTCCCACAAAAATCTACTCCTAGATGAAATATTTCTTTTCATTAAATATTTATTTCCTTGTTTATTTTAAAGTGCTATTGTTGGGTTTAGGGTAGAAGCTGAGAAAATCACTCCAGAGAAAGCTTTAAAAACAAAAAGCTTTATTTTTTGAGTGCTCCAGGAGGTGGCCAGTTAGGGATCTAAATCACAGTGTTCCAGGTACAAAGCTATATTGCATTTTTAAAGGGCAAAACTTCAAAATTTAGGGAGAAAGGGATTGCTGAACCCCCGAAGTGGTGCTGAGGACTGGTCTACCAGCCCTGGGATCCAGCTGCCAGGGAATCGATCTGTCTTTGGAGGCTGAACATGGTTTGGGTCACTTCTTGAAGAGCATTGTCAAACTGGGAAGAGAAGTAGTCAGCCCTGCTATTCCAGTACCAAAACCTATCGTTATTCCCGCAGTGACCAGGAGTGGTACGATTTGGACTTGGATTGCCCTCTTTTTATGTTGGGCAGGTATTGTGTTTACAACCGGGATCCCAGACAAATCATCACCTGCAGGTCTCGGAGTAGGGAATATTGGCAGAGGCAACCTCTGGGGGTTGGGGGTGTGAGAGGAAAGAAGAAAGGGGGCTGAGAAACGGATATGTGGTAGATGCCTTGGCAATGGATGTCAAAGCAGCACTGTCACCTAGGTGTCTAGGTTTCTGTGTTCGGGAGCTGGCTATAAAGAGCTTCTTGGTGCAATGTTTTGAACATATATCATGCTAGAAATAGAAAGATGTAGCTAGAGAACAGGACTCTGTCTTTCATAAAAAAGGGATAATGACTTTATTCTTAAGACATTTGCAAATGATTGGTATACTTAATTTGCTTATATAATATTTTAAGCAATCTATGAAAGTTCATGGACTTTTTGATTCATAAATGCCTGTATCATTTTCAAGTATTGGTGGAATTCACCCTGCTGAGGCTGAGGCTGAGCATGCCTAGATCATTACTGTGTTGGATTTCCATAATACACTCTAGAAGTCTCTGCTGGATTTGTCAGAAACTTATGTGTGTATTTGCTGCCATTTAGAAAAAGCAGTGCTAGAGTTAGTTGTGAACCCTGCTGTTTCCAGTTCTCCTTTGCAAGATAAAAGCATGCAGTTAACTGATATTTAACATCACACATTTTCATAAAGGCTTACATTCTTAATTTTCTCTTTTAGCTATTTTTGGGTATTATTTGAAGAAATAAGAATCCTTTCTTTTTCCTTTTGGAGTGATACAGAGCACACAAACTGTCAGAAATCTCGTTTAAGACCCTAGAAACTAATCTCGTGTCTTTTGTTCTGTTCTCTTGGCATTGAGCTAATTTTCTCAATAATAGCAGCAATGGAAATAACAAATATAAAAGCGTCATTTCCCCATCCTTCAAAAAGCCTTTTAGCCTACTTTGAAATCCCCAAAGACCAGCTAGAAAAAAATACCTATCAACTGAGAAATGTCAAAGTTAATGCCCTGGTTCAAAATTAAAGCAGGAAGAAAAAGCCTGCAATACAGCAGAAAACTCTGTGGTCCCTTAGGCGTTTCCTGGTGTAAATTCATAGGGGGCTCATTGTGCTGAGGGCACTCACACAGTTTGCTCCCACTTTTACACATGGCATCTCCTTTCTTGAAATAGAGGTTATAACCCAGGAATTGAGTGGGTAAACTAGATAGATATTCAACCCTATTTCCCTTGAATAAATTCAACAACTATAGATGTTGCCTTGGTAAATACCAAAGCATTTTAATGCACCAAAAGTGTACTGTGTAGAGCAGATTTTTAATGTTATAAAGCAAGCACAAACAGGAACTGACTCTGGAACTCCAAAACTGCAAACTACAATAGTGACTATCTGGATTTTATAACCTTAAACACTGCAGCAGCAAAGGCTTAGTCTTCTATTTACAGCTCCCAGTAATACTAGTTACCCGTGGGCCACATGGCATAAAGAGAGACAAAGGTAAGCACTTTACAATTGTACATTCTAGGACAAGCCCCAAAAAGCATGTATAGCCTTCCACTGACACAAATTTGTTTATTTAAAAAAATAGTTGATTTATGTATGCATTTATTTTAGGGAGCAAATGTTTGTAACTCAACTGCATTGTTTTCAAGCATGAACTTTTCAGGTGATTGGATTTGCATTGTCAAGTGTATGGACACACCTGCCTGGTCAAGCGCCGCTCTTTCTTTTGTCAATGTTTTGAATAATATTGGTAGCCTGCCTAAAAATATTAGATATAAACAGATAGATGGTACTTAGATATATAAATAGGGAGGTAGATGATAGATAGTAGATAGATAGATAGATTGATTGATTGATTGACTGATAGATGATAGATGATAGATGGATGGATAGATGGTAGATAATAAGAAGAAAGAAAGAAAGAAAGAAAGAAAGAGAGAGAGAGAGAGAGAGAGAGAGAGAGAGAGAGAGAAAGAAAGAAAGAAAGAAAGAAAGAAAAGAAAGAAAGAAAGAAAGAAAGATGATAGATCAATAGTGCCAGCATCAGGTACATCTTTCTACTTCTCAGGCAATAACTTGCATAATTATTCCTGTCAAACACTAATAAATAACATTCTTTCCTTTTCTGTCATATACTTTTATTCACATATGGCCTGTATGAGTAGAGATGTTGCCAGGAATGAGAATTTTGGGGGTAACACTCTTATAATTCTTTTGTAGGTGCTAAACGCATACAGAGGTATGCTCATCACATTTTGACAGATGGACCTTGTATTTGTGAAAGTCTTTCTATTTCTATGAATATTTCTTTTATTAAAGTTTATTTTCTGTGATAGTATCATACTAATTCTAGTTACTTGATATTTCTAGCATGATATATTTTCTCAACATTGCAACCTTCCCCCAACTCCCGGCTTTGGACAGGCAATGTGACTTCATAAAAGGCATTTAAGAAAGTCATTATTTTTATCCATTCTAACAAACTCAGTCTTTTGAATAAAATACATATTCTATTCATATTTAATGTCATTATGAACATAGTTGAATTTGTTTCCACCGTTCTGATGAATTTCTCACTAGCTTGATTTATTTTGTAGTTTATTTACAAATATTTCTGAATGTACACCATTTATTCTTCTGTTCACTTTTGTTAAGAGTATGACTTACTTCCTTACTCATTCTTACTTATATATTGCATCAGGCATACTTAAGTTTAGGTCTTATGAAACTGACTTTTTATAATTTCACATAAATTTATAGTATCTTTTGAACATTCCAACCCCATTATTATCTATTCCCCTCTCATCTCCCCAAACTGGTACTTCTGGCCAACCAATGTCCCTCCTCCATGCATATCTGCTTGCTGCTATTATTGCTGCTGTTTCTCAGCCCACTGACTGAATTTAGTTATTATTGTTTGCATAAGTATAAGATGTGTCCCAGTTCCTAGGGATTGTGCCAGTGAAGAAAAATGACTTTGCTACGTAGCAACCACTAAGTTTCCATCATTCTTTAGCTGGGGTTTGGACCCCAGGGTCCTTCCTCCTGTTCTCAGTGAAAATTGATTGGCTCAAGCTTACACAGACTTGTGAGGGTAACCAAGCTACTGTGAGTTCCTGAGTGCAGTGGCCTATCATTCCCCAAAACAATGTTTTCAGCCCTTAGTCCTCTTGGTTATATGATCTTTCCAATCCATCTTAGCAATTTACCTTGAACTTTGGAGGTGGTCATGACGATGTCTCTTTTATGGCTGATTGCTTCACAGTATCTTATTTTGTGCACCTTGACTAGTTATGAGTTAACCCCTACCCTCAGGAACAAGAACCTTTTCTTACCGAGCAGCACTAATCCATAAATATAAACACAAGTATTTAGAGGGCAAGTTGGCAGTATGACTATCTAGTAAAGCAACAGTAATAATTTTCCACATAGTATCTATGCCTTCCCCATCCATGGACTGTTGAGCAGGCTTTTTGTAGCAGATGGGAGTTTCCTCCTTTCAGTCAAATTGCAGAGCAATTTGTAAGTCCTGATACACTCAAACCACAGTTGCATCTGTGTGCATATCTTGACTTTGCAGGGTAGAATCAGCACATGAAGTCTATTGCAGGGTAAGATCATGGAGGCCTCTTCTCCAACAGTGAATTCTATTATGGGTCTGAGATGTTCAAGACTTACCATTCTGACCATTAATACATTTTAACAAAAAAGAGGCTTTGACTGAGATTCTGGTGCTATGTCTGGACTAAGAATTTGCAAATGTCTGGCCTTGCCACTTCAGTCAGTGATGTGTGAAAACAAAGAATCCAAAGTTACATTCTCTTCCAAGGCAAGTAGAAAGTCCTCTCCTGAAAAAGAAGCTTGTCTATAGAAACAGAAAGAGTAGTAAAAATTTAACCCTTAACAGACTTCTTTAATATTTGAAGGTCTTATTTTGCTTTATAGATCTTAGCATGGGGAGTTGAAACTATTAAACATAAAGACTGGTGTCACTATAACATTTGCCATCACAGCCTCCACAACATTTCTGTCATTATGGAAGCACCAACGACAGAAAAGCTTCCATCTCAGTTACAGCTTCATTTTCTATTCCCTAAAACCAAAGTGGGTGATGTCTTCAGCATATAGGGTGGTACCTAATTCTGGTGTGCAACTAAGAGCAGTGACCACAGCCTATAATGTTTGGGGTACCTTTGAGGTCACACTGAAAAACAACTCAAAGTGTTAGATGTCAAAAACTGACAGTAGTTCTGCCATATTGCTTCAACCTTCATTTTGTTTCTCACGACCTTAATCTGACCTAATGTTCCTTGCCCTGACCATAATATCACATTGTTGCATTTTTGACATGGAGCCTCATGGACTCTGGAAATTTCCTAGCCTCCCTGCTTCTAGATCAGCTTAAAGGTCAGACAGCTCTGCTTTGTCTAAATAGCCTAAATGATGAAAATGAACCTGTTTGTAGTTCTTCCCATATAAAAACTGGCCCTGAGAAGTGCCCAGGGCTGCAGCTTGGCTCCTGACTCCGAGCTGTGTCCCTGGTTTAATCTGTCTTCGAGTGTATGTTTAGTAAAGCAGCAATACCTGACTGAGACTGGTGCCTGAGTGCTTTGCGTGGTTACTCCAGAACACCAACAATAAGAATGTGTCTCATTTCTGGGACTGAAGTTTTCATGTAAGAACTCATTATAATAATTTTCCCACTTCTTTTTTTTTTTTTTTTACTTTCATTATATTGTTTGGCTAAATTCCAACACACAACAATGATTGCTGTACAATTTCATTCATCAGCAGCAACTTGGAAATATCATTACTGTGTTCAAAAGAATTATCAAACATTGTAATGCTGCTCACATAGGACAATATCACTTCAGGTGTGGTGTGATTTAAAGTGTCATTTTTAAGGATGCTTGACTGGTTACATATAAACCACTATGCTTGCTTTCTACACATTTCACTTTTAGAGCAATGAGCCTAGTCAGTGATAATTGTAAAGAAATGGTAATACTATGGAAGAGGATGTTTTAGAAATGGAAAGACAGCTGGGCAGTGGTGGTGCATGCCTTTAATCCCAGCACTTGAGAGGCAGAGGCAGGTGGATTTTGAGTTCGAGGCCAGCCTGGTCTACAGAGTGAGTTCCAGGACAGCCAGGGCTATACAGAGAAACTCTGTCTCCAAAAACCAAAAAAAAAAAAAAAAAAAAGAAAGAAAAGAAATGGAATGACAAACACGAAACCAATAAAACGAAAATGGGCTCAATTATTTGAATGACAATGTAGTTGGAAATTTAGATACCTTTTTACACTCTAAGGAAGCAAAGGTAAAGATCTAGATGGTACTACTATGCTCAAGTTGCAACATGAAATTTAAATCATCTTTAACAAGAAAAGCCAAATAGTAGGTGAAGTAATTGGATTCTATTAATAAAAATCTTTAAACACACACTGAAAACATCTGCAGAGTAATAACACAAGCAAAACAACAGCTAAATAGCCCAATAGTGTAAAAACTCCAAATGGAGAAGGTAGAGAGATGGTAGAATCCCTTCAAACATCTTTAATGTGCAGCTCTGTACATGGTATGTTCTCAAAGGGTTCACAGTTTTAGGTGAACAATTGAATAAGTTCTAGTGATCAGTCACACAGTGAGGAGACCATCTTCATAATAAGGCTCCATGTATTTCAAAGCAACTAAAAGGTAGACTGAACCATAATCACTATGAAGAACAATGAAACAAAAAAGATAGGTTAGTTAGCCATGTTTGATTATTTCACAATATATCATAGCTTGATATTGTGCCCATAAATATATAAAACTGTTTTTTTTTTGAAAATTAAAATTCAGTTTATTTTAAAATGTCAAATGGTTGCTATGGTAGTTTATTATGATGAACATTGTAATTAAGTCTCCCCAGTTTGTAGAGTAAGGGAGAAGAGGGATATAGATATTCTATAAGACTCATTCTTTCTTATTTTTATTATTCAGATCCAGATATACCCATGTTGTTTATACATTACTAAAGACTCAGCTATTGAGTCATCTTAGGCAGCTGTAAGATGCTACATTGCTTTCAGAGAAAGGAGTCCTGCAAAATATACCAAGAGATAAAATGTAATATTCAATGAGGTTATTTTTTAAAGAAGATATGATACCTTCTTACATATAAGAATAAAATCAGTAAGTCAAATGATGTTTATTTTGACTATTTGATATTATACTTATTTCTCAAGATGGAGAATTTTACAACATACAAATTAAGCCTCTTTCATGTTGACTCCCAAACATATACAAGAAGTGGAGGTCCCTAAGGAAGATGTTGCTGCAGAATACTGCATCAGGTTTTGGGAGGAACTTTTAACTCAGAAGATACTGTCCACAGGTTGAGTTGTCACTCTTATAGTTCAGACAAAGCTGAAGAATTCAGTCTATATGAGAACAATGAATTAAGATGAATCATTTTATAATGATTTTATATTTTTGATTGTTTTCATTTAAACTCATGAAATAAACACAGTTTGGTCTTTTTGAGCTGTGGGACATACAATACTTATGATTCTATAGGAAAGACACAAGGAAATTTTTTCATATTTCTGGTTTGATTATAATATTTGCAGAGTTGGTTTATTTTCCATTTTTATATTGTCATATTGTGTGTTGTTTTGCAGTGTGACTAAACCTTTCATAAATTGGGTAAATATAATCATTGCTTCTTATGAAAAAAATATGTCTTAATCTTTAGAGACTATCAATCCATTATCTCATAGTCAAAGGCAACTGTATTTGGTGATGTTATTTTAGTTACAGATTATGAGATTTAGAGATTTTATTGGTTCTCTGTGTGGGTCTAAAATACTTTCACAAGTTCTTGCAACAGAAAGTTCAAATTCTGAGATGGTGATGAGAAGGCAATGGTAACAGAGACAGAGCAGTGACTCTGAAGAGAAATCAAAGAACAGAATGGAGGAGCCACAAACCAAAGAATATAGGCATTCTTCCAGAAGTTCAAAGATACAAAATAAAACAAAAACTAAAAGCAGAAAAAGATTTCCCCATGAACTTTCAGATATCTTGATATTAGACAACAGAAACTTCAGAATTCATAAGCGGTGATGTAATACAATTGTGTTTTCAAACCATTTAGTCTATAGTATTTTCTTAGAGTGACAATAGAAAACTGACACAGAATTGAAGTCTGAGTTGTAGGTACAATGTATTCCTGGAACAATCTGCTCTAACTCAATTGAGTGCTTTCTGGTTGTGTGGCTGATAATTGAAAATTAATAACATGATGTCAAATATTTCACATTGGTTAATGAAAAGAAGTCGGGATTGAGCAGAATAATAATTTCTCTCTCTTCATCAAAAGGCAGTTACTAGGTATGGAGTGTTTAGACTAATTAGCTATAAAAAGAAAGCTATGAGTTTTGTGAGCTCCTACTGTGGGTGCATGTTACTCTAGATTCCTCATCACCCCCACCGTTCATAACTGTTACAAAGAAATCAGACCTTCACCACCCAGATCATGCTTCCTTTTCCTGCTGCTGTGGTATACATCCCTATGTGGAGTTCAGAACAAGTGCTATAGTAAGGTAGACTCTAATATTGCTGACCAGGACACAGTAATTCCGTCTGAATAAGATTGACTGCATCACCTGATTCTGGAAGGGAAATCCTTTGACTGAGATTCTTATAAAAAGAACTTGGATTTTTGATCTTCTACTTTAATCTTTATGACTTATTTGTTTTTAAGTTGACAAATTTATGTGGAAGAAATGATTACAACTATTATATATGCACAAAGTATGGGTTAGACAGAATTTAATGACCTTGAAAGCACTCAGATGTCTGGCAGTATAGTTTAATATCAGAACACATACACAGCAAGCTCTAAGCCCTAGATTTGATATTTAGATCCCATTCCCTAAATCACAAACATCGTAGAGAAATATACAAAGGCTAATCTAATTGTACAGCAATGTTATTTTATATATATATCTTCTCTATAAAAATTAATTTTATAGACTATTTTAAGTATGTTTTTGATTCTGTGATTTTTGTGACTTACTTTACTATTTGAAATTTTGTACTTTTTTATTCATAAGACATCTAAAATAATTGTATATCCCTATATCCTTAGCTAAAACCAAATAAAACCCAATAATAAGCCAAGCAATAGTTTCTACTGCCCAAGGAAATTTATAGTATTTTCTCTTTTTTTTGTGTTTAATGATATTATGGCAAACCTGAGATTTGAGAGAGCTATTCCCTGAGCCCCTAGAAAATGTAAGAAACAAGGACAGGAATTAATCACAAAGGTCAAGAAACAAGCCCAAAGAAAAGAATAAAACTTTCTCCAGCATAATTTTACTTTTTAGAAGTTCATGCTCTTAGTTTCCCCTTCCCCATCTGTTCTTTAAAAGTAAAGCTTGGGACTGGTAAGAGAGCAGCATTGTTTGTTCAGAGCTGTACATTCCTCTGTCCTTTTATTAGGATGATGTAGTTGTTTTTATAAAAATGTTAAGATTAATTGCAATTTAAAACAACTTGCAATAACTGTAACATAATACAGCATTAAATGAAAAGTTATTGTGTAGGTAAGCATGAAAATGGATGAATGGGAGGAAAATTTGATATTTTTGCAATGAATGAATGTAATATCTAAATGTTGTGTGAAGCAACAACTTATTAGATTTCAGAAGGAAGAATGACTTCAAGACACAGTTCACTTTCTGCTAGTGTGATTGATAGTAGACTTATACTTACTGATATATCTGTCAATATCTGTAATGAGGTAGACTTTGGTGTAACGGCTACAGACATGAAGCATGACTATTGTCGAAGTACTGCTGTGGCCATGTTTGGTGAATGCCTATAACCTCCCCACTAGGGAGGCAAAGGCAAAAAGATAGTCACTGTTCCAACAGAGCCAGGGCCACATCAAGAGACATAGAATACTGTTCTTTCACTTGGTTACATTTCAGAGGTTGAAAATAAGTACCAATTGCTGGAGACACTGAACACTTAACACAGGACTTGGCTAATTTGAGCCAGATCTGACATGAAAGCTTCATTCTCTGAAGACTAGCTTTCATCTTACCATAAGGTGTTATGCCAGTTGCCAACGTAAGTAATTAATAGTCTTATCCAGGTGTGATACCTGTGAATCACAGGCCAGCATGGCAAAATATCTCTGAAGGTGCAATGATGGAACTCATATGTTGGCAGTAAGGAATTAAAAAATTCCTTCATGCTGAATGTTCTATAGCAATGGTTCTCAACCTTCTTAATACTGTGATTGTTTAATACAGTTCCTCATTGGATGATGACTCCCAACCACAAAATTATTTTCATTTCTACTTCATCACTGTAATTTTGCTATTGTGAATGTCTGACATGCAGGATATTTAAAATGCAATCACCAAAGTGGTCACAACTACAGTTTGAATACCAGTATCCAAGAGAATGTAGAGAATACTTCAACATAATAAAAGATATATACACAACCCCATAGCAAACATCATCTTAAATAGAGAAAAGCCTGAAGAAGTCCCACTGAAATCTAGAACAAGATAGGAATGTCCACTATTTACACTCATTTTTAACATTGTACCCAAAGTACAAGCAGTAGCAATAAGGCAAGCGATACGAGTTAAAGGAATATAAACAAGAAAGGAAGAAAAGCTTCCCTCTGCAGATAATATACTATACAATAGAGAACTGAAAAATTGTATCACAGAAAACCACTAGAAATTATAAACAAATTCAGAAATATGGCAGGATAAATAATGCACATAAATTAATAATATTTCTATATCGTAAAAGCAAACATACAGAAGAAAATGGACATTCTCCCATTCATCTCAGCTTCAAAGTAATAAAATACTTAGAAATAAACCTAACCAAAGAAGTGAAGGATTTCTACACTGAAAACTTTAATCCTTGAAGAAAGAAATAGAGAAAGACACTAGAAAATTGAAAGACATCCATGCTTATGGATCAGTAAAATTAGTATTACGAAAGAGACAATTCTACCAAAATCTATTTGTAGATTCAGCCATTTCCCAACTAAAGTTGTCATTTCATTCTTTGCAGAAATAGAAACAGCAACAACAACAGTCCTAAAATTTATATGGAATCATGAAGACCCCAGATAGTAGAAAAACCACAGTATTTAATACCACAGTACTAAAAGCAACATATTGACACAAAAATGTCAATGTAACAAAATTGAAGACCCAAACATGAGCACACATAATTTTAGTCACTTAATATTTGACACAGATGACAAAACATATACTGGAAAAAAGAAAGCATCTTCAGCAAATGGTGCTATGAAAACCAGATATTTATATGCATAAGAAAGAAATTAGAGCTGTATCTACCACTTTGCCCTTGCACAAAAACTGATTCCAAGAGGACCAATGACCTAAGGCTGAAACTTGAAACACTGAAACTATTAGCAGAAAACATAGGTGGTACCGTAAATGATATAGGTGTAGGAAAACACTTTCTGAATAGGACTCCATTTGTCTAATAATTAAGGCCAACAATTGAAAAGGGAGTCTTCATGAAACTGAAAAGCTTCTGCACATCTATGAAAACAAACAGCCAGGTGAACAGGAAGCCTACAGAATGGGAAAGAATCTTGGCCAGCTGCACATCTGACAAAGGATTACTATCCAGAACATAAAGGAACTGAGACAATGTAAAAATACACCCCCCAAACCAAATGACTCTTTCAAACAATGGGTTTGGAACCTGAAAAGAGTTCTTGAAAAAGAAAAAAATTGACTAGGATATATCTCAAAAGTTGGTCATCATTCCTAGTTATTAGGGAAATGCAAGCCAAATCATCTTTGAAATTCTATTTTACCCCAGTCATAATGACAAAGTAGAGTAACCAACACAAACTCTGCAGGGGATGCAGAACAGGTACCATCATCATTGCTAATAGGATTGCAAATTGGTGCCATCACTATGGAAATCCGTGTGGATAATTCTCAAAAAGCTAAAAGTAAATCTACCATATGACCCAGCTAACCACTCCTGAGCATAAGCTCAAAAGACATCCCACTCAACTGATACTTTGTTATCCATGTTCATCACTGCTGTATTCAAGCAGTAGATGAATTCAAGTAGAGCAAGGCAGTAGACACAATCTAAATGTTCTTCAAGTGGCATGAGTCATGAAAAAAAAAAAAATATATATATATATATATATATATATAAAATATGTATACATATAATAAACAGATATAAAGAAAAATGAAACCATGCATTTTGCAGATATACAGAAAAGTTCATATTGAGCAAGGTAACTGAGACCCAGAAAGGTAAAACATCACATGCCCTCTCTTATGGAGGCTTCCAGCTCCAAATCTTCATGTGAGTACACAGTCTGAAGTAACTATAGAAAAAAGGAGAGTAAAGGAAACATTGCCAAGATAGCAGTGTCAGGGAGAAATAGACAGGAGATTAATATGGTACAAGTGATCTGATCAGTAAATAGGAAAGTAAGGACTCCTCAGAGCAGATTAGGGTTAGGGAGCAATAGAATATGGAAATAGGTGGGAAGACCATAAGGGGAATAGCAGGGTATAAGTGATTTGATAGGGGAAATCAGAAAGAGAATGCTATTTAGGGAAGGGAGAAGAAGGTAAATAGAGAAGAAGGAGGTAGATTAAAAATGACAAAAAGGCCATTAGAAAATTTTCATAAGGAATTATAATATTAATCAGTCCCCCAATCCTGTAATATATGCAACTCTATCAGTAAATACACATATATAGTTCGAATAATCTCTTCTTATCTGGGTTAGTAGAGCTTACTCCAGGAACCATCTCACAAAAATTCCAACACAAGATGAGAATGGCCCTCTTTTGAGCTGTTGGGCAACATAGTATAAAAATCTTTCAAAATATAAAATAATGCTATTCCCCTTGGTTAATCCTCAGAGGTGAAATTCAAATCTTTGCTGAAAACACCATGCACTTCAGAAATAGAACCTACAGCCACCTGTACTAGAACTGACAAAGATGGCCCTTTCCTGAGAACTAACTTTCATGGTAACAGAAGAGGCCAAGGTAGCTTTCAAAGGCAAAGGGCAACTAACAGCTCTACTCAGTTCGGATCTGTGAATCACAATATTTACAAACATAGCATGATAACCCTAATAGTTTAGTAGTTGCACACATACCTTGTTAGAAAAAAAGAAAAGCTCTTTAATTGGGAGCTTCAGATCCACTCAGCAAGAGGAAGACCAAGATAATGGAATCCCAATTAACTATTCAATGCTTGTGAAATCATCGTTATTTGAGGAAAATCTACAACCACCAACTTACTAAACTAGCATAATACCTAACAGCAATTTAGGAACATTTGTCTTTGTAACTACATATAACGATAGTATCATTTTATGTCAAGGAAACTTCTCTTTGAAATATAGGGAAATCATACTAAAAACCATGGCCAAAAAAATTTTAGTCATAGAGCCCAGTCCCAATAGACATATCAACAATTCCCTCCCATATCTAAGGCTCAAGCTACATTATGGAAAAGGAGGTAGGATGATTGTAAAAGCTAGAAAATCAGGAAGTTTTCTGTGAGATTATGTCTTCTAGTAGTATAAGAAGCAATATCCATAGAGTATCACTAACTAGCTCATGAAATAGAGCTGAAGAAGGATGACATTTTTGAATATGACAAACTGGACAGAGAAAAGTCCAACGGGTCTTAACTCTACACAAAAAACTGTAGGTAACTGTGGAAGTCTGGGAGTGAAAAAGATGGTCTTCCCCAGGGAAGAACACAGTGACTGTTTTGTTCAGTGCCAAGCAGTCAGTCCTGAAAACATACATACAGATGGCATTATATGGGCTGAATATGTTATATTTAGCAATACATATGTATATAAGTACATATGCATTCAATAACAGTTAGTAAAAATAAAACAGGTCATGAATTTTAAGGAGAGCAGGGAGGAGTATATGGAATGGTTTGAGGAGAGAAAAGAAAGGGGAGAAATATAATTCATTTATAGTTTCAAGAATTAAAAAATAAATAAAATAAGAAAATCTACTACTGCCATATTACTATACAAGCATAATTCCTTATGATATTCTTAAACATATTTTTAAGTAACAGTCAGTAACTATGTGTTGTGTGAGTGTGTGTGTATGTGTGTGTGTATGCGTGTGCGCATGTGTGTGTGTATTGAAAAGATGTACAGGTTTTACTTACAATTTCTTCATTCAGAAAGATACCTTGAAACATTCTCATTTGGCTTGATTCTACATATATTATTGTCATACAACAGGAAAAAAGTAAATTTCTTCAGTCAATTAAATGTGAAATTGATTGCTGTGGGCATCTCAGTAACTACAGGGCTGGAGAGATAACTCAGAAATTAAGAACATTTGCTACAGTAATGAGGACTTGTATACAGACAATAGCACCTGAAGCAGGCAGTTTGCACATGGCTGTGATTTCAGCTCCAAGGTATGGCATTTTCTTATGACCTCTGTGGGCACTGGTATCCATAATCTCCTACAGCCACACAGAAGAACATGCACACAGGTAATCATAAGACATTAAAGCAGAATCTCAGTTTCCACTGTGTTTGCATTGGAGATGTTTCTACTTCGTGGTCACTTAAAAGCATCTATGCTTTTGTTCCAGAGTAACTGTAGTGAGCATCACAGGAAGCAAAATGTAATCAAGCAATTACACATCCAACTTCTAGCCATAGAGCGGTCAAGTACTTGGGTTATCTAAAGACATCTTCCTTCAGATTTTAAAAATAAAGATAATAGAAATAGTTATTCTCACATGTGCAATTTTATTTTATTAGTATGTTGGGGACATAAGCTGATCACATCTGCTCATTTATCCATCATTGCTTCAGTGGTGGTCTAATTTTACGTCTTCATTTGAATGAACCTGTGAAAGTATAATCTTAGCAAAGTCCTAAAGCAACTGCTATACAGAAGATGGGAAATATAGGTCTATTTTAGATACTTTCCCCTTACAAAACACAAAACAAGATCTTGGTATTCATCTTAACCATTTAGTAAGTACATCTTGAATTCACTACTAAAATTTGACTTTACACCATTCTCCTATACATACATTGCAAATTAAAACTAATAACTTACTTCATTCACAGGGATGAAAAAGACCCAACTGTCCCAACTTGAGACCCATCCCATGGACAAGCACCAATCCCTGACACTATTAATGATACTCTGCTATGTTGCAGGCAGGAGCATGTTGTCCTCTGAGAAGCTCCACCCAGCAGCTGACTTAGACAGATGCAGACACCCACAGCCAAACAGTGGATAGAGCTTGAGGACTCTTATGGAATAATAAGAGGAATGATTGTAGGCCCCAAAGGGGACAGAAAATCCACAGGAATACCAACAGAATCAGCTAACCTGGACACTTGGAGCTCTCAAAGTCTGAATGATCAACCAAAAAAAAAAAAAAAAAATACATGGGCTGGACTTAGGCCTCCAAGCACATATGTAGCAGATGTACAGCTTGGTCTTCGTGTGGATTCTAGACAACTGAAGCCAAGGCTATACTAAAAATGGTTGCCTGAATGTAAGGTATGTTCTTCTAGCTGGGCTGTTTGTCTGATCTCAATGGGAAAGGAAGCACCTAACCTTGCAGAGACTTGAAGAACCAGGATGGGCAGACACCCAGGGAAGCCCCCACCAGCTCAGAAGAGAAGCAGAAGAGGGGAAAGGGGAAGGATTGTGGGAAGGAGTGATCAGGAGGGGACAATGAGCAGGATGTAAATGAATAAGTAAAAAATAAATAATTAAATTTAAAAACTACTCAATTTACACCATTATCAAAGGAATTATGGATTTGTCACTAATGGAAAGGAATTAAGATAGAGGAGATATAATATGAATTCAAGAGGATTTCATCCATATAAATTATAGATGAAGACTATTCATTCAACTCTTATTTTTGTCATTTCCTTATTTCAGATCTCACTCTCTATACAAGGCTGGCCTTGAATTCACAGAGACCAATCTGCTCTGCCTCTCAAGTGCTAGGACTAAAGGTATGTACCATGATCAAACAAGAGAGATACTTCTATCTGGACAATTGCCTCCCAACACTTTAACTTCCAATGTTTCTTGTATTCTGTTAATCACTGTGTAGTTTGTTGCACATACTATGCCTCAATCCCTACTTATATCCACACATCATCTACTAGTATTTATCTTCTTCTAGGAAATTTTTGTCTTATGGTTACCTTTTTTTTTAAAGTACATAATATCTGATAGAATAATTTGAATACATATTAATGAATGTCTAATTAAAAATGTTTATTTGCCATATCTTATATAAGCCTCAAAAATAAAAAGTGTGCTTTCTAGTACCAGTACATTATTTTGAAAAATGTAGATGCGTTGTAGGATAAGGGTAAGAATGTTCTTCTTTAAAAAAAAAATGTGTAAAACAGAATAAAGTGTAATATGAGACAGCATCATAGACTTCCCTTCAGGGTAATGATTGAAGTTTGAAAATGGGCAATTCTGGGTATATGGAAGGTCTCTCCTGGAAATTTAAAGAGGGAAGAATGTTTATATAGGAGGAGTTATTTGTTGTTCCCAGCATGCTACTTAGAGCAGCTTAGACTGTATAGCCTCATCTTCTGCTTTTTGTTCTTTTTGACAAGAACTTTTGAATGAAAAAATAAACTAATGATTGAGAATCTTGGCCCAAGTCACAGTGTAAATTAAAATTTCCAAGATCAGTAGCCACTCCAAAGGGAACTTATCAAAACCTAGAAGACAAGATCCTTATCTATCCCAAATACTCCCTCAGCTGTTTTATGATTATTGTCAAAAAAAAAATAATCCAGAAAACACCCAAGTTATGATCAAACTTTATAAAATGAGATCATAGCTTTAAAAGAATAAACATTTATAAATTGGCATTAGCAATGTCAGTAGAATCATTGTAATAAAAAAATTAGGAAAAAGATAAATGTATCCAAAGTCTAGTGGAAAATTATAAAATATAGAAATATATGATCTTTTTGGAACAGGCAAAAAATCCCCAAATGGATGCTCTAAGATCTTTCTCTAAAATCTCAGAAACAAATGAGACTGTTTAATGCTAAGGGTACTTTGTAGTTGTAATTAAGTTTTTAATTAGTTTCATAAAGCTATTCAAATGGTCACAATCTGATCCAAGGACTCTCAAAAGATAGAGTGTTTCTTCAAGTCTAGGAAATGAATTGTATGGTGACTGTTTTGAATGTGGGAGGGACTTGTAAAACATCTAGATAGATGACTTTTTGGGCAGAAAACTTGGCTGAAGGTCAATAAGTAACATATGTGTGTATGCATGTATGTACGCATTAAATGAAAAACTTGATCATAAATCTTAAAAAGTACAGGGAAGGTATAAGGAAAGTTCAGAGGGAGGAAAAGGAAGGCAAAATATATTTTCTTTTGCTGAGACCTAGGGCACTATCAGACTAAATTTAAAAATACATTAACAGGTATTGTTAGTTTTGAAACAATTATGATTGCTTTGGTAGACAAAAGCAGAAAAAATGTTATTCAACTTCTATTTCATGTCAATAATCAACTCTAATACACTTATGCAAAGTTTTATTACCTAGCATTATTTAAAACTGATGCTATATGAGATTCCAAGAGTCAAAATTTTACTCACATATTCATTTAATTAATTTTTAATTAATTAATCAATCAATCAGGATAGGGGTTTTGCATTTAGTCTTACCAGATCGTGAACTCTAGGTACAATCTGGGTTGTCTTTGAAAGTGCTATAATCTTTCTTAACTTCATGAGTGTTGGGGTTACAACAGTGAAATACCACAGTGAGCTCTTAAACTTCAAAGTCATACCTAACTCTACATTCTTCTATTCCCAATAATCCTGGCATCTTCTGGCTGATATTTCTGAACTATTTTTTTTACTTCTCTTTTATGAAAGTTTCCTTCAGACCTGGTCCTTTCACACATACTGGATCCTCACCAGGATTTTTCTCAGAAATCCTGTTGTTGCCCCATGTCACAGAGATCCTGAAGCTTTGGATCTGTAGGAACAGCCTCTTCATGTACTCCAGCAGTTCATAGATGGAGTAGATGTTGGAGTGGGCCAACTCAAATCCTTGTCTGGTTGCTGAGTTGGGCAGCCCACCAGCTCTGCCATACCTACACCAATAGAGCGATCGCTACAGCACTGCCACAACTAACTCATCCAATGCTACAGATGGAAAAGAAAGGAGTAAGGAACAGCTCTGCCACTTTCATGCAGCTGGGCCAGATCTCCTGAAATCCATGCCACCAGTGCCATCTCTATTGTGCTGCCAAGGGGAAGGTGCAGAGCCTGCTGTCCTGAATGCTGAAGCTGGTTAGAATCTGGGACAGATCTCCTGTTCTTGTGACCCAGGGGCCAACTCTCTTGCTTGCTGAGGACGTGAGGGTTAAGGGGGAGAGGGCATTTCTCCCTTGCTCATGCCACTAGAGATATTGTGGGTCCAACTATCCCATCATCATACTCTTGGGGCTGGCTTCCTACTCTCACAACCAGAATCAGCTCTACTCTGCTTCCTGAATGGGATGTATGCGTGGGGATGGTGCTTCCTGAGTGTTGCTGCTGGCGAAAGATGGGACCAGCTCTCCTGCTTTCATACTCTTGCAGCCAGCTTTTCTAAAATGTTCAGGTGAGGAGTAGGGGCAGCTCTACACAGCCCTCAGATATAAACATGGCCCCTAGGTGGGAGACCAGACAAGGGACATCTACCGGTCTTTGGTGATAAGCGACCTCTGTTGCTGCAGGGCCACAGACCCAGACATGGCCTTTGATAGTAGCATGGGCCAAGATCTCACCATGGCTTTAGTAGCATTGCCAGCTAGTCACTTCAGACTGTTCCTCACTCATATCTAGTCTCTAGCTCTCCTTCTCTCATTGTGCACACATCCTTCTCCTTGTCCTTTTCTTCCATCTCTGTACCACTTACTTGCTCATCTTAGTTGAGTCCTGGGTGTCTGGGTTTCTGGAGTTGTCTCAGGAGTTCTGTGCCCCACCTGTATTGTGTGGCACCGGATGGAGGTCATTGTTGGCTTGCTCTGCCAGCCTGGACTTATAATCGTTTCAGCCTTGCTCTGCCAGCCTGGACTTGTAATCGTTTCAGCCTTGCTCTTCAAAAATTCTGCCATGCTCATTGTTCTCCAGAAGTCACTTGCCAGGATGTTATATATCTATTGGTGTCTGTGCTCTAGATTATGAATGTGTCCATCAAACAGAAAGCAACATTAAGAAAATAACAGAAGATACAAGCCTGACGCCACAGGATACATTTAACATGTATTGGTTTGTCCTAGAGTGACAGTTTGCTTGTACATTAACTTTTTTCTGTTGGCCGGAATTCAATCCATCCTTGTTTACTTTCTTCTCTCTCTAAAGAGAGCATAAGGTTGCTTCATCAAGGTACATGTAACCTTGGTATTTGATATAAAATATGATCATAGAAGACTGACAAATTAGGTAAATAGTATAACAGTGGACCTGGAAAACAGATCATTTTCATTGAGTTCTTGGACTGGATACTCAGATATTAAGTACATTAAAAGCAGACTTTACAGTAGAAATGTTGTTGTCATGCACAGTATCCATGCCATTATAACTATTTAAATCACAGAGCAGAGACAGAGAATAATGGAGAGTAAGATACTGAATGATCAAATGATATGGGCAGATAGTTGCTATGGAAATGACAGAGAATGTAATAGTATTACAAGGGCAGATGGTTACTATTGATGTAGCTCCAAAGAGGACACGAAGTAAATGACAAATCAAAGGCTGTTAAGGATAATCCATAGCATGCATGGGAAGTCAGGGTGTCTCACTGGCAGCTTCAAAGGAAGGCTTCTGCTGCAGAAAAAAAATTGACGTGTGAGGACCTGACTCCGATCCTGATTTTAAGGACCATAGAATAGGCTGTTCTAATTAAATATTAAATATTTCCATCATTTTTATAGTTAGTGTTAAAGCAATGGTGATCATATGAAGTAAGATGAGCACATACATATTGGCAGATTTGAATGAGGGCTGGGAATTTCAAGTATAAATTCCCCTCAAGTTATCGCAGTGCTAAGATCAATAACATCAGAGTGCTAGTTCATTGTATTACTTCTGTGTTAAAATATTTTTAAATCCATTTTTCCTTTCCAGCTCTGGTTCCTGGGATGATGACTCTAATACTAATTATTTATTATTAAATACCTAGACCACAACTTTGGTTCATTAGCTAACTAGCTCTTAACTTATTTAACCATTTAAACTATTCTGTGTCTACTACTTGGTTAGTTAACTCTCTTCAGTCCTGGCCCCCCTCATGTACCTGCTGGTTTATGTCCATCTCTTTAGTTTGTATTTCTCTCTCAGCTATCTCTCCTTCTATCACTTATAATTTCCCATAATCCTCTCTCTTCTTGCCAGTGTCTCATCTCCTATTTCCTGCCTCAGCTCATTGGCTATTGGCTTTTTTTTTTTTTTTTTTTTTTTTTTGTAGGTGATGTTTATAAGAGACAGAGAGCCGTGATGATTTGTATATGCTTGGCCAGGGAGTGCACTATTTGGAGGTGGAGATGTGGGGTTGTTGGAATATATGTGTCACTGTGGGCATGGCTTAAGACATTTACCCTCTATGCCTGAAAGTCAGTCTTCCACTAGCAGCCTTCAGAAGATGTAGAACTCTCAGCTCTGCCTGCATCATGCCTTCCTAGATGCTGCCATGCTCCCACCTTGATGATGACGGCCTGAACCTCTGAACCTGTAAGCCAGCCCAACTTCATGTTGTCCTTTATAAGACTTGCCTTGGTCATGGTTTCTGTCCTCAGCAGTAAAACCCTAACTAAGACGGATGCTCTGTACATTTCCCCCTTTTAGTCCAATAAAAGACTCCTTCTCTTACATCAATAAATTATGTACAATATTAATTATGAAAAACAATCAATTAAGAATTACAGTCACAATTTCTAGTTCATTTTTTTTTCAGCAATTTTGGAGAAAGTAATCTACTATCTATACTATTTTTGTGAGTTAGAGTTCTGTGCTTAAATCATTTTCTATCATAACTTGTATAAACTTAATAACATTTTTTAAAATCCTAAACATCGTAAGCTTAATTGTAAGACTATCTAGTCTTCAATTCCATCAGAGATATGATATGGAATAAATATTACTTTAGTATGCAGGAAGTTCAGTGAAAGCAACTTCCAAAACTACTGAAACGAGAGATGTTGCTGGCTGCTTGAACAGTCACCCAAAAATTATCCCTATACCATTGGAGCATCAATCTCAGCCTGCAGGTTCAGTATACAACAGATTTTTTTGTGAAGAAGGAATTATGAAGACTTGCTTATTTGTCATTGCAAAGCTTGGTAGTTGACTTCCCTGAATCTTGTTTGTCCATTTGGACAGTGTTCTGTCGACAACTGAAGCAGGGATATTGTCCTGCCCAGTGGTTAGCTTGCCACATTTGAGGCAAACTCCATAAGGAGGTTCTTTGATGCTTCATCTTCCTTGAAGTAGAATGATGGTACTGTCAGGAGCACACCTGTCTCCTTGTCAAAATAGATCTTTTAATAATAAAATATCTTTAAATGTCATATTCTGTACGACTCTGAGTTTTGGAAGACAACCTATCTCTAGTATACTTGAATTGTTTGTTTTTAGCTATTTATTATTTGTTCAATTTAAAACATATTTTTGTAATAAACTAATATCTTACAGACTATGAATTGATTGACTACCAGATTTATTTCTTGCTTATTCTAAAAGTTTGTAATACCAGATTTTAAATGGATAAACTTAACATTGCCTTTTTAAGAATTATACCTTATACCTTATACAATAGCTTAAACCGAGTTGATATTTAGTATGTTGTAAACAAATATACCCTTAATTTTTTATCAATATACAAAGATCTGTACCAATGTAAGATGTTGGACTTGTTAACATTCTTTGGTTTAATGGTGGATTCAATAATTTACTTCTTTTCCTATGTTTCCCCCTTTTTTTCTTTTTATCCCTTCCTCCTCTTTCCCTCTAATACTAGATAGAAGAGAGAGAAGGATAGAGAGGAAAAAGAGAAAAATCCCTGAGTCTAACCTCTCTAACGTTTGCTCCCTGATTCAAGACCATAACTGTTGTAGATTTTATTTGCTGCTTATATTACGTTAATTGGATTCTCAAATTTCATGAGGATTTGCACATCCAGAGCCATGTTGTCTAATTGTTGTGGGATGAGTTTCTCTACTCTTGACCTGAATGGCTGACTTGAATTTGATACTGGGGCCTCTTGGGTCATTTCCTGACAAGAGGTTACCTTGTTTGTCCTTGTTGATCTACATTCACTAATCCAGTGCAGGCCTTTGTCACACCTTCTGGATATTCCAAAAGGCTGAGGCTTCCATGTTAGATTTCCTCTAGGAAAAACATTGTTTCTAAGAATGTCTTGTCTAAATCTGTTTTAAATAACCTTGCTTGCTACAAATAAAACATTTGACAGTTTGTTTTTTCTTGAAAACCCTTGGGGATTATTTTTTCCTATTACAATTGCATCCTTAATTTTTTAAATCTAGCTTTTCTATCGAATGCAATCTAAATACTTCCCGAGGGTGGTTCCTGTTGGTTGATATTTTTTGTACATTCACCACAAGCTAAGGCTGGTTTTAAATAATAGGCTTTATCATTATTTCCTGTGTCTTTATCTTAGTATCTTCTCAAATTCATTTATCTTTTCTAACTTTTCTTTTATGGCCTGTCTCTATTTCTCACATTTTTATTTTTCCTGTTTTAATTTTTTTAAGGTCTGTATCTCTAAAGCCCTCATTTTTAAAGAAGGTATAAAAACTATTATGATTATTAATATTAGGATAATAAATATCAGCATAATAATAATAAACATAAGAGATAATGTGTGTGTTTCAGTTATGTCAATATCTGTTGCTCTTGTTTCTCTCTTTAAACCATTAAAAACAGCATTATATAGTCTGAAGTCTCTGTGTTATTGATTTTTTTCATCTCCTTTATCTTACTCCCTTTAATTTTATTAATTTTAAATTCATTTTACTGGCCTATAATCTTTTGACATTCAATCTCCCTCCTTTTTAACATTTAAACATAATTTTAAACATGTCTTACTAGTTGGAAGCTTTGTTGTTTGGTTGCTTTGGAATTTTTCTTGTCTTCCCTTAGTCACTCTCAAGCCCTCTGTTACTCACCTGCCCTTGTTTCTCTTCATTCACCAGGAGAGATATTTTTCCTTCCTTTTATAACCATATCACAGGTTCTCATTCTCCCCCTTTGGGAAAGTTGTCTTGAATCCGAAGGCCAGTATGTGACTAGCCAGCCTGTGTTAGGTCAGTAGGACCCTCCTCCCCAACCCTCCCTGCTCTAGCCTCCAGCACTCTCTCTTAGCCTCCCACCAGACTAGGGAACTGCTTTGAGAAGTACTCCTCTACAGAGCAGAGCTGGTTCTCTTTCTTTTCAGCCAGGGCTTCTTAAAGGCAGCCCTCTTCCTATTCATGCAGGCTCCTTTTAAAAGTGTTGGGATTTTTTTTTCCCCTCTACCTCTGTAAACACACCTGGACACTCCATCTGGCCACTCCCAAACCTGGCCTCAGTTGCTAAGCAACCATTTAAATGAACAGAACTAAGAGCCTCTCTTGCTCTGTACAAGCTTGAATTTCTGCCTAAATTCTTGCCTGATATAACCATACTGCCTATCTCAGGACTTTACTAAGCCTAGGTACTATGCCCAACTGTGGATGCCATCTGTTAAAATAATTTTTAAATCCGATTTTCTCTTTTCTGCCCCAGATCCTGGAATGATGACTCTGAGAATAAATTTTTATTATTAAATAGCTATGTCATAAGCTTTGGCTCATTTTCTGACTAGCTCTTAATATAGTTAACCATTTAAAGTATTCTATGCCTACTACTTGCTTAGTTAACTCTCAGTCCTGGCCCACTTCATCTGCTTGCTGTTCCCTCAGTCTGTGTTTCTCTCTAGGCTCTCTTGAGTCTCTCCTTTTATCCCTTATGATTTCCCAGAATTCTCTCTCTTCCTGCAGTGTCTCACCTCCTATTTCCCTGCCTAGCTCATTGGCCATTGGCTTTTTTATTGACATGTGATGTTTGTAAGAGATTTTCTCTGCAATTCTGTTCTGTGGAAAGACAGCACACACTGATGGATGATGACACACACTGAGTGGCATCTCATAGAAATGGATACCTGAATAATACTTCTTGATAGAGGCACTGCTAACCCATTGCATATTTCATCCTATGTATGTATGTATGTATTATTTCCTGTGCATGTATGTAGGTATGTACATCTACTCCCAACTTCACTCTAATTGGTCAATGGTCCCATGTAATTTGGTGATGACTAACATTATAATAAGTGCATTAAATTGGTAAAAGGAATCACAGTTTATAGAAATAAGATGATCAATACTAGATTTTATCATTTTTCTCTTTCATTCTGTTTCATTAAATGGAAGTTAAAGATTATTCTACTTTATTTTGTAAATAACTGTGGTTAAAAGGTGGGAGTGCATCTATAGTATCATTTAATGTGTTATTAAAGGCCCTTGATGAAAGCTTAGATAATTCTTACTTTGGCTGTCTACCATATAATAATCCAATAAACTGATAATAATATGTACATTATTTTGTGTTGCAAAATAATTTATTTTGTCCATTCCTAGCTGTATTCCCACATCTTTACTATAGTTCAATAAAACAAAATTTGGATCCCAGATCCCTGACATAGTACAAACAGGTATATAACAATATTATACAGTTTTTCTTTCAAAGAAAATAACTTTTGCTTTTTACATATATGTGTATACTTATTTAAACTAATGAATAAGTTTATCCTTAATGGATAAGTGCAAATGAGATGTTTTCTAAATATACAGGCAAAGAATTAGGGATATTGTACATAGGAGTAAATAATTACTAAATGTTCTTTTGTAGTCTTTGGAACTTCAGGAATTAATTTGCAGTCAAAGGCATGCTGGCATTTATAAGGAGTCAGTGTCTAATAGTTTTCATATATGAACTAGAAAGACAGATGAAGGTGTACTAATTTGGTAGACTACCGAGCCAACATTCATGAAGCCCCAGGTTATCTCTAATAACATAGATAGGACCAATGGCACAGGCCTACAATCAATACAGGAGAGGAGGAGAAGGAACCAGCTGCAGTGTGAGCTTGAGAGTAGTCTAGTCTGAGAAAAGAGGAGAGGGGACAGAAGGGGATGGGATGAGATGAGAGAGAAGGGATGGTAAAAAGAAGAGAAAGAAAGGAGGTGTAAGAGAGGAAGAGAGGAATAAGTTCATTTAACCAGGAGATATGATTAACAGAAAAACATTTATAAATATCAGCCCAGCCGCAAATGATTTGATCAAAAACTGAGTCCTGTTTGCAAAGTATACTTGTGAAATGGTGTCACAAAGCTTTGTAGGAGCAACCAAATAATATCTGACATGACTTAAGGCTCAAAATATGAGACTGAAACCGTACCTGACAGTGTGTGACCAAGAACCTGAGACTAGAAAACCAAGGAACTTAGGAGACAAGGAAATACTTTTCTAAAAGCAAACCAAATCAAATAACAACAACAACAACAAAAATTTAACTCCCAATGTCATTCTGCCATACTCATAGTTCAATCCCTTGATTAGCCATTGCCAGCAAAACTTCCTCCTACTGAAGATGAGAATAAACAAAGAGACGCAGACCCTAATAATATGCAGTGTTCCAATAGCCCTTGAAACACTTGTCCCTAAATGGTATGCCTTGATCACATGAGGGCTCGGGAAACCCTGGGGAAAAGTAGCTGCAAGGAATGAAAGAGCCAGAGGGGAATGGAAGACACCAAGGAAACAAGGCCCTCTGAATCAACAGGATCAAAACATGTATGAACTCACAAAGACTGAGGGAGCATGCATGAAGCCATATGTTTCCACCCCTAACCCATAATCTATCTTCAACTGATCACAATTTACGAAGGTAAATTTTGTTTTCTCCAAGGTAGTCTGAACTGGAAAACAAACTCCTGGTAAGAATAGGCTTCATGCCCAACAGTAGAACCAAACAGAAAACAAACTCAACTGCATTTTAGTCTCATAATGGTATATCTGGATATTAAAAAATTATCTTAGCTGTCAAGTCCCACTAAAGCACACTCTATAGCATCAAATTGGACCCTGTCCCCTGAACTCCATTTTCTGGCTTAGAGCTCTGCCTGCATTCCTAGAAGCTGCTGACACCAAGGAAGATGCCATCCCAAAGTCTTGCCCACCAATTCCTCTTAAAATACACAGAACAGCCTCAAACTGCACCCCACTGTACTCCATTTTCCATCCTACAACTACCTGTGCTTTCCTGAAGGAACTCTGGTACCAGACACCCCAAGCCATACTGATTCTAGGGACCTCAAGATCTAGAGAAAAGGGGACCTCTTGGATAAAAGGGAGAAGAGGAATGGATGAGGAAATGTGGGAGGGAGGACCAGTGGGCAATGGCTTGACTGTAAAAGCATAATTAATAATAAATAAATATACTGGACTATTAACTAAAATTTTTTGTTGGGTTACACTATTTCACTATTCAATATTATATTGCTTGTAGAAGGAGCAAAAAAAAAAAATGAAAAATAAAAATAAAAATCAGGTGATTAAGGTCCTTATACAAAGAGATACCAATTTTTGCAACAAGCCTATACAGTCCTCTATTAACATTAGTAACATCTTGATTAAACAAATGTAATTCAAAAGTATTTTTTTGACCTGTCGAATTTATGAATAAAAACTCATTAATTAAAATAATAAATAAATAAATAAATAAATAAATAAATAATTTTAAAAAAAGGTTAAAGGGCTTAAAAGTTAGCACCCTCAAGTCCCAGAGGCCACATAGGCCAAAAAAAACCTAGGTAGTCACCAGAACTACAGTCCACTCATCGCAAGAAGACAGAGAGAAAACAGAAATTAAGAGGAAAACAGTAACAGGACTCAAAGGAGGAGCCATAGATGAAATGCCCAACAGTAGAGAGAAGAAACTTGGAGAGTCTACCTCCAGTAGAAAGACAGGGCATCAAATGGAGGGATAGGGTTGCCATCCCACAGTCAAGCACTCTGACTCAGAATTGTTCCTGTCTGAAAGAACTGCAGAGACAAAGAAAGGAGAAGAGACTGAGGAAAAAGTGGTCCAGTGACAGGCCCAACTTGGGATCCATCTCAAGGGCAGTCTCCAAGGCCTGACACTATTCTGATGCTATGGTGTGCTTACAGACAGGAGACTAGCATGGTTGTCCTCTGAGAGGCCTGACAAGCAGCTGACTAAGACAGATGCATATACTTACACCCAACCATTAGACTATAGCTGGGGACTCTTGTGGTTGAATTAGGGAAAGGCTGGAAGAAGCTGAGGAGGAAGGCAATCCCATAGGAAGACCAGCAGTCTTAACTAATCCAAATCCCTGAGATCTCTCAGACACTGAACCACCAACCAGGTAGCATACATGAGGTGGTCTGAGGCCCCTGACACATATATAGCAGAAGACTGCTGGGTCTGACCTCAGTAGGAGAAGACTTAACTAACCCTCAAGACACTTGAGACCCCAGGGAGTGGGGAGACCACAGGGGCAGGCATCCTCTTGGAGACAGATTAGATTTTCTTAATAACAGTAAAAATGTACTCACTGATAAGGATAATAGCCAAAAAGTACACAATGCCCATGATACAACTCACAGACTGCATGAAGCTTAACAGAGAAGGAAGGTCCGAGTGTGGATACTTCAATCCCACTTAGTAGGGGGAAAAAATGATCATGGGAGGCAGAGGTTGGGGTGAAGGGAAGGGAAAGGAAGATAGGATCAGGTGTGGGAGGAGACAAGAGAGAAACCCAGAGGGCCAGGAGAATGAATGAAAGTATGCAGTAGTGATGGGTGGTGGTGGAGGAGAAATTTTAGAGATCTGGGATGTGAGGGTATCCTAGGACTCAGTAGGGATGACCTTATCCAAAATGCCCCCAAATGGGGAGATGGAACCTGAAGAGACTACCTCCATTAGATAGACAGGCCCCTACACCCACCCATCTTCAAAATTTTTGACCCAGAATTGCTCCTATATAAAGGAAATGCAGGGACTAAAATGAGAAGAGACCATCCACAGACCAGCCCAACTTGGGATCTATCCAAGGTGCAGGCACCAAACCCTGACATTATTATTGATGCTATGTAGAACTTGCAGACAGGAATCTAGCTTGGCTGTCCTCTGAGAAGCTCTACCAGCAGCTGACTGAGACAGAGAGATATTTACAGCCAGCTAATACAGTACAGTCAGGTACCCCAATGAAAGAGTAAGGGAAAGATTGAAGGAGCTGAAGGGGATTGCAACTCCATAGGAAGAACAACAGGATCAACTAACCCAGATCCCTCAGAGCTTCAGAGACTAAGCCAAAAACTAAAGAGCATACATGGATTGGTCCATGTCCCCCAGCACATATTTAGCAAAGGACTGCCTTGTTGCCATCAATGGGAGAGCATGCGCCTAATTCTGTAGAAACTTGATGCCTCAGGGCAGGGGATATTGTCAGAGGTGAGATAGGGATGGGTTTGAGAGTGGTAGGATTAGAGGTAGGGGAATGGAAGGGTGGGTAGGTGAGAAGGTTGGGAGAGCAACTTCTCAGAAGCAAAGTGGAAAAGGGATGGAGTAAAGAACTCTGGGCTGGAGTATCAGAAAGGGGTGACATATTAGAATATAAATAGAATAAAATAATTTAATAAAATAATAAAAATTGTAAAGAAATAATAGTAAACAGTAAAATTTTAAAACAGTGAAATATAAAATTGATTAATGTAATCATAATAAATCTACATAGAGTTTTGTATTATGTTTATAATTGAAATGTACATGAATAGAAATGTATATGTATTTCCACTCTGTGGATATTCTTAAATAAAACTATTCACATTTTTAACTGTCAAAAAAAAAAAAAAAAACAACAACAACCAGAAAAAAAAAGAAAAGAAAAAAAAGAAAAGCCTAACCATCTAACAAAAAACAAATGAACTCAGAAGTCAGAATCTAAACCTATATGAACTGCAATAAAAGGGCAGCATCAGAACCACAGTCAACAAGAGCCTGGCAATACAGTAACATATGTAATATGCACCTTTCCTGCTATAAAAAGTCCTAGATATTCTAACACAGCTGAAGTATAAGAAATGCCCTTAAATCCAATCTGCTAAAGATGATAGAGTACTTTAAAGATGAGATAAATAAATCCTTTAAAGAAATACAGGAAAACACAATCAAACAGGTGTAAGGAAATGAATAAAACTCTTCAAGACCTGAAAATGGAAATAGAAGCAATAAATAAAACACAACTGAGGCAATCCTGGAGATTAGAAAAAAAAAATCTAGAAAATAAAACAGAAACTACAGTTGAAAGCATCAAAACAGAATAAAATCTACATCTTTTAACAAGACAGGAACTCAGTGAAACAATAAAGACACCTACTTACCCACAAAACTTTCAACCCTAAATTTATCCTGTCTACAAGAAATGCAGGTACCAGGGATGGTGCAGAGACTGAGAGAATGGCCAACCAATAACTAACCCAACTTCAGACCTATTCCATGGACAAGCAACAATCCCTAACAGTATTAATGATACTCTGTTATGCTTGCTAACAGGAACATGTTCTCCTCTGAGAGGCTCCACCCAGCAGCTGACTCAACAAACGCAGAAACCCACAGCCAAACAGTGGATGGAGCTTGGGACTCTTAGGAAGAATAGGAGAAAGGATTACAGGCCCCAAAGGGGATAGGAACTCACAGGAAAACCAACAGTCAACTAATCTGAACCCTTGGGGCTCTACCCACAAAGAACATACATGGGCTGGACCTAGGCCTCCCAACTCATATGTAGCAAATGTGCAGCTTGGTCTTCATGTAGGTCCTGAACAAATAGAATGGGGGCTATACCCCCAATATGGTTGCCTGCTATGTGGGATATGTTCTAGTAGCTGGGCTACCTAGTTTGGCCTCAGAACTCCCATGCTCGTGGATCAGTAGGATTATCAGAGTAAACATGGCTGCTAAGTTTAATCAAAAGTCCAAAACAGTTCTTTAAGACTTTGAAAGAACAACACTCAAGTTTACATGGAAAGCAAATAATCCAGGATAGCTACAGCAATACTGTACTATGAAGAGCTTCTGGAAATATAAACATCCCTAACTTCAGAGTGCACTACAGAGCAATCAAAATCTGCATGGTACTGGCATAAAAACAGGCAGGTTGATGAAAAGAATCATGTTGACGAACCAGAAGTAAATCCACACACTCACGGACCCTTGATTTTTGATAAAGAAACCCAAATCATACAATGGAGAAAAGAAACCCTCTTAAAGAAATGCAGCTGGTCTAACTGGATGGCTACATGCAGAATGCAAACAGATCTATTTATTTCGCTCTGTACAAAACTCAAGTCGAAGTGGATCAAAAACCTTAACATAAAACCACATACGTAAATCTTAGAAAGGACAGTGAAATATCCTTAAATTCATTGGCACAGGAGACACATTTCTGAATAAAATACCAACTGTTCAGGTAATAAGATCAACAACTAATAAATGGAACCTCATGAAACTGAAAATTCTATATATGTGTATATGCAAAGGGTAGAGCAGAATTTGAAGACAGTACCAAAAAAAAAAAATGACTGGTCTAGGGGTAGTGGATTGTACAACCAGGCGTGAGGGACAGACTAGCTCTTCTGCTCTCTGACCTCATGGATAGCGCTCCCACTGCCTAAGTGGTTAAGAGGGGAAAAATCTATTTTTAATAAAAGAAAAGAATAATTTCAAAGATGAAATTCTATTCTAAAATCTTCTTTGGACCAGTGAATAAAGAGGCTCGCTACTAATTCTGATAACCTAAGTTTTCTCTGGCATTTCTATTCATGTCACTCATGCCGACTCTCTTACTACTCCAATGAAAATAATTGTAATCTCTCTCTCTCTCTCTCTCTCTCTCTCTCACACCACACACACACACACACACACACACACAACACACAACATATATATATATATTAAACTTTATAAAATTCTTGAGTAAAATTACCTCAAATTTTGAGAATTTCTAACTATAGACATCATGTCCTCATAGTTACATTGTCCCATATGTCCCCTTATTCTGCTCCTAGAATCTCTTCTACTCAATTTGTACTACAAAATTTGCTAACACCAAGGAAGAAAGATTGCCTATTTCATGAGTACCTTCCTTCTCCTTTGTTAAGATTTATTTCCATGTCTGGTCTCTCTCTCTCTCTCTCTCTCTCTCTCTCTCTCTCTCTCTCTCTCTCTCTCTCTCTCTCTCTCTCTCTCTCTCTCCCTCTTCTCCAGAAGGGTTGCCATATTTACCAAAGGGAAACACAATTGGTTTAACATTAAGGAAAAATAAAGATTTTCATATTTCTTTAATGTAATGCATCAGACCCAGTTATACAAACAGAAGCAACTAAATTCCAATTAATCTAATTAATCAGTTGTTTATCTTTAATTGTTTAGCTAGGTCTATTGCATTTTATCTACCAATACATCTTACTCCATATTTGATACAGCTTTATAGAATTTATTCCTGTTTATTAGTTCACTGCTCTGGTCTCTCATGTCAATGAGAATGAATATATATATTAGTGAACTTTTGGAAAAAGAGAAGCATATATGTGTTCAAAAGCATAGGCCCATGGGAGGCATTGCACATTCAAACTACTGTCTGTTTTTTTTTTACCCTCATGGACAATATAAACATCTGTGTAAGTCAGTAGAGATATCTATAATACATTTTCCTATTTTTCTCATCTATTTGCTATACATGGATTTATTCTATATATCTTGATCTATAATCTATCCATTTATCTATCATCTATGTTTCAGTGATCTATCACTTATATATTTATCATCTATCTATTTATCTATCATCTAGATAGATGGCTGGCTATCATCTATCATCTATCTACATCTATTTCTCTGTCATCTCTTCTTTGAGGGCTTTGGATCTTATTATGATGTAAATAATTTCTATAAGGTATATGCTTTGATTTTGAAAGCTAAGAACATTTTCTTTTACTGAAAAGAACTGAAGCAGAACAGATAAAGTGAGAAACAAGGCATGATATGGTCATACCTAGAAGTATTCCAAAATTTTAGTAAAAGTTTGATTTCTTTGTAATTCCCTATTGCTAGTATTCCATTTCCATGGACCAGCACAGTCACATAGACTTTATACTAAGGAGTCTGACCCTAGATTTAGTTTTTTCTAAAGATTAGTTTTAATTTTTAAAGTCTCCTCCTCTCTTTCCCTCCTTCACTCCTTATAATCTCTCCTTGTGTGCCTTTTAGTCTGTTTCTTGTTTCTCTTCTCCTCTCCCTCCCCTCCTCCCCTCCCCCCCTCCCCTCCCCTCCTCTCCCTCTCTCCTCCCCCACTCAGTGTGTGTATGTGTGTGTGTGTGTGTGTGTGTGTGTGTGTGTGTGTGTGTGTGTGTGCAGCTGCCTATAGAGTCCAGAAGCGAGCATGGGATCCGGGTTCTGCTGGAGCCAGTGTTACAGGTGGTTGTGGGCACTGAACATGGTTCCTGGGATCCAAACCCAGATTCTCTGCAAGAACAGTTTGAGATCTTAACTGTTGAACCCTCTCTTCAGCTTCTGATTCTTCATTTTCTAAGTCTTACAGATTCTTGTACGTTTTAACCTTTCTGAATTCTAATTGCTCCTCTGATCCTGCACTTTGTTTTGAAATTTTTTCCAATTAGGCTTTTTCGTTGAGGGATCTGTCAGCCCTCCACCATGTAAGAAGCAAACTCATGAGTAATTTGTTCTTCTCCAGAAGCTCATTATCACATGCAACAATGGGGCATTAATTATGAACTTTTAAAAACTATATTTATTAATTATTTTAGAATTCAGTACTAAGTGTTTTGATCATATTCACGGCAGTTCCTTTTCTTGATGTCTTCAAGATATATCTTCATGTCTTTATGTACTTTCAATTTTGTATCTTTTTAAAAATAAGTTTAATAAGCAATTGACTCTATTTGTGCTGTCCATATATTTCTGAGTATGGGGCTGTATACTGGAGCATGGGCACACTGAGAGAAGCAACTATTTCTCACCTAGAATCTATCAACTGTCAATAGTTTCTTTGTTAGGGGTATGGGCTCATGAAACCTTCTGCTTTCCATTCTAGAAGGTTGACTTGTTTGCTCTTGTGCAGGTCTAATGCTGGCATCCACAACTGCTGAATATCCATGAGTTCAGAGGTCCTGTCATGTCAGGAAGACAATTGTTTTACTCTGGGCCTCTTCAGTCTTAGCTTTTACAATCTTTCCCTTCCCTCTTAGTGATGGTCCCTGAGCTTTTGTGGCTTTTTAATAAGTGTTTTACAGTTTCTCTCTTAGCCCAGCTAGCTCCCAAACACTTGAGATTGGACAATTATATTTATTTATCAAGTTTTAAGGGCTCCTCAACTGAACAGTATTACTCTATTTTAATCCTCTAAACTAATCTGACTACCTCCCAGGCAAAATTCTCAAGATACTGCATTTTATGGTTCTTTCTGCTCAAACTGTTATCTCATGGTCTTTCTTGGACTTTCTCCCCATGGCTAACTCCCACTTCCTTTCTCTCTGGCCCCCTATTCTGACTGCAAGGAAATCCTGCCCTAGTCTTTCCCTGCTCAGTCATTGGCTGATCAGTTTTTATTGATATATCAGAGAATAAATGGGGAGCAATGCTTTCACAGCATTGAGGCTGTAGACAGAATTAAGATTGCAATCAGATATGGGGACACAGGAATCAGCATTTGAATTGCACAGTAAACAATAACATTATGCCTACCCTGAGCCTTGGCAGAGGTATGTAATAAAAAAGTTCCCATCTATGGCAGAGCATGCCACACTCACTTATTCTCAGTTGTTATTAATTACAGGAAAAGAAGCAAGCAGGATGTATGTTTTTCTTTTTCTGTTTACTTCATTGATGTATTACTTGAAATCATACATCTGAGGACTCAATAAACAGTTGTTGAATAAAATAATATATATTTTCATATATAGTAAATATCTGGAATTAAAACAAATTACAGAAGTTTTACTAATATGCTGGCTATAAAGACATAGAATAGACCTGGCTTATGGAAAGCAAACAGGAAAGAATTAGTTTTATTATTAGTGGTACAGTACTGATTTATGTGGCATGTGACAGTAAATCAATGGATTTTAATACTTTTTCCTTTCCTCCACAATTTCTTTGATTTATGTTCAATGTAGAATTTCTACCCTTGATTACCCTGAAGAGAATCACAGTCATAGAGAAAAGCAAAGAACAATGAAAAGGCTAAATTTAGACACCATCATAAGAATGTGTGCTCCCTGAATTATATATACAGTTAAATGCTGATCCATTATTTCATAAGAAAGATAAGAGATCAAATAATATCAAGTGATCTTAAAATTTGAATATCTGAGCAGTAGAAATAGAAGAAATCATTTAAAATTAAATTAAATTGTGTTGTCAAAAATTTATTTACATTTTGGAAACCCTTTACTGTTAAATGATTAAGAGAGTATACAACTATGATTCCCAAAAAGACAAAAATGAAATTAATTATAAGTCAATCAGTGCAAAAATAAGCAACATCCTATCATATAAATTAATAGACCAAAAATCAAATGTATTAATAACTCTATTAACTTCCAAGAGAATCAGTAACTGAATTAAAAAGCACCATTCTGAGTAAAACAATGAATTTGAATACAGGATAACTAAGAACAGATAAGTTCAAATTAACTAATAAACACAAAAATTATATTCTAAAAACATAGGAAAATATAAAAAGTAAAGTAAAATAAGTGTTGATGTGATGTCGCTAACATTGGCTATAGTTTCAGGCTAGAAGAATTATTATGGCTAAAAAGATATATCAATATACAATTATGTTAATTCTTTTAAGGGACATAATTCATTCTGAATTTGTATGTTTACATATACAACATAAGTTCATACTGTTAAAAGTAAAAACTCATAGAAATTAAGAGAGATATAATAAAGAAGTACCACAACTGAGTACTCAGTATTCACACAGCTATCATAGTAATAGAACAAACAGACAAAAAGTGGTCATTTTTTTTAAAGTAAAGCCCCATTAATATCAAGGTTTTGAGGTAGCTAATCTATGTTTCAAGCTTCCTTGAATATGAAATATCTGAGAGATGTCAAGGACCACCTCCTCACCCAGCTGTGAGGACTTTCTGGAGATGATCAGATCACAACAGAGATCTCACTCATTGCTGGAGTTAGGATCTGAATAGTCAATTTGGAAGGAAGCTATGGGCATGATTTATGTGACTCACTGTAATGAGGACTGAGCAGTTCTAACTTATTATCCTTTTGTTCTGTCTTGGATTTTGTAGCATAATTATCGCAAGGGATAGCATGAAGTCCTAGGCTCACAGATCTCCAGAGTAAGCAGAATATTAAGCTTACAGGATTGGGCTTTTAATGAAAAAGATAAAGAAAAGACCTTATTTGCATCCAGAGAGCTGAAATTAGAAATGTCTAGTAACACTCCGTGATCTGTATTATCTGTTGGGCTGTGCATGTCTTGTTTATACAACAGGAACAGTGAAGTGGTACTAATCTAAATGACTCAATAGACAAAGGCTCCACATTAGGACCAAAGGTGCAAATACTCATTATGCCTTGTAATACTAATCTTAACTGAGACCAGGCCAGCCCTTAGACTCTTAAGCTAGTACAGTGTAGCAATCTCTAGAAGCATTTGAATGGTTTTCCCTTCTTATCATTTGTGTGGTTCTTTCTGCAGCCTGGTACCTGCTGGAACCACTCAAAATGATCAGCTACTACTCAGTTTGTGCCTATAAAGGGACTGAAGACTAAAACCATGGCCTAAAGGAAGTCTTTTGAACTTTCAGTGCTGTTGAAAACTTTGTCACAGTGATTCAGTACACAGATACCAAAAAACTGTTGATTTTTTCACCATTTTCTTGCAAGTTGAACAAACTTGATTATATATGGAACAAAACAACAACAACAATAAAAACTAGGTATCAACACATTTGAAAGTTTGACATAATGCAGAATGAATTGGTTAGGTTTCTGAATTTAAAAAAGAATTAAAGACAAACCTATTCATATGACAAGTCCATTTGTTCTAACATTTTTAATAAAGTTAATTATCTTGCTTAAATTTTTACCACATGCTAATTTGATATTTACATGAACTACATTTTTTTTAAGTTAACTCCATATATGTGCAAGCGATTGATTGATATCATGAAACCTCTGAGATTTACTTTAAAAATTATATACTATAACAACTATTGGAGAATTGGAAAGAAATAAAATTTAGGCAAATCTTCCATCAACATACATGTTATACTCCTATTTAAAATTATGAACAAATTAATAGATTATAGATTAATATTTGATACATTAATACATATAGAAGCATTTCTTTTTAGCTTTTTTGTTACTGATTTTTTTTTTCTGAGATAGGGTTTCTCTGTGTAGCCCTGACTCTCCTGGAACTCACTCTGTAGACCAAGCTGGCCTCGAACTCAGAAATCCACTTGCCTCTTCCTCCCACGTGCTGGGATTAAATGCATGTGCCACCACTGCCCAATGTTACTGATTTATTTATTTAACAATTTCACAAATGTATCTAGTATATTAAAATTACTTTTCTTCTCCTCCCCTCTCATCTCTTTCATCCCATTAACCACTCCCTCAACCTCACCTGTACCTTTTCCATTTTGTTTCCTTGTTTTAAAATATTTATTATTATTATTATTATTATTATTATTAAATGCATGTTACCCTGTGTATATGTATATTGTGACCTGTGTGCATATGTTTTGGGTGTTTGTACACTTGCACACATGCTATAGCTTTCTTTTGGAGATCAAAGAAACTTTGGGGAATCCATTCTCTCCTTTTATGGGTTTTGAGGATCAGCTCAATGTATCCTGAAGTATTAAAATAATTATATATTATTTATGTAATTAGTAGTATTAAAATAAATAAATCCTGGCAGCACATTCCATGCTACCCAGCACAATGTTCTGAGTTTCTGAATGAAACACACACACAGTCTTTATATTTTGATATGCCTAAAACAGCTCAATGCCAGGGCCACTTCCTAATCTCCATGTGGCTAATCCACCCCCCTCAGATAATCCTCAGTCATCTCTGACTACACTCTGTATTCTACTTGGCTGCCCTGGACCTCGTTGGGCAGTTCCTTGGCCCACTCCTCTGGCTTCTATTGGAACGCTTACCTCCTCTCTTTTCCTTCTCCTCTATGTCTCGTCCTCTCCTCACTCCTCCTCCTTCCTTTCAATTACTAGCCCAGGAATCCTAAAAGTTCCACCTCTGTCTGCTCTGCCCAGCTACTGGCTGATGGAGACTTTATTTGCCAATTATAATCAACTTGGGGAATATTCCCAGAAGCTACATGCCGGGTACACACTCATGTCATGTAAACAGTTTTTTGGGGAACATATTTAGCACTTATAATACAAGCAGCTACATATCCAGCTTGTGTTATACATGCTGTTTTGCATTCTGAGCCATCTTATTGGATGAATCTATCATGCCGTTTGCATATACTACATTAAAAAAAAAGTGAAGTATAAACACCAAGCAACACAATTAACTACACTACATAGTATTGGAGGAAAATAGAATTATCACAACATAATACATTTTATAAAAGGTAATGCCAGTTATAAGTTTTAAGTACACATACTAGAGTTGTGAGGGACTTTGTTAATCAATTACAGTGGCTGTAAGAATTAATAGAAATGTTGAGAAATCTCTTCTTTGAGATTGCACAACAGCAAATCAAAGCTATGTACTTTCTCCATTTATTTAACATTTACAAACTATTCCATGTAAAAAATAAAATCAGAGATGACATACAACAGGAAAAGTTGAAGAAGAAGGAACAATGATTATTAGAGTTATGCTATGTCCTGATGCTTTTCTTATAAAGAATTGCAGACATTCTAAGAATTCTGCAATCTCAAAGATATTTGGAAGCAAGGTCGATGGGTAACACAGGATTAAAGAATAAATACAAAATATATTTATAATATAATATTAATATATGTAACAATGATAAAGAAAACAAGGACATGAAGTTGAGAGGCAGCAGGAGTCATAGTAGGAATTGGAAGCCATAGAGTATGGTCTGAAAATACTATAAATAGAGTACTCATATATGACTTCCTAAAAAATACAGAGAAATATAAAAAATTAATAATTTGGAACATACTCAATGATGATACAAAATATCTACATAGAAGTTCATAGGTTATATATATTGTCTTTACAAGGCTGAGACTTAAACACAGGGGTCTAACCACATAAGTGTTCTCCCACTAAGCTACAACCTCAGCACAGAATCAACAAAATCTCTTAGGGAAAATTTAAAATACCAATTAAATACACTGATATGTCATAAGCATCATTTGGGGTGTTAAATACAAAGAGTCAGTAAACATCAGTAAAAATGCTCAATGTCATGTAAAATGGAAGAAATATAAAGAACAAGCAATGAAATCTGTTTCCATTGACTAGATGGCATTTTAAACCACACTATCAGCAATTGGTAAAACTGGGTAAAATTATAGAATTCTTGTAGAAATATAAATTGAAACATTGAGATAAAATTACTTATATTTTATTTAAACATGTGCTAATTATATCTTAACAATTAGCTCTTTAGTAATTTTCATTTATTTTTTTCCTGAACAAAGACACAGATTAGAATATCCATTGTGGTAATTCTAATCTCAAGTTGGAAACAATCCTAATATTAATTATATAATAGGAAATTAACGATATAGTAGTAGGAAGAGCTGTTGCATGTTCACTGAATAGATTATTATATAATTAAACTAATATGGAGTGTCATCAATGAATTTTAGAATAAAATAGTGTGCAAATAGAACCTGATACAAAACAGTCTATTATATAATATCATTGATTATAAGTCAAAAGTTAGCAAAAACAAGTGGTGGTACATGTGGAATATGACCCAAGAATGTAGTCATGTGAGAAACATTCAAAGTGCTTGTGAGAAAATTACAAGAAAATGAATGTCTTAGGATCTCAGTTTCTTCAATGCAATTGTTCTTGGATATTGCTTTTCTTTCCCTCTTAGGTACAATGGATAGGAATGAGTTTACTTTAGGTTATTTATTACAGCTGGATTTTGTTATTTATTTATATGTCTCTATGGAAAAACATGTTTTTGCCATGTGCAGGTTGTCTGCTGTGTCTAGCTTGCCCTTGTGATTGTATAATTTACTTATGTTACTCCTCTTAAACTTTAGCATATAAGTGGTCTGATTTATGAACAAAGTTGACTATTACATGACACTTTAGTCTGCCTCATTTTTAGGCTCTACTCTTCTAGTCTCCCAACCTCAGAGATAAACAATACAAATCACAATTGTGCTTTTAGGAGATGATACTACCACACAAGGAGGTAATTGAAGATGTAATATTTTACTCCTTTTCTGACTATTGGTTTGTTCAGATGGAAAAAGTCATTGATGTGTGTAGTTCTTAACTTTGACATCTGTGTCTTGCATTAGTCTATCTCATCTGTTTGTAAACAAAGGAAAATATTTGCAAGTGCCATCTAATTAATCCCTTGACATTCTACCCTTATCTGATAATTTCTGCTTCCAATATTATTCCACATTTTAGGGCTATTTATACCTTTTCCAAGGGATTACTTCTCTGTTAGGAACTCATAATAACCATTGCATTTCCTACAGCATACATATCATATATAGCTTGTCTTTCTAAATACAGTTTACAGTGAGAATATTTGTCATTTTTGCTTCATTATTAAACTATGAAAAAATAACTATGTTAGACGGATAAGAATTGTGTTGAATTAGAATAATGTGATGTCTACCTCCTTTTTGCAAGCAGAAAGGGCTGCCTGCCAGTACAAAATAAACTGCCTGTTAAAAAGTATCTGGCTTACTCAAATTCTATTAATCTGTAATAGGAAAACTGTTAGTTCACAGGTTAGACTTATGGGAAGGAACCACAGGAAAAGCTGAGTGATCAAATGTGGATTTAAAATAACTTGTTTTTTAAAAATATGAAACTTGTAACCATTTGTGTAATTAAAATTCATGATTAAGAGGAAAAAAAAAGAAAAAATAATATTCTCAAACTTGTACTTTTTATTACTGATGTATATTCGGATCTGAGATGTGACAAATTTCTAGTTATAATGGAAGACAACATTTTTTTTTTATTTGTAAAATTGGTTGGTTATATTTTAATTTGTTTTAGGTAACTTAGGGTTCTAGAACCAAATGCTATAAACAGGAAAATGTATGCACAAAAGTTTATTTCTCAGTCTTCCCAAGATAGCACAGTACAGGATCAAACCTCTGGTACCAGTTACACCATGCTTCTGGTGAAGACTTATTTCAGGTTCAGAGTTGTATGACTCTTCTCAGTGGGTTCTCACATGGTAGAATGAGTGTCAGGTCACCCATGATGTTTGCTCTAGGGATACCATGTGCGATAGTTCTACCATTAATTTTTACTAAAACATATGGAATGCAGGTAGAATAAATGTCTACCTGTCTCTGGTGTCATCACAATGGGGATTAGAATATGTTTCTTAGGCAACAATAACTAATCTCTAGCATTCAATCAATGCTAGTGAATAATAATAAATAGCATTCCCATAGATATTTTGACATTTAATTCAATAAATCACTTTCCTTCCTGCAGAGAAGTACAACCTTCCCAGAGGAATTATTATGGCCTGTGTTTTTGGAAATGGCCTATAAATTTTGCCCATAGATAGAGAATGTATGCAAATCCTTTGTGAGTTGGGAATGACTGAGGAGATTTCATGATTGAGTGAATGACATTTCTATGATTTCCCCTAAAGTATTCTCCTTCTTTCCTATCACCTCTGTGGTTTGAAAAGTGGGCTCAAACTCAGGCTCTGTCTGACAAAGTATGCGTCCAGAGAGGTATGAAAAGATTATGAAATCAGACTTTGAATTTCAATGATCTCTTGGTCTTTCCCATAGGAAGGGAAGAAAAATTACAGAAAATTAGATTTTATTGAGCTAATGAGGCTCACTGGAAAAAGGTGGAATTTGGCTTTCACTATTTCGCTGAACCAAGCAATGGGGATTGCAGCTCACTTTGCATATTCGTTCATCTATTTAACCTGTAAATTAGGATATGTAAAAGATCAACTTAAAATCCTATACAATAAAGAATATAGATGAATGAATTTAGTATAGTCTGGATATTGTTCATTTAAACAGAATATTTAAATTTCACTATTACTTTATTAAAGTAAGTGTTTCAAGTATTTTTTAAGTCAGTAAGTCATGTTCAGTCAGCTTATACATAGCTCCAAATGCACACAGCTTGTATATATCAAAGATTATATTTCTACCATCCTACCCAAGCTGCCACTGCTGTATTGTAAAAATAGGTAATTAGAATGTTCACTTGATTTATATTGATGTGTATTTTGCCTTTGTATTTTTAAACTATGGTGTGCAAATAGCTATTTTATACAATTCTGTCTACTCCTTAAGCTTCTGAATAATGTTCACAGTGATTAGAGTTATGGATTTTAAATCAAACAACTTAATATTGTCATAATTTACAAAAGCTAACATGCTACTGAGTATAGTAAATAGCATTATTTTATAATGAAGAAGTACTATGAGATGATGTTCACACATTATTGGTTGTATGTAAGTGCAAACTTTAAAAATGGAAAATATGAAGAAGAAATTGATGTAGATTTGAGAATTAATAAACAAATCAGACATGCTATGTAAAATACACTGCATACGATAATGGATTCTCTTTGTTGTGGCAGCTTCCTTCCAAGAGCTAACTCAGGGATACAGATTCTCCACTGTAGATTTAGCCAGTGCATAATGTTTTTCCATGTTTTGTGCTGCATAACTTCAGACATTAGGAGGGAAAAAATCTTGAAGTTTTGTGTAGAAATGTGGCAAGAGCCAGGAGTGGGAATGGAACCAGGCACTGGTACTTACATTTAGTTTTTAGAACTCAGTTATAAGCCCACAGTGGACACTGGGGAATTTCAAACCATGTGCCTATAAGGAAAAGGAAGCAGACATGGTAAAGTCTTTAAAGGACTTAAAACCCCCTGACTGAAATGATGCATATATCAGTATTATTAGCTTAATCCACAGGAAGGACAGACACAAAACACCTCTTTATATGTAAAAACAAAACAAAACTAAAAAACCAGGATAGCTAAGACCCTTCTGATCAATTAAAGAATTGCTGGAGATATCACCATCTTTTCAAGTTGTACTACAGAGTAATAGTGCTTTAAAAGCATATGTTTTTAGCATAAAATCAAACATGTTGATCATTGGAATTGAATTGAAGTCCCAGACATATATTCATTTATAGACACCTGATTTTTTTTTAAATGAAGAAGCCAGAATGACACACTGGAAAAAAGAAAGCATATTCAACAAAGGGTTGTTGGTTAAACTTAACGTCTGTATGTACTGAATTACTCATATTTATCACTCTGCACAAAACTCCAGTCCAAGTAGATCAAGACCTCAACATACTAGACACATTGAATCTGATAAAAGAGAAAGAGGAAAACAATCTTAACACATTAGCACAGGAGACAGCTTCTTGAATAAATAATAAGAATGCAGTCACTAAAATCAACAATTAATAAATAGAAACTCATGAAACTGAAAAGCTTTTGTCAGGTAAAGAACACCATAATCCAGACAAAGAGGCAGCCTACAGAATGCAAAAAGATGTTCACAAACTCCTCATCCAATAGAGTTTTAATACCCAAGATATATTAAAAACTCAAGAAATTAAATTAAACAACATCAAATAATTTAATTAAAATTGGGGTACAGATTTAAACACAGAATTCTCAATATAAAAATCCTAAATAGTTGAGAAATACTTGAAATATTCAACATCCTTAGTCATAGGATGCAAATGAAAACTACCTTGAGATTCCATCTTACACCTGTCAAGAGAGTTAATATCAATAATACATGTGACAGCTTATGCTAGTAAGGATGTTGAACAAATGGAACACTCTTTCATTGCTGGTGGGAGTGCAAACTTGTACAGTCACTATGGAAATCAATATGGAGGTTTCTCAGAAATGTGGGAATCAATCTACCTCAAGCCCCAACTATATCACTCTTGGGCATATACTCCCCCCAAGAAAACCACTCTCTATTCTATCAAAAACACACTTGTTCAAACATATTCTTTGTGGCTTTATTTATAATAGCCAGAAACTGGAGAAAATCAAGATGTCCTTCAGTAAAGGAATGGACAAGGAAAATGTGGCATATTTTCAAAATGTATTACTACTTAGCTGTTTAAACAAAACGACATCATGAAAATTTCAGGCAAATGGATGGAACTGGAAAAAATCATCCTGAGTGAGATAACCTAAACTCGAAAGATAAATATGGTATGTAATATAAGTGGATATTAGTGGTTAAGTATAAATAAGAATCAAGTTACAAGACCCAGAGAGGTTAGGTAAAGAGGAAGGATCTAGAAGGGACATAGGGATGTCCCTGGTTGAGGTAAGTAGAATATATTTTTGTTGGTGGAATGAGGAAGGGTGGGAATGGGAGCAGAAGGGATCAGGCAGAGGGGTGGAGAGAAAGAGTCCAAGGAAAGACACCTGGAATTGGAGGGTGTCTGGGCAGCAGTGTGGAAATCTAGTGCAATAGAAACTTCCAGGAATGTATGATGATGATCCTACTTAGGACTCTAAACATTGGAAGACATGGAGTCTGAACTGGCCATCTTTTGTAGCCAGGCAAAGCTTCCAGTGGTGTGACCAGGTTATATTTGCTTGAGTTATTGGCTGAAAGGGTCCCATTGACAACATCCACACAGTTTATTGAACATAGAGAGGTTGAACTGGTGCTTGCATAGATCTCTACATTCTAGTCTCTTGTGTGGGAAGATACTCAGTAGACTATGGAAAGAGAAACTTGCACACCAACACAACTACAAAATCCTCCACCTACAACTTGTTCTTCCTGCAAGATTCCCTGGGGAAATGGTGGCATAGAATGCCTGAGAATGGCCAATCAATGTTTGGTTTAATTTGAGGCTGTCGAGGTGACAGGAAGCCTATACCCTACATTGCTTAGAAAAGCTTAATGACAGGAAGCCCATGTTCTCCACGTTGTTTAGGTAAGTTTGGATCTAGAGACTGAATAGCTTAGAGAGCTAGGGTAGAGCCAAACAAGACAGGGAAAAAAAATCAGTGAAATGACTCCTAATGATATTCTGCTATACTCATAGGTTCACTTGTCATCAGAGGCTTCCTCTGGCAGCAGATGAGAACAGATGCAGAGATCTACAACCAGACATTATGCAGAGAGAAGAGTTTAAATTCAAGGTTTCCATCAGATCCCTTCACTTGGAGAACAAGAAACCCTATGGAAGAGTGGGAGGAAAGATTTTAAGAGTCACGGAACATAGGACATCAAAATAACATTGCTCAACTGAATTAAATAAACAGAGCTCATATGGGCCCACAGAGACTGAAGGGGCAAGCACAGCACTGGGCCAGCATGGGTCTACACCAGACCCTATACACACACACACACACACACACACACACACACACACACACACATACACATACACATACACATATATATATATATATATATATCGCTGTTACCTTGGTGTTTTTGTGGGACACCTAACAGTAGAAGTGAGCATACCTGTGAGTTTTTTGCCTACTCTTGGGACTCTTTTTTCCCTATTGGTTTGCCTTGTCCAGGCTTGATATGAGGATTTTTTCCCTTGTTTTATTATATCTTGTTTTATTCTGTTTGGTGGCTGTCTCTTATGGCCTACAATTTTCTGAAGAGGAAACAGAGTGGGAGTAGATTGGGGAAAAGGAGAGGAGAGGGGAGAGTTGGGCAACATGGAGGGTAGGGAAACAGTTCTTGGGATGTATCATATGAGAGAAAAATCTATTTTCAACAGCAACAACAACAAAAATAAATGAATAAATAAATAAATTAGAAACTTGACAAACATATTAGCATTAGTTTCACCCAATGAAGGACAGATGCAAAAATCTTCTCACAAAATTTTACTTCATTGATACTGGTATGAAAAGGATCCAAATCTACAGGAGAATTTTATTGTGAAAATTAGCATTTATCATAATAAAGTGTCATAGATTTAGATTATTTATGTTCGTTCGTTCTTGTATCACTTCAGTTTAATGGGCAGTGAAGTAAGTCACGTTTTCAACTTGCCTACTAAGGTTAACAATGATTAGCTCTTTCTGAAGTAATAGAGATGAATGTGGTGTAGTGACATATTTTCCCACAAGTTGGGAGGAGCTAAGGTGGGAGGAGTAAGGAGAGGAAGAGGAGGAGGAAGGAGAGAAAGAGGAGGAGCAAGAGAAGGTGCAAGAGAGGGAGAGAGGTCCAGAGAGAGGATAATATGACAGCAGATGTGTGTGTGTCTCTAACAGTCAAAGATAGTTGATATATCTAGGTTGGGTATTGGGTTATACCTCTAATTGTGCGGGCATCATGTTATTGAGCATTACCAAACATATAAAGCCTTTGGATAATCTAAGCGTTAGAGTCTCATTTCTACCAGGTATGTTGTGGAGAGCGGATGGTCTAGGTTCAGCCTAGCCTTGTGGAGACAGTGTGGAAGACTGATGGAGCCATCTCTCATGGGTGGCAGGGCCTGTGTCTCTGGCTGCTTGAGCCGGTGGCCTGAGCTGGCAGCCTGAGAGGCCTGAACTGAGTGACAGCAGCATATTCTCAGGCCTAGGCTAGTTGGGAAGATGGTGGCTGATAAAGAACAAGCAAGATTGGGAGCTGCAATTTTAAATATCTCCCTCAACAATGTGGCACTGTTTTAAAGCACTAAGGACTGTGTCTGGCATATACTAGCGAACCAATATATAAAATAAAATCATAATTTTATTCAGTTTTTGTTAACATTTGATCATAATATTACAGAAGGCCTTAATTCTGATATGACCCATATTCATGCATAAATAGTTAAATAATTGTCATCAGATCATATTTGCAAACCAATTTTTATTTAGATTCATAATTTATTAACAGTATTAAAAGAGATACCAGCCCTCAAAAAGGATACAGAAGTGATCTTGCTATGGTATAGTGTAGAGTTAAACAATCCTTAGCACTAAAGAAAGCAAGGATGATTAGGACTGGAAGTTGATATAGCTTCTGTCTGTGCTGTTTAACATGGTCTATTAGCGTTTGTACCTACTGGGATGTGCTTCTCTTCCAAAGACTGTGAGTAATAGAAATGTTTAAATCAAGAAAGGCAAAAGGGGTAAAAGTGTAATTTTAGACTTATTTTTAAAACCTGTTTTAACCTCAAGCCTTTCAAAATATTCAGGACACCAGAGAGGCTTTTGAACTATTCTAGAAGGATGTAAAAATATTATAAACTAAAATATTGTCTCTATTCCTGGGAACTTCAACTCTATTGTGTGACTGCCATGCTCATTACTCTTGGCAGCTTGAAACAAGACTCTACTTTGAAATATGAAGAAAGCACATGTGTACCTTTATGGCAACACAACCCTTACAGGAAAGAGTTGCTGTGTATTGAGAACTGTCAAACCTCTACAATGATACGAAGGAAGGTATACTCTCTAACTGACTGAGTTATACTTGTATTTTAAGAAATTAAAGGCTAAAACAGACCATACTTTGACATTACTCTGGACAAAGATAAATGTATTTGTCTCAAGTTAAAATAATAAGAATTTAGTATCAATACAAACTTCTGCCTGTCAAATCCATTCCATAGATTACACGTTAAAGTGTAAGGTGCTGGGGCAATTCCTCAGGAGTTAAGCTAAATTCTTTCTCCTGCAGAGGAGCTGAGGTTATTTCCAAGTACTAATTTTGGGTTGTACAAACCTGCTTATAACTCCAGCTCCAGGGAGAGCCTACACCGTAACCTTTGTGGATACCTGTACTCAAATGCACAACTCCCCACCCCTACAGAGATACACATACACCAAACACACATTTACATACGTACAACACACACACATATACACACACCACACATAACAGACATCATACATACACACACATATCACATGCACACACATAATCCATATATATACAACAGCCTCCACACATATGCACACACACACACACACACACACATACACACACACACACACACATGTACACACACACACACCACATATATACACAAACCACAATCATACCCACACATACTCAAACACACATCTTAAAAAATGTCCATGTCTCAAAGTGTGCAGCAGATATTATCCAATTAAAACCTGCAGATAACTAAGAAACACTGAGAGCAGGAGAAATAGTAAAAAGTGTATCCATTGGTTATCCAATACCAAAGATCAGCCCTGAAAATATACATAGCAATAACATTACACAGGCTTAATAATTTGGATTTATGGGATTCATGGGATATATATTCATGAATACATATATACAAGAAATGCAAGGGGTGTAAATGGAAGGTTTGAGGGAGAAAATGGAAGGGATGTGTATATAATTATAATATAATTATACTATAATCACAAACAGTACAAAATAATTTTGGAAATGCAAAAAGTCACTGAGAAAAAATATAGCTACATTCACTGTGTATAAACAGGTTTTCAGTGAATGTCTACAAATGCATTGATGCTTTATCGTCCTGGTGCCAGAACCATATAGACTCAACATGTACAGGATATGTGGAAGATAACATCAACGTGGACACTGTGAAATGAAATGTGTATATAGCTGGCATCTACGTTCACAACACAAATACACCTGATATCTATGTTCATAATATGTATACAGCTGGTATTTATGTTCATAAGATATACATACATACACACTACATATACATATATACATTATATATATATATATAATATATATATTATTATGGCTGGCATCTCTGCTTATAATATACAGTTATTATACTTTCAGATTTTAAAAAGAAAACTACCAAGCTTAACAATATAACTGATGGGATATTTTAAAGCATCTTTGCCTTTATAGCAATTTCAGCGTTTTTAGAGCCCCTTTGATTAAGACTAAAATTATATTAACTTTTAAATGAATCATTATTACTGATTGTTATAAGAAAAATTTATTCTTTATTGCTTGCAATATTTTATTTGAAAACATATTTCAAGATTTCTAAAAGCAGATATATCTCAAAGATAAAGTAATAACTTTATAAATTTTAACAAAATGTACTATTATTGTCATGCACACCAAATGTAATGTGCATTGATATAAAAATAATAAATCTCATATATATTATAATTTCATCATATACTTAAAATTTGTTCTTGCTGCTAGTCATCTCACACCTGTAGGCATGAAATTGGTAGTTGCAGATAAAAGATTTTGTCATGTAGCTTCTCTCTTAAAAGTATTCTGGTTTTTAATGTTGTAATAAAGATATATACAAAATTTGTGTAAAACTTAATATATGAATTATTAACAGCTCACTTAAACTAATGATTAAAATCACAGTGAAATAACTTCATGAAAAGGTAATTATTATTTCTTTATATTAGAGTGATCTGAGAGCTATTGTATGCTCATTTTGGAGGCAGGATTTTGATGAATGTTTATTATTCTCTCACTGTAAGTTAAGTCATAATTAACAAAGTAAGACAATTTTAGTGACAAGGCATAATAACAAAATTTTAAATGTAGAACGAACATGAAAATAGTGATTCTCTCTTTAATTCAGTAATGTCTCTAGTGAAGAAAAGATTTAGGGATAGCTGTTAACTTTTGATAGATATCACATATAATATTAAGATCAATATGGTACAATAACTACTTGGTTAATTTCAGTGAATACATTTAGCCATCTTGACAATGTGCCCATAACTTAATTACATTTTTTACTTTTCTTTTATTTTTTATTACGAAGGACTACGTGCCAAACACATCATAGTGTCCCCACTGATCATAGTGTCCCCATTTTGTGCTTTCCTTTCAACACCAAATTCCTTTTTATATCCTTTTTGTATTAGTTGCTGTTAAAACACTGGATGACTTACTGTGACTTAAATTTCAATAGCTCACATCTCTGTATTCACTAGATTATCTCTAGGAATCTTACAGCTATGTAGCTACCAGCGGTACCCTTGGCTGTGTTCATGATCCTGAACTAGGTATTAGTGGGATTCAGTTTAGAGTGCATGAAGATTTAAGTCACTTATCTGTAATAATCTCAATATACATAAGCCATTCTTTTGTAATGTAAAATATGCCATATATATACATGCAGTACATCATGGAGAACCTTAACTATTATGCAATTCTTGGTTTTTTTTTTAATATAAATCCATGTGAGAATATCCGTAAGATAAAATAATAGTCATGCTTCTAAGTTACTTAGCATCATAGATATGAGCCCAAATTCAATAGCAGAAATCCTCCTTTCTTTCACATGCAAAGCAGGTTTTACATATATATTTAGAAATACATATACATATATAACCTTTAAAGCAGAAATTTCCACATGACTAAATTCATTATGAATCTTTTATAATTCAATGAGATTTTAGTTCACTCACAGGTTTGTGGATATAAATTCACATATCCATTCTTTGTGCTTTTGCTATTGGCTCTTTGTATATCTGACACGTACTATGCCTTTAAAAATGGAGTTGCAGTTGATATGTAAGGATATCACAATGGGAATGAGGTGATTGTAGTATGATGAGTTTAAGATAACATATAGTTGGGAATGCTTGCTGCTCTAGCTAACATTCACTAGTGTCCTGACAGATACGGTAAAAAGTTTAAGGACAGATATTTGAAGCCGGTAAAAAAGGGTAGAAGGATAGATGAAAAGGACCAAGAACAGTGTTGTAAGTACATTAAATGGAAAGTATTAGGCAACATTAAGACAAGCATATATGTAGTATTTTGAAGTTAAACACTTTCTAAAGAGACTGGGAAGGGTAAAAGTTACTATTGTGGCTTTTGTTGTTGTTGTTGTTGAATGAAATATACCAAGGTAAAAAGAATATCCTGCACAGTAGCTACTGGACATGATGACAAAACAAAAACAAAAAACAAAAACCCAACAAAACAAGCAAACAAACAAACAAAAATAAAAAACCAAACTGTTGCCAATGTGTGATGAAATTTTCAAAGGATATACTGATTTAACATATTGCTAATATATATTTACTTAGTATGTTGTTAAGTATTAACAATACATTCTCTGTTCATTTTTAATGGTGATTTCTTATATATTGTATGATCCTAAGATTTTTTTTAACCTTTTGTTAATTAAAATTTTTATCAGCCAAGTCCCCATGAGTATCTAAAACACAATGACAGTAAATATTTATATTAGAAGAGGTATTCTTAAGACTCATTCATGTATTCACTAGTATATGAATTGAATATTCTGAGGCTCATGTTATTGATCAGCATGCAAAAGCATTATAATCTAAAAACCTGATAATCTAAGATTGGTCTTTAGAAATAATACAAAAAAGACAGATGTAGTGACTGTCATGTATTTGAAGTCCCAGCTCTCTTATAGGGAGATGGATGGTGGAAACAGAAGAATTGCTCAGAGCTCATAGGTCAACTAGACTCGTTGGCCAGCTAGGTATACACTGTATACCAACAGAAACAATGAGAACAATGCTCTGGTAAGATTAAAGATGAGAACCAATTTCTGAAACTTGTCCTCTGACATCTATATGTTTGTCATAGTATGAGGGCACCTTTACAGACACACAAACACTCCCACAATAATAACAACATCAACAATAGAAGCAGAGTAAGAGATTGGGATTTGTGCAATAAAAAAGAGCTTAACGGATAGGTTTCTCTATTTTTTTTATTATTTTTATAGACTTGCTGGCATCTGATGTAGGCCAAAGAGTATGAAAACAAGAGACTATTTCCTTTAGCTCAAGTAATATCAATAGAGAACTTAGAGTGGAGAGGAAGGGAAGGTGAGATGGAAGAAGGGAGGGAGAGTAGGAGGAAGGGATGGAGAGAGGGAGGGAGAGGGAGAAGGACAAGGAGAGGGAAGACAAGGAAAGGGAGAGGGAGAGGGAGAGAGAGAGAAAAAAGAGAGAGTGCTAGAGAGAGAATATCTGCTTAATTCTCCATTTCTGATAGAATGAAGGATTATTTTTATTGTATATTTTATTTACATTTCAGATGTTATCCCCTCACCCCACTCCCAACACCCCCGCCAGGAACCCCCTATCCCATCCCCACTCCTCCTGCTTCTATGAAGATGTGCCCCACCCACCCCCTCCCACCTCCCCACCCTCGAATTCCCCCACACTCGGCGTCCAGCCTTCATGGGACCAAGGATTTCCTCTCCTACCTATGCCCGACAAGGCCATCCTCTCCTACATATACAGCTGGAGCCATGGGTCACTCTCTATGTGCTCCCAGGCTGGTGGTTTAGACCCTGGGAGCTCTGGTTGGTTGGTATTGTTGCTTTCCTCATGGGGCCGCAAACCCTTTCAGCTCCTTCAGCTCCTTCTCTCTAACTCCTCCATTGTGAACCCCTTGATCAGTTCAATGGTCAGCTGTGAGCATCCACCTCTGAATATGTCAGACTCTAGCAGACCTCTAAGGAGACAGTTATATCAGGCTCCTGTCAGCATGCACTTCCTGACATCCACATCAGCATCTACCTTTGGTGACTGCACATAGGATAGATACCCAGGTGGAATGGTCTCCAGACGGCCCTTCCTTCAGTTTCTGGCCCACACTTTGTCTCCATATTTGCTCCCTTGACTATTTTGTTATTTCTTCTAAGAAGGACTGAAGTACCAACATTTTGGTCTTCCTTCTTCATGAGCTTCATGTGGTCTGTGAGTTGAATCTTGGGTATTGTGATCTTCTGGGCTAATATTCAATTATCTGTGAGTGAATACCATGTGTGTTCTTTTGTGATTGGGTTACCTCAGTCAGGATGATATTTTCTAGTTCCATCCATTTACCTAAGAATTTCTCGAATTCATTGTTTTTAATAGCTGAGTAATACTCCATTGTATAAATGTACTGCATTTTTTGTATCCATTCCTCTACTGAAGGACATCTGGGTTCTTTCCACCTTCTGGCTATTATAAATAAGGCTGTTATGAACATAGTGGAGCATATGTCCTTGTTATATGTTGGAGCATCTTCCAGGTATATGCCCAGGAATGGTATAGCTGGGTCCTATGGTAATGCTATGTCTAATTTTCTAAGGAACCACCAGACTGATTTCCAGAGCGGTTGTACCATCTTGCAATCCCACCAACAATGGAGGAGTGTTCCTCTTTCTCCACATCCTTGCCAGCATCTACTGTCACCTGAGTTTTTGATCTTAGCCATTCTGACAGGTGTGAGGTGGAATCTCAGGGTTGTTTAGATTTGCATTTCTCTGATGACTAAGGATGCTGAACATTTCTTTAGGTGCTTCTCGGCCATTTCAAATTTCCTCAGTTGAGAATTCTTTGTTTAGCTCTGTACCCCATTTTTAATAGGGTTATTTGGTTGTCTGGAGTCTAATTTCTTGAGTTCTTTGTCATCATAAAACAACACTTAGGACAGAGGAAAACTTCAAAGGAAATGCTTTACTTTCTAAACTGAGAGAAGCCTCAAGCTGCCTGTTGGCCATCTAAGCCATTGTTCACTAATAGGCAAAGCATCAAACACCACATCCACTCTGTTTAACTGAGACTGTGGTGAAAGACCAACCACTTTCTTGAGCTCTCTGAAGATGTTACTACAGACAGTGCTATGTAATTCTCCCTCAGACCCAGATAATACCAACAGGACTTGAGCATTTTAGTCCACAGGGACCTTCCTGTTAGCTTCACCTATTTCCCCTCCATCTGTGGTCTATCTAAAAGTATAGATGCCATCTTGCTACACTGGTCCAAGGAAGTGCAGTGGTTTCTTTATATTGCATCTTGCTGGGGAAAAGAAATCATGGTCATGGAGTTTAGTATTTATTAGTTGATACTATAAATTAAAAATAAGAATTTCCTACAAATTTATTCTTCTGCTTCCTCAGAGGGATCAGCAGCACTGAAGGACTACAAGAGGGAAGCAGAGAAAAACAGCTTTGGTAAAAATATTTAAAGGCTGTATGGAAAAGAAGAATTCTTGATTATAAGCTTGTTGATTAAGATCAATTGTCAGAATTTGTTACTAACTGCATAATGACTGATTGGTAAAATTGGAAAACTTTATGTTAAGTGAAATATGTATGATAAAGAAAGACTAATACCACATGAACACACTTGTGTATGGAAACCAGAGACAAATAACTCAGCCTTACAGTAGATGGGCATAGAAAAGAAAAGACAATGGAGGAAGCTAACAAAATTTGATCCAAAGGAGACAAAATTGCTGCCAGATATGGACAATCCACTCAGAAGCTGAGTATTTTTAGAGTTAATAAAAGTAGATTTCAATGTTCTCATAAAATGGATGTGAAGTAATTTATATACTAATTAGCTTAGTCTAGATATTTCAGTATGTATATTTACTTCAAAACTTCATGTTAGGTAGATTCTTCTTAATTTATAAGTCTAAAAATTAATTTATTTTGCTTCTAATAGCACAGGTTATTCTTTGATGATATAAGTTACGATGTGTAACACTAAATAGGTTTTTGTTAAAGCTCTCTAAAGTTTTAGAATACAACTCTTTTCTGCCTTCCTGCTATATCCTACTGCCTTACTTTAGATATTCTCTCTGAGGAATTCTAAATGACCTCAACCTAGTGTCTCTTTATCCTTTCTGTCTTGTGAGCATCTGGGATTGAGTAGACCCTGCTTTCTATAGTCTCTTTGTCTGTGTACAGACTTCTGAGGCTGCTGGAATGAGCAGCCTGTACCTGTGCCAAGTGGTGACACTCCACATTCATGGTCACCTGTTTGATCAGGTTCTTACTGTGATTTCAATTGAACTGTGTCTCACTAGGCAATGTGCCTCTCATCTCCTACAAGAAGTACTTCATGTCCTATACTTGATTTCTCTTTGTTGACATTTCCTTTATTCTCAATAAATCATGTAGCTTATGGCTTCACAAAGAGAATCCATCAAGGAACAGAAATAAATCCCATTACTAGAATCCAAGAAACCAACAATTCTTTCTCTGCACAACCTGTTCTTTTCATTAAATGGAATTTCTTTCACTTATGTTGGATCCCTCATTCCTCTTGCATTTCTGAACACCATCACATCTTGAATCTTCAGGATCTCACATTATCAGCTAACTCATTGTCTTCTACAACACCATCTTCTCTACTTATCCAAGAACACTTTCAGTTGTCACATAACTCAATGCAGATATTTCTATCTAACTTCATGTGCACAGTAAGTAAAAATAATCTCTTTAACTAACAGTAATGACAACAAAGATACACATACACACAAATATATGTACATATATACATATGTATGCTTGAGAATGTAGAGAACAAATATAAAACAAAACAGAGAAAGTAAAGCAGAAACGTACTCATGGGGTTGCTTCAATTTTTTCTTTGAAATACATTTATCAGTACATAAGTAAATAGGTTCTTTTAGTCTAAAACTTGAATTTCTCTACAATTATAGACACTCAAATGTTAAATTTATTTACCATAGTAGCAGGAGATAGAGAAAATATGGATCAAATAGCTTAGTACCTTGAAGCCTGAAGCTGTGATGAGTGTTTCCCATGGCTGCTCTCTCATCCAGATGTTTTCTGCCATTCCCCCTTCTCCAGCTGGGCTTCAGGCAGATTAGGTTTCCTGATACCCTTCACATGTGCCAGGCATGTACTAAAATACCCCTTCCCCTGAACTTTGGATTTTTGCCTTATCTCTGTTTCCTGAATAGGGCTTCATGTTTTGTATGTTTGGTTACATGAAGGTACTATGATCAAAACCAGGTTTTCAACTTCCTATTCTTTAAGTAACTTATATTTAAATGGAAGGGATTTTTTTTTTTCTTTTCATTTAATACTTTGTCTGGAATTTAGACACATGTTTCCAGCTGTACCATTTTTCTGTTTGTCTGTTTGTTTCCTAGAAATTTCAACAGTAAGTTGGGTGTGTTTTCTCCTGATGTCTTCCCTTGCAGCGAGAAATGTAGCACGGAAGGTAATATATTATCCCATGTTTCACACTTCAAATTTCAAGCCATTAATAATCATTTCTCTTGATTATCTGTCAACCTTTTTTTTCCTGTTATCCTTGACATTTGATGAAGTGTTATCATCAATGTATATAATTATTTTGAGATGGATTTTAGCTTCTACAGTCTCCTCTCTGTAACTGAGAACACAGATTGGTGGTCTTTTTGCCATCTCTGTATTTTAATATTTGTGTAACTTTATCCATTTGAGTTTCCAGAAGAAAAGAGTAAATCACTATCATTCTGGGAAGATATTTTAGAGAAAAGGTGATGGAGGGTGGGGATATAGCTTGCTTGGCAGAGAGTTTACTTGAAATGCAGGAACTCTGGTTCAATCTCCAGGACCTTATGAACTTGGAATGGTGTTACAAGCTTTTTGTACAAATTATAGCTGTCAGGAGAGGAGGTGGAGCCAGAGAGATGCGAAATTCAAGGTCATCTTTGTCTCATGGTGAGTTTGAGGGCATCCTGGGCTGTAAGATATTCTATCTAAAAGAAAGAAAGTGCGCATTGTTTCAAAAATAAAAGGATGAGAAAAATAAAACAAAAAAAGAAGCAAAAAACAACAACAACAAAAAAAGCCAATGAGCAACTAATACCTCTGCGAATAGGAAGACATAAAGGAAAGCAATTTACCAGAAATGGGGATGGAAATAGGCAGAGCTCGGTTCTGCTGTTTATCCAGCTGTGTCATGCCTTCACAGGCGAAGCTCTGTAAGTGGAATTTAGGTCTCCAATCTCTTCTCCGGTTTTCATTATCACCCATGACTCCTCCGAGACTTTCTTAATGATAAGCTTTCTACCTATCTCTCTGCTTGGTAGAAAAATCCTGAAAACACACGCGCAGAAAATAGTTAATTGAATATGAAGGTAGCCCAGGGACTACAAGGTGTAAACCTTGTAGCTCAGAGCTCATTCAGGAACAGGGGCTTTTTAAGCAAACCTCTCAGGTTCATCAGCGCTGTCATTCTCTCTTCCCTCACTGCACTATAGAAATCTGCCTCTTAGCTGCTTCTCAGATATGCCAGGCATGTTTTGGAAATAGCCCCTGCAATGTTGTCTTCATATTATTTGCCTTTTAAAAATAACATCGCAATTGCACAATAGAGTAGTGTTGTGTGTGCGTGCATGCGTGCATGCGTGCATGTGTTTGGTGGTGTTGTGGGGTTTTCACATATACTCGATAGGAGGTATAACTAAAATAAATGCTAATTTATTCAGGTCCTCCTTTAACATAGAGCTGAGGGGGTTTGCAGCCCCATGGAGGGAGCAACAGTGTTAACCAGGGAGACATCCCCAGAGCTCCCGGGGACTGGACCATCAACCAAAGAATACGCATGGAGGGACCCATGACTCCAGCCGCATAAGTGGCAGAGGATAGCCTTGTTGGACATCAGTGGGAGGAGTGACCCTTGGGCCTGAGTGGTTTCCATGCCAGGACAGAAAGGAGGGAGTGGGTAGGTGGCTGGGGGAGCATCCTCATAGAGGCAAGGGGAAGGGAGATAGGACAGGGGGTTCAGGAGGGGAGACCTGGAAAGGGGATAACATTTGAAATGTGAATTCAAAAAAATATCCAATAAAAGGAAAAAAAAAACATAGATATCAAATTCTTTCTGAATGTTTCCTCCTCCATAGGAAAAAAAAAGAGTCTTCTACGACGAAGTGATCTGAACACATGTCTGTTCAGGCTTCCCACTCCTCTAGTACACAGCCACACATTCTTACGACCTTAGAGCCATGACCCAGTTGCCTACTTCTGGATCATTTAATGTAGGCTTAGAAGCATCCTATTACGAACAATTTCAGGTGAAGTATCAGCAACTGAATGGGAACTCTGCATACTCTTACCAAACCACATCCTCCTTTGCTCTCTTCCCCATATAATAAGTTCCATTTTTCATGAAGCATAACTTTTAATTGTTTACCTATTAAAGATTAATATTTTAAGTTTCATCTAGAGATTTCCTCCATCAGTAGATTTATGTTTTGTTTACCACTGTATTAAAATCTGTAATTAGAGTATTTCCTTCTAAAATATTTCTACAGTCTAGATGACCTGCTTGCTAAACTGTAGAACTCATTAACAGGTTGTGTGTATTTAATAAGTTCAGACTGATGACAATGTATAGATATGTGTTTCACTATGCTATTTGTGCATATTTCTATGTATTGTGTATGTCTTGAGAGAATATTACATTTATTTTCAATGAAGGAAAATGCAGTTTAAAATATTACAAATAAAGTTATTATGGGCTGTTTTTGAAAAAACTTTGCAATTTTCTTTTAGATTTGCTAACAGAAGACAGTAAGATGTGTTTCCAACTCTTACTTGCTGAGGGTTGTCACTCAAACCTCTTACTTCTTCATGGATGCAATAACATCTTACCTTTAAATGCTTAGCACTTAAAAATATTTAGTCATTGAAATGTACAGTATTAGAACAGAGAAGTGAATTCCAGCTCTTCAAAAAAACCTGAAGTTTTTTTTAAAAAAAGGACAACACCCTAAAATCACCACAATGGTAATAGCCCCTTTGATATCAGACACCAACACATATGTATTTTGTATTTTCAGTGTCTTTCATTTAATGTAACAGTATGTTGATTCAGGTACCCTGTAACACTTTCTGGAAAATTATGTCTTTTTTTTTTTTTTTTGGTATTGGGTCAACTCTTCAAGCTGCTGTGACTTGTCACATATAATCTTAGCAGCTGCAATGAACTCTGTTCATGGTTCTGTCATTGAAAAATTCACCCATAACAACTTGTAATCCATGAAGGACTTCTCTATAGTATTAAGGGGCTCCTAGCTGCAGAACATCAATAAAACTTGAGTGAGGAATGCATGCTTGCTTTATGCCTCAGATTTCTTATAGGTCCCTTCGGAGTTGTTTTATATTCTCTCTTCATAGCATCAGAGAACACTTTTGCTTTGCTGCTACTTGCAATTTTCACGCAAAGATTCTTCTTAAAAGTTTTACTAACCTAAAGATTTAAGAAGGAAAATAAAATAGACTAGTAAAAACTGGCCTTCTGGTCAATGTCCTTCTCTTAGTAATAAGATGTGACAAAGGACATTTTATTACAACAGAATAGAGTAAAATAGTCAACTACTGAAAAAGAAATATATGTAATCAGATATAGTATAGAAGGGACACTTTCTTAGTAGGCACTAGGCCCTAGACTCAATTCCCAGCAGAGAAAAAAATTAAGAAAACAAACAAACAGCACAGACCACAGTGTGATAATATCATTAAGTGTTCATTTGAATTTAGACACATGGGTTTATTTATGTTTATCAGTTTGCCAATTTTGTGTCCCAATATCAGCAACAATGGGAGAATGTGTAGAACAACCATTCTGGTTTTGTTGCAATTAAAATATGCCAAGCAGATTTCATGTGCTGTAATGTAAGCTTTAAACCACGTGTGAGCTGAGTTGTGACATTGCTGGAAACTTTTCTCTCTAAAAAAGACTTAAAGTAACTCTTTGTAAAGATCACTAAGAAGTTCGACAATTATTAAGACATGTAAATTTCAGTGTTTTAACTGTTGACTTAGACTAGATGTCATAGTACACATGCATATGTTACTCCTAATTCTTGATGATTCAAAAATCTGTTAACAGTGCCTAAAGTTGGTAACAGTTGGAGTACAGAATATATCAGTATATAATGTAAAGACATAAAACTCATAGTTTAAAATTTACTAAATGGTCCAATTCTTCTAAATTGTTCCCAAAACTAGGAAGTATTTTTCTACATAGGAAAATATTTTTTTTAGAAGAATAGAAAATATTGTTTAATGTAGTATTCTGAAAATAGCATTGCTGATTGTCTATACTAATGAAATGATACAATATAACATGCCCAACATTATAGTCATGATTGTTATTATTGTTGTTGTTATTATTATTATTAGTCTAATTTAATTTATACTACTGTGATGAATCCATGATCAGAAGCAATTTGTGGAAGAAAGGGTTTATTTCATCTTTCAGGTTATACTTCATCATTGAGGGAATCTAAGGCAGAATCACAATCAGGAATTGAAGCAGAGAACATGGAAGAACGGTGTTCATCAGTGCACTCTCTGGTATATGTTTATCTAGCTTTATTTTATAGTTCATGGTTACTAGCCAAGAACGTTTCAACCCACATCAATCATTAATAAAGATAATCTTTAAAACATGACCACAGGCCAATCTGGAAAATCTCCAAGTGAAACTTTTTCAAATAACTCTTCTATAAAACACCACTACTAGCCAACTCTAAAAATCCAAGGCTTATTCAACCTAGACAGAAGTCATTGAGTTATACTTAAGTTCTTAAGATATGCAGGAACACATTCCTCTAGGAAAAGAGTCACTTATTCTCTATGTATAAGAGGATCTACTCCAATTGGCTGTGGCACTTTGAATTAAAATAACTCACCTGTGATAATGGAAAGTGCCAGTGCCAATGTCAAGGCACATTTCAACAGAGTGATTGGAATAGTGCTTTGAGTAGAGAGCTGAAAGATGTGGAGATATTGCTAGAACATAGTGTTGTTTATAAGAAAATGGCTAGAAATACTGTAAAGTATAAAGTATGCTCAAGCTGTCCTTGATAGAAGGCAAAAGCAGATTTAACCATGCATGAGCTTGCACACACACACACAAACACACACATATACACAAAACCTTATAATTTTTCTGTAATAAAAATTTTGGTATTAATAATGACAAGCAATACACCCTCATAGAAACAGGGAGTGGGTATGGATAGGAGAAGGGAAATGAGATACGGGATTTCGGGGCAGGGGCAGGAAAGGGGATAATATTTGAAATGTAAATAAAGGAAATATCCAATAAAAAGTAACTAAGAAAAAATATAATGATAAGAAATATGCCATGAATTATTTCTAACAATTTAAAAATAAAAAAGTCAACCTGAGATCTCTCATGGAAATAGTTGACTAAAAGATTTTTAAAACACCATTATTTTTCTTTGTTAAATAGAAAAAAATGTCAGTTTTACAATTTCCTTTTCATCTTATTTACTTGGATTGTTTTATGAATAAATGAGGTTTTGAAGATGATTTTTGACTTATCAAGCTTTTCCTGTTAGAATGAACTCTGTCTAAAATCATTACATGGGAACATTTCATATATTTTAAAATTACATTATATTTTCTATTTTCTTTTGTATCCTAAATGATAAGAATGTTATGGAATATATAAAATGATCAGCATAAGTAAATGATCCTGAAGTCTGACACATACCACACACTTCTGTTTTCTGTCTCTGTTGTGTGTTGTGTGTGTGTGTGCTGAATGTTTGTATGTGCTATGCATGTGTGTGATTTATTAGAACGGCTTATGGGCTATAGTCCAGCTAGTCCAAAAAGCTGTCTACCAATGGAATATACAAGGATCCAGTAGTTGTTCAGTCCACACAGATGGATTTCTTAGCTGGTCTTCACTATATGCTAAAATCCCCCAAAATTAAGCTCTAACAAGAGTGAAGGAATGGTCTTCTTATCAAGAGTGAGAGCAAGTGGGCAAAGAGGGTAAGCTTTCTTCTTCCTTATCCTTTGTATAGGCTCTTAGCAGAAAGTTGGCCCAGTTGAATGAAATACCTGACTATCTGACTATTACAATGAGGCATGTGTCCTGTGTGTGTGTGTGTGTAATGTGTGCAATAAATACCTCATTTGTTTGTACTATTCTAATTTTCTCTCCTTACCATACCTCTCTTCACCTCTCCTCCCTCCACTCCTACAAGATCCTTCCTTTCACCTTCCCTCCCCTACCCACCCCTCCTTTCTTGTCCTAAGAAAAAGGAGGCTTCCCATAGATATTAACCAGCCTTGACACACTAAATTACAGTAATCTTCTATTGAGCTTAGATGAAGCAACATGGTTTGTGGAAATAGATCCAAAGGCAGGCAACAGAGTCAGAGGCAGTCCCTGCTTCCACTTTATGAATCCTACATGAAGACTCAGCTACACAAGAGTTACATATATGCAGAGGGCCTAGTTTAGTCCCATGCATGCTCTCTGGTAGTTGGTTAGGTCTCTATAAGCCCCTATGCTTATAGAGTAGGCAAAGAGCAGGCTTTCTTTTTCCATATCCTTTATATAGGTTCTTAGCAGAAAATGTGGTCCAGTAGAATTAATATCTGACTCTATCTGACTATTACAATGAGTCAAGTGTTGTGTGGTATCTGTGTGTATGCTATGGGCCCTGGTTAGTTGATTCTCTAGTTTTTCCTATGGTGTCTTAATCCCCTGGTTCTTTCAATCCTTTCTTCCATTCTTCCACAAGATTATCCAAGATCTGCTTAATGTTTGGCTGTGGGTCTCTGCATCTGTTTTCATCAGTTGCTGGGTGAATACTCTGATGAAAGTTATGCCAGGCTTCTATCTGTAAGTATACCAAAACAGTATTAATAGTGTCAGGAATGGGCTCCTTCCCAAGGCATGGGTCTCAAGCTTGTTGGCTGTTTCCTCAATTTCTTCTCTTTTCCTGACCCCTCCACTCTTGAAAACAGAACACAATGTGGGTCTCAGGTTTTATGGCTGTGTTGGTGTCCCAATCTCTCCATTGGAAATCTTTTCTGGTTACAGGAGATGGCTGGTTCAGGCTCCATATCCTATTTTGCTAGAGCCAGTCTGATAGATTCCTGAGAATTTCCGTTGTCTTAGATTTCTAACTCATCTGTCATTGTTTTTAATAGCTGAGTAGGAATCCATTGTGTAAATATGCTACAGTTTATTCATTCTTTGTTAAGGACAGATAGGTTGTTTCTAGTTTCTGGCTATTACAAATAAAACTGCTGTGGACATAGCTAAGTAAGTGTCCCTAGGTACAGTGGGGCATTTTGAGGATGTATGTCCAGGAGTTGTAAGCTAGGTCTTGAGTAGAACTATTCCCAGTTTTCTGAGAAAGAGACAAATTGATTTCCAAAGTAGTTGTACAAATTTGCACTCCCACCAGCAATGGAGGAGTGTTCCCCTTGATCCACATCCTTGCCAGTATGTGCTGTCACTTGAGTTTTTGATCTTAGCCATTCTGACATGTAAATGGAATATCTGGGATGTTTTGATTTGCTTTCCTTGATGACTAAGGACTTTGAACTGTTTTTTTTTTTTTTTTTTTTTTTGAAGTAAAAACCTGCTAGCTCTGTGAAGTAACTTCATTTTGTTAACTATGGACAACATATCTATTTACAAGCTGATCCTTCAACTAAACTGCTAACTCTTTAGGAATCTCTTTCTGTCTGTGTCATTCTACAGAGCTAGCCAAACTTGAGCTCCTCCAAACCTAAGAGGGTTCCTTTTTTCCCCCCAATCTCATTTTATACCATTTTAATTACATGCAAGTATTAAGGTCAGTTCTAGTTGAGGAATTAACAATAAAATAGATGCAATAGTCAAGGAACAAGTAAGACAATAAACACAAAGTGGCAAAGAACAAGCAAGGCAATAAAAAAAATCCCATGATCACTCCTGTGATCACTCTTTTTAAGGGTTTATCAGGATGACCAAACTATCTGAGTCTACTTCCCTGTCCTAGCCCAAAGTCATGTTCATGCTTAAAGCCTGTTTCTTTGTTCGAAGCCTAATATTTAGATTTCTGCCTGAAATTACTTCTTTGTTCTAGCCTAATGTCAGATTCCAGCTTGAAGCCTATTTCCTTGTCCTTGGCCAATATCAGATTCCTGCCAAGCAGCCCATTTCCTTGTCTTTGGCCCATGTCAGATTCCTGCCCAGCATTCTTCTACATGCAGACATCTAGCTAGACTAGCACCATTTGTCAAAGATGCTTTCTATTTTCCATGTATACTTTTGGGTTCTGTGTCAAATTATTAGTTTTCCTAGTTGTGTGAATTTACTAGTGGGTAATTTTACAAATACCATTGATTACCCTGTCTGGTTTTATGCTGAAATGCAGTGCAGTATTTATTATTATTGCTTCGTAGCACAGCCTGAAATCAGGGATGGTGGTACCTTCAGAATTCTTTTATTGTACCAGATTGTTTTAGCTATCCTGGGATTTTGTTTTTCCATATGAAATTGAGTATTGTTGTTTGAAGGTCTGCAAGGAATTATATTGAAAATTTTATGGGAATTGCAATGAATCTGTTGATTGATTTGGGTAAGATGGCATTTTTACTATGTAATCCTACAGATCCATGAGCATGGGAGGTATTCCACATTCCAATATCTTCTTCAAAATGTTTCTTCAAAGATTTCAATTTCTTTTCATATAATTCTTTCAATGCTTATTACAGTTATAACAAGATATTTTATATTATTTGTGACTATCATGAATAATGTTGTTTCCATAATTTATCATCCTGTTTATCTTTTGAATATGGGTGGGCTACCGACTTTTTAAAAGTTGATTTTTGTATCCAGTTACTTGTTGAGGGTTTTGATCAGCTACAGGAGTTCCCTTGTAGAATTTTTGGGGTCACTTATATATACTATAATAACATCTGTAAATAGTGATACTCTGACTTCTCCCTTTCAGATTTGTATTCTCTTGATTTCCTTTAGTTGTTCTATTGCTCTAGTTAAAATTCAAGTACAATATTGAACAAATGTGAAAAAAAGTATGTACCCTTGTCCTGTCCCTTATTTTAGTAGAATTTCTTTAACTTTCTTTCCACTTAGTTTGGATTTAGCTATCTGTTTGCTGTATATTGTCTTTATTCTGTTTAGATTTGTGCCTTCTATCACTGATATTTCCAAAAACCTTTATTGTAAAGGAGTTTTAGATATTATCAAAGGTTTTTTCAATATCTAATGCAATGATTGTGTGAGTTTTTTTCTTTCAGTTTGTTTATATGTGGGATTAATAGATTTTGTATTTTGAGACATCCCAATTCTCTGGGATAAAGCCTGCTTGATCATGGTGGATGATCTTTTTGATGTGTACTTGGATTTTTTTTTTGTGGGTATTTAAATAAGTATTTTTGTATCAATGTTCAAAAGGGAAATTTGTTTGTAATTCTCTTTTTTTTTTTTTTTTGTGGAAGCTTTGTGACATTTACATATCAGGGTGACTGTGACCTTATAAAATGAATTTAACAATGTTCATGGTGTTTGTATTGTTGGGATACTTTGAGAAGTGTTGGCATTAATTCTTCTTTGAAAGTCTGGTGGTGAATTGTCCTAAAACCATCTGGTCCTGGGAGACTTTTAACAACTGCTTCTATTTCCTTAGCAGTTATAGGTCCATTTAGATTTTGATTTGAATTTGGCATTTGATATCTATGAAGAAAAATGATCAGTTTCATTTAGATTTTTAAATTTTGTGTTGTGTAGGGTTTTTTTATTGTTTTTTTTGGGGGTTTGTTTGTTTTTAAGTAAAACTAATGATTTTTTGATTTTCTAGCTATGGTTTTGTCATTTCATTCTGATTCTGTTAATTTGGTTGTTCTGTCTCTGCCTTTTGGTTAGTTTGGCTAAGGGTTTGTCTATCTTGTTGATTTTCTCAAAGAACCAACTCTTTGTTTCATTGATTTCATTTTTGTATTTTTCTCTTTGTTTCTGATCTTTGTTTCACCTTATTTTTCCTGTCATCTGCTCATCTTGTATGATCCTCTTTTATTTTTTCTTCTTCTTCTTCTCTTCTCTTCTTCTTCTTTTCTTCTTGTTAAGTAGCTACTATTACAAATAGCAGGAAATACTCTGCCCAATCTATTTTAAATATTAGTGCATTAGGATGCCTATGATTGGACAGGGAAAAGGGAGGCAGAACTAAGAGTGGGAGGAGAAACGGAAAAAGAAACAGAAGATGGAAACCGACTTTAGGCAGAGATGATATGAAAAGGTTAGGATATTTGAGATATATTGTCTAATCTGTGTTGGCATTACACATCATTGGCTTTGAAATTATTGTACGAGCATTCTGCCATTTGAGTATTTGATGATATATAAATCTGATTGGTTAACTATAAGTCTTAAGAGTTTTGATTTTGCTGGGTGATGGGTAATGTGGTGGCTGATTGTGGGATGGACGGTCGTTGTGTGGGACTGGCATGGCCACAAAGGGAACTTGGGAGCTGTGGCCATGCTGGAGAGCCTGCTGAGATGGGGATACCCATCTGGGGTCAGGCAGCCCTATTAGTGCAGGAACATGGCAGCTGAGCCGAACGTCTCTTTTTTAATACCTCTCCCTACACAATATCTTTATGACAGCATTTAGTGCTATGAACATTTTCTTTAACACTACTTTCATTGTTTTCATAAGTTGGGGTATTTTGTGTCATTCATTTTCATTGATATCTAGGAAGTCTAACTTCCGTTGTTATTTCTGCCTCTATATAGTGGTCATTCAGTAGAGACTTGTTCAGTTTCATGAGTTTGTAGGCTTTCTGTAGGTTCTGCTGTTGTTGATGTCCAGCGTTAAGCCTTAATAGTCTGATAAGACACAGGGGGTTACTTCTGTTTTTTTTCTGTATCTGACAAGACTTGCTTTGTGACCAAGTATTATGGTCAATTTTGGAAAATGTTCTGTTAGATGCTGAGAAGAACATATATTCTTTTGCGTTTTGTAAAATTTTCTGAAGACATATGTTAGGTCCTTTGAGATATAACATCTATTCCTCCATTATTCCCTTTTTAAGTTTCTGTCTGGATGATGTATCTATTGGTGAGGGTACAATGTTGAAGTCTTCCTACCGTTAATGTATGAGGTTGAATGTGTGAGGTCAGATTTAGTAATGTTTCTTTTGCTAATGTAGGTATCCTTGCATTTGAGGCATAGATATTCTCAATTGAAAATTTATCTTGTTGGAATTTTCCCTCGATGAACATGACATGTCTTCTCAATCTCTTTTGATTAATTTTCAGTGAAAGTTTATTTTATTAAATATTAGAATGGCTACTTTGGCTAGCTTCTTAAATACATTTACTTGGAAAATCTTTTTTCTAGTCCTTTACTCTGAGGTAATGACTATTTTTGATGTTGGTTTGTTCTTGTATTCAGCAAAACAATGTATCCTGTTTGTACATCCATTTGGATAGTCCGTGTTTTTTTTTTTATTGGGAATTGAGTACATTAATGCTGAGAGATATTAATGATTATTTGCTGTTAACTGCTGTAATTTTGATGTTAGCAGTGGTAGATTGTGAGTGTGCACGTGTGTGTGTGTGTGTTTCCCTTCTGCATTTGCTTGTGTGAAATTACTTATTTCCTATGTTTTATTTGGTATAATTAACTGCCTTGGCTTGGAATTCTACTTTTAGTATTTTATAGGTCTTGATTTGTGGATAGATATTGTTTCAATTTGTGTTTTCATGGATTATCAGTTTTCTCAATTTATGGTGGTTAAAAAACTAGATATAGTAATCTGGACTGACATCTGTGGTCTCTTACAGACTACAAGACATCAATCTAGATCCTTCTGGACTTTTGAGTCTCTGTTTAGAAGATAGTTGTAATTCTAATGAGTTTGCTATATATGTCACTTTTCCCTTTTCTCTTAAACCTTTTAATATTTGTTGTTTCTCTCTCTCTCTCTCTCTCTCTCTCTCTCTCTCTCTCTCTCTGTACATTTAGCGTTTTGATTTTTGTGTAGTAGGAGAATTTTATTCTTTAGGCCAATGTATTTGTTGTTTTGTAAGGTTCTTGTGTGTTTATAGGCATCTCTTTCATTAGGATAGGGAATTTTTCTCCTATGATAGTGTTGAATATATTCTCTGGGTTTTTGAGCTGAGAATCCTCTTTCTTCTATCCTTACTATCTTAGGTTTGGTTTTTTTCATAGTATTCCAAATTTCCTGATTCAGTTTTGTTTTAAACTTATATTTAATATATCAGTTTCTTCTATTGTATCTTCTATGCTTAAAATTCTCTCTGCCATCTTGTGTATTCTCTTGGTGATGCTAGCACCTGTAGCTTTTGTTCTCTTAACTAGGTTTTTCAACTCCAGAATTACCTCAGTTTAGGTTTTCTTTATTGCTTTTATTTCCGTTTTCAGGTCTTGAACAGTTTTATGCATTTCATTTACCTGTTTCATTGTATTTCCTGTATTTCTTTAAAGGATTTTATCACTTCCTTCTTTTAGAGGCCTCTTTCATCTTAAGATTGGATTTAGGGTCACTTTTTAATGATTTAGATATGTAGAAATATCCAGAACTTGCTGCAATATAGTAGCTGGACTCTAGTGGTGCATATTGCCTTGGCTGTTGTTGATTTTATCCTTAAGCTACTTCCTAGTCATTTGGTTTTTGTGGTAATTATATGTTTAGATATTGATTTCTGAATTTATCTTTGTTAGATGATTGTTTTTTGGATTTCCCCCCTCTTGGTTTCTGTTTCCTCGCTGTCTTCTGGCCTCAGTGGCCTGGGGTTTTCCTGACTAGCAAATCTTCAGATCCAGTACAGTGTTTCCCCTGGGGTTTTTGTGGCCTGTGTGGCCTCTGGAGTTTTGCTGTGCTAACCTGGAGTCTCTAGTACCAGGGTGGCTGAGGTCCCTGGTGCCAGAGTGGCCTCCAGGAATGGAGGCACAGCTGTGGGCCAGAAAATGGAGTACAGGGAACATGGTGCAGTTTATCACTGTTGGGTGTGTTTTAAAGAACCTGGTTGGCAAGGGCTTCAGATGAGATTTTATGTGGTTGTCCCTTGTGCCAACAGGCTTTCAGAGAATGTGGGCAGAGTTTGTGGACCAGAAAATGGAGCATAGTAGGCAGGGTGACCATTCTAATTTTTAACCTTTATTTAATGGATCCCATTATGTATCCTACCTCATGCAAAATAGAGAAAGATTTTAAAGAAAATTACTTTGATATTGAAAGATTGCAAAGGGTAAATAAGATAAGCTTTTAAATGTTTAATACTTTACATTCATAATTTATGACAAAATATTGAACATTATATGTCAAGGTTAAATTCACTAAATATAATATGGAAAGATTAAATTAAAATATGTGATGTATTTAATTAAAACTATTAATTGAAATGTCCATGAAAATAAGTAAAATATTTTTTAAAAAATTTTGGATATAGGGTCAATTTTGGCTAACTGATAGTTATGATCTCCGAGTGTCATTTTGTAGGATCTGAATACTATGTCATCTGTAGCATTCTATGCCACTGAAGTCTTCATGTGACCTTTAAGAAATATTTTAGAAGATATTCTAAATTATCTAAAAATCAAAAGACCATTTTATTCTCTGTAGAACACATGAATTTTAAGTCATTTTGTTATAAAATGCAAAATCTTCCAGTATTATTAGGCAATAGCTGTCCATATATATTTAATTGTAAAATTGTACATTATAAAAAATCTATGTAACTTATACAATACATTCATTTCAAGTAAACTATTTGGATATGTGTTTTCCTTATAGAACTGAAGATCTTTTTACTATTTTAAAATATCACCATTCATGATTTTGAGTTATGAAGTTTTGTGCAATAGATATGTTTGCATCCATGTATTATAATGAATAAGTCATAAGAAATTCTATTTTAGAGTTGACTAAGAATCAATTTCTTTAATAAGAAAGGGATCTAAAAACATTAATATGAATAGAATAAAAAGAAAAAAAGGACAATGATTCTCATCAAATAATTCCATTAGGGAGACAACCATACATATGTTTTATGTAGTACTTTACTGATACTAATGTTAAATAGAAAACTCTGAAAGAATCATCACTGTCATAAGCAATAAAAACATAAGATAACGTCTTTCACTTCAAAATCCTGAACCAAAACCCGGATGGGATAACTGATTAAGCTGAGATCATTCTGCTCAAATACCTAGATTAGCAGGGGCTTTGAAGTCATCTTGATTAAATGAACTTACAGGGAGAGAAGCCTCTCTTCAGCACTTCATATAATGACTGAATTATTTGCAGCTACTGGCATTTTTTTCTCAGCTGCAGGAGAAAGTGATACTAAGTATGTTTGCCTTTCTTCTCACAAATATATGATAGGAATACCCAGTTTGAAAGGACTTGGCAGTTTCAGTGGGAAAGGTGTGATGTCAATGAGTAAGGATGGAGCTGCTCTCCATCTTCATGATATTTACAGTCTACTGCAGAAAACATGGCTCATTCACATAAGGAATTACTTACAAAGTGTGATGAGGGCACATTTGGACATTTGAGAATGAGTGACAAGATGACATGATTTGCAATTCTAAAGATGGGATGCTCCTTAATCCTGTGATACAATTTCTGATCTGAAGTTGAGCAATAAAAGTAGAGAATGTTCCAAATCAATGAGTCAGTATTTGGAAAACCATTGAACCGGCAGAAACCCAATGCAAAGTACAACCTAAACAATACAGTGAGTATGAGTAAGATCAGAGAGAACTTGGGTGACTGATGGGGTTGAAAGGAATCATCCAAAATGTAAGATTTTAATCTCAGTGTTGGATCCATCCAAAATTTATTAGCATGTTAATAAGAAATATTATTATAATACAATGGTAAGACAAACTACTTTTGTAGTTTTGTACTTTTTACTTTGCCTAAGTATTTATAAGCCATCTATATCTACACTTGGGTTCACTTGCTTTTCTAACAATTAAATCGACTAGGTAGATAGGAATTCTTCTCTTATTCCTTTTTTAAATGCTCAGAAAGTTTGATTAGCAAGAACTTCTACTTAACATTCTAACTACAGTAAGCAGTTATTGAACTTCTACTTAAGATTGAATGCAATTCATTTGGAATAACAAAAAACCCAGGATAGCGAAAACTACACTCAACAATAAAAGAACTTCTGGGGGAATCTCCATTCCCGATTTCAAGCTGTACTACAAAACAATAGTGATAAAACGGCATGGTATTGGAACAGAGACAGTCAGGAGGATCAATGGAATAGAATAGAAGACCCAGAAATGAACCCCCATACCTATGGTCACTTGATCTTCGACAAAGGAGCTCAAACTATCCAGTGGAAAAAAGACAGCATTTTCAACAAATGGTGCTGGTCCAACTGGAGGTCAACTTGTAGAAGAATGCAAATTGATCCATACTTATCTCCTTGTACAAAGCTCAATTCCAAGTGGATCAAGGACCTCCACATAAAACCAGCTACACTGAAACTAATAGAAGAGAAAATAGGGAAAAGCCTTGATCATATGGGCACAGGTGAAAAGTTCCTGAACAGAACACCAATGGCGTATGCTCTAAGATCAAGAATTGACAAATGGGATCTCATAAAACTGCAAAGCTTCTGTAAAGCAAAGGATACGGTCAACAGGACAAAGCGGGAACCAACAGACTGGGAAAAGATCTTCACCAACCTTACATCTGATAGAGGTCTAATATCCAAGGTATACAAAGAACTGAAGAAAACTAGATTCCAGACCATCAAATAACCCTATTAAAAAATGGGGTAGAGAGTTGAACAAAGAACTCTCAACTGAGGAAACTCGAATGATTGAGAAACATCTAAAGAAGTGCTCAGCATCCCTAGTCATCAGGGAAATGCAAATGAAAACAACACAGAGATTCCACCTCACATCAGTCAGATTGGCTAAGATCCAAAACACAGGTGACAGCAGATGTTGGCGAGGATGTGGAGAAAGAGGAACACTCCTCCATTGTTGGTGGGATTGCAAGCTGGTACAACCACTATGGAAAGCAGTCTGGCGATACCTCAGAAAATTGAACATGGTGTTACCTGAGGACCCAGCTATACCCCTCCTGGGTATATACCCAGAAGATATTTCAACATGCAACAGGGCCACATGCTCCACTATGTTTAGAGCGGCCTTATTCATAATAGCCAGAAACTGGAAAGAACCCAGATGTCCTTCAACAGAAGAATGGATACAGAAAATGTGGTACATTTACACAATGGAGTACTACTCAGCCATTAAAATAATGAGCTCATGAAATTCTTAGACAAATGGATGGAGCTAGAAAATATCATCCTGAGTGAGATGACCCAATCACAAAGAACATACATGGTATGCACTCACTGATAAGCAGATATTAGCCCCAAAACACACAATACCTAAGATGCAACGCATAAACCTCATGAAACTCAAGAAGAAGGAGGAAGACCAAAGTGAGGGTGCTTTTGTCCTTTTTAGAACGAGTATCAAAAGATTCAACCAGAGCTCCCAGGATCTAAACCTCCAGCCTGAGAACAGACAGGGGCAAGCTGTCCTCTGAGAGGCTCTAACCAGCAGCTGACTCAGACAGATACAGACATCCAGAGCCAAACAGTGCATGGAGCTTGAGGACTCTTAAAGAAGAATAGGTGGAAGGATTGTGGGCCCTAAGGAGATAGGAACTGCACAGGAAGATCAACAGAGTAACGAACCTGAACCCTTGGAGCTCTCAGAGACTGAATCTCCAACCGTGGAGCATACCTAGTCTACACAGATCTACCTCCATGGGCTGAACCTAGGCCTCCCTGCACATATGTTATAAATATGCAGCTTGGTTTTCATGTAGGTCTCAAACATCTGGAGTGGGGGCTATCCCAAAACATGCAGCCTGTATATGGAGTATGGTCTTCTAAAAAAAAAAAAAAAAAAAAAAAAAACAAAAACAAAAAAAAAACAGTGTTCAGTTATTCATGGAATATTATTTTTTATATCTCTTGTATTCAGTTTGCAACTACTTCATTGAGAATTTTTGTATGTATATTCATGAAGGATACTGGACTATAACTTATACATTTTTGTTGGGTTTACACTTGATTTCACTATTTCAATATTATTTGCTTTGTGAAGGAGCTTATTGTGGTTCTGAATTTTTTTAAACATAACTCAAAAGTATTGCTTGTTTGAAGGCTCTATAGAATTCTTGTATAAGTATATCTGACCTTGGTATTTTGCTTGTTTGTTTCTTTTCATTTTATTCTGTTTGAATGCTTTTTAAATTTTTTTGATTTGCTGAAAATAAAAATTAAAAAGAGAAAAAAAAAGTAACCATCTACTTTTGACCAAAATGCACATTGTACTCAGTATTGTGTTAAAACTCTAAAAATCTGTTCAGATTTTTTTCATTGATTTAATGGGTAATATTGATTTAGAGTACACTTTTTGTAGTAATGTTTTATTCAGTTTTTATACTGAGGCTTAGTCTACATCTTAATACTCAGACACCTTAGATAGAACTGTATCTGCTAAGAAAGAATATCGCCATAGAAGGCAAACACATGATTTAGTATAAGCTATTAAGAGATATAGTTTATCCTGTTATCTTTGAGTCCTGAGACAAGTATTCTTATTAGATTGAAGCTAAGCATCATTTGAAGCACTCAAGCAAACTAGAGAGAGGCGAGGCCAACCTGATCACAAAGAAGAGACTACTAACTGAAGTAATTAACATTCAATCTTAAGTAGAAGTTCAATAATGACTTCTTGTTCATATGGCCAGTCATTTCATGTTACAACTGGTGAGTAGATTAACAGTAACTCTTAGTCTGGAAAAATCCATGACTAGAATGCCAAAACTGATCTATGCTCTATGAGACTGAAGGAGGGCAAAACTTTCATGAACTCACAAAATATGAAATGGACAGAACCTCGTTTAGATGTTAATATATTAGATTTAATAATTTATTTATAATATATATATATATAACAGTGAATAGACTTTGAGGTAAAGTTGAAGCAAGGCGCTCTTGTATTCACACTGGATATAAGACCTGGTCCAGTTATCACATTTAGTATTTTGAAGATGAACTGTGTTCTAACTCTATAGGTTTTTTACACTGATTAGTTACTGGATAGCCACTATGCCATTTCCCTTTTCTGTCCTCAGTTCGTAGCTTCTGTTTCATTCTCACTCTTAGTTTGTAGCATTGCTTCTCACATCACTCTAAAAACTGATGACTTCATCCAGAGGTTGGCACGACTATCAACTTGTCTCCTGAAATTAGACCATTATGCTCTACTGTCTCACCTAAATGAATCTAATTTTCAAGCTCCCATCTGACATCATTCATAGACACACAGCAGTCCAATTCTTCTGGATTATTTAAGTAATTTGATTCCAGTTACAAAAATGACTCTCAGCTACCATTGTCACTGTTTAGTTCTCCTTCAGACCATTCCTAGCAGCTCCCAGTGGAGAGGTCATCACTCTCTAGATATAGATCCATTGGCTTAAACTCTAGATCCCACTACCTCCACTGAATGCTGCCACCCTAAAATATAAATTCAATACAGCAACTATCTGCAATCGTTTATTTTACTCCATTTCTTTCTTTTAATTCCAATTATAATTTCAAACCTACCCCATCAATTAAAGGTTCTTATGAAGATGATTAATTAACTCTGTGATACTAATTTCAGTTAAGCAATCCTAATCCTTTATCTTCTTGTCAGCAGCATTTGACAGTTGGTCATTAACTATTGCTCAGGCTATGTTTACTTGATTCATACCAAATTGTCTTCATTTTTCTGTTACATCTTGGTATCATTGCTTGTTCCACATAAAATTTTTTCTCAACTCTATAGAGTATGTATATCTCAGATTAATCCTTTCCTTGTTTTTATATTTTTCTAATTTAATATATTTCTTCTGATATTATATTTTCTCATATACAAATATCATCAATAGAATGAATAATTAACAAATAAGACACCCAAGTTTGCTTCTAGTTGTCAAGTTCAGATAGCTGTCTTTCTACTCTGTATACAAGTGTGCATGTTTGCATGTATAAGCTTTAGGGTGAATATTTCATTTTTATTGTCCTAGTCACATTTATTGAGTAACACATCAGGAAATATGCCATTGAATATAAAAATATGATTCATATAGATAAGAAGTATTTCTGTTGCCAGAGATATTTAAAACAGTACACTGAACTGGCTTGTAGTTATGGAGCTGCCATGTTCCCAACTAGCCTAGGCCTGAGGCCACTAGAGACACCAGCCCTGCCACCTACAAGATGCCAGCATGGGGTGGGGGTGGCTCTGACAATCTTCCACGTTGTCTCCACAAGGCTGGGCTGAGCCCAGACAATCCCGTCATCCATGTGGGCCCAGTAGAAATGAAACTATAATGCTTAAAGATTAATCAAAGGCTTTATAGGTTTGATAATGCTCAATTAACAAGATGCTCACATAATTAGAGGTGTTACCAATTAACTAACCTAGATATAAGTTGTTACCCAGGACTGCTCTCGATCCAAGCGTGGTGCCTCCCTCTGCTCTTCCCTCTTCCTCCAACTCTTCCTCTCCTTACTCCTCCCAACTTGCAGGGAAAATATTCTGCTACAATACGCACTAATAATATCCATTATCTTCTTCAGACTCTGCCAATTGTCATTGGTATTGGATTACTAAGCTGGCTATGCCTTTCTTTCTAACACTATGCATTCTTGCCTAAAGTCAAATGATCAACCTTCTACTTAATATGTCAATGTATCCAACGTCCTTTGAACATATCAAAGTTGATTCTTGTTTTGAATTCTCCATAATGGGCCCTTCCACATTCCTACTTCTTCAGACTTATTGTTTCTTTTCATCCAATACTCTCCTAACCTGGAGAATAATTTGGTCTTGCTATATTATTGTTCCAAGTTTCATTAATCATTGGTCTATCTACTCACTCACAAAATTATGCCTTTTCAATTTTGTCTTCTTTGCCATATAGTAAAAAAAAAATTGCTTTATTTCTATTTCCTCTCTCTTCTACTCACTTATTCTCTCTTCTTCTTTTCTCTCTTTGGCATGGTTCTTTAACATAAAACTGTATGTCACCTTCTTTTTTGATCTTGTCCAACTTCTTCTAAAATAAGAACTTGATGGACTAACAATTATCACTTTAGTTTAAAGTACATGTAATTAAACATACATAAACATATGTATTCATTTTTTATTCTTGTAAACATGATAAATGACAACAATGTAAATTTAACAAAAACTATACATCAAACTAATGCTAAAATCTAACTCTCCCTCTCCTCCTCTACACACATCCTATCCAAAGATCCTCAATTACTTGGGTACTGTCACAATGAGATGTGATGTAAGAATCTAAAGAAATAGTAAACAGAGGGTATGTTAGTACCTAGCTAAGGTTCAGATCTCTACTCCATTGAGAAGAGCAATTTTTTTTTTTCCTTAAAAAATATATTGAAATAGTTGAGAAAGTGTAAACCAACAAAAATATATAAATTAATCAGTATCCCTTATAATAGCCAGAAGCTCGAAAGAACCCAGACTATCATAACCAAAATGGTACAGAAAATGTGACATTTACACATGATGAGAAGTAACTCAGCATTAAAAATAATGAGCTCATGAATTCTTAGACAAATGATGGGTAGAAAATAATCCTGAGTGAGATGACCCAATCACAAAACAATGGTATGCATAGAAGCTATACCAAAACACAAATACAGATGCACGCATAACTAGAATCAGAGAGAGGAAGACCAAAGTGAGGTGTTTGTCCTTTAGATGATATAAAAGATTCAACCAAGCTCCCAGACTAAACCAGCGAGACAACGCAACTGTCCGAGAGTCTACAGCATGACCAGATACAGCACCAGCCAACAGGTGGTTGAACTCTTAAAGAGAAGGAGATGGGCCTAGGAATAGGAACTGCGAGATCAAAGAGTAACGAACTAACCTTGACCTCAGAATATCACAACTGTGGCACCTAGTTACACAAATCTACCTCAGGCTGACCTGGCTCGCATATTAAATTGGCTTGTTTTCATGTAGGTTAATCGAGTGGGCTATCCAAACATGCAGCTTATATGGACGTCTCAAAAAAAAAAGAAGAAAAAAAAAAAAAGAACAGTTCAGTTATTATGGAATATTTTTTTTAATTTTGTTTATTGAATCTGAGATTTTGTAGTATCAAGAGAAGAGCAATTTAATTACTACTCAGCACCCCCTCAGGTACAAGAAAGTCATTCTTGGAGAAAAGCTTCACTCTTTCCAAGCCTGAGGAGAAATAGATGTCAAGGCACCGGGAACAGAAATTTAAAGAAAATCTCTGTACTAAATATAGACTCTCATAGGAGTATTTCTTCATTCCTATAATGTTGTAAACCAGTCTTAAAATAGACCATAGATTAGCCACTTCTTTTCCAAAGAAATTTGGACCACTATCATATAATAGTTCAATGTATAGTCAACCCAATCCCATCAAATTTATAGTGCAAAACTAGGGTTTGAGAGGTTTTTTCTTATAAAGTAATGGTAATCAATGATCATAGACAGGTTCTCAACCTGTGTGGTCCTACCACTACCTTTTTGTCAAGTCTCTATATTTAAAAATTTGCATTATGATTCACAACTGTAACAAAATTAGAGTTATGAAGTAGCAACAAATTAATTTTATAGTTGAAGGTCGCCATTACATGACACCTATATTAAAGGGCTGCAGCAATATGAAGGTTGAGGACTACTGATCATAGACATATAAAAATGAAATAAAAGTGCAAATCCAAAGCAATAGAAACATAAAGAAGTCATACACATAGAGAAGTCAGACATAAAATAAGAATAAGGAATAGGAATAAAAAAAGAATAAGATTTGAAAGAGAGTGGGGGCTTTCAGGGAGAAAAATAAATGCAGAATGTTATGATTGTGTCATAAGCTCAAAAATAAAATTGAAAAGATAGAAAGCACTTCCATAGGCTAGAAGAAAGGCCATGATTAAAATATCAATAACAGTATAAACATTGAAAAATATCTGGGAAATTAGGTGAAACAAACAAACAAAAATATATAGGCTATACTAAGAAAAACTTGCTGTGGGCTAACCATAGAAATGTAATAAAAAGTAATGAAGTTAATATAAGGTTAAAATATAAAAATATAATACAAATAAGTTGGCAAGGTATAATATTTGACTGTACATATGGAGAAGTTTAAATGGTAGAAGGGACACAGAATAATAACATTTTGAAAGAATATGACATTACATGGGTATAGAGGTAAAAGAGGGTCTGGGAGGTGTTGGGGAAAGGAGAAGACTACTACCATCATATATTGTACAAAAACTTTTAAAAGAAAAAATAAATCTCAAAATATATAAATTATGAGGTACTATATTCTCAGGAGAGGATGGTACAATGTGTCTGCAACAGTGTAAATTAGAATAAAACATAGTGATGCATTTAATGTTTAAGAGAGAAGTTTTACTTTTATGTTAGATTTTATTTCAAATGCATACACGGAGCTACAGAATTTTCCTTTCCATCTTATTGCTCCAAGACATGTACTTAATAATAAAGGCATAAAGACACCGAAGACATGCTTCAGTGGTTAAGAGTGCCCTTAGCTTTTGCAGAGGACTCCAGCTTGGTTCTCAGCCCTGGCATCAAATGGCTTAGAGCTGCTAGTAATTCCAGTTCCAAGGCATATGACAGCATCTTCTGGCCTTAGCAGGTTATGTATGGACATGGCAGAAAATGGTTGAAAACACAAATATGCATACCCACATACATATAAAAAGCAAATAAATATAATTTTTAAAACTGAACACTGGGGAGGGTTTCATCAATGGAGGGGGTGAGACAAGGTAATGAGAGTGATAAATAATGAAGTTCATTACATATGTGAAACTGGCAAGGAAGAATACGTGAACCAGTTTTAAAAGGTTTTTGGAGAAACCAGTAAGGAGCTAGGTGTGCCTTTGGTGGACAGTTGGTCAGAGCACTACTGGCTGTGGAGACTGAAACAGAAGCCCAGCGTGGAAACCTAAATCTGTAATTATCCAAGAACACTCAGGAGTGAGTAACAGGAGCAAGCATCACTCCCTCCATTGCCTGAGCAAATGATAGACACTTTAAGTAAAGCGGCAGGATATTAAATTAGTACAAAAGGCATCAACATTTTAAACATCAAAACTGAAAAAAGGTAAAAAAAAAAATCATTCAAAATGCAAAGATCTATTTGTATTATTTTCAAGTGTATGTGCATATGTGTATGTATTTATCTGTTTGTGTGCAGATGTATGTTTGCACATGTGTGTGTATATATAAGTATGTGTTTATGGGTTTGTGTGCGCATCTCTCTCTCTCTCTCTCTCTCTCTCTCTCTCTCTCTCTCTCTCTCTCTCTCTCTCTTTGTGTGTGTGTGTGTGTGTGTTGTTTATAGAACTGCAAGTGCCATGGAGGCCAGAGGTATCAGGTCCCCTTAGAGCTGGAAATAAAATCAATTATGTGCTTTCCAATGTGGGTTCTTAACAAGATTCTCTCTATGAACAGTCCACATTCTGTAGTGATTTGGTAAGGATGTCCCCCATGGACTCATATACTTGAATGCTTAGTCACCAAGAGTGGCATTATTAGTAGATATGACATTGTGGGAATAAGCGTGGCTTTGATACAGGACGTATGTCCCTATATGTGGGCTTTTAGATTCCAGAGGTTCAAGCCAGGCTCAGTATCTCTTTCTGCTGCCTGAGCATCCAGATGTAGAACTTTTAGTTACCTCTTAAGCATGATGTCTACCTGTGTGCTTCGATGCTTCCTGTCATCACAATGATGGTCTAACTCTCTGAACTTGTAAGCCAGCCCCAATTATATGTTTTCCTTTATAAGAGCAACCATAGTTATGGTGTCTCTTCACAGAAATAGAAACACTAACTACCTTAAATGCTCTAAACCATCGATTCTCCTCTGCAGCCCCCATTCACAACTGATTAAAAATACAAGGATAAAACATAACCAAAGAGATAAAAGACTTTACAATGAAAACATTAAGACATCAAAGAAAAAAATGAAAAAGAAACAGGGAATGTTGAAAGAATTCCCATGTTCATGAAATACATAGTTAATGTAATAGTGTTCATATTATGAGAAGTAAGCTAGAGATTGAATTCAATCTCTGTCAAAATTACATTACTATTCTTCAGTCATCTAGAAAAAATAACTTAAAAGTCACACAGGACTATAGTAGACCCCAAATAGCCAAAACAATCCTATGCAGTAAAAGTAATTCTTGTATCAGTTCATAAAATACTTACTGCATAATTGTGAGGACCATAGTTCAGATTTCCAGATTCCACATAAAACAGGGCAGTTGTGACACCTGGCCTGCAAGATTGGGAATCCCAGGGAGAAACTGTCTAGCTAGCTTAGCTAAATAGTGAGTTCTGACTTCACTGAGAGACACTGCCTCAGAACAAAACCAGAAAAATCTCTGACCTCCACGCAAGCCCACACACAAGGGCATCCATACATAAGCAAAGACACAGCATAAAGTAACACATCATCATGCAGGGACACACACATACTCACTCCTATACTGTAAGACTATACTTTCAAAAATATCATAGCCCTGTAACAAATCAGAGAACAGACTAAATAACCAGAAACACATTCAGAATACAGTCACCTAATTTTTGATCAAGGTGCCATAATCATCCATAGACAAAAGACTTCCATTTAATAAATGCACTGGTAAACAGAAGTTTTTCATGTAGACCAAATATATCATATATTATATTACTCTATTACATGTAGAAACAATTAAACATGGATTGATAATTTTAATGTGTGACCTGAAGTCATGAACTTGCTTGAGCAAAATAAAAAAAACCCATTCAAGATATAGGCAAAGAGAGCATTCTGCAAGGGACTCTCACAGCACAGAAAGGAACTTATAAAATGCAGTTTCTACACAACAAAGAAAGCAATTACTAGAGAAGATAAGTCAACACAAATAGGATTCTGTTTTGAAAGCAAAGTGTTTATCTATATCTATCTATATCTTCATTTATATCTACATCTATATCTGTATCATATATACTATCTATTTATCTATCTATCTATCTATCTGTCTATCTATCTATCTCTCTATATATCTATTGATGTATGAGAGATGAACAGAAATCCTAAAGAAGAGTGGCTACAGGTATATATATGTACATCTCTGACTATCTATCTATCTATCTATCTATCTATCTATCTATCTATCTACCATCTATCTATATAATTTACATGAATGTAGAAGATAAATCGTGTGGTGGTTTGAATATACTTGGCCCAGGAAGTGGCACTATTAGGAGGTGTGACCTTATTGGAGTAGGTGTGGTCTTGTTGGAAGAAGTGTGTCACTGTGGGGGTAGACAATAAGACCCTCCTCCTAACCACATGGGAGCAAGTCTTCTCCTAGAAGCCTTCGACTATCAGCTCCTTCTGCACCATGCCTGCCTGGAATCTGCCATGCTCCAACCTTATAAGAGTTGCCTGGTCATGCAGTCTGTTCACAGCAGTAAAACCTTAATTAAGGTAGAAGATGATACCATGGACTGGGGTATTGCTAAGATAAGCCTGACCATGTATTATTATTATTTTTTGGAAGAATGTGTATTTGGGGAATTTGAATTTAGAATGCCATGGATTTCTACAAGTGGGGATTAATGGGCCATAATAGTATGATTATGAAGGATAATGGTGCTGATGGTGACTTGAACTGTGTAGGCCTGTAGACCTGAGAGGTTTTAAAGAAGAATGTTAGTATGTGGCATAGAGATTGTTTTGGGATATTTTGGTGAAGAACATGACTGCTTTTTGCCATTTTCCAAAGAGTCTGTCTGAAGCTTAGGCGAATAGATTTAGATTAATTGTTTTGACAAAGAAAGCCTCAAAGTAGCCTGGAATAAATTATGTTATGTGGTTATTAAAGTTCATGCTTACAAAGGATGTTTTAATTAAAAGGGCACAAGCTGAGAAAGGAATAATATAAAATTTATAGTAATAAAGGGGCATCAGCAAATGAAATGGAGCTGAATCTTATGTTTAAGGAGATAAACAGATTAAGGGAGTGGTGACTTGTGGCAAGATCCTACCAGCTAAGCTTAGGTCTAAGCAAGCTGGTACACACCATTAATCCCAGGAGACAGAGGCAAGATCTCTGAGTTCAAAGCCAGCCCAGTACAAAGCAAGTTCCAAGTAGGTAAACCTTAAATCCAGATATAGTGGACTTCCAAGCATTCACAGGACAGAAACATGCAGACCTCTGATTTAAAGAGCAATATATAGAGCAAGTTCTAGGACAGCCAAGCTTAGGCAGCGAGAGAGTTGGAAAATAGAAAGTTATTAATAGATTAAGGGGACAATGTTCCAGCCCAAGCAATTAGCCCAAGAAATTCAGCAATTACAGCCATGTGGCTCTAGCTTTAGGGTCAAAAACATAAGATATTCCTGAGACAACTGATGCTGGTTAGATGGAGCTAAGAAATTAGCAGTGATTAAGAAGAAACCAGAATCACTGAAGTGAAATCTGGGAAGTGTTTTCTGAGAGCACAAAGAGGTTATGTTTCAGAGATAGCCAAGGCTGTACCTCATGCTGCAGCAGGATATGGTAATCTATAAGAATCACCCAGATGGTACTGGGTTTGAATGAATAAAGGGGTCATGGAGAGCAGCTGAGGCTTGGCACTGAGAGAGGCCATGGAAGGACATTGTGCAGTTGATGGCCCAGGACTGAAGGGATCATGAAAAATCTGAGGCTTGGCACCATGAAGAGAGTTTATGAGCCGCTATTGATGAAGCCTAGCTGCAGTTGAAGACTCCAGTGTCTTGGAGATGGAAGTGCCATAGAATAATTACCAAGAAAAGCAGCAGCAGTGGATCAGAGTCAACTAGAACTTAGAGTACTACAGGGGCCGAGCTAGAGACATGACCTAAGCCCACTGAAGGTATGCAGAATATCATGTGTGTATCCCAGACAAAGGATCAAGAAGCAGTAATGTTGAAGTTGCCTTGGAGACTCTAAGATGCTGAAGATGCCAGAACTGTGAGACATCAGCTGAGGAACACTTTTAAGGGGCTATGGAAACAGCCTACAAGAAAGTTTGTTTCAGTCAGATGAAATAAGAGTTGGAGAACTGAAGACCACTTTGACATGAGACATGGAGATGCCGAGTTTGAAGTTTGCCCAGCTGGTTTCCTGTCTTGCTTTGGGGATTACAGTTAAGTGATTGAATTTCAAAAGACATTTTGAACTTTAGACTTTTAAAATTGTTATAATTGTTAAGACTCTTATAGCTATGGGGACTTTAGAAATTGGACTAAATGATTTTTTATTATGCTGTGGCTAGATATGGCCCCATAGACTTTTGTTTGAAAACGTCTGTCGGGAGACAGAGAGTGAAATGTGGTGGATTGAATACACTTGGCCCTTGTTGGTGAATACACTTGAGGTGTAGCCTTATTGGAGTAGGTGTGGTAGTGTTGGAGGAAGTGTGGCATTGTGAGTGTGGGCTTTAAGACCCTCCTCCTAGCTGCTTGGAAGCCAGTCTCTTCCTAGTGGCCTTTAGATAAATATATAGAACATTCAGCTATTCCTGCACCATGCCTACCTGGATGCTACCATGCCCTCACCTTGATAATAATGGACTGAACCTCTGAATCTATAAGTCAGCCACAATTAAATGTTAGCCTTATAGGAGTTGACTTGGTCATGGAGTACCAAATGGGGTACAGAGCTAAATAAAGAATTCTCAACTGAGGAATATTGAATGGCCGAGAAACACCTAAAGAAATGTTCAACATCCTTGGTCATTAGGGAAATTCAAATCAAAACAACTCTGAGATTCCACCTCACACAACTCACATGACAGCAAATGCTGGCAAGGATGTGAACAAAGAGGAACACTCCATTATTGCTGGTGGGACCACAAGCTGGTACAACCACTCTGGAAATCAGTTTGGCGGTTCCTCAGAAAATTTGACATAGTATTACCTGAGGACCTAGCTATACCACTCCTGGGCATATAACCAGAAGATGCTCCAAAATATAACAAGGGCACATGCTGTACTATGTTCATAGCAGCCTTATTTATAATAGCCAGAAGCTAGAAAGAACCCAGATGTCCTTCAACAGAAGAATGGAACAGAAAAATTGGTACACTTACACAATGGAGTACTACCAAGCTATTAAAAACAATGAATACATGAAATTCATAGGCAAATGGATAGAACTAGAAAATATCATGCTGAGTGAGATAACCCGATCACAAAAGAACACACATGGTATGAACTCACTGATAAGTGGATTTTAACCAGAAAACTCGGAATACCCAAGATACAATTCACAGACCACATGAAGTTCAAGAAGAAGGAAGACCAGTGTGGATGCTTCGGTCCTTCTTAGAAGGGGTAACAAAACACTCACGGGAGCAAATACAAAGTCTGTAGCAGAGACTGAAGGAAAGGCCATTTAGAGACTGCCCACCTGGGGATCCATACCATATACTATCACCAAACTCAGATACTATTGTGGATGCCAAGAAGTGCATGCTGACAGGAGCCTGATAGAGTTGTCTCCTGAGAGGCTCTGCCAGAGCCTGACAAATACAGAGGTGGCTTCTCAGAACCAACTATTGAACTGAACACAGGGTCCCCAATGGAGGAGTTAGAGAAAGAACCGAAGGAGCTTAAGGGGTTTGCAACCCCATGGGAAGAACAATAATATTAACTAACCAGACCTCCCAGAGCTCCCAGGGACTAAACTACCCACCAACGAGTACACATGGAGGGACCCATGGTTCCAGCCACATATGTAGCAGAGGATGGCCTTGTAGGGCATCAATGGGAGAAGAGGCCCTTGCTCCTGTGAAGGCTGGATGCCCCAGTGTAGGGGAATACGAGGGCAAAGAGGTGGGATTGGGTACGGTGGGTGGGGGAAACACCCTCATAGTAGCAGGGGAAGGAAGGATATGATAATGGATTTCAGGAGTGGGAAACAGGAAAGGGGATAACATTTGAAATGTAAATAAAGAAAATATTCAATTACAGGAAAGAAAAGAATGAATGATAGAAAACAAATAAATAGAAGACTAAAGTAAGGCATTTGGAGAATGGAGAATCTTTTAAATGAATGCATTTTCTCTCATAAACCACTAGGAAATCTGTTTCATTAGATATCCACACCTTGAGTTATTCTCATTTCTTGTCCTCCAAAGCCATTTAAATAGTTGCCTTTCCCCAAGTAAAGGGCAACTTGTTACCATAGTTTTATTTCAATCAAATGAAATTTTTGAAAATCACTATTTGTATTTTATTAAAAATTACTTAATTTCATGTTTCATAAATATCTGAGGGAAAACTCACATAATAATGATTATTTTTTCCTAGCAACCATTATTTATTTTAATTATTTAATGGTTGGACTTTAAAGCATATTATTAGGTACACTGTTATATTTTTGTTTTGAAAATTTAAACTCACCGTGATATTTGATTTCACTTCATTTTCTAAAATTCCCAGTAGTGTGTATATATATATATATATATATAATTATATATATATATATATAAATAATAGGTTGGCATTGTTTTATGATATGTTTGAAGATATATAGTAAAAGGTATTACTGTCAATACATTAGATGGAACAGAAAAAAATCCTTGCCAAATTCCAAAGACTAATATAACAGTATGGTCAGGTACAATGTTGAACAGCTGTGATCCCAGTACTTGAGAGGCACAGTCAGGAGAATCATGATTTTGATACAGACTGGTTTACATAGAAAGAACCTATCTCAGTTAAGGATATGGAGGACAAAATAGCCAACAAAATGAAACTGATTAATAATGTGTCATTTTTTGAAAACTATCAGAATTTTTTTGTCACGCAAAGTTTAAAAATTGCTTTATTGATTTGAAGTACCAAATTTATAAACATTAACATGTCAACCTATTCAAAATTAATAATTTACAGTAATATTATAGATGTGTATACAGTTCACATACTACTCTCATACTGTGTGCTAAAAGCATGGGATTCAACAAATAGGTACTGTCTAAAAACTGCAAATGTATACATACACTCCCTTTCGTTCTTTATTGCAAAATTTCTTTTATTTCATTAACAACTGTTTAGAGTTTTATAAAGACATTGTGACATATTTCATAGGTCAGTGACTTAAAATGTTTGGGTCTTTAATAGTGAATTTACTGTTGATCAATGTCTGAAATACCAAAGCAAAACAAAGTCCTCTTGAAAACAATCCATTTAATGGTCATCTGGAGAAGGGAAAGTAGTGGGCACTTCATGCTTGGGAAGATTTAAAAACAAGACTTCAAGCACTGCCTATGGGGATAGCTTCATATTCTGAATTTTCAAACCCAATTTACATATATACCACTTAAAAAACATATCCACAAGTAAAAACCTGGTCATTTGTTTACAACGTGCAGTGTATGAGTACAGCAAATGCAAAGACACAGTGGGCTTCTCTGCTGTAGAACTCCATCTCCATTCAGTTGTGCACAACAGGCTGTAATGAAGCTTGGCCCTACATCTGCCGGTCATGGCAGCTTAGCAAGCATGAGACCTGGAAAGTCTGCTTGTTGTCCAGTAAGTACATCATTTATGACCAGTAAGGTACATCATTTATGACCTGGTGTCAGTAATCCCAACATAGATGACTGCTCTGCAATGAATTCTGTATAGTTTGCATGTCCTTCAGTAACTGAAGATTTTTCCTGCTATTTTCTCCAGGTCTCTGTTTGGCTAGATCTTTCTTACTTGTGGTCCTTGTGACTCCAGATGAGTTACCGCTGCTGTTTCCTTCTTCTTCAAGTGTCTTTTTGTTAAGTTTTAATTCCTTTTTCTGCTTATCTGTGTTTTGTTTCTCTAGCTGGGCTTGATATTTTCGAACTTTAGTTATCTAGTTGGCCTTTTCTTCCATTCTTCTCACTAGTGCCTCCAATTCACACTCCTGCTTGTCTTTCAGTTCTACCTTGGTGAATCAAGCTCATTTGCCCAAATTCATCCCTATAAAGTTTGTAAGACATTCGAAAGTTCTTCATTAACACTGCTGGAAGGAGGCGTCACTGACTCCCTACTCTTAATATCTCGTGAACAAGCTCTCTTTGCCAAGGGAACTCTGTTAACAACTTGATCATTGCACAGGGCTTTACTGTGGTGTTTCATCAGATGCAGATTGATGACATTGGCTACCACGGCATGGCTGGGACTGGTGGATGTTCCAGCAACAAAAAAGAAAACACCTAAGCACCATCTATAATGTGGCTGTGCACCAAAGTAGTTCCTAGAACCTTTCTTTTCTGGTGGTTTTGACTTCTTCTTTTTTTCTTTTTCTTTTCTTTTTCTTTTTTTTTAAATTTTTCTAGTGCTGGTTGGAACACATGAAATAGTCTTATTTCAAAAATAAGTCTATTTGCTTCTAGACTGCTGTGTAATTCTGCTGCCCAAGCCTGCATAAGCTTCCTTTTCCGCTCTTCTTCAAAGAGTTTGGACTCCAACTCTTGCATTTTTTTTTTTTTTTTTCCTGCAAGGGTCTGCATTGCCGTGAGTTTCTTGTATTCCTGATCAAGAACATGCAGTTTTTCCAACTAGCTCTGAACGTGGGTTTGATCTCTTTCTAGAGAAACCTGCTTTTCTGAGACAGATGCTTTCTCCATTTCTGCATGCTTTATCATATTTTGCATGCATTCCAATAGTTTTTCTAAAAGATTGCATTTATTTTTATCAGCTATCATTTAATTTTATCAGCTATCAACTGGGATGTCAGTCTTACAGTTCTTGATTGTGCTTTGTTTCTTCGTTCTTTGAATTCACTCTCTCTTGTATCCATTCATCCAATATTTTCTCATACTCAATTGTTTCCGTAAACAAGGTTTTCACATGTTCTTTTGCTTGAATCCTTTTCAAGTTCTTTGCTTGAATCCTTTTTGCGAAGTCGTCTTGAGGTGGTTTTTTTTTTTTTTTTTTTTTTTTTTTTTTGAGACAGGGTTTCTCTGTTAGTCCGAGCTGTCCTGGAACTCACTCGGTAGACCAGGCTGGCCTCGAACTCAGAAATCCGCCTGCCTCTGCCTCCCAAGTGCTGGGATTAAAGGCGTGCGCCACCACCGCCCGGCGTACTTTGAAGATTCTTAAGAGCAGAAAAGATCGAGGCTGCCGCCATCTTCCCGCCTGCGCAAAGCGGTCCACCGTCCTTTGAGCTCCTTCTCTGGATTCGACAGCTGCCACCTGAGGCAAGCCGAATCCAAGTCCCTGATGGAAGGGGCGGTCGAGCTGTGAACCCTATAGACGTCTGGATCTCTGAAACCTCAAGGACGCCACACTCAGCGCACACGGGAAAAGCAACGCAAAAGGTCAGAATTTAATGATTCCTTGATGAGAAAATTGCATAAAATTGTGAACTGTTGTAATCCAGGAAATACAGAAATAATAAACAAAAATTTTCTGTATAAAATGAAATAAAATTATTTACCATTGACGTAATTTAAAATACTTGCTTTCTGTGAGGATGACTGGAGTAATCAAAATTATTTCATGAATTAGTAATATCATGCTCATTAAAATATTATAAATACTATGCGTAAGCTGTGGATAGAAATAAAACTGGCAATTTACTCAGTCTGAGAGAAATGCTGTTAAAAATTCAAAGAAAAAAAAAGACAGAATGAGAAGTTCTTCCAAGTATTCCAGATAAACCAGTCTGTACATTTTGATTCTCTTGAGAGCACGTGGAGCATACCTGTGGAGCATAGCTACCAATTAGCCATGGGTGGACTAGGCCTCCTGCACATATGTGTAAATGCAGTGTTTTCATCGGTCTCAACATTGGAGTGGGATCCAAATGCACCTGTATATGATATGTCTTCAGCTGGGTGCTCATCTGGCAATGAGAGAGCACTAGCTCAGAGACTTAAAGTGGAGGGGGGATACAGAGAGGTACTAGAAAGAAGATGGGAGGATTGTGAGGGTGACTGACGGGTTATATGATAAGCAAAAAAATTAAAAAAAAAAAGACAAAGAAATGTGAGCTAAGCAGAAGAAAGATGTGTTAATAAGAGAAGTACAAATCCATAAAAAAGTGATTGACGCAGTAAGATGTAGCATAAGATGCAATTTTGAAATTGGCATTCTGAAATAATGATTGAATGACTGTCAACAGTGCATTGTCTGGAGCCAGAGTGCTACATTTCAACAGCTTCTCCTAGCAACTGATAGACTAGAAGAAGAAAGTCATGAAAAATGCTGTTTCTGACCCTGTATCTTGACCATCTTAACTCCACTTTACCAGTAATAATTTTCATTGCCTAGACTTTAATTTTCAGAAGGAACAACTGAGTGATTCTGTTTCCTGTCTTTGAGGTCTAATTGTTACTGAATAGAGTCTTCTGACCCCAGATGCCCATTCCAACATCTAAAACGAAGTTAATGCTACCAAAACATTCTACTGCGTGCATGAAACATAGATTATCTGTGTGATGGAAAGCATTATGAACTGGGTAGTTTACAGAGTATGAGGAAATTGAAGAGGAATTAAGTGGGTCACCACTGAGCACATGCAGTGTGATTTTTCCCTCCTTAAACTTTGTCACTTCTTTCTTCTTCAAAGCTATAAAATTAACTTCAGAATATAGTCGACTGTGTTATCTGGCCTATAGAGTATGCATACATGCAGGCACTTAACCCTACTTCATTAGATGAGTTATTTAATGAATTGTTTAATCTACCAAAGTGAAAAAGAATCCCCTTATTACTCATTATATAAAAATGTACATTTCATGTTATATTTGGACAATAGCAAACTAAGGTCCCTTGAATAAGAAAGATCCCATAGATTCATATATTTAAATGCTTAAGAGGTAGCATCATTTGAAAGGATTAGAAAGTGTGGTCTTGTTTGAGGAAGTCTGTCAGTGGGAGTGGGCTTTAAGGTTTCAAAAGCCTAACCAAGTCCAGTGGTTCTCTCTCTTCCTACTGCCTGTGACTACAGATGTAGAACTCTCAGAATTTCTCCAATAACATGGCTGTGTGAATACCAGTATTCTATATGATGATGACAATAGACTAAACCTCTGAAACTGTTAGCAAGTCTCAGTTAAATGTTTTCCAAGAATTGCTATTGTCTCTTCACAGCAACAGAACACCATCAAGGTACATTTATGTAAATCAAACTTTAGATTACAAATTATCTGAGAAGTAGAAGAAATAAATATGTGCAAAACTAAAAATGAGGCCCCTATGTTAACCCTTTCATCTTACATAAGAATGTAATATGCTATGAGATAACTCTAATAAATAAACACAACTAATATTAATTATATTCATGTATTTATAATTAATATTAATATAGTTACAATATAGTGTTGTTTACATATTTTAATAGTTACATTTTCAAATTTGCCATTTGATGTCACTGGTGAGGTTGTTGGTGAATGAGAATGAGCCCACACGAAGGCACTCATGCAGAAAGCTGGGGTCTGATGAGCCATGTGCACTGTGCTGGAGCTGAATTGGCAAAGCGGCAACCGGGAACCTCAGTGTTTATTATGTACTGCATAGACAGAAGGGATTACTTAGTCTTCATAGATGATCTCTGTAGGGGAGCAGTCTCAGGCTGTAAACACCTGGAAGGAGAAAGCTGCAGCTGTTAATCTTTGCATATATGATCAAAATTCCCGTCATACTTTGTCAACATTTATACTTGAACCAGAAGACTGCTTTGGCATCCTTCTAAGGCTCACCCAGGGGAAAGGCTTTACCATTCCCCTGGGTCTATGGCATTAGTCCTTGACAAGACCACCAATGTCAACAATACACAGTCACTCAGGACTTTGATCTTTACACATTGACTCTAGGGTTTCTGAACTCACCATAGATTTATTTACTTTATATCCATTTGTTCTTTTATTTAAATCAAGTTAGCTAAGAGAACTGGGTATTTTACAAATGTCAATGCTACTATTTCAGAAGCTGAATAAAACTTGCTAGAATATAAAACAGATCTATCAATTTGAATGAATTTCCCTAAGCTTTTGGGTAAACAAAGGAAATGCAAGGAAATTGGAATGGTTTTCTATGACCTCTCCAATAAAAGTGTTAAAATTTAATCTTCCTTAATACCTATAAAAGTGAAAGAATAGAAAAAAACATGAATGATTATGAGTTACAACATTAAAGACATTTACAAACATTTTGTATATGGCGTTAACCATAAAGATGCTATTACTAGTTATCAGAGTGTAGTATGAGACCAGCATACAACACAAAATTCTGTAGAAACTTAAAGAAATGTAGATTTTTCAGACTACACAGAAGTGCTGCATCCAAAAATGTGGTGGAGAGCAAAATGTAAATTTTAATTATCTGTCTATAAGCTAAGAAGGAATATCAATTGGGGAAAGATATTGTTACCATGAAAATCTTTCCTATTCAATCCCTTGAATATGAACCTTGATGTTCTATAGTCATGCAATTCTCACAGACTCAACTTCCATGATTATTATTTACCTACACACAGAATCATGCCTTACTGACATGTGTAAATTTTTTCCACTTGATAAAATATATTGTCATGACAACCAAACTAATGATTTCACATAAAACATAAAAAAAAATTAGCTACAATTGAATAAAATAACTAATGAGTTGTAAGACACCTATTGTAATTTTCTACTCATTAATAATCCTGCATTAATTCAAATAAGTACACCTTTATCATGTCTCTTTGAATGATCTGTATTTAATATTAATAATATGACTCGTACTTTACCCCAAAAAGCAGCATTTCAGTGTCCATCCATTCATTTGTTAAAAATTTATTTATAACTAATTTTTTAGTTATAAATTTTAAAGATATGACAGCAAAGCATTAATCCAATTGCAAATTATGATTCTATCAATTAATTACAACATTTTCAAAGCATTTTTCTGTTGTTCTGTAACACTTTGAATGCATAAGGTAAAAGAAAATTGATGGGTCAGAGCACTTGTTATTTTACAGTTTCCTTCTGTTCTTGTGCTTGTCTGGTTCTGGGCTTGTCCTAGTTATCCTTAAACAGGGGGTGGCTGTGTTGCTAAACTTGGCAGTAAAATGGCCGCGTGAACAGTGTGTGTTTGTGTGTGTGTGTATATATACGTGTGATGAGTGATTAAAAGCATTGGTGTATTGGTGATTTTACAATATGAGCTTTATAGCTAATATCTGGCTTAAAAATACCTCAAGGGCATACTATCATATAGATATTTAAATAATTGTTAAGGATTTTCAAATCAAATTTTATGCTGGATACTCTTAAACATTCTCAGAAATGCAATAGAAAAATTAAGCACTTTGATAGCCAAAGAAATCATTTTAAATTAAACAAATATTTTTGTGCTTTGTACATTGTGGTGTATCAAATGAAACTTTTTTATTTTTATACTAGTTAAAATATAAAATAAAAACTTTGTTAGTAAAATATTTTTAGATGAAACTAGATAGTAGAAAGCTAATATTACAAGGACATAGGTTCTCAGGTATAGAAATCAACCAAAGCATTGTACTTGATTCCAACCATGCACTCAAATTTAGTCACTATTCTAAAGAATAAGGAACACTGATTACCTTGGAATCAAAACAAGAATTGTTAAGACTGGCCAACACTCACTAAAAATAAGTTTTCTTCCTCTTAAATTCATACATCCAAAGTTTTATACAATAAGACAAAAATAATCTTTTTGAAGAGAACTTGGGAATATACAGGCAAAATATAAAGATCAAGATTTCTATCTAATATCATGATGTATTATTATATGCTTATATTCCATACACTTATTTTAAATAGCATTTTTAATACTACAAGAATATTATAACAGTATCTACTCCATGAGTCATACCTGTCCATTGCCTCAAAACTACAAAAGGTGTTTTTTTTTAAGCTCTCATCTACATTTTCCAATATGGTATATTGAGAGAAATGCAGAAGTATTTGACTTGCCTTTAATTTTATGTTCTAGGATTTGTAAGTATATCCAGTATTTTGTCTACAATTTTATTCATTATTTTCTTTATTTCCTTGTCTTGGACCTCAGATTTAGTCTCTTGTTCTTTATGTCATCTAGTCTTATTTTTATGCCATTCTATTAACCTACTTTATATATCATCATCTTGTAATGATTTGAAAATAGACTCCTAGTTTGCCATTTCTGTATTATTTGCAACATGTGTTTGCTTGTTTATTGAGGTAGACTAATAACAATTTAAGCTCTTTTCCCCTTGCTCTGTAGCTCATGCTTCATCACAACTCATGATTTGACTGTGTCAAATGCTTGTATTATAGATTTGGTTCACTATGCCTTGTTATGGCAGGTTTCATATCAGAAACTCAATTAACTTCTTATGTATTCATATATACTAAATTGTCATTTGTTGCTACCCCTTAAGGCAAATATTTTCCTCATATCTAATATATATATATGTGTGTGTGTGTATTGGCCTCTAGTTTTTAAAATCACAGAATAAAGTTCTTTCATACTATGCTCATCTTTAACACATCTGGAATCTCTTTTGCTGTTATTTTAAGATAGAGACTAATTATGTTTGCTTCCTTTTACTTTCTGGCAATGATCATAGAGTGTTAAAAACCCTTCACATATTATGTTCATGTACACTAGATGTGTTTCGCCAAAGACAGCACTAAAACTAAAAACAATCCTGGAGAAGTTACAAAAGAGACACATCTAAATAAACCAGAGCTTGTAACTCTTCAAAGAAAATTTACTGAAAAAACTTAGGCAAACTAAATAAAATAAGCAATCTGTGGTACATCATGAAGACATTTATATTCTAGAGAGAGAACTGACTAATGGGATAAGACAGTTTACCTTTATTTGGAGTTATAGAAGAAGCTTTGTATTGGATACTTATCTTCAAAATGAGTCTATGATTGTAGTTCCTTCAATAGAATTGTAATTCCTACATGGAAAGCTTCCATGATACTTCATGTAGGACCGATAGTATGAAGCTCATATTGAAGATTTATTGGAAGATTTGATATGACTCACAATCATTTATGCTGTATAAGGGTGGTCTTCATCATACACCAGGCCTGGTTGAAATCAGATGGCATGAGTCCTTTACTTATATTCAGCTGCATAGTTAAACAGTATCTGAAAATATATTCTGAATTTTCCCTTCTCTCTTTTGCTGTGTGTGTGTGTGTGTGTGTGTGTGTGTGTGTGTGTGTGTGTGCTCACGAAGGAGTGGGTAAGCGAGCATATGAGTGAAATGTTAATGTAGGCCAAGGATCACTGTACAGTATTTTCTTACTTGCTTTTGACTTTAGCTTTTGAGACAAGGCCTTTCACTGAGGCTGGAGCTGACCCACTGAGCTAGACTGGCTAACCAATGAGTTCCAGGGACCTGCTTGTCTTCCTCTCCTCTCTCATTGGGTTCTACAGGCACTTTCTGATGTATCTGGTTTTCTCACATGGGTCTTCTTACATGGGCTATGAGAATTTTATATTGAGACCTGATAGCAGACACTTTAATGATGGAATCATCTCTTCAACACACTTTTATTATACTTGTATTTATCGACCCATTTTTATTATTTTATTTTATTGAAATTAGATTATTTCCTCATACAATATATCCTGATTATAGTTTCCTCTCCTATTGCTCCTCACAGTTGTTTCCCCCTGCACCACATATGCACTCCCTTTTGTCTCTCATTAGAAAAGAACAGGCTTCTAAAACACATGGACCAAACATAACAAAATAAAATATAATAAGATTAGACAAAACTATGTCAAAATTAGAAAAGGCAACTGAGCAGGACAAAAAAGAATTCCAAGACCAGGCAAAAGACCTACTTGTTCCAAACTTTTGTTCCAAAAGTTCCATAAAAATACTAAGCTAATAGCTATAATATATATGAGAGGACCTGATACACATCCATGTAGACCCTATGCTTTCTTCTTCAGTGTCTGTAAAGTGTTTACATGTGCCTTCTTTAGCTTACTCAGAGGACCTTGTTCTTGTATTCTCCATCACCTGTGCCTCCTCTTCCTTGGGATTCCTTTAGCTCTGTAGTAAAGAAATAGATGGTAATTTCAAGTTTATACTATCTGTGTAATGTCTGGTTGTGGGTCTCTGCATCTGTTCCCATCTGCTGCTGGAGGAAACTTCTCTGATGATGACTAGATAAGGTATTGATCTACAAGATCAATATTGCAAAATATCATTAGGAATCATTTTTGGTGAGAGTGCAAACTTGTATAATCACTATGGTAATAAATATTGTGGTTTCTTGGAAGAAGGGTATTGATCTACCTTAAGACCCAGCTATACCACTCTTGGTCATATACCCAAAAGATGCTCTGTTCTACCAAAAGGACAGTTTTTCAACCATGTTCCTTGTGAGTTTATTGATAGGAAGTGCAAACAACCTAGACATCCCTCAGTAAAACAACGGATAAAGAAAATGTGGCACATTTACACAATGGAATATTACTCAGCTGTTAAAAACTGGCATCCTAAAATTTGAAGCCAAATGGAAGGAACTAGGAAAACATCATCCTGAGTGAGGGAACCCAAATTCAGAAAGATAAATATGGTATATACTTATAAGTGGATAATAGTTGCTAAGTAAATGATAACCAAGCTACAATCTATAGACCCAGAAAGGTTAGATAATGTGGAGATGTCTACAGGGGATGCAGGGATGTCCCTGTGTTGGGGAAATAGAATAGATTTATGGGCAGACTGGAGGACAGTGAGGATAGAGTGGAGATCAGGTAGATGGAGCCATGGAGTGCTGGGTGAAACAGCTGAAACTGGAGAACATTTAGAGAGTAATGTGGCAACCTAGTGCAGTGAGAACTTCCTGGACTCTACGAAGCTGATCCTAATGAACACTTATTGGGGATATGGAGTCTGAACTAGTCATCTCTTTTAGCCAGGCAAGACTTCCAGTGGATGGCCTGAGTTGCAGTCTATTTTTGTTGTTAGCCGAAGATGTCCTAAGGAAATCTCCAGACAACCCAGGCTGTTACTAAACAAAAGTTGCTCCCCTCAAACTGATAGCATAACCCGACAGCTGAGGACATCATCCAAGAACACAACGAACATCGAGAAGTTGAGCTGGTGCCTCCATGGAGCCCTAACCTCTATGGTGCAGAAAGATATTCTGCAGTCTACTTAAATAGAAATGTGGACTTGAACCCAGCCAAAAGATACTTGACCTACAGTCTGTCTGCCTGAGAAATATCCTAGGACAGTGGTGGCACAGAACTGGTGAGAGTAGCCAACCAACGTTTGATCTGATGTAAGGCTCACTCCACAAAATGGAGCTCATACCTGACACTGCTTGGGTGGACAAAAACCAGAGACTAGATAGACCTGAGACATAGGGTAAAAACCAAGAATACTGATCACATCGATCAATTTCTATACATGAGAATGGGTCTGTTTTATAGTATATTTTTATTAAATGCCCAAAAATTCAGCATGATAGATCAATACATTAATTTCAATTTCAGATGATGCAGAAAATGATCTGGGAATTGACTGTAACTGTATTGTTGGCACCCATGAATCCTGGTTCACAACACACTTGGCTCTGTGTTTTAGCAACTGACTGTTTTATGTCAACTTTACTGAAAGTTATTCAAAAGGAGAAAGCAGAGTTTTTCCAGTTAGTAAATAATTGGAAAATAAAATCTAATGTTTGAGGAAGTAGTAATTGTGCTAAGATATCTGATGAGAAATAATGGTATTTTCTAAATTGCTTAGAATCACACAGTAGATAAAGATATTTTAACAATTTTGTTAGGGAAATGAAATATCTCTTATAAGAGCAACATTAAAAAAAAAAAAACAGTAGGGATTATCCCATGGCTATGCTACCATTCCATGATTAAACTTCTTATTTTCATTGACCAATAAAACCAGCTATTAGTCTGAGCCAAGAGGCTGTAAAATTTCCTCAGTATTTGGCCTCATTCTGTTTACTACTATCAAGAGTTATTGACTCAAGAATTTAGAATAATATTTATTTCTAAAAATAAAAGTATATGAACTCATAAAAATATACCCCCCTGCAAGTCTTTCATGGCAATGAAGCTTAAATTTCAGGGGATGGGAGATTGGAGGCTGTAACGAGGAGGGCTGCTCATGGAAAACTAATGTGGGGAACATTAATAAATAATATTCATGACTAATAAAGGGTCAGCTTTGCTTTCTTTTAAGGGTTAGTTGCCGAGCATCATAGTTTGGAAAGAATATTGTGGACACAACCAGGAAACAATAAACCAAAGTTTGAGCATGATTTTCTAAACACCCATCATAACGAAGATAAAATATTAAAGTATGTCTAGAGAAGGAAAATGAGCTTGCTCCAAAGTTCTGGATACATTACAAATGTATAAGAAACTGTTAATGAAGCTTTCAATATATTCTGCATATAGTTAAATATAGTTTGTGGCTATGTGTAGCTCAGTAGAAGACTACATGCTTAGCAAGATGAAGCCTTGGGATCCTTTCCCAGTATTCTCTCAAAATGTGTATTTCAATTAGCTAGCATGAAATACAGTTGTAAAATAACTATTCTAGCTGGGCAGTGGTGGTGCACACCTTTAATCCCAGAGCTTGGGAGGTAGAGGCAGGCGGATTTCTGAGTTCGACTCCAGCCTGGTCTACAGAGTGAGTTCCAGGACATCCAGGGCTACACAGAGAAACCCTGTCTCAAAAACAAAACAAAACAAAACAAAACCTATTCTACATATTTTATATCTTAGTATTTATTTCCTGTATGTTGAATCTTTCATTTATTGACAATGTAAAAGAGACAAATAGCAGGAATGGAAACATAAATAGTATATGATTAATATGCTTATTAAAATAATCAACACATGAACCTTAGGACAACACTGAACTCTATGATCACCTGTGTGATGCTCACATTTTTATTTTTGTCATTTATAATGACACCAGCATGTGCATCCCTTTGACCATTGCATAGGACCAAACCTTGTGGGATAGAGTCTCAGCAAAGCCAGCTTTTGGAGTAGAAATTCACAAAGGATAGAAAAGGTCCTTCTGTATTGTTTGAAGAAGGCTTACTGATCTAGGTTATAACAAACCTTGCACAGTGCCACTGGGAATTTGCCAAAATTCTAGCAGAAAAAAGGCATTTTTTTGTTGTTGTTGTTTTGCTGTGAATTGATTTAATGAAGAGAGCACAGGACCAGCACACTGCTATTGTAACAGAAATCTCAGAGAGAAATTATCAGGGCATCTAAAGACAGCTTGAGTTCAGTAATACCCCCTCATCCTAGAAGGGCAAGCGTTGTAATTTCTAACTCAACTTGCTGACATCAGACAACTTGGAGAAATCTCTGAAGTCATTTAACAAAATTGTTGGTATAATGGATGTAGATTCCACCATTTTTAATATGTTAAGGGCTAGATAAAGCATAGCTATTCGACTATTGCCATGTGCAAGCACTGAAAAAATCATATAGGTATGAATAACTCTCTACTAGGTACTTATTATTTTGGGTTTGGGTTGCATATACAGAGGGTTAATAATAGCTAGGAATCTGATCATTAATTATGACAATTCCCTTAGTTATTAGGATAAGAGAAAATGATTTGCAGATTTGAATTATAAACTGGGCTAAACTTTGCTATCTTGAAAAATGTAATATTTCTTTAATATCCCTCAACAATTCTCATAGCTTCAGAATTATCTGGTTGTAGCTACTGTTAGTCACAAACATGAGAATATCAACACTCCCAAATACACTTTTAGGTAAAAAGAAGAATGTGGAAGCTAGATCAATAGACTGTAAGACACTAGTACCCTAATAATACATTCCAGGTATTAAAACATCTAACAAATATTTCTACTAACAACAGTGTGGAGCATCTATTTATGGACAATTTTCACACCATTTTGAGTCAATGTAATTACCTGAGTCACTGTTCAATGCTGTAATGCTTGACACCAGTCTTTATACCCAAAGAAAATTGCCATTCTATCTAGAGGGAAACATGAAAGGAATGGATCTGTTAACTGTTAACTGGCCCCGTGAGGACAGAGGATGGTTACATCCTGTATCCTCAATGCAAAATATCTTCATTTATACTTAAATATAATGTGAAAGGCTTATGCTGAAGTCACTATGCCCTGTCTCTAACTTAAATGCTACACTCACCATAGGCAGTCACTACTGTGACACTTCTTTACACGCAATTTAAGGGATTTTGCATAAAAATATAAGCAAATTTACAAATGCACTTCCTTCTTAAAGACAAATACACCTTGCATTGCTTATAAATTCATATTTGAAAGAGTTGAAATAAAATGCTCACTGATTTGAGGTTACCATCATGATTGGTTATTTCTGCCTGTATCATTCAGATTATTCAAAGTGACACATTGCAGTAGAGGAGTGTTACAGAATAACATCTAAAGTCACAGAGTACAAAGGGAAGGGAAGAGACTTGAGGTCCAGAGAACTCCTAAGGGCCAGGACTCTTATCATCTAAGGATGCTTTACTAGTTAACAAAATTCTTCAGCACCACTCTGGGGACAAAGCTTAACAAAGAAGCCCATGTAGAGCTTTCTAGATGCAAGCTACAGGCATTTGCATGAGGTTTGTTTGTGTTTTAGGTTTGAAAGTGCAGGTACACAGGAATGCAAATTAAGTGCTCTACTACTGAAACGCATGTCCAACATAACCTACACTCCTTTTAAATGTAGTTCAATTGGAATAAGATTTGTATTTCTGATGCTTCAGCTTATTTTATTTAACTTTTTTTTTTTTTAATTCAGCCATGCCACTGACTACAAGAATATTTATCTTATTACTTTCTGGCCTGGGATTCAAGCACATCTAAAAGTAAAAGTAATGTAATTTTAGGTGACTGCTACACCAGACATTACTATGTTTATTATATGAAAGCCACTAAAAAATAATTTTTGGTCAATGTATGAACAGATATTTAGAAAATTATAACCAGAATGAGAATTGGTGGGTCATAGACAGATATATGTACATATTCATTTTTACTTTATCTGTAGAAAATTCCAGAAATTGTTATTGTTTCAACTTACCTGAGTTTTAAAATTTTGTCTAATGTTATTGTTTTGAAATAATTTGTAAGCAAATTAAAACTATTTTTGATAATAGAAAATAAGTTAAAAACATAAAGTTCAAATACAACAAATCCTTAGCATTTAAAAATAATTAAAACAGAATTTCCTAGAGAGAGAGAGAGAGAGAGAGAGAGAGAGAGAGAGAGAGAGAGGTAAATAAAGCATAGTCAAGGCTTACTCTTCTCAGTGAGTTTCTAAAGAGTTGAAGGAGCCACTTTAAACCTGGGGATCTTCACACTGTATCTTGTACTCACATTGTAGAATGCATTTTTGTATACTTATTTTCCATCACCACAACAGATTTAAAACCAGAAAAGCTGTCTTTATATCTTCTTTAAAATCCATACTATTTAAGACTAAAAATGGATATCTGTCACAAAAGTTAATACAGGGTCAGATTTCAGAACCAAGAGCACCAAGTGTTGAATTTTAAGTTCTAAACATAATGCTCCAATATCTAAAAATCAATTTTGAGGTAAATTGGTGGAAAGGTGGATTTAAGTCACCATGTGACATGTAACCAATAGTTAGCTTTATTTCCCCAAAACATGTAAATGGTTTCCACTACAAGTCATAATAAATAACACCTTAAAATAAAAAATTCTAGAAAAGTTGGAAATTAAAAAAATGTGGTAAATATATTTTTAATGATTTGAATATAATTTAAGAATCAGATTTCTTAAATTAGGGAATAAATGAAATAATCATTTAGAGAATAGAGACAACCGAGGCATTTCCTGAAATCAAATGAAATAATATGACAGGTCTCATGTGATGATAAACTTTATAAAAGTACAACAGTAAAGGGAAGTATTATGTCATAATGAAAAGTATAGTTCAGGAACATGTCAATCATGAAAACATGTAATGAAGGTAAAATACCAACATAAAGTTGAAATAAAAGCAAATTACAAGTGAATTAAACTTTGAAAATATGCTGAACATACAACAAATAAATTCTTACCAATATGATGGCCAAAACATGAGCTGAACATGGACAATAACAGTAAACAAGCCAAAGTAGGCAGGGGGAAGCCCATGAAATGACTAACATACACAAAGGAATACAGGCAACTAAGGAATGCTGAGAACTGGAGAGATAAATTTTCTTCCCTAGGGAAGGAAATACCACATGGTTATCCAATAACAAATGGTCAACCCTGAAAACACTCATACAAGTAACATTATATCAACTGAGGACATGGTATTTATTTATCTAAGAAATATTCATATATGTATATGCTCATACATATATGTGTATGTGTGTGTGTGTGTGTGTGTGTGTGTGTTCAGGTAAAAACAGTTAACAAAAATAGAGACCATAAATTTGGAAGAGAGCATAGGAGGGTTTGGAGGGAGAAAGAGAATGGGGAATGCTGTTATTGTAATATAATCTCAAAAAATAAATAATTAAAACATTGAAATGACAATAATGGAGCATATTGTATAACCATTAAAGTAATAAGTTAGTAGTTGACAGAAAGAAGTACTGGAAAGCCTATGACTGTAAAGAGCATTTATATACCTCCAGTTTAAACACTGTTGTGAATATAAGGAAAATTTAATATTATTAAAAATAAAGATACCTGTGACTCAACACTAGCCATGCATCTAAGAACTATCTTTGCATATTTAGAACATTGCCGTGGTTTCAATTTCTGTTTTAAAATATCCTGGCCAAAGCAATTTGTGGGACAAAAGGTTTATATAACTCCCAGTTGAAGACATTGCATCAAATTGTAAGAAGAGAAATCCTCAAAATGAGAAGGAGATAATGAGCCCTGATGGTTGGCTCCTTTCTGCCATGCCTGACAAAGGTGTGAGTTTTAAAATCTCTCTTCTGCCTAGAACTTCCAATTGAAACTAAGTGCACAGGACAAAGCAGAGATAATTGAGAGGGAGAAAACAATTCCTTTTCTAACATTTTTTAATGGAAAGCTCACTTATGTTGTCCAGGTATGTTTACACACTTTGCAAGTTGTCTCTTAATTGTTCAAAGTGCTTATTTGTCACATCTGGATGGATGAAGTAACTCCTGCTGTCATTCAAAGTTTGCACCTCCACGACTTCTGACTAGTCTTCAAACCTCCTTTATACAGTTGCAGCACACATGTAGATACAGAGGAGAGAATAATCTGCAGAGGTTTTGAAAATCATCCACACCTGAGTCTCATCACAATTCAGACAGCTATTTTGAAACAGATTCTGGTCATTAATATTTATACAAAGACAATCAGGGAATTAAATGTGATGCCAGAGCTAAGAAATCCTACCCCAAGTCAGGGACTCTACTGTGTAATAGTTGAATTCAATTTTTGATAGTTAGTAAACTAGGAAAAGAGATAGTATATAGGACATAGGACACACGTAGGTAGAAGTATTATGGTTGTAAATTATCAAAATAGCTTTGTTCTCAAATTATTTATAAGGTGTCTAAAGTTTGTTACAGGGAAATACTTTGGAATGATTTTATGTTGATTTTAAAATCATTTGTTTATTAGTTTTATGAACTTTTCATGCAGTTTGTTTCTATCATACTTCTCCTCCTCCTCTAACTCCTTAAACATCCACTCTCACATCACCAACCACATACATTATGTTCTCCGCTCCAAAGGAAAAAAATCCCATCAAGTATCATTTGTTCTGTCCATTCTTGATTGGTGGTATTCAAACGAAGCATGGCCAACCTACCAGGGACCATACCTTTAAAAAGACAAGTAGATAGCCAATTCAAAACAAGCTCAATGGTATTTTTGATTTTTTGGAAGGTTTTTTTTTTTTTCTTTTCTCTGTCTCATAATTCTGTGTCCACACTTTTTTGAAACTTACAGGTCTTTTGCTTAAATATAGTTTATGAATTTGTTTTTATGGGTTTTCTTTGAGTGGTAGTTTGTGTGTCTCTTAATCGCTATGTGATTATTGTACTTTTTCTTGGGTTCTTTAACTTTCAAGTGTTCATTTTATCCTATTTTATTCTCCTTTTTTAGTTTATCACATTAGTTTTTTATATGCCTGTTTGTTTGCTAATATGAGGGGTGGTTTGGGGATTTGGGTGGGTGATGAGGTGAAGAGGGGCTGGGAGGAGTTGGAATATATATATATACTAATATATATATATATATATATATATATATGTATTATATATATATATTATATATATTTATATATATGTATAAACAGTTTGCTTGAACTTGCACAAGATTAGAGCTGGCTGTCATCAGTTCAATGTTCAATGAGTTTTGATGTCCAGCTTTTCTGATATGTTCACAAACTGTGTGCTTGCATTCATCCACTGCCACTTATATTGTAAATTGATACCTTGTTTATTTTTCTTAGACTTGCCCCTATTATATGTGAATTTTAATTAGATCTTAGTCAATTTTATATTTTATTATAAATATTTTATTATAAATGTTATATTTTATTAAATGTTTTAACATGTTTTCTTACTAATAAGTAAAAGGTCTTTTATTTATATTTAATAAATTTTATAAAGTCTATGTTTACTGTATTTTAGATAATTTGTTTGCATTTTTACATAGTTTTACTTCTTACAAAAATATAAAAATCATTTTATGTCATAGGAATTTGTCAGAGACACATTTAATTTGATAGGATAATATATAAAATATCTAGAAAATATTTCTACTACATGCCAAATATTTTACCACAAATGATAGTTCATGGAACACAGAAAGGATTCTCCTATTTTCAAACAGTTTTTTAAAGTTTGCTATTAACAATTTTCTTTAACTTGTGATTTATAATACATTTTATATATGCATTACTACTTTTGTATTCATGTTATTCCATTGTTATTTCTTTCTCAATATTCTTGCATGATTTTATTCTTAATGTATTTAATAAAGAATGCAAAAGAGCCTGACTTAATAAAGTTAATTCTTTCAGTGAGGAAGGCTAACAATAAGTATTTGAAATTTTCTTATTCTGAAAGAAAATGTCAGCTAGATTCAACCATTTCATTAAGCTTGATGAAGAGTAATTTTTATGTAGATTAGATACCATATATGGCTTTATTTTGTATACTATCAGTGATGATCTGCCTTGAGAACAAATGAATGATATCATTATAGCTTTCTAGCCCCTTTTGTAAGTTCATTATGTAGCCTAGCCATCCATTAGTAGCATACATTCAGTGAAACCATATTACTGGGAACTAGTAATACAAAATGCAAGAGTCCCAGCTGTTCCTGAGTTTGGTAGTGACTCAGTGATTTCTAATAACTGCTTCTCTGAGTGGATGCAAGATAAGCAAGCAGTGTTTGTATGTCTGGGCAGGTGGTAGATGAGGAAAATGATAGAAATTTAGTCACTTCATTAAGCAATAGCTAAAGGAAAACCCTAAAAATATACCAGAAAGACATCAAACAGTAATTAACACATTTCAATATTTTAGTGATTCAAACAATTTTGTAGATTTGAAAGTTTGGTATATTGAAGGTATTAATTCCTCTCTAAACATATCTTTGAAATACAAGTTTAAATAAGGGAGATAGAAACCATTCTTTTAATATGACATTTTGCATAGCTTGATTTTCAAACTTCATTTTTTTACTCAAAAACTAAATAGAAAAATACATAGAAAATAAAATTTAATACAAATAACAACAAAAAGCAACCAAATTGGGTTGTCCATAACCTGAGTTGCCATAAGCTGGGCTGCTGGTAATCAGTATACCACATAGAGGAGGGAAACAGAATAAAGATTACTTTGTGAATACCCCACTCAGGTTTACACAGTCAGCTTAACAAAAGACAAATCTTAGGAGTACTAAATAGTAAATAAAAACTAATATTGTGTAGCAATTATGAAAATATTGTGTGTGCATGTGTGTGTGTGTGTGTTTAGCAGAATTGAACAAATGAGTAGAGTGACTTTTGCATGAAGCCAGAGTTGTCATGTAAATAACAAACCACTAAACATTAGCTCTATAGGTATGCGGGTTCATTTCAGGGTCTTATATATTTTAATCCATTGATCACCCTTTCTGTTCTTGTATCAAAACCATGCAGTTTTTTTTTTTTTTTTTTAATCACTATTGCTGTGTACTTCAACTTGAAGTCAAGGATGATGACACCACAAGAAGTTCTTTTATTACTCATGTTTGTTTTAACTATCCTGTTCTTTGTTTTTGTTTTGTTTTTTTTCTTATGCAGTTGCAAATTGCTCTATCAAAGTCTGTAAAGAATTGTGCTGGAATTTTGATTGAAATTTCATTGAATCTGTAAATTGCTTTTGGTAAGATGATGATTCTCACTGTTAATTCTATCTATCCATGAACAAGGGAGGTCTTTCCATCTTCTGATGTCTTTCTCAATTTCTTTCTTTAGCAACTTAAAGCTCTTGCCATGTATATCTTTCACTTGTTTGGTAGAGTTACAGCAAGATATCATTGGAACATGGAACCTAAAGAGAACACCTCTTAGAACCTCAGTGAATCAATAGGGATACCAACCCATTTACAAAAGCTTTGACCCCAAGTTTATGCTATCTTCAAGAAATGCAGGAACAGGAGATAGAGCAGAGTCTGAGATCATGGGCAACCAATAACCAGCCCAACTTGAGACCAATCCCATGGGCAAGAACCCTAACACTATTAATAATATTCTGTTATGCTTACAGATAGGAGTCTAGCTTGACTCTCCTTTGAGAGAGACTCCACTGAGCAGGTGACTCAGATAGATGCAGATAGCCACACCCAAACTGTGGATGGAGTTTGGAGACTCTTATGGAATCATTGAGGAAAGGGTTAAAGGCTCGGAAGGGGATAGAAACTTCACAGAAAGACCAAAAGAGTCAACTAGTCTGGACCCCTAGGTCTCTCAGCGACTGAACCAGCAACTAAAAAGCATATATTAGCTGAATCTAGCCCCCTTGCACATCTGTAGCTGAAGCACAGCTTTCTGTTTATGTGAAACAATAGAACAACTAATCCTGAACAATTAGAATGGGAACTATCCAAAACTGTCTGTCTGTGGCTTTGTTCTATCTGGGCTGCCTTGTCTGGCCTCTGAGAGAAGATATGCCTAGGTCCTCAGAGGGGAATACCTAAAAGATCCTCTACTCTCTCAGAGGAGAAGGGAGCAGCGATTGTGGGTGGGAGAGAGGGGTAATGATTGCAGTGTAAAATGAATAAAACAAATAAACAAACAAACTCAAACAAAGAACAAAACCCATTAGCTCCAGTTCCTCAAAGAGAAATAACAAGATATGAAATGAGAAAAGATGTAAAATCATTCCAATTAATAATCAAATAGAGACATCATAAAGAGTTATGATTTAATATGTGTCGCTAAAGTATGCACTATAAGTGAACCTATATCTATATGTATAAGAACTGTCTCTTGTTAAAATAATTGATGGCATACTTCCAGTCTCTAAAGTATGGAGTAAGGATTCGTGAATTATTTTGGATGTCAGACAAATAAATAATGTTTAAAAGTATTGTAATCATGAATGATTATAGTTGTGACTACTTGCACAAGATCTACAACACAACACACACACACACACACCACACACATTATCATCAACAAGATAAAAAGAAGAGACTAATTGATAAGTACAAAGAATTGGAAGAGGCCATCAGGTTAGCCAGGAGTGACAGAATACTAAGAAAAGATAATGAGGAAAACATGATCCCAATACATAATATATATGAAGTTACACAATAAAAATTTTAAAGAAAAGTAAGAAATAAATGCATGGCAGAGCCAGGATATTCATTGAGATTAGCTCCTACTAATGCAAATATGTTTTAAAAATGAAAGAAACATTGACAGCACTCAAAACACAAGGAAGGAATAAGAATCCAGTGAGAAAACCTGAAATAAATTAGTACATTAAATACATGAATTAGCTAATTAATAGCCAAGAAGCATAAGCCCTTTCTTATAATAAAATAAGAGAAACTAATTGCAGAAAATGACATGAGGAAACTACTGTTTTTGAGATACCATATTTAATTGACTTGAGTGAATTGTTAGTAGATGCTAAATGTATCACATGAAAATGTGAATACTAAATCTGAATTTATTTTCATTGTATAAAATGAAAATAGGTCATATTATGATGGAGAAATTTGGTATTTCCATATTCACATGTGAGGAAGTTGCCAATACTAATATGAAATACACACAGGGACAATGTACCTACTAATGAGATGTTCTGAGAAAATCACAACACTTGTCTCATGTTACTTCCCAAATGTCACTCGTTGAATGTAACTGTGAACCACTGCCAGACAACCTTGTCCATGCATGAGCAAATAGTTAAAGGCAAAGACTTTGAGCATAATAAGAGGTCAAAGAGATATGACAATTAAACCCAAAGTATGATTTCCATTTGGATTCTAATCTGGAAGAAGAAAATACACAGAAGAGATGACTAGATTACCAGAAAAACTTCAGTAATGACTATCTGTTAAGTAACAACATGCACACATGTAAATTTCAGAAATTTGAATAGCACACATATTAATTGAAGGTCCCTTTATAAAGAGACACACACATTCCCGTTACTCAGTTATTCTCATTATGTAGCAAAACTGGTAATTTTTGGAATAAAATCCAATGTATCTAAGCAATGTATCTAAGTCTTAACAACTGAATATTGATTGAAGTAGAGGACAACTTCTCATAACAAAGCTTAGAACTCAAATTTACCCCAAAACAAGCAACAATAACACAAGCTCTTTACCATAAAGTCAGGAGAACTGATTAGCAGCATGCCTGCAGGGATGTCCTGACAGTTTGTCAGACATTTGTCAATGCTTCTGTCCACACTACTCTCTTGAGACTTTGTTCTTCCAAACACCACATCATTGGTCAGCGATTGCAGTGTATTGCTGTAATGAGGTAATGATAATGAGATAAAATTAGGTCATTTGAACATTTATAGTTTTATTCTATGAAACCATTACATTTAGTTATAGTTTAGAACATTATGAAGTAAAATGTTTCCACAAGTTTAGCATGAGTGAAAAAATGCATGTATAATCATAGTATCCTATTTGTATATGTATATGCATATAACAATGTATATATATATATATATATGTATGTATATTCACATGTGTAAACATTATATATATATATATCACATACATACAAAGATAAGCATATATGTACAAACATTATTATACTGTGTTACCTTATCTAATGTAATTTAATACCTAGTTAATAGTACTCTCATGAAAGTAACACACTTAATATTTGCAAAAGCTTAAGAAGGAATTGTTCTGGGTATATTCAGTGCACCAAGGAAGGATGTTGATATAATTTCAGAATCTTTGAAAGGGGCAGGAAGTTGTCAGGAAGATTTCCAGAGACAGTCTAGGAAATATCCACAAATTAAGTAGGTGGCAGTGTGGAGTCAACTGTGAATAACAGTCCAACAATTGTACTGAATTTAAGAATTTGTAGGTGAAAACATAAATTCCCAAAGAAGAACCATTGTGGATTAGTGGCATCTATTTATGTTGGTTGTGAAAGAGCTTGTATGATCCAGTTTAAGGTGCATTTGAGTCATGTAACTGCTCAGATCATCTTACTAGACTCTGTTCTAGACTTTGTTCTAGAAAGAACAAAGAACAAGTATCCATTTATGTATTTCTAAATCGAGAAGAACTACTAAACTCATCACAGAGACCAGAGCTTCCTGAACTCAGATGGTTTGAGATGCAATGTTCCTGCAGCCTTCACTCCTACACTACCTTTCCCCACTGGGCACAGATTTCTTTATTACTGAAATGCCTTCTTCAGCATTTCCTCCATAGCAATTTTTCAAATTCACAAATTCTCTTTTACTGCGTATAAAACATCTCCTACAACTTAAAGACATGTTTTGTTTGTCTGTTTATTTATTTACTTTTTTTGTTTCTATACAAAATCTTTCTATGTAGGCTATCAGGATTAGAATTTAATTTGTAGCTAGAATGGCTTTAAACATGTGGAAATCTTCGTGTCTTAACCTTCCAAGTGCTGGAATAAAAGCACCTACACTATGCTGTGATTTTGATTTTGCTGTTTGTTAAACATTGGCTAGTTATTTTTAGTCAGGTATTGTTTAGTTCATTTGTAGTTTTATCCCTGAAAACTTAATTCCTATCATTATGTGCTTATTTTAAAGTAATTCTGTTCCAACCCTTGCAAACTATACTCTATTTTTATGTAGGTGTTTTGGACACTTCTGGAAAATCTGATGGTATATATTTCCCAAGTAACCAATGAGACAACTGAAACTTAAGGGAAATATTTAGTACAGAGTTTACAGCCAATTCTTCTTTCTGAAAATGGTACACCACAGAAGCCTTTCCTTGTGAAGATTATCTCAGCTGCATTTCTGTTATAGAAACAGGGAGAAACAGATTAGGCTAGTGAACTAGTTTAGCTCCAACAACACACCACTTAAATTGTATTTCAAATTCATTTCCCCATTAGGGGGACCATGAATTGTGTCTTGGACTGAGACCAGTGGATACTATTTGTTTTCTAGTTACAACTTAACATGTTTTATCCCCTAAATAATACCCTTGTGAAATATTTTTTAATATTGTCTATTAAATGATATTATCTATCTTAAAGACATATAAATAATAGATAAATAATGGATAAAAGTATTAACACAAAATCACAGGGCATAGACTATTTTATTAATCCTTACATATGAATCCTTTCAATATTCTAATCCTCTTATGAGTGGTTGAACACTGAATTGACAGAATCAATTCTTCTGCATATTGTTGTAAAATCTATAAATATCTGCTCATGCATGACCTTACAAACAACCTCTGTGTGAAAAAAATCAGAAAGTCATAAATGGGGAAAATAATACAATATGTTAAATATAAAATGTATAATCACAAATGTTGACATTTACAGAGAAGCATGCTGCATAAAATTTTTAAATTTACATCATTTACAGGTATAAACAGAATCTCATTTGTTTGTATTTCTTTTGTCTTCATAAATTCAAAGATAATTTCTCAAATAAAAGCATCTAAGAACCAGTCCTGTCACAAGGAGCTAGATCAAGAAAGTTCATACATACTTCTTGTTAAACAAATGTAAAAATCAGATAGCCACAATTCATAGTGACTGTTTATAAAACCAAGACTAATTCTTCATGGCAAAATACATGGAACCCAGCCTAGTGACATTACCTAGCACATTCATCATTTCTGCTGCTATTCCATTCAGCCCTATGAAATAATGCCCCTTAAATCAGAGCATAATAGTGGTCATTTAACTCTTTAAAAATACTTGATTTGTGAGGCTTTCATTAGATTCATATCAAGAAGCATGAAGCAGAAATACAAACAAAGTGGAAAAATCTATGACTACCTGGACAATTTCCAGACACTGGTGGGGAGATGACTCATTTATTGAACCACAACCTCGCAAGTGTGAGGAGAGGCCTATGTTCAAGTTCCCAGAACCTATGAAAACAAGGTGCAAAACCATGTTCCTGAGAAAGCACATAGGTGGCATTCATTGGCCAGCCAATCAGCTAATCTAGCCAATCTAGCCAATTTATTCAAATACACAAACTTCAGTTTCAGCAAGGCTTTTTGTTTCAAACAATAAAGATGTAGAACAATGCAGGCTTCTACACATAACTGAAACATTCTCATATAGCCATGTGCACATACCCATCTACACACATACACAAACCAATGCCCATGTTTACCATATTTACAAACTCATCCTTAGATGTATGAGAAATTCACAGTATAGAATTTTTCATTTGTTATTATCTTGTTAAGAAAATCTAGTACTTTCCAAACACATGCAAGATCCTAAAATATTTGTTCTGACTATATATCTTTCAAGCATTATATAATAGCTAAGATCAATAATACCATAATAACTCATGCTGGAAAGAATGTGGAATAAGGGTGTGGCAGCTTGTATTATGTTGATTTGGGTCTCCAAAATTGTTTGCAGGAGAATTTGCATATCCACACATAAGACAATGAGGGATCCTGCCCCAGTTGGTTCCAATTGGTAAATAAAGTTGCTGGCAGACAATGACTGGGCAGGGCAGAAGAATCAGGCTTTTAGGATTCTCAGGCAAGGGAACAAGGGAGAAGGAAGGAGGAGATCCACCATGCTGGGAGAAGGACAGTCATCTGAGAAGGTGCAGGACAGTCAGCATAGCTCCCAAGTAGGAATGTGTTGCTGCTGGATTTTTAAAAGTAATTTAATTGGATATCCTACATAAGGGAAATACTTATCCATTACTGGTGAGAATGAAAACTTCTATAGCCACTATGGAAATCAATATGGCAGTTCCTCAAAAAGTTGTGAATTGTTCTACATCAAGATCCAGTTATACCACTTTTGGGAATATACTCAAAAGACACTCCATACTATTATAAGAACACATTCAGAAACATGTTTATTGCTGTTTTAATCATAAGAGCCAGAAATTGGAGCAACCTCGATATCCTTTAGCAGAAGAATAAATAAAGATGATGCTGTACATTTACACAATGGAGTTAAGTCACTGTTAAAAATACGACATTATGAAATTTATAGGCAAATGGATGGAACCAGAAAAATAAATAGTTATATGTGAGGTAACACAGACTTAAAGAGATAAATATGGTATATAATCATTTGTAAGTGTATAGTAACTGTTAAGTAAGTGATAACCAATCTACAATCCATAGATACAGAAATTTTAGGAATAGAAGTGTCTAGAGAGGACACATGGGTCTCCTGGCATGGAAAAATAGAATAGATTTCATGGATGGACTAGGTGAGAAACATAGAGGAATATGAAGTAAGGAGGGAGAAGTTGATGGGAATTAGAGTAGAGGAAGAGAATTCTGGGAGCAATAGTTATAACTGAGGAACATTTGAAGAGTGATATGGAAACCTAGTGCAGTGGAAACTTTCTAAGATATATAAAGTTGATGAGCCTCTATATCCTCTCATCTTGTCACCAAGCTCGGTTTCCAGTAGCAGGACTGGATGGTATTCAATTGACTTGTTGGTCAAGGGTATTCCTGGAAATTTTCAGAAAACTAGGCTAAGACGATGGTTTTCTCCCCAAAACAGTGGGGACCTATTACTGAAGACAGCACCTACACAACAGGGGAAATAAATCTGGTACCTACATGGGAACTTCATTTCTGTATTTTAGGGTTTTTTTGTAATAGAAGATACTCTGCAGGTTACCAAAAGAGAAACATAAACACCAACCCAGACACAAAACTTTGACCTGCATTCCATCTTACCTGCAAAATATGCTAGGACAATGGTGAAACAGAATGTGTGGGAGTAGCCAACCAATGTCGATTTGACTTAAGGCCCACTTCATGAGATGAAACCCATATCCAATACTGCTTTGATGACCAAGAATCAAAGACTAGATATCTAGAGTAAAACCAAACCCTACTACTGGGCAAAATAAAACAAAATACTTCTAATGGCATTCTGATATAATCATAGGTCAATGTCTTATTCAGTCATTATCAAAGAAACTTCCTTATGCAGCAGATAGGAACAAATGCAGAGATCCACAGCCAGACATTACACAAAGTGAGTCTAAGTGGGATGTCTGCATCAAATGCTTTCCTTCAGAGCTCAGGGAATCCTTCCAAAGAGGAAGTAGAAAGACAGGATGGAGGGCAAGGCCCTCTAAATCATCTAAGCAAGGCATATGTGAACTCACAAAGGCTATAGCAGCAGGCACAAGGCCTGTACCAGGTCCTCTGTAGAGCTATTATAGCTATTAGCTTAGTATTTTTATGGGACTCCTGACTGTGAGAAGAAGTGGGTCTCTATTTATGTCTGCCTTGGGACTCTTTTTCTTTTATTTGGTTGCCTTGTCCATATTCAATATAATGGTTTTTGTTTTACCTTATATTTCTTTTTGTCATGTTTGGTTGTTATCTCTTATAAGCGTATTCTTTTCAATTGAGAGATAGAAAGCAAATGGATCCTGAGGGGAGGGGTGGTAGGGAGAAACTGGAAAGAGTAGAGAAAAGAGAAACTATAGCTAGGGCATACTGCATGATGAAAAGTTCTATTTTTCAATAAAAAGAAAAACGTGAAAAAAAACAGACTGAGGTTTTGAAAGTTGAATTATTGTATTCACCTTTACTTATAGTCTATGTCTCAATTCAGAATGAGTCAAGCAGCAATTATCAAACACAATTCCAAGACAGATATATTCCTTTAAAGTCATCACTTAAATGGAGGAAAATAATGCAGAAAATATTGTTTTGTTTGGCTTGTCATCATCAACTAATTTAATTTAATGCTTTATTAGTAACTGTCAATTGCATACTTAGAGCATAAGGAAAATACAGCAGGTGGCTTTAAAATAAAAGCTAATAATAAAAATGTAAAGCAAATGTTCCTTAGGATATTATGTCCTATTTTTGTATAAGCTTCATAAAATTTAAGTATGTGCAAAGCTGCTTCAAAAATGTAACTCTAAAGAAGAAAAGAAATAAATTCTTAAGCTATCCAACATAATAGACACTTTGTTTTTAGAAATGTGCATTTATATAAAATGAGAAATAAAATAAAATATATAAAACAAAGATGACAATATTGTTGGAAATAAATATTTTGATGACCTATATATTTTTTAATAGCTCCAGTTTTCTTGAGAGCATGATGGAGAGTCTAAAAAGACACTTTTGATTGGCTTTTATTTTGATCAGATTTCATATTTAGCTACATTAATGTTGTGTTACTATAGAGAGCAGTGCTCTAATTTGCATGTTGAATATCTCCAAAGTATTTGTGGTAAAACTGTCCAAGATGATGCTCTCAGAACGTGCAGGAGCATTTAATATACAGGTCCTAGTATGAGAATCATAGCTGCATATTAGAATATGAATGAAGGACTCTCTTTTTTACTCTTCTGTTTTCCATATGCTGGAAAGCCAGCAATAAATATCTTCTGTGTTTCTCTTACATCTACCTCCCCCCTCTCTCTTTCTCTCTTTCTCTCTCTCTTTTGTTTTCTCCCTCTGTCTTTCTTCTCATCACATAAAAAAATTCTTGAGCATACTACCCCTCCTGCTTTTAGGGAGATATCCTTATCTGGCCCTACTTGCATGTATTCCTTATGTCCAGGAAATTGTGACTCAAAAAAGACAGAAATCTCCTGTGCTTCAAGATGCTCTTGGAACATCTGTCCGTGTACTTACTCAGGAACAAGATAATCTGAACAAGGTAACCTTAAAAAGGTACACAAGACTCAGTGGGCTAGAAGAGAATTAGCAGTAGATTAGATTAAAAAACCTCTTCCTACTATATACGCAGGCCATTACATAGCATCTAAGAATGGAGTTGCATATAGGTTGCACCTCCAGGAAAAGATACAGCAACAAAGTTAGATTGACTGGAGTTATCTCTGCCCTATACAGGGGCTGATACCAACAAAGAATGGTGTTGATAATTGATAAAAGAATGAAATATAAGACCTCCCTTTCTTAGAAAAATTAACTCATATTAGGCCACTGTGGTGTCATGTGACCAAGGAACAAAAGAATACCAAGATTAGACATACAAATAAATTCTACAAAGATGAAAACATTGCATTATGACAGAAACTGAATAATAACTGCAGCAGCTTTGATCTGAAGAGTTTTCTTAGGCCTAATGACAATTAGCACTCTGACTATTAAAAGTTGATAATACACTGCTTGTGACATATCAATCTTCCAAGGCTAGCTTAAAGATTTTTCTTTCTCTGTAGTGCCATTGAAGCAACAAAAGCTATCAGCCTGATAAAGGACTGTCATGCTTTGGCAAAATATGTGTCCAGATTCTTAAAAGTTGGGTTGGTGAGGGAAAATGATTGTAAAAAATAACTCTACTCTGTCACTGTTTATCGCTAAAAGTTTTCACTAAATGTATGACCAAGGGGAAGTTAAAACATATATCTGGAGACAAAAATTATATGACCTATGTTTTGGCACAACGTGAATCTATCCCTGCCTACTGATTTCTGTAAAATATAGACATACTCTGCCAGTCAGTCAGGCTGCAAGACCACCACCTTCAGTGACTTCTTATCTCCTCTGCAGAACCTGGAACCTGGCATGCTCACACACATGCACACACAAGTACACACTTACACACACATGCACATGTGCACACACACAGAAACACAAATCTTTGCTGGGAGTCAAATACCTTTTACAGATTTATTAGTCCTACCTTCTCAGGTATACGCTACATAAAAAGCATCTACTTTCTACAGAGCTCCCTTTTCCCAGAGCAATGTCTTTACCTCTTTATCTCCCCATAATGCACCGTTCTTGTTTTTCTTACTTACATATGACTTACTGTTTGCCACTGTAAATACACACATATTCTAATCCCTTGTAATATCCCCTTCCATTGCCCAACGTTTTCATTACAAACACTCAAGATTCAAAGGACAATAAAAAAAAATCTCTGTTTATCTCCATAATGGCTTATGGGAGAATGGACAAACAAGTCTAAGAAAGGAATGGTTAGTATTAACTCTTAAATAATGGTATTTATATTCCAGGATAAGATAAACATTGATATCAATTACATCATATTAAATGTGCTACAGTGACATCCTGGGCGTATAGTGGTTACAGTAAAATGTTACTCATAAATAAGGAGAGGACTCAGCTGAATGGTAAGAAATCAAAGATGGATCTAACGAAATTATTCTATCCGCATATGACTTACGACGAGTCAAAAATATGAAAGATACACTCCAACTGTAGTTCCTTCTTTTTTTTTTTTTTTTTTTTTGGTTTTCGAGACAGGGTTTCTCTGTGTAGCCTGGCTGTCCTGGAACTCACTCTGTAGACCAGGCTGGCCTTGAACTCAGGAATCCCCTGCCTCGCCTCCCAAGTGCGGGATTAAAGGCGTGCGCCACCACCGCCCGGCTGTAGTTCCTTCTTGTATTAGTAAGAAGTATCCTTGGAGTAATTATATGAGATGGTGTTAAGAAAAAGAAAAAGAAAGCAACCTATAATATATAATTTGGAAACAAGTACTCCTTAATTAAACCAGGAGCAGAGAGGCTTGGAAAAAGAGATGAAGAGGGAGTGGACATGAGGGAGGTAACTTGAGGAAGGAGTACCAAGGTTATGCGGATAAAATGGTTTGTTGTTGACAATGTTGCAAACTCGTTCACTTCCTCCTCAAAATCATTTCTAAATTGGAAATTCAGTTCCAGAGATGGGAATGTGTTGGTTCAGATCGAGTGTAACTCATTCGTGATAGATCTGAGGAACAAATTAATTATTCTTTCTCTAGGCAAGCAGAGTGATTGATAACATTAGCACAGTATTAAATACTTTCTGTTTAAGATCCTGCTGGGAAATCACACAAACAGACTGAGTAATTTGTTTATATTAGCTTTGCCATTGATAACACCCAAATTTTTACAAATAATTGTTTATACAATATGACCTTATGAAAGACCTAGCTGGTCAAGAGCACTTTGAAAGAAGGAATCAACAAAACATAGAAGATGTTATATAGTCAAATCCACATGCATTTTCTGAGTCCTAATGAAGACTGAAGACTGGATTTTGGTAAGTACTTGTTTCATTAAAAAAATTAGAGGATGAAATATGCTAATTATATATAGATAATTTAGATAAGCTTAGGTTAGCTGCACCAAACAGCTCAGAGATGAAAATGGCTAGAGATTTAGAAGGTGGTACAAGTAATATTAAATACTTGAGGGCGGTAAAAAGCCAGAAATTTAGGCCACTGAGCAATCTTTCTAATTTGGTTTCAGAGAAATTCATTGAAAACCAGATAGATAAGCAATCATCCTCCTTTCTGTAGATTGGATTGTCAATGAAATGAATAGGAAGAATTTTAAGTACTACAGAGCACTTTGATCCAATCACCAAGATGATCATTAAAACGAGTATTAACAGTGAAAGGAAGTCTGAAATCATTCTATAAATAGTTATTAAGATCACTACAAATAATTCCTTTAACAATTGTGTCTCACAGTGATCCACACTCATAACCAGTAAATGCACACAAAATAATGGAAATATGAAAATTAAAGTTTTGTGGTTTATAATAAAATTGCCACCTTAAAATTGTATGTAGCTAGATTATGTTCCTTTTTGTAGTCTCAATCAATGCTATTTATTTACTTATCTATTTGGGATTTTTGAAACAGACTCTCATTTTATATAGCTCAGGCTCACACTCATCATCCTCTTGCCTCCACCTCCTTAGTGCTAAGATTGCAAGTATGTAAGTGTTCTCTTTTCCTTGTAGGTGGATACATTAAGTGATAATATCATTATAAAAGTTTTAATTGGTGGCTTATGTATTAGTCTATTTTGCCTTTTCTCTCATTTTTGAGACTTTATATCTACCTATAAAGTTCCCAGTCTAATTTTTAAATTAATATTTTTTGAGAATTTCATAAAATGCATTTAATTATATTTCATTCCTCTATCAAATTTTCCCAGATCTGTCCTCACCAACCCCAACTTCTCTCTGTGTCTTTTTCTTTCTCTCTCTTTTGTTCCCAATGCCTCTCTTATTCAACTCACTGGGTTCAATTTGTGTTGTTCAAATACTCTTCAATATGGGACCTACCCTAGAGTGTTTGACTTACCAGGTGTCACATCCTTAAGGAAAATTGCAATCAGTTGTCAATAGTTCTTCAGCTTGGGACTGGAATTTCTGTCCATGTTAGGATTTTGTCTAGCTTGAGCTCATGCAGGACTTGTTTTGAACTCACAGTTATGATGTGCTCATATGTGTATCAGCACCACTGTGTCTGGAAAACACTATTTCCTTGTTATCTCCCACCACTTCTTGTTCTTACAAATCTTCTATCTCTTCTTTCACAACAATCCCTGAGCCTTAAGGAAAAGGTTCTTATAGAGATGTCTTGTTCATGTCTGACTACTCTATATTCCGTCTTTTATCGTCTGCACATTGACCTATTGTGGGTATCTGTGTTAGTTGCCATCTTGTGTAAGAAGCTTTTATAATGAAGGTTGAGAGATTCACTAATTAATGGGTATAGTGGCAAGTCATTGGGAGTACTTTTAATATTGTGTCCCTTAGGCATAATGGTTTTCAAACTTCCTATTGCTGTGGTATTTAACCCTTTAATACAATTGTTCATGTTGTAGTGGCCCTCCACCCTAATGTTATTTTGTTGCTATTTTATAACTGTAGTTTTGTTGTTATTTCATGACTTTAGTTTTGTAGTTTTGTTACTGTTATGAAACATAATGTAAATATCTGATATGTGACCTGCAAAGGATCTTGACCCACAAGCTCAGAACCACTGATTTAGCATAATAGGTTCTGCCTTGGTTAGGGTTTTACTGCTGTGAGCAGACACATGACCAAGGCAAGTCTTATAAAGGACAACATTGGAGCTGGCTTACAGGTTCAGAGGTTCAGTCCATTATCATCAAGGCAGGAATGTGGCAGCATCCAGGCAGATGTGGGGCTGGAGGAGCTGAGAGTTTTACAGCTTCCTCTGAAGGCTGCTAGCAGAATACTGAATTACAGTCAGCTAGGATGAGGGTCTTAAAGCCCAAGCCCACAGTGACACACCTACTCCAGCAAGGCCACACCTACCCAACAGGGCTACACTTTCTAATAGTGCTATTCCCTGGACCGAGATATACAAATGATCACAGGTTCTTTCTTAGGTCCTGTGATATATCAAGCCTTATCTACTAGGCACTGAAAACACTGCCAACTGTCTGTTGCATCTCAGAGATCAGGCCTCAAATCCAGTAAGAAACTATAGTAATACTTCCCTAATATTCATACCACTGCTGAACTTGGGACACGCCTTGACATTCTAAATGTTTTTGTCTCACACAGAGTTCACTGCTGAGTAAGATTAATGATTATGTTTCTCCTCCTGTAGCATCCAGAGCACCTCTGTCCCCATTAAAACTACCTAGATGGGGCAATGCTTCAAGGTGGGTATTCGTTTGATTTCTGTATGATGTCTATCCACTTAAAAACAAAGATTGATAATGGGCTGTACATATGGCAGAAGTCATATTCACACAGTGGAATTGTATTCCATTCACAGGTAAATGGATAGAACTTGAAATACTTATCCTGAGGGAGTTAACCCAGACCCAGAAAAACAAATGTAATATCCTTTCTCTCATATGTGGATGTTATATTTGAATATTTAGATGTGTACCTTTCATTTAGAATTCCCAGAGAGGTTATGAAAGTAATAAGAAGCCATGGAGAATGAAAGGAATTTTTAAAAGAGTTTAGACAGAATGAAAGTGAAAACAGAGAAAAGTGAATAGTGAAATTAGAAGGATTATGTGCGATAAGGGAAGGTGAATAAGGTGATATCTGGAGGACTTTCTAAAAAGTCATACTAGATCTTACTATTATAGAAACTTAAAATATACATATATAAAATGTTTTTAAGTAGACTTATTCTGTAATGGAAAAGGAAATATCTCACCACCACATAATCCAAATAAAAACCTCAGTAGCATGAATTAATCTCATTTTGAGTTGCTGGTCAATGAGTTCCCATGGACTTCAAAGCATCTGAAGGTATTGCCAGTGCTCTTGGTTACCCTCCATTATATGGAGGGCAAATACTCTTGTTGAGGATACCACATACTTGGATTACTTTTGCATCTCAAATGTACTCCACAGTATTTCTTGTATTTTGCTTATTGCAAATGTTTGTAAGGTTTCCTGTCTACTGGAGTTTCATGAGGTGGAGGTTCTGGTTTAGTAAACCCCACATTTTAAGAGAATCATGGGATGAAATGCTCTCACGTTTTGCATTTATTTCTCTGGATCTAGGTATTAAATTCATCAGAATTGAAATTTTACTTCTAATTTCTGCTACACCTAATTTTACATCCAAGTTCTTTGTAAGAAATGAACATATTAGATCAAAATGACCAAAAGGTATGTCACTAAAATATAAGTAATTTTTCTGAAGGAAGTGATTATTAAAAGTCTCTGTGTGGATTTCTAATTTAAAGGCAACTAATAATATCTAGGTGATAAAATATTATTTGAGGAATGAAAATCAGTGAAAGAAATGCTACTTTTGTTCTAATTTAAGCCTGTCATATCCTGCTCTGAGCAGTTTTAATTATGATGCTTAGATACTGCAACTTTTATGTGAGCTTCCTAATGATTTAAGTCAAACTTAGTTTTTGACAATCTATTGCATCCTACATTAGTTGTGAATATTCTTACTGGAGATCGTTGTGGAATCAAATGTGTAGGAGTGAGAAATATTATGTTTTGAGAATAATAGCCATAATCACTGGATTATTCATTCCATGGAGTCTTTTGGGTACTCTGGCATTGAGGTAGCTCAACATGATGACCACATTTTCAATTTACTTGAAACTTCTGAGTATTTTCCCTCCTGGCAGGACAATTAGAGGCCCTGATCACAACAGAAATTGCCATCTGTTGACAAGCAGTATCTCTTAGAAGACATCTAAGCTTTTCATGGAGTTGCATAAGTACAAAATAGACAATTATAAGTTTTTCTCTTTTTTTCTGATTTATAAGACAAAATAGGATCAGGCTGGTCAAGTTTCCCCATAAATCCTGGTCCCTGATATGTGGGTATGAATGCCAGTCTATTGTCCCTTAGAATGGGATTTAAAGGGTTCAGGAGTACAAGGATGTAATCACTCTTGTGAATTTTTGCATTAAAATATCCTTTTATTAATTTTCTTTTCAATAAGACAATAAAATATTCTATAGTATTCAACAAGTAATAATCATTTGGAATTTAAGGTCTTCAACATGACCATTTAAACTTGACTTATTCCTATTTTACTAGAATTTTAAGTGAAAGGAGAATTATTGTGAGACATTGAAAAGTGGTGGTCAAGTAGGAGTGAAAATAAAGGCTAACAATGTAAATGGTCATATTTTTGATTCTGAGGTCAGAATGTTCTAATTCCTCTGATTAATCCTGGAATAGCCATGGCAAGGTTAATGGTCCATAGTTGACATAGACAATGAAACCATTTTCATTTGTGATTACTTTGTCTAAGCATATTATATGATGTGCTTTGCTTTCAGAATTATGGAATTTTAACTAAGGCAGAAACAAAAAAGGATAGTAGAAGTCCATTGTGAGATGCAACCATTTCTATTGCCAGAGAGGATTGATTTCTGTACCAAAGGATGCAAATATCCCAGTTGTATAAGTTCTATAGTAAAAATCACATATGATTTTTATAACCTACATTTGTAAATTCCTAAATACTAAAAATCATATTAGATTAATTATACAATGTAGTAAGCTATAAATGCTAGGTAATTCTATTTCTTAGGAAATTCTATTATATATATATATATATAATATTATAATAATGAATATATATATTCAGCATTGAAAATATTATATTCCACATATTTTTGATATTTGATTTATAGAATCTATGACAGTGAGTCCACATGCAGGATGCTGACTGAATTAGGATTCTGTCATCCTCAGTATATTGCCATTTGTGGAAGTTATATACTTTAAGTGTGAGATCTCAAATGCTCTAAATAATTTATTAGCATTTACAACATATTCCATAGTAAATTAAGATATCAAGACACAATGAAACACGAATATGACTTGATAGTCCATGTACTCATATAGCACCTTTTTATTGCTTATGTTTTTCCACATTCATTTTTATGTGGCTTAGGAGCATATAGAATACTACTGAAACTATCATACACTTTTCATATTTTCTTCTGAAATTAGAGGAAGTAAGAAATGCTTCTTCAGTGTACCAACATCAAAGAATAGCCATAGGTTGAAAATACACAATTATCAAAAAAATCTTTTTTTCTGTGAATTGGCATTTGCTGTAAAATGTTCACCTAACTATATTTTCATGGATATGAATTCAATGTCAAATATACAAAACTACTACTGAAAATAAAACATTAATTCATAGAACGTATTAAGAATTCTTAAATCTCTTTCAGAATTTATATATTCTTTCAAAATATATTCTTCAGTGGGATTTGCATGATCAGATTACTCACCAAACCCAAGTGGTATAAAATAATTCTATGTGTTGTAGTAAATGAACATTCATAGTAGAGACATGGGCAGCAAATGGAGTCTATTTAGCATTTGAATGGAAATCTGAGAGATGACATTAACTGACATTAGTTCCTGACTCTTTACCTGTTACAGTGAACGATACAGTCTTATACAGTGAGATCTGCCTTATAAATTGACACACAATGCACACTCTACTAGGTCCATCTGGCTGTAAACTTGCCTATAATTAGAGGTGCCTAGCAACAGCTGCACCAGTGACAAAGAACAAGAAATGTTGAACACAGTTTAATGTATTACACTTAATTTCAATAAAAAATTTATTTTACTGGATTTGTGCGTCATTGGTAGACTTTTCTTCTCTAATGTTTGACATGGTATTTTTTATTAAAAAGTATTTTATTTGGTGAAATTGAGATTGTTGACAGACTAGTTTTGGAAGTCATGTAAAGGATCTGCATGTTATAACTTCATGCTGCAAAATATCTCTATCACTTATATAGGAACTGAGAGTGAAGAGGTCGAATTGTGGTTGAGAAAGATAACTTGAAATGGTATGGTAGTACCATTTCAAAATGAAGCTTCTTTTTGCACCAGATAGCGACCATTACAGAAAGATATAGCTCATCTAAGTACAGAGAGCAACTCACTATGGGAGATATAGCCACCATTGATACCTCTACAACATAATCCCTACACCTAAATATTCTGGGACATCACAGAAAAGGGGATAGAAAGATGTTAAGACCCAGAAGACCAGGATGTTTGCTGCAAGATTGCATCTTTTATATATGACATTAAAAAACAACCATAAAATCTCAACAATATTGTCACTTAAACAAGACCTGCAAAAACCATAAATTGATATGCCATAAAGGATGGGAGGAATTTCACTTGGCCCCACTTTTCGATGAAGAGCTAAAGACAATTAATGAATGCTCTGAAGAAGAAATAGGAAATGGGGAAAAGTGTCTTAGAACCTGCGAAAGGCAGCCGCATATAATTGAATCAGTACACTACCCACAAAATAGATACATCTTAATCCTTTGGTAGGTTCTCAAGAGATAGCTTTCCTATTAAGAACAATCACTGTTCTTTCTATTATTTTTCATATCTTTATTGGTTATTTTACTTACTTACATTTGAAATGTTATCCCTTCACATTTTCTCCTCCACAAACCTCTATCCCTTTCCCCACCCCTGCCTCAATGAGGGTGCTCTCCCACCCATCCACTCACTCTTGCCTCAGCTCCCTAGTATTCCCTTATACTGGGTCATCAAGCTTCCACAGGATCAAGGGACTGCCCATCCCACTGATGCCAGATAAGGCAATCCTCTGCTATATATCCAGATGGAGCTATGCCCCCACATACCCTAATGTGTACTCTGTGGTTGCTGGTTTAGTCCCTGGGAGCTTTGAGCGGTCTGGTTGGTTGATATTTTTGTTTTTCCTATGAGGTTGCAAACCCCTTCAGCTCCTTCAGTTATTGCCCTAACTCCTTCATTGCAATCCCTGTGCTCAGTCCAATGTTTGTCTGTGGGCATCCACATCTGTATTGATCAGGCTCTGGCAGAGTCTCTCAGGGGACAGCTATATCAGGGTCCTGTCAGCAAGTGCTTCTTGGCATCAACAATAGTGTCTGTGTTTGGTGTCTGGAGGTATATAGCAGTGGGGGGATAGCCACTAGAAAGTACCAGATGTCAGGGACCCAAGAGGTTCCCAGGAACCAACAGATTTGACATTAGTTAAAATACCCAACAGAGGTGAGATAGAACCTGTAAAGACTATATCCAGTGGATAGGCATGGCCCCCGGTTGAGGGATAGGGTCACCCACCCAATTCAAAGATTATAATCCAGAATTCCTCCTGTCAAAAAGAAATGAAAGGACAAAGAGTGGAGGAGAGTCTGAAGGAAAGGTCATTGCTGGTCTTTCAAAGTACCTAGTTTCAGTTTCTTTCCCTAAAATGGCTTTAGGTGCACAGTGCACATAAATACATACAAGGCAAACATTCATACACATAATTTATAAAACACTTCCTTTAAAGAGTTTGCCTGTGAATGAACCTAATGCAGTCTCAGATCAGGAGGTCTTGACTGTTCTACTAGATTCCACTTTGTAAAAATGTGGGGTGAGAGTTACTCTCTTAAAAAAATTGAAATTTAATAATATGGCTTGTATTGTAAGATTATTTAATAATCCTTACGTTTTATTTTTTGATAATTCTTTTTTTTTTTTTTTTTTTTTTTTTTTTTACTCTTTCACAACAGATTTTATTGGAGCAGAGTACACAGACATTCCAATTCTTATCACACGTACCCCAAAAGAGCCATATATTGTGTTCACGTACCCAAACTCTGAAGAGTCACATTGTGTTCACGTATGCAAATGAAGAGCTACACATTTTTTCTTTGAATTTATTCCAGTGATGTTCCAGCCTCACACTTGGCAAGTTTCCCTAAGACCTCTCATAACAATCAAACGCTCAGAATCCTGTTCCACCAAGTCACAATTTTATGCCACACACAGAACACACTCAAAACTTTCATCTTTCACAGCGTACTATCACAACTGTTAGGAAAATGGATCGCCATGACCACAGACATCACAGTTCTGACAGGGCAAGGACCAAAGACTGGCTTTCTTACGAAATGGTTCTACTAGAAACACGGGACCAGATATAACTGAAAATATTCCAGACACCAATGCACAACTGAGACTCCAAATTGCCATTTAGTATGCTTTGTATTGTAGGATATAAAACTAGCCCCCTCTACGGAATGTTATGGTGACCCCCGAGACAGTCACAGCCTCTCCTGATTCAGTATCCTGCTATTTTCTGGTTGTACCAAAAATAAACAACCAGCAAATGATTTAACCTCTTAAAAAAACCATTTACACTTAAAAAATGGGATGAGGTGGGATTCCCTCACCTTTTAAAAATGTTTCTAGAGCTACTAAAAACTCGCATTTACAAATAGTTGATAAAAATATTCCTCTGGATTGTACAAGAAGGGAGGCAGGGACCACTGACAGACATGATGGATGCTTAGTCGGACTTGGCTTCTTTCTCTTCTTCAGAGGCTGGACTCTGGTTTTCCGTCTCTCCGTTTTCTGCAGGCAGATCTGTAGTTTGCTGGTCAGCCACTTCAGCCTGTTTGCCCTTCGCTCCCCTCTTCCCTTTTATCTGTACTTTTTTGTCTGCTGCTTTATCCTTTCCCGCGGCCTTTTTTGGCTTCGCATCCACCTTGGCAGGGGCGGGCTTGGCCGACATTTAACTGAGATTTTTCTCTTAATTAAAAATCTTTTAAATCAGATACATTCTAATTCTATTTGAGTTTTGACAATGAAATTAATGTTGTACCCTAGAAACCATCATGAAAATATAACAATAATAGAATGTGTAAAATGTTCAATAAAATGTCACAGACATTTCTTTTCAATAATGCTTAAAGATTTATTAAACCAGCAACATAAGTTTCCTAAAGACAAAAGCTATATATTCTAAAATGTTCCATTAAACTTATAAGTCAACCATATGAGTAAAGAGAATATCTTAAAGAGATAACATTATGGGTTTATTTGTAACATCAATCGGGCAACAAACCATGGTTGGGAGAATTAATAATTTTAACTTTAAAATATAGATTATTATGTAGGTGGTCATAATATAAACTAAGAAAATAATTTAATGTGACTACTGGATGTTTACTCTTATAGAAGCAGAGTTTACTTGGGTACATTTTATTTTTATCCTTTATCTTATTTTTCTAGAATATGAATTTAATACCAAAATAAACTTTACTGCCAACATATACAATTCCACCATCGCTCACAATTCTCAGTCTCTGTCTTTCTATCTCTCTTTCTATTTATTTTTATATTTGCTGAAATAAACTGTAGATATATAGGCTATATCATGCATTCCCATTGAAGATGAAATGGGACACACTGGCACCTGCTACTAGAAGCATTTTTTGCCCAGCTGTGCAGTTTAGTTTTAAAGAAACTACATAAGCGGACACAATAGAAATGATTCCCAGTCTGAGCATTGGAGTAAATTATTTTAAACCTATGAAAATGTTACATTTGATAAGTCCTTTTAATGAAGAAATACTCAAATTAAATACACACACACACACACACACACACACACACACACAAACATTTGATTCCAAAAAACAAGCCAAATCAAATACTAGAATGGAGAAGGGAGTTAGACACTAAGTTCTATAAGTTCTACCTCACATGTAGAGGAGGTATTGGAAATTAGTCAAATTCTATAACATGTTATAGGATAGTGAATATGAAGTAACAACATTCAAAAATGTGGGATTATATTTCTTTTTAAATATTTAATATAGGATGAAACTTTTCAATGACAATTTCTTCTAGATAATTTCTTCCTGTTTTGATGCCAAAGTTATCATAAAATATTACCTGAATATAATTTATTTCTAACTCACTCATAGGTGAAGTTACATGTAAGCATAATGCTGATGGCATTTTAAAAGTATAAAACTAATAAAAAAAATTTAATCATTATTAACTATGGGTTTTTGAGACTAATTGCAGACCATGAGTTTTACTAGTTGGAAGGTAAGGTATGAGAAAGTGTTTTGCGTCAAAATGTTGATGTGCAGAAAATTATTTATTTATTTGCAAATGATGCACTTGGGAACTCTTCTATGTTTAGAGACACTCCTAATTGAACTTATTCCATAATGCTATTTAAGAAGTCAAGGCCAACCTTTAAAACTTACCTGTGACCAGAACAGCCTTGTTAGCCACAGTTTTCTGCAGCATGGAAGTGAGACCTTTACTGGCAAACATCTCTAGAGGAAACTATGGGCCATAGCCCAGTTCTCTCCATAGCAGAGATTAAGAACAAGGATATGCAATATCCACTTAGCTTTCATTAAGCATGGAACTTAATTACATAAGGATTACACGGCTATTATGTTGACTTTTACATCTGATCATGAAGGTGAAGATTGGTAAATTAACCTTCCCAGAGGTCACACAGAAAAGTTATATATTAATAAAAAAAATTACCTGAAGCAACTTGGATTCCTCTGGATGATATCCAGAGGAAAGAGAGGAATTCTGAACAAAGAACCCTGCTGTTACTTATATTCCTTTCACAGGCACTGGCTCATTATGAAAAAAATCATAATAACCAAGAGTTTGAATGACTTTGAAACAACAAAGACAAAACAGTGTGTTATCTGGGGTTTTACAGATTTCAGTGTAAATATTTTCAGCTTAGAAGTGTACATCCAAAAGTCAGAAGCTTGGTAAAATGGAAATTAATTCATTGAAATAAATCTCAGAAAGCTCCAGAAAAGCTACAGAAAAAATGGGCAACTTCCAAAAGAAAAAAATGTAAAACAAATTGTAAAACTTTTGAAATAGAATGTCTATCTCACAGTAAAAAATAGCTATGCATGCTGTAAAATGAGCAAAGTGCTATAAAAACCCAGGGGAAGTATATACCAACACATGGATCTAAAACAGCGATCTTGGTCTTGACAGTCATGCAAGGAACAATGGAAGTATGAATGACTGAAGAAAAGGAATAAGGGAGGGAGGAAGGAAGGGGAGGGAGGAGGGAATGAGGGAATCGGGGAGGGAGAGAGAGATAAAAAATATGGAGACATAAAAAGAGGAACTTTAGGAAAGTAAAGAGACAGTTTATGGAAATACAGAATGTACAAGTTACTTTTATTCACCTGCAGTAATTGTAGTCCCAGAGGCTCACTGCTGACGAAGCTCGTCCTTTCTATCTCTTCCTGAACTCTGTCAGCCTGATCCAACTTAGCTCTTCTGACTCAAACTCCTCCCCAAGCTTACTGATTGGAGCTTCTGACTGAATTGCTTTGTTTGGCTTCAAACTGACTGTGGCGATGTGTTGTGATCTGGCTTCTTCTTAGTCTCTGGCTTCAGCTGCCTCTGATGACCTGTACTGAACTCATGAACAAACTCAACTCTATTGCGCTTTACTCCCTGCATTGTCTCCCAGCCGTCCAAACAGAACTGCCTTCAGTCTCCCTGTGATGCTCTTAAACAGCTTTTCTCCTGAGAGTTGGTGTATCCTACCTCTGACTCATTCTGTCAAATATTTCTGTGATTCATCACATTGTCCGCACCTTAATTAGCCATAATTGTGTGAGATTAAAGGTATTCACTACAGAATTCCAGGCAGAGGGATTAAAGGTGTGTACTTAGGGTGTAGATGTATTTACATTTCAGCCAGAGAACACAGACCTAGAAGACCATGTGGTTAGATTAAAATTTCTCTACAGTCTTGCTTGTTCCTTGATTATTTACACCTAGAACTGACCTTAATTCTTGCATTTAATTAAAATGATATAAAAGCAAAAAGGAGGAGGGTGGATGGCATGGGGGTACTAGGGAGGGTAAATGGGGAAAGGGGATGACATCTGAAATATAAATAAATAAAATATCCAAAAAAATTCTCTATGATAGAGAATATATGAAAATCATTAAAAATAAAACTTTAAGCAGAGCATTAAAATGAACTTGTTAACTGTTTAGTTGAAAGTAGCATACAGCACTTGGCAGTCTACTTCCTGCAATAAATTAAAATAATAAACAAAAAAACTTGTTTGACTTTTAGAATCCCTGAAACTTTTATAAACTAAGAAAAATTCAAAAAGTTTTTGAGAAGTTTACATACAATTTTCTGGTTTAAGTGAGATGACATAGCCAGGATGACTCGATGACAGACTGCAAACTGGCAGTGAAAACAGACTGGATCCAGATGTGGATAAACTATTCCTGCATAACACTTTCTGGAAGAAAAACATCACTAGTCTATGGAAACAGCTCCAGAATTTGAGATGGGTCATTACTCCTAGAGGGAATTCGAGGACTGAGCCAGGCAGACTCCATGACAGGGTACAAATTGGCAGTTTAGGGAACTAAGCCTAAGTTTCTGATAGTTTCTGTTTCCTAGTTTCTGTTTCCTAGAACTTAGCACCCCTAAACTCTCAAGCCCCTAGCCAATCTCAGAGTTACCTATACCTCTAGAAATAGAGCCACCAAATCAAGGTAAAGGTCTCCTATGCCTCCCTGGAATTCTCCTAGACCTGCATAAAGAAGGCCTGCAAGCTCCTCAAAGGGTGTCCATTTTGATATGGAGTACCCCATCATGTTCGCAATTTTGGCAAGATAAATTCTCTCTCCCCTTGCATACTGTTTGAGTCTGGGGTACCATTCTCTAGCAATACACGGGTCCTAGCAAATGATATCATTCAATTTCCATATCACACATGTTCTATTATAACCTATAGTTATACTTTAAATCTGGATTGCAAGATCATAGGTTTCTAGTTTGCTTTTCATGCATTGTAGTTAAGTGTTTCTACCTTCTCAAATGATTCTTATCCATAGATTTGAATTGGTCTCATCCTTTATCAAAGAAACTTATTGCAATTCTTTGTGGTTAATACAGGGCTTTGGAGTTTGTAGAAAGTGCATAAAAGAAGCAGCTATGATTGTTCAGCCACATAGGGAACCTAAGTATAAATAATCTCCCACCCAATTTTCAAGTAATGAAGAGCCAAAGAATTGGAAGGGCTGCTGTGAAATGGGACCTGGAATGAAGGTTGCACCCATAAAATCAAAGAAGCCACAGTCACCTGCTGTGATCTAAACAAACTCCAGCACAAAAAAAGGGGGATGGGATAGGGATGGATTCTGTAGTTCTACCAATTGCTCAGACATTGTTAGCCATGGTTGTCTGTTGAGGATAGAGTCACTTTTCTTTGAGCACTGGTCACTGGAAGTTTGCTTGTGCCTCAGAAGATGACCCTATAGTCCCACCTGTGTGGGCAGCACTACTCACATGACTACTATAACAAACAAATAAATGAACAATCCAAAAACGCAAATATGGTCAGGAAGTTGAGTATGAGACTTGTTGGATGGGGAGACTGATGAAAATGGAGTGAACTGTTCATGCATGTAAAAAGTGCACAAAGACAATTTCAAAACAAGAAAAATTACATACATAATCAGTAAGTACATATACAAAAATTAGTCAGCATTACCATTCACCATGAAAATACAAACCGAGCTACAATATCATTGGTATTACTTTATAGTCTTAAGACTAGCTGTAAAAAACAAAAACAAACAAACAAACAAAAAAACCACACAACCACAGAAAACACCAGGCATAGGTGAAATTGTACAGAAATGGAAGTCTGCATATTGCTGATGGAAATGTTAGGTAGTATAGCCAGTGTGAGATACAGGCTGGATTTTCTTTTTTAAAGTTCACAAAATAAAGCTATCATCATATGCAATTCTAATTTTTATGTGTATATCTCAAATAATTACAAACAGGAGGTAAAAACAAACATATACTTACATTTAGGAAAGATTTATTCATGATAGCCAAAATAGAAACACAACCAAAATAATTATCAATAAAGAAGAAGATTGTCACATGTGCATAAAACAGACTTTAATTCAGTTACCATGAAAAAGTTGAAGTGTGAGATTAAGAGTGTAGATTTCCAAGACTTTCATTTAAATGAAACAATAACAAACAAAACAATCACACTATGTGACTTTTGTGAACTCTTGTGATTGATATAACTTTTATGCACTAAACAGAATTAATCCATAACATATATATATCAAACTTGTTTTGCTAGAGGTTAGTAGACAGAATGACTAGGGCAAACCAAGTTAAGCAGCAGAAATTTTTACCCTGGAGTGAGAAATGCTTTGGAATTATGTAGATGTGGGAGTTAAGCATCACAGGAATGCCTTGATTGTTCATCCAACCATTTATGTCATGTAAAATTTACTTCAATGATATGCTTGCTTTAAATATCTGCTCAGAAATAGAGGACAAGACATGAACAAGAAACATTAGACAGAATAAGACAACCTGTAGTAATTGCAAGTATTCAAATAAACAACCCTACACTCCAGCAGTAATGCCTGATCATCATGTTCATTTTGTTTAAATGATTCCTTGATATTTGATAATATTATATTTATTATATAGTATATAATATATAATTAATATATAATATATAATAATAGATAATAGATAATCAATAATATAAAATATAAAATAGATAATAGATTATATATTATAGACAATATATAATATATTATATTAATAATAACTATAAATATAACTTATATTAAAATGGTTTTAAATGATTTTTAAAGTTTTATATTGGAGCATAAAGATTCTCTTAAGATAAAATGACATATTTAAAGAGCCAAGTAAAATTTATAGATGTCAACATTTAGTGATAGAAAGAAAACTGTTAGAGGGTTGGAGAGATTGCTTAGCACTTTAGAGCCCTTGCAGCTTAGTTTCTGATAATCTGAATGTAAAATTGATAGCTCTCTCAGGCAGCTAAAAAATTCTTATATATCCAGCTCCAGATTATAGGATGAGGAATCCTCCTGGCCTCATCAGGCACCCACACATGTTCATATCAAGGCGCACAGGCATTCAAAGATCCATAATCAAGCTAAATATCTTTCAAAAAGAAAGAGAAACATTGGTTGATGATGCTACAGTGAAGATTTGATATGGTTGAAACTCATCTGTCACCCAAGTGAAGAATACTTGTATATGTAGAATTAGTTCTACAGGCACAGAGAGATAGAAAATACTGAAGAGGAAAGGTAAGAAGAAGGATACAAAACACTGGGCATTTGGAAGGAAACTCTAGCATTCATTACATTGAAAAATCAAGAAGAAAACAAGAGAGACAGTATACGAATAGTTTAGATAGAAGGGCAATGCTTTAAATATAGTGGCTAGATGTGGGACTGTGTAAGGGTATCCTGGTTCTTGGCTGGGCATGGGCCTAGAACCCGAGACTCCAAGGGAAAACGGCAGGAGTTCGGCCACTCCCCCAGAACTCAGGGTCCTGAAAAACAGTCTAATCTCCATGGACCTACATTGTTCAGTCACGAAGGCCATTACAGCCCCTCCCAAAGTGCACAGGTAGAGGGTGTAACTACAGGCCTCAGGCCCTAGAGATTTACATACTAATGAAGGTCAGAGGGCAGAGCCAATTAACCATTCTCCCCAGAACCTCCCCCTTTCTCCCTCCCTACTTAACTCAGGTCTGCCCTTGAGTTTGGGGGTACATCCAGATCCATCCACCATCCGACATGACAATAAACCCTTTTGGAACCAAGGACTTCCTTGTGTCATTGGGGCCTGCCGGGCCTGCCGCCACAAGCCTCCAGCCATTGAAACCTGGGACCTTCCTCCCGTATGGTGACAGGCTGCCTGGAAGCCTCCAGGCAGCCTTCACCTCCAGGTCCTGGGCGGCTGCCTCGTGGGCCCAGGGGCCTGCCACCACGGGCCCCCCAGTTTTTTCCCACAGCTAAATAGTAAGTCAAAAAAAAATATGACTCAATGGTTATATCTAGGAATAAATTTGTATATGAGTACATATGAGCAGAGAAATAACAATTAATTTTAAAAAGCCATAATTTTGAAGGAGAGCTCAGGGAAGGGTCTGTGGGAATGTTTGGAGAGAGGGAAAGGAAGTAATAATGTTATAATTAAATTATAACTTCAAAAGTAAACAAAGAAAAAATGAACCAGTTATTTAAATATTGAGTCAGGCCTGAGAAAATTAAACCATTTTTGTGAAGATTCACAGCTAAAAAATACAAAATCTCAAGAGACACCTAAAAACAAAGCAAAAATATGGATTATAACATGCTGAAGAAATGATTGGATTACCCCATTTTAAAGTAAAATTTAATAGCTGAGTAGTACTCCATTGTGTAAATGTACCACATTTTCTGTATCCATTCTTCTGTTGAAGGACATCTGGGTTCTTTCCAGCTTCTGGCTATTATAAATAAGGCCGCTATAAACATAGTGGAGCATGTGGCCCTGTTGCATGTTGAAATATCTTCTGGGTATATACCCAGGAGGGGTATAGCTGGGTCCTCAGGTAACACTATGTTCAATTTTCTGAGGTATCGCCAGACTGCTTTCCATAGTGGTTGTACCAACTTGCAATCCCACCAACAATGGAGGAGTGTTCCTCTTTCTCCACATCCTCCCCAACATCTGCTGTCCCCTGTGTTTTGGATCTTAGCCAATCTGACTGGTGTGAGGTGGAATCTCAGTGTTGTTTTCATTTGCATTTCCCTGATGACTAGGGATGCTGAACACTTCTTTAGATGTTTCTCAATCATTCGAGTTTCCTCAGTTGAGAGTTCTTTGTTCAACTCTCTACCCCATTTTTTAATAGGGTTATTTGATGGTCTGGAATCTAGTTTCTTCAGTTCTTTGTATACCTTGGATATTAGACTCTATCAGATGTAAGGTTGGTGAAGATCTTTTCCCAGTCTGTTGGTTCCCGCTTTGTCCTGTTGACCGTATCCTTTGCTTTACAGAAGCTTTGCAGTTTATGAGATCCCATTTGTCAATTCTTGATCTTAGAGCATATGCCATTGGTGTTCTGTTCAGAACTTTTCCCCAAAAGAACACACATGGTATGCACTCACTGATAAGCGGATATTAGCCCCAAAACACACAATACCTAAGATGCAACACATAAACCTCATGAAACTCAAGAAGAAGGAGGAAGACCAAAGTGAAGGTGCTTTTGTCCTTTTTAGAACGAGTATCAAAAGATTCAACCAGAGCTCCCAGGATCTAAACCTCCAGCCTGAGAACAGACAGGGGCAAGTTGTCCTCTGAGAGGCTCTAACCAGCAGCTGACTCAGACAGATACAGACATCCAGAGCCAAACAGTGGATGGAGCTTGAGGACTCTTATAGAAGAATAGGGGGAAGGATTGTGGGCCCTAAGGAGATAGGAACTGCACAGGAAGATCAACAGAGTAAACCAACCTGAACCCTTGGAGCTCTCAGAGACTGAATCACCAACCGTGGAGCATACTTAGTCTACACAGATCTTCCTCCAAGGGCTGGACATAGGCCTCCCTGCACATATGTTGTAAATGTGCAGCTTGGTTTTCATGCAGGTCTCAAACATCTGGAGTGGGGGCTATCCCAAAACATGCAGCCTGTATATGGAGTATGGTCTTCTAGCTGGGTGCCTCATCTGGCCTCAATGGGAGAGGAAGCACCTAGCCTCTCAGAGACTTAAAGTGGCAGGGTGGGGAATACAGGAGGAAGGGGTACTCAGAAAACAAGTGATGGGGAAGGATTGTGGGAGGGGGTGACTGGGACGGGTTATAAAGTGAATAAGCAAAAAAATAAAATTAAAAAAAGGAAAAAAAAATAAAGTAAAATTTATATATGCAGGCAAATCTAAAGTTCTAAATGAAAAATTATCATTTCATAATAGTGTACTTTGGGAAAGCATCATTCAAAAGTGAAGATTCAACTATTTCTTTCACTTGGAAATAAATCCAAAGAGAATTTGACACCAGAAGAATGTTACTAAATGAAATACTAACAGTAACAGGTTTTAATCTAATTAGAATGAAAAATCAGAGATAATTAGATATAGAAGATGAGCAATACATGATATCCTTGTTAGCTTCACTGTCAAATTGGTGCAACCCAGATTCATTCTTTAGGAAGTCTTAATTGGGTAACATCCCAAATCAGACTGGCCTGTGGACATGCCTATAAGAGACTGGCTTAGGTGGTAATTGAGGAGGGGTCCTGGCTCACCTTAGTCAGACGGGCCTGAGTTAAGATAATATGAAATAGATGAAAGACAGTTGAGGATCAGCAAGCTACAGAACAGTATCCTTTGTGGGTTCTGCTTTCAGTTCCTTCTTATGTTCTGCCTTGACTTCCTATATGGCCAATTATGATCTGGAAGATGTTCAAGAGAAATAAATCTTTGCTTCCTCTAGTTACTTTACTTTAGATCAGAGTGTTTCCTTACAACAATGGAAAGAAAAAATAGAGGAAAGGAATGCAAGAGGAAAACAAAGAGAAAGGAGATTATATATATATATATATATATATATATATATATATATATATATATATATATATATACTTATACATAAAACATTAGATTGAATCTAGAGTTTGAGGGCTACAGTTAATTTCTGTCAGTGTGAAATTTTTCAAAGGCTACACTGGAGTTGATGGAGTGTTTCTATATTAATTGACACTTCTTTTACAAAATGAATTGTTTTACTCACTGAATTTTTTTCTGCAAGAAAGCACAACATGATAACTTTAAGCTCCAGTTATTTAGTTTCACATCCTCTATTTTGTACTTAGTAAAGTTTTAAACATAAGCTGTCAGAACCAAAGCATCATTTTTATTTATCATGTAGAATATGCCATCCTTGACCAAATGCAGCATGCTTAGTACAGAAGATTTATCCAAACTAAAGAAACCCAAGTCATTCCTCACATCTATTCTTGCATCAGCAGACCTACTTTCAAATGCAGACTTGTCTTTCAGTAAATTACAAAAAGATAAATCTAGTCTTAAAACCTGCCTTTTCTATTTTAGAAACATTCCAGGATATTTACCAATACTGGGCCATGCACATGTGCTTCAAGCAGAGCCATATTAATTCCCTATCATAGAGATAAGAAATCAAGACTTTAAAGTTACAGTATAAGCAAGCAAGCAATTGAGTGAGTGAGTGAGCAAGCAAGCAAGCAACAAGTAAGTACTGTAATATAAGTCTGTTTAAGTTGGCCTAATATCCATAAGCTTAATGTTATTATTAATAGAAAATCATAATGGTAATGACAATTGTTTTAAAACTTATTTTATTTCAACTTTTACCTTCTAGTCTTTCAAGTATGAATAAAATACCTGCATAGATTAAGTATAAAAATAAAATTCACCAGAAATATGCTGTGTGGACAATTTTGGTAAGACGGAGGAGAATCCTGAGCAGAAACGAGATGGAACGAATCTTGAATTTCTTGGGCTCTAGAATAATAAGACACATATTTTTTATTTAAGCCACATAATCTATTGTGTGCTTTATGTAAGTCAGAGTTACAAAGACAGTATTCATTTTTAGAGTATGTTTATTCCCCGGTGTTCATAACTCTATCCATTGTAGTGTGTGCACAGTGTTGGTTATGGCACAATTGTGTCATATCATGGCTCTCCTAGAGGACTCAGTGCACAGCATTATATTTTAAGCTCTGTTGCTCTTCTTTACTTATATGAGTTGGATACAGATTGGACTTTGGTTTTTTTGGCATGATTATTTTGTCCAGCATAAAAATTAAAATTTCTAAAAATTCTATAAAAAGTATATTTAAATAACATTTTAATCTTGCAATAATGATAACTGACAATGCAGAGTCTCTAACATGATTTTATTTATTACATTTTTCTTATGTCCTTTGTCATGTTTCATGTATGACATATATTTATCAAATGACAATTTATTATTTTCATAACTAGTGTTTAAATGATTTACCAAAATGTGCTATACATTCCATCTTTAAGAAATATCTTTATTGGTTTCTTGGTAAATAGTTTATGTGGCCAACAAAAACTGCTAGAATTACATAATAACTACTTTGATCCAAACACTGGTACTTTTTAGTAATTTTACAAAATAGTTAAGTTGAATCATTAATGTTAGCATGTGTTTATTTCCATATTCATAAATTATTTAATTTGCCTCAGAGATTTTGAAAGCAATAAATACTTTAATTTGTTTTTCCTTTGAATTTTGCTTTTTCTTCTTTGTCAGTTTGATTATTTCATGTTTAGTTGCTCCCCATTTAAATATCTTCTTTTTTTCCTCTCTAGTTCTAGCATTCTTTAAATATTTACCTCATTTTCTTTGTTCTGTTTTATCTTTGATATCTCACATCTGCTGTTTATGTAGTTATTAAATTATTAAAATTTTTCTGTGTCTTTTCTTAAATTGATTTATTTTCATGAAAGCTAAGTTTAGCATATTAATGATGTTGGCATTAATTTTCAGCATGTTGATGAGAAAGGACTGATTAGTGAACTCTGCAGTTGGTAGCATTTTTTCTCTGCAGCAATTTTGTATAATTAAATGTTTCCTTTAGCTTCTTAAAGCTTAACATGTGTTTTGTGCAGACCTTTAAGTCTTACAATTTTTGAGCGTATACATTTTCCTAAAAACATTCAACCTATGGTATTGGGCACCAACAATATATTTTATCAAGGAATTGGATATTTTCTAGACTTATAATAAGAGCCCAGTAACTAAAATTAAAGGTAAGGATTTTTTTCTTTGTTTTAAATAGCAAACCTTATGCTCAGTGGTAAACTGTTTTCTGTCACTTTAATAGTCTCCCCTGTGCAAATGAAAACAGAGAATCTCAATGTCATTCTTTGGTTAAGTAGAGGCAATTGCTTTGAGTGACCCTAATCCTAGAGGTGCCACAAAAGAGTATAATTCATGCAGTTTGACCAGCTCTCAAACTTAAAATATATAGCTCTACCCACCCACCCCCCCAACTATTTTGTTTTTAAAGCAATTTTTTTGGGGGGGGCAAACTTTTTTTTTTTAAATGATAATAATTTGGAGAAAGGGTACTATTATGCTTTCATGACTTATTTTTCAGGGTAAGTACCAAGTAAGATGAAATATAAGTTTATTTAATTTCATTGCCTGGATTGTAAATATAAGAACCTTTATAAGAGCTAATACATGGAAGAAAATGAAACGTCATATTAGTATCTCCTAAAGCCATGGCCTGACTTTAGAACCACAGAACCAAGAAAAAGGTAAGGATATGTGTGTTGTATTGCTTGCTTCTACAAGTTTTTCTTGGTTATCCTCTGGTTCAGCATGGTTGGTGTGAGTGAATATTCACTGCATGTGTAACAATTTAGCCTGGTGACCATATAAGCAAAGGAACAGAGGGGAAATATGAAGAGGTTGCTGTAAGCTCTTGGAATAACATGATCCATGATATGTAGTTTTGTGTTTTCTTCCTGTGACAAAGGTCTGTGACTCCTAATATGTGTGGGTGTGAGTATGTTTAGAATTACCAGTGCACTATACCCTTGACTTTAAAGAGGAGCCTCCCTCAGTGTTTTCTTTCAACATTGTGTATTCATTTAAGTACATGAACTAGTAGAATCTTTTAAATGTTAGCCTGAAGTATTCTTTAGTCAAAATGTTGAGTTTATTAACATCCAGCACGATGAAAGTCATCATTCTTATTTCCTAACACAGATGCTGTTAACTATTACATTAAACAATGCATACAGCGCAATTAGATATAAAGGTGAGGTATAAAACATAATTTTGGTTTCCAGAAATTGGTAGAAAAGTACTGCCATCTTTCCTTCAATTTTTTTATTTTTTATTATTATGGCTTTTAAAATATATAAAATGTTACACGAAGATTCTTAACTCCATAAGGTACCACCTATGTGTTAGCAACACTAGAAAAAAAATGATCAGTAATAAGAACTGCACAAAGCAGTCAGAGTTGCAATACATAACACATAGTTTAGCTCAATCTGTAGGTGGAATCCTTTTGTAATTGTGTGGCAAGTTTCTCATTAATGTGATATTTCACACTCAGTGGTTTTTGTATATTGAATCATTCTTTCATTTGAGAAGGTCATCTCATTTGAATATAGTAGGTGATCCATCAAATGAGCTATTGCTGTTGTGTTCCCTTACAGTAGTATGTTCTGAATGTTTGTCTTTGTGTCATTTGTGAACAACCATTGACTAAGGCAATCGTTGCCTGTCTGTTGCAGCTAATTCATATCGACAGTAATGTAATATACTTTTGAGCTCAGCAATGAATATGAATTTGCTACCTTCTTTCCAAATAAATGATTCCTTGGTACATGGAGCAAATTTTTATTCACTTAGGAAGAGTTCTAAGCATATATTATGTTGGGGAAAAGGATTCAATTGTGTCCAGAAAGTAAAATTCTTAAGTGTTCACTAATCGTATAAATAATGTCTTTAGCAATAAAGTGTACAAATGGTTAGACATAAAGATAAATGAATAGAAGCTGAAAAAGTTAGTTACTTTCTAGGACAAAGGTGGAAAATAGAGTATAAGAAGTATTTATGTTACTTTTTTATTTCTGATAGGTATATGTACAACTCTTTAGCTTTTGTTTCAGGTGTACATATTGCAAGAACTATTATATGTACATGTTAATTAATTGTTGAGTATTTTGAATTGTTAAAACTTAAACTGAAATAATATTTTCTAGGCTAAAATAATTTGGTTAATAATTATAATTACTTTTAAAGATTCAGAATGATTGACTTTTCAAAATAATCCTATGCTATTCATCTCATTAATATTAATTACATTTAAAGTAATAGAAATTTGAGAACAAAGGTATATTTAATACAATAAAAGCTTAAGCCATCTTACTTTGAGAAATATATTCACGTTATTATTTAAATTATTTTCTTGATTTTCTGATTTCTCTTTATTTTTAATAGGCATTTCTCAATTAATTATGCAAGAGTAATTTGGAAATGAACCATTGCTGAATGGATATCATGAATTACCATCCTTTATCTTTGATAGAATCAATTAGAATACAAAAAGGTTGAAAATAACAATCTAGCACAGTTAGCATGTAAGGAATCTTTTATAAATTTCCAAGTGTCATTTCCACTCTGATGTCAATGTGTATACATTATTAAGTTATACTTTTAAATTCACCAGTAATCACAGTTCATATGAAAACAGTCTTATCTCCTAGGTTAATAACTTTAACTTGTATAATGTAGTTATTTTAATAATTCCTACACACTTTGTATATGCTTCTGAGATTCACTCTGATACAATCTGTGTGTTTACCATGGAATGATCATTGAACTGTGATTAGCATATGAGTCTTGCTAGTCTTGTCATTTTCTTTTGTGAGTGTATTAGAGTCTTTTTTAGCTCTTAGGAAATGGACTATGAAAAACTATTAACTATAATCATTCTAAAGTTCCATATTACCCAGAAACTTACTACTTCTTCCTAACTATAAAATTATGTACATTGTTGGTTAACATCCATGTTTGTTCATTATTATAAAATTTATGAATATAGCTTAATGTCCATTCTATTGTATTTTCAAGAACATCAGATCTGACTACTGTGAATGTAAACATCACCCAACTCAATTTTGTTTTCATATGATATTTTGCAGAAATAAAAATGTGACTACTTAAAACTTTTCTATAGAGGGCCACTTTATCTTTTTACTTAGCTCCCAAAACATGCATGCAGCTATATCAGAATCACTAAAGAAAGACAAGGAAACATTTTATAATAAAGATTTAGTTAGGGTGAGAAAGTTTTCTTTGCTTATGCAATTTGAATAAAAATATCTTACAGTATATGCAACTGAAATGCAGCAATAACTTTTATATTCATCAGTGGAAAGGATAGTCATATTTGTTAAAGACATGCTCTGTTAATACATTTATAAATGTTAGCTTAAGGGTATATATGAGAGGGAAAAATCACTTTATTGATACAATAATGAAATAAAATCAAAAGACTTAGCAAAGGTTTCACAGCTAGGAAGTGACAGAATGTGGGACTCTGTTCTAGAGCTAGGGCTTGTGAATGACAACATGCCACCTTGATGTAAGTCACGAATATAATCAAAGAATGCAAGAGGATGCCACTCTTGTCATTCATCCCTCTTATTCATTTTAGCCATTGAATTTATCCTGTTGAACATATATTCTTTGCCAGATTTCATTTTACTGAAATCAAGACCTCTCCACAGTTCTCCAGGAACTTATTAGAATAGGAGATCAACAAAGGAGTTGATGCTCCTGGACTTTATGTAAGGTAACCTTTCATGATTTGCCAATAAAAGTTAAAGTAGTTGTGTTATTTAATTATGAAATATGTAACCTCATTTTAGCTTTTGCTGTCAGGCAAGCATTGAAGCTGACACTTCAATTGAGTTTACCCAAGGGCTCAGAGGCTTGGAGAGTTTCACACAAGCAGCTATCAAAGCATAGACATCACTGCAGTCTCTCCATACCTAATTACAAGAAGTGAAACATTTCCTCAGGAGAGAGACCACTTTCATTTCAAATCTGACAGGTAGAAATTAGTTGCCTAATGGAATGGAATCGTTCTGCAAATTGAAGGAATTAAGTGTGCTTTTTTAATTTAAGCGCCCTCTAAATTAGATTTTAATTTGTTCCAAATGGGAAGAGTTTGATGGCATGAAACCGTTTAGGTTGGACTAGAGCCAATTATTTTATATTCCTTATTCTAGATATAGTTTGTCCCCTTTATCACCATCAGCCTTGATGGGGCAGAAAAATTGATATGCCTTAATCAAGAGAAGTTTTCTTAAGAGAATATCAGTGTGGAGCATTGCTAAGCCAACTGTTTAGTTTCTAACTCAATTTGCTAAAGATGGACGAAAAATGTATTTTTTATTGAATGAAAGATGTGTGTATCTTTTGTGTATATGGCCATGCTTCCTTTTAATAGACACTATTGAATGTAATTAAGGATGAAACATGGTCATAACATGGCAATAAAATGATAAAGAATGATCATGTAGGTAAAGCTGGTTCAAATATAAAGTGATCCTTGTTTCAACCATTGAAACACAGGTACTGGATCAATAAGGCAATTATCACTATAATAAGTAACAAACTAGTATATAAGAACTACTTGAAGATGACTCTGAGTTTTATATAGTTCATCAACAAACATCAATAGATTAATAGTGTGTTTAATGGTGCTCAAAGGCAAGGCTTGAATATAAATTGACAACTTCCACGTTTACTCCAAATAGATAAACAGAACAGTTGTATTTGAAGGCATGTTACATCTTTTAAACTTTGTTTTAAAATGGCCCTGTAGAAATATTAGATAATTTACAAGGCATTATGGTGAAGACCTGAAATTTCACACTTAGAGGGTATATTTGTGGTCAACTGGAACTACACATATTAAGACCCCCAGCAACTAGTATTGTAGAGTAAGTCTTTGCCTCAAACCAAAATAAACAAGCAAAAACATATCAGATAGCTGTATAGCAACTGATAAATCATTAAATATCTCAAAATATGCAGATACAGTAAAGTTAATAGTATTTTATATCAATGCTAAGAAGTGACATTCAAATGGTGAAAGAGAAGGTATCTTTCATTATTTTTTGGAGACATACAGAAGCGTTGCATATGGTTAACTTTTCAGTTCAGCAATTGAAAGTTCTTTTCTTATAAAGGACTCACATTTGGCTTATATGTCCACATGGCAGCTCATAGTCTCTTATAAGTCCAGCTCCCAGGTATCTAATACCCTCTTACAACATCCATGGACTCCTACAGATATATAACACACATAAAGTCATGCAGAACCATGCACATACACATAAAAATAATAATAAAATTATCAAAGTGACACAGATTATGAAGTAAATATTTCTGGGCAATAGGGTTGTTAAAAATTACCCTTTAGCTCTCAAATTAGAAAATTATACTTTTTCACAAAAAGTCAATCATTTTTTCCTTCTATCCCTAAAGATTCAGTACTTGTCATTGTTGGGTTATGTATAATTATCAGAATATTCTAAAAAAGAAAACATTCTCTTCAAAGCTGAGCATTAAAAATGGCCTGCTGGAAGAGATGGAGAATGAACTAGTTTGAGGCAAAACTTGGACTTCATCAAAGGTCTCTGTTCCATTAAGAGTTTCAATTAAACAGCAGATGACTCAAAGATTGATTAATTATTTGAGTAACAGTGTTTTCTTTCACACACAAAAAATGATATTTCATTAAGATAATTGAATATGGTAAAAGATAGGAAAAGTTAACTAAAATATTTCATAACCTTTGTACTCATGTATTTATTTATTTGAATTATTATGTTTATTTTAAAACTCTATTAAATTTTACTAGTATAGTTGATGGAAATACATAAAAATTACATAATTATATTTTAAGCCACAGTAGGGAGAGGTATTTGTACTAATTTCTTTCATGAAATGATTTAAAATGCTAAGAATAATAGGTTACTTTAAATATCAAATTTATCATATTCAAGAGTTGAAATGATTCAATAGGAATTTTAATCACTTCATTCAAGGAGGTTGGCAAAATGGCAAGCACCTCTCTCACATTTTTTCCTGAGAATTTCAAGTAGGAAGTGCTAGCGAATTAGTGTGTTCATATGTATATACAACTGTATGCATTGATGGGTTATTTAAGAAATAAGAAGACAGGAAATGAAGCCCAGATGCTAACATAAAAAGATGTTTACTGAAACCCATTCTTTATATTATGATCCTTAAGAAGCAGGGTGAATGGGTCATACATCTACCATACTGTACTCTGAAGGTATAGCTCTCCTTTGTCTCCAACTTTGTCTCCTCATCCTGATGAGGTGTTAATGGGAACAGTGATTCTCCCTAGATCTCCATAAAATACATAATATATCCTTTTCTTTTCTTTCAGAAGCCTCTACATTTCAATCATTTTCTGTTTCTCTCTCTGTTCTCTGTCCCTCTCCAGACTGAATCAGAATAGTCTGGCTTTAAGAGACCTAAGGTGTTGACTCACTGAATATAGCATTTATAAATATAAAATAGGTATGATATTTAAGGATGCATATTATTTTTACTGAAATTTTTCTGTTTAAATTTGAATTTTCCCATTCTTTTGTGTCTTTGAACACTTGGTTTCCAGATGTTCATTCTATCTTGGGAGGTGCAGGGACCTCCTTGCTTAACATCTAGCTGACAGCCATAGGTCTAGTGAAGAGTAGGCCACTGAGGCTCATAGCCTGGCTGTGCTTTCTTTTGTGTGAGCCTGTAATTCTGCCAGCTCTCCCTGGTACTGATAGTGGTGTTGCAGTCATGCGTGATTCCCTCTGAACTGTGCTTTATATTCATCTCTTCCTTATTAAAGTTAGGTATATGACTGGAGTGACAAGAAGATCTTTAGTACATCTGTGTAAAGAGAAAAGTTCTAACTCAAGTGAACAAAACTATACTTTGTGTTATAAAAAAGAATAACAATCTGTCAACAAATACTTAGGATTTAACCCAAATAGAAAAGATATCTTGAATAAAAGTGTGTCTAGGTCTCTATTAGAATGGATATTGTTTCACTTCAAAAAATTTTTTTTACTTTTTTTTTTTTTACAGTCCAATAGTTATCCCACTCCTGATCCAGCCTCCCACAGTTTCTCATCCTATTCCCCACCCCCTGTCTCCAAGAGGATGTCCTTCTCCGGCCAGGACTCTTTACTCCCTGGGGTATGCAAGTAGACTCACACACAAGAGAGACAGACACACACACACAAACACACACATACACATGCAATTTGTTTCTTTATTTAATTCCTTAACCTGCAAAAATTTGATATTGAGGAAAATGATATAATCAGATTATTGGGGATATTGTTTTGTACTGATTCTCATTCAAGAGACCCAAACCCTCTTTGTGGTTCATTGGTCATAATTGGAGTTTTAGAGACAAATAACTAAACTCCTATTTTTGCACAACTACATCCTACACTGGTATAAATGGGTAAGGCCATTAATTGTGTATTTATATTTTCAGTTCTATCATGCATACTTAAAATAGGCATCTGTAGTACATAATCACACCGTCACTCTGATTTCATGATATTAAGAGTGAGCCTATTTGTACCGAAGAGTGAGAAAGGTCATAGAAGCCATGTGGATTCTTTACATAGACAAATATTTAAACCACAAGCAGTAATATCACATTTGGGGGATGGGGTAAAGAGATTAATGCCACCAATAAAAAACTTAAATGATATAATGTCAGTTTGGAAGATGATGTACCATATCTCCATTTAATTTTCATACTTGATTTTAACAAAAATTAAGGAAATATGAAAGATAATGTATAGTAGGTTATTGTAACTTTGTGCTGTACCAGATGTGCTTTCATTGGGTAAGATTAGTTAGATATCTTCTGATATCTAGTATGCATACCTTGATACTTCCAATACAATAAAATCAAAATAATGAGTGGCAAGGTAGGACATAGGAATCTTTAAGACTGGAAAAATGGACAAGAGCAAAGTTTGATTTTTACTTAATTGTAGTTTCCTCAGGAAAGATGGAGCAATGAATTAGTGGTTGTTTTACAAATTTGAGTGAAGACTTTCACCAGGAAATATTAGTGATGGTCCAGTGGTCTGTTTTTGAAAGAGAGTAAATATATATCTAAGCATTTTAATAAAGGACCACAAAAGCAATCAAGTGGAAATCACACTTGTGGACGCACAGGTATTTCATAAATATTGGTGCCATGTTCTCTGTTTTCAACTCATTCCTATAATAAATCACCTTTAAATTGAGCAAACATTTTTTCATTCTGTGAAATCAGCATTTTAAAATAAGAAAACCATAACACTATAAATGTACTTGACATAATGAAGCCTTGTTTATATATTAAGCCATTTAAGCTACACATATTTAGTCGGTGAAACAGATATTAATGAAGAGAAATAATGTTGTTTTTATAAAATTAAAATCATATAAGTATATCTGAGAGTTGAATTGTAATTTTTTGTATCATGAATATTCACAGAGATTTTATATTAAATAACCATCAACAAACCTAGATGACTTTGCCAAATTTAAAGCTTTTAAAATTTATTAATTTTCAGCATATGTCTTTTACTCTTCTCCTCGTAATCCTTTTTTGTAATTTTTCTAGAAACCTACCATTCCAATTTAAGATCCTTCTAACCAAAATTCATCAAAAACATTGCTATAAAAGTGGCTTCCTAGAGATTCTTAGTCAGTTGTCAGGGTTCATAGGCATCATAGTTGGGTAGGGATGTTAATCAACGAAGGCACAACCACAGTGTTTTAAGAACATGATTGCCTAGCATGAGCAGAACAAGGACAAAAATATACATGCTTAAGTGTGCAGGATAAAATCCACAAGATTTCAATTCTATACAAAGAACTACAGGCAACTAAGGAATGCTGAGAACAGATAAAATAGTCTTCCTTAGGAAAAAGCGTACCAATTGATTGTCCAATACCAAGTGGCCAGCCCTAAAAATATATATATGTGTAACATTATAAGAATAAGCAGATTATATTCATATATTTGGAAATGTGGTGTGTGTGTGGTGTGTGTGTGTGTGTGTATGTGTGTGTATGTGTGTATAAAACAACTATCAATGGATAATGAGTCCATGAATTTGAAAGAGAACAGGAGGGCTATAAGGGATAATATTGAAAGACTAAAGAAAAGAATAAAACTATGCAATTATAATCTCAGCACAAAGAGAAAAAACACATGAACATATCACTAAATGCTGAGAAAGCATTTCATAAAATTCAACACCCCTTCATAATAAAAGTCTTAGAAAGATCAGGAATCCAAGGCCCATACCTAAACATAGTAAAAGCAATATTCTGCAAACCAGTAGCCAACATCAAACTAAATGGAAAGAAACTTGAAGCAATCCCAGTAAGATCAGGGACTAGACAAGATTGCCCATCATCTCCCTTCCTATTCAATATAGTACTGGAAGTCCTAGCCATAGCAATTAGGCAACAAAATGAGGTCAAAGTGATACAAATTGGAAAGGAAGAAGTTAAAATATCACAATTTGCAGATGATATGATCCTATAATCAAGTGACTCAAAAACTTTCACCAGAGAATTCCTAAGCCTGATAAACAACTTTAGCAAAGTGGCTGGATATAAAATTAACTCAAACAAATCAGTAGCCTTCCTCTACAAAAAAGATATACAGGCTGAGAAAGCAATTAGGGAAATGACACCTTCACAATAGTCACAAATAATCTAAAATACCTCGGGGTGAATCTAACCAAGTAAGTAAAAGATCTGTATGACAAGAATGTCAAGTCCCTGAAGAAAGAAATCGAAGCAGACCTCAGAAGATGGAAAGATCTCCCATGCTCATGGATTGGAAGGATTAATATAGTAAAAATGGTTATCTTGCAAAGATTTAATGCAATCCCCATCAAAATTCCCACTCGATTCTTCACAAAGATAGAAAGGGTAATTCTCAAATTCATTTGGAATAATAAAAAGCCCAGGATAGCAAAAACTATTCTCAACAATTAAAGAACTGCTGGGGGAATCACCATCCTGACTTCAAGCTGTACTACAGAGCAATAGTGATAAAAACTGCATGGTATTGGTACAGAGACAGGCAGGAAGATCAATGGACTAGAATAGAAGACCCAGAAATGAACCCACATACCTATGGTCACTTGATCTTTGACAAAGGAGCTAAAACTATCCAGTGGAAAAAAACCCAACATTTTCACAAATGATGCTGGTTCAACTGGAGGTCAGCATATAAAAGAATGCAAATTGATTCATACTTATCTCCTTGTACAAAGTTCAATTCCAAGTGGATCAAGGACCTTCACTTAAAACCAGATACAGTAAAACTAACAGAAGAGAAAATGGGGAAAAGCCTCAAACACACGGGCACAGGGGAGGAGTTCCTGAACAGAACACCAATGATCAAGAAATTGGCAAATGGAACCTGATAAAACTGCAAAGCTTCTGTAAAGCAAAGGACATTGTCAATAGATCAAAGTGGCAACTAACAGATTGGGAAAAGATCTTACCAATCCTACATCCCATAGAGGACTAATATCTAAGGTATACAAAGAACTGAAGAAATTAGACTCTAGACAATCAAATAACCCTATTAAAATGGGGTATAGAGCTAAACAAAGAATTCTCAACTGAGGAAACTTGAAATGGCCGCGAGGAACCTAAAGAAGTGTTCAACATCCTTAGTCATCAGAAAATGTAAATCAAAACAACCCTGAGATTCCATCTCACACCAGTCAGAATGGCTAAGATCAAAAACTCTGGTGACAGCAGATGCTGGCGAGGATGTGGAGAAAGAGGAACACTCCTCCATTGTTGGTGGGATTGTAAACTGGTACAACCACTATGGAAAGCAGTCTGACAGTTCCTCAGAAAACTGAACATAGTATTAACTAAGGACCCAGCTATACCACTCCTGGGCATATACCCAAAAAGATCCTCCAACATACAACAGGGACACATGTTCTACCATGTTCATAGCAGCCTTATTTATAATATCCAGAAGCTGGAAAGAACCCAGATGTCCTTCAACAGAGGATTGGATATAGAAAATATGGTACATTTACACAATGGAGTGTTACTAAGCTATTAAAAACAATGAGTTCATGAAATTCTTAGGCAAATGAATGGAACTAGAAAATATCATCCTCAATGAGGAAACCCAGTCACAAAAGAACACACATGGTATGCACTCACTGATAAGTGGATTTTAGCCCAAAACCTTGGAATACCTAAGATACAATGCATAGACCACATAAAGCTCAAGAAGAAAAAGAAAGACCAAAGTATGGGTGCTTTGGTCCTTCTTAGAAGGAGTATCAAAATACTCAACCAAGTTCCCAGCATCTAAACCTCCAGCCTGGGAACACAAAGGGAGGGACTCATGACTCCACCTGTATAGGTAGTTGAGGATGGCCTTGTTAGGCATCAGTGGAAGAGGAGGGCCTTGGTCCTTGAAAGTTTGGATGCACTAGTGTTAGGGAATTTGAGAGCAGGGAGGCAGAAATGGGTGGATGGGTGGGGGCATACCCTCCTAGAAGTAGGAGGAGGGAGAAAAGGATAAGGGGTTTTGGTAGAGAATGGGAGAGGAGATAACATTGAAAGGTAAATAAATAAGATATCCAATAAAAAAACATAATGGAGCTGGCAATTGTAGTTGAGCAGTCGAGACTTTTCATCACCAATTTATTATGGAGATTTTGCATAATCCTCAAGGACAAGGTATTGTGGAAGAGGCCCATGGAATTTTAAAAAGATTGGTGAGACCTGCTGTTGCTGAGACAAAGAATGATGCTAATCTGTGAGCTTGCTGAATGCCCTGACAAGGGTGGTTGGGAAGCTGTATTGGACATACGTTCCTGACCCAACTTTGTTTGCCTGTATCCCAGATGAGACAAGCTGTGTTGCCTCAAGTTTTAGATCTTGTGGAACAGATAATCAAAAAGAGAAATTATAATGTCTCTTGTATTTTTCTTAAAAATAACCAGCTATTGGGACTCAATCATATACTGGTATAGAAATCAATCCAATATTGGAAATAACAGTCTATACTTGGAAGGCTGGATCTGGACATTTTTAGAGACATATTTGGAAGTTAGCTGTAGTTCACTATGCTGTGACATCAAGAGATAAAGTTGGGACAGGATCTGGATTTCAAATAAGGGTTAGTGCATGTTTTAAGGCTCTTTTAATTGTCAAGCCAAAATGGTTTTGTCTCTTCTTTGGTATTTATTGTAAGTTGCATTGACTGTATAATTTCCAGTTGTGTTAGTGTGTTGAAACCTGGCATGTCTGTTACAGGGGTCTATCAACTAGCTTTTGTCTTACTGCCCTGAATATTAGAAAACCTTGATTCTCTGAAAAAAAATCTTGAAAGTGCTAGAAAAAATGAGTTAGGCTTTAAGTAGAAGCAAGAAGGTAGTAGGCTGTATTATTATTGGTATAACAGCTTTAATTTCATTAATTGCTAGCACCACTGCTTCTAGAATAGCATTGACAAAAGGAGTTAAGACAGCTATTTTTGTTAACCATCTATCAAAAAAATGTTACTAATGTATTGAGTATACAAAAGGATTTATATAGGTTTCTGGAACAATGGCTGATGCTCTATAACCCATTCAAATTATCTGAAGGAGGTTCAGGGTTCAAGAGTTAGTAGCCATCCCAAGTGTCATGACAGATATCATTGGAGTAGTGTTACTTCTAAAATTTACAATGATTGTCATTATAATTAGAAAAAAGTTTAAAGACACCTGTATGGTATTTAGCATAATCCTAACACCTCTCTGGGTGTGTTAACTTTGCATAGGGAGATTATGATTAAAAAATGCTGCTCTGTTGACCTTTGATGCTGCAGATAATGCCAATAAAATTATCTATGACCTGAGGTCAATATTTCCATTTTAGTCACACCTCAGGAATGGCATATATAGCTTGATCAGGCTAGCTCTTCTTGTCCTGGGAATACTTCTATTCTTGCCCATTGTGTTAAAGCTTGTCTCCATCTACATCAACAAGATGCCAGCCAAAGTTTATGACTTGAAACTGATAATGGACCCCCAGACAGAGTTATTAATTTAACAGGCTCTTGGTAAGCCAAGGACAAGTAAGATTCTGTATAGAGCCTTACCAACCTAAGATGGAAGTGCATTGCTTTTGATAATGCATATTCTACCACAGGTAAGGAAAATTTTCTTGTCAGAATGACCTAAGACAGGCTCAGTCTGGTTTATGCAATAAAAAGTGGAAGATGCTGAGAGCTTTTGGGGCTACCTGGCAGGAATCAGTAATTGGCTAAGGATAAGGAAATGGGCTGCTTGGAAGGAATCTGACAGAGGGCAAGGACAAAGAAATGGACTCTGGTGGGAATCTGACATTGGGCTAGAACAAAGAAGTAATTTCAGGCAGAAATCTAAATCCTAGGCTAGAACAAAAAAGAAACTTCAGGCAGGAATCTAAGTCTTAGGCTAGAACAAAGAAGTAGTTATAGGCAGAGATCTAAATCTTAAGCTAGAACAAAGAAGTAGGTTTCAGGACTAAAAATGTCTTTGGACTAGGACAGGGAAGTATGCTCAGAAATTTTGATCATCCTGATAAGCCCTTAGAAATAGTGATCACAGGACTCTGTTTATTGTCGTGCATGTTCTTTGATTATCTGGGTTTATTGTCTTCCTTATTCCTCAACTATTTGCATTTATTGTATTGCTAATTCTTCAACCTAGAACTGACTTTAACACTTGCATGTAATTTAAACTGTATAAAAGCAAAAAAGGAGGAGGGATGGGATAGGGGATTAATGGGTGGGGGGAATATAGAAGGGGGATGGCATCTGAAATATAAATAAATAAAATATCGAAAAAAATGAAACAAAACCAATAAAATATCTGATCATCCTAAAAAAAGAAAAGAAAAAATATTCCCAACACATAAATTAATTGAAAATATTTTGTGTTATCTTCCAGTTTTACAAATTCATGCAGAATATATTTACAAACATTTATGCTATACTGTGTGGTCTTAGGCTTACACAGATGAGCAATAATATATCAAAAATTGAAATATTTTCATTGTCCTATGACATACATCACAAAGAGTAAATTATTGTGAATGCCACTGCATAGATTTTTCTATAGAGTTTATAAGTATTGTAACCTAAAAATAGCATCTTTCCTAGGACAAACCCTTATCTTAGTCACATAAGCTTTTCCTATTTTGTCACCACTATAGAATACATATAATGATGAAAACTTAACAACTAGATGAGAAAATTATTTATTTATTTAGGAGCTGAACCTTATAGCTAAACTTGGGATGGTGAAAATGACATTTAATCAAAAGTTTCCATGTACTCTGCATAATGGAAACACATGCTTTTGCAATCCAGGATCTATTTCCATAATGACCTTTCTATTTTAAAAGCCATTTCATTATACAGTAATTTCTTTACTTTATTTCTCAACTCCTCTTGAGATCTGTCCTTTATCAGACAATTTGGTGCCTGTTTCACACAACAGAATATGCTTCTTGCAACAGAAATATTTAGAGCTGCTACAGTGGATTCCTTTTTAAGGGAATGCAAACATTCTTAATGCAGTTTGATAACAATAGTACTTGTTTTTCATTTTTCACTGACATAATGATTTATTCCTTAGAATAGAACTTGAATGTGTTGCTACAATTTTCCAAATAAGGAGTTAAAGATGTCAATGCTATTGCATTTCTTCATTTTTTATTTTACTTTATTTTTCTAAATATGATACACAATTATTTAAAATTAAAAGATAATTTTTTTTAAAAAAAATCAGTATTGAAATGGCAATAAGTGGGGAACCTCACCTAACTTCTGATATATTATAGTTTATGGTATTACAAGTTTATGTTTATAAATTAATTATAGAAATGGCAGTTTAATTTCTAACAGTTGTTTTTCCTTTTATCTCACATATTTTGAATAAACTTTAGGACTTATATGCTTAGAAATAAATCCCAAGTATTTATGTTCTTAGGCCATTTTGTTTTCTCCATATGTGTTTTGTTTAGCCCTCAAAGGAAATGCCTATTATATCTGATTCATAGAGATTTTCTTTCTCCAATACTTTATCAGGAAAATGACTTTGGAAGAAACTCAATATATCTAGTGGAAATTAAGCTCTCAATTATCTTCTGATATGAAATATATATATGATGTGAAGTATATCACATCATATATATATAAAATCAATCCAAGATTCTCAGTTTTCCAGTATTTCTAACAAAATTCCTTTTAAATGATTTTGTGAGTCCAATATAAAGTGTATGTGTTGTATATTCCTACTGTTTTCAAGAATGAGCTTTAGATATGTTAGAGCTCATCATTCATGTATGTGTGATGTTGATTTAAGATTCAGTTGTGTTTACTTTTATTTTATGACGCTGCTTTCATATCTACACAGCTTCTATTCAGATCCTACGCTTCCCTTCATCGCCCTTTCTTAAACTCTTCTCCAGGACACGTCTGTATTCCTGTGCACTTCACTGACTAGGTGCAGAGACTTGCAATTTTGATGAAATGAGGGAACTAATTAATACCCATGTATTATAAAATTGATTTTGTGACGGGTTGTATCTGAGGTAATGTTCATCAGAGCAATTTATAATACCCAAAAGCACTATACAAAATGCTAAGCTGGAGATATGTGGCAAAGAAATTTTAAGCCAGAATTTGAAATAGATTATGAAAGAGGGAACACCTGGTTCTTATGGATCTGGACCTGAATTTTTTTTGAGTTTCCTTTCATTTCCTCTTTTCCTTCTGTTCTTTCTGATTTTTTGTTTAGCTCAAAACTGAGGAAATTGAATGATTGCACTTGAGCAGTGCCCAGCAGTCTGCATCTTTCGCAATAGAAACAGTAGATGTTATGAACATTTTTGTTCCTTGAGTTGTTCACTTATTTTTATGATTAGCTGCTGAGACAGAAAAAGAGAGAGAGGGGGGGGGAGGGAGGGAGGGAGGGAGGAGGGAGGGAGGGAGGGAGGGAGGAGGGAGGGAGGAGGGAGAGGAGAAGGAGAGGAGGAGGAAGAGAAGGGGGAGGAGGAGAGAGGAGGAGGAAGGAGGAGAAAGAGAGGGAGGGAGAGACAGAGAGACACAGAAAAACACAGAGAGAGACAGAGAGAAGAAACCAAATAGGTATAGGAGCCTGATAGAGCTGTCTCCTGAGAGGCTCTGCCAGAGCATGACAGATAACAGAGGTCGATGCTCGCAGCCAACCACTGGACTGAGAGCAGTGTCCCAGATGGTGGAGATAGAGAAGGGACTGAAGGAGCTGAGGGGGTTTGCAGCCCATGAGGGGAGCAACAGTGTCAACCGGCCAGACCCCCGAGGTCCTGGGTCCACCAACCAAAAAGTACCCATGGAGGGACCCATGGCTCCGGCCATGTATGTGGCAGAGGATGACATTGTTGGACATTAGTGGGAGGAGCAGCCCTTGGTCCTGAGGGGGTTTGATGCCTCATTGTAGGAGAATGCCAAGGTGGGAAGAACAGAGTGGGGTCGGGGAGCACACTCATAGAGACAGGTGGAGTGGAGATGGGATGGGGGTTTCCAGAGGGGAGACCTTGAGAGGGGGAAACACTTGAAATGTAACTAAAGAAAATATCCAATAAAAGAAAGAATTATAAGGCAGGGAAAAATAAATAAAATGTATTTAATAAAAAGAAAAAAATCTAAAGAGCAAGCCTTCACCGACATTGGGAAGCTATTATAAACTCTGCCAACAATGAATCATATTAGGACATGAGTTTCATTTAACTTTTTCTTTATTTATAAATATTGATTGCATACAAGTTGTTCATGTTTCTCCCTAAACTTCAGAGTCCTAAAATATTTTGGCAATATTTTCTCTAATTTCTTATGAATCAGTGATGTTTGGCCAGGCACGGAAATGACAGAGGATGTCAGCTACATCAAGCATCGTACGCCATACTTCCATTCACAGATTCCTTCCACTCTCCTAGGTCCCTCCTTCATGGAAGCATGACACTCTACCATACGTTAGAATAATATCCCTCCTAAATTAGAAAATTAATTGAAAATAATGGAGTCATTTTTATAATAATTATAATAATTAACAAGATTAACAATGTATAGAACTCATCATTAAATCACAATCATAATGAATGAAAAACTTTAGCTTAACTATTTTCTGTCTCTCACAAGGTTGATGGAAAAGGTCCCTTGCAAAGGGCAAAGTGTTCTTACATAAAGAAGTCTACCAATCCTCTCAGTCAATTAAGACCATGGATAATGTCTGAGAAGAAACAAAGACATACTAAGGGCTTGCCAGCAGGTTTGAATGTACTATTTAAATTTTTTCCCTGTATTTCTAGAACATAGATAAACCTTGGGTATTTTGAAACAGCTCTAAATTTTGGTTATTGTTTTGAGATGGTGTTCTCTGTAGTCCAGAAGGAAACATCTAACTCTCAACTCTCTAGTTCAAGCCCTGTACCAGTGCCGGTGCTAAAAAATATACACAAACATCCACACTTTGGCCTTTCTTTTTGTTAAGCTTCATATGGTCTGTGAGTTGTATTGTGGGTATTCTGAGCTTTTTGGTTAATATCCACTTATCAGTGAGTACGTACCATGAATGTCCTTTTGGGTCTTGGTTACCTCACTCAGAATTATATTTTCTAGTTCCATCCATTTGCCTGCAAAATTCATGATGTTCTTATTTTTAATAGCTGATTATTACTCCATTGTGTAAAAGTACCATATTTTCTGTATCCATTCTTCCTTTGAGGGATATTTGGGTTATTTCCAGCTTCTGCCTATTGTAAATAAGGTTACTATGAATATAGTGGAACATGTTTTCTTGAGATATGGTGGAACATCTTTTGAGTATATGCCCAGGAGTGGTAGAGCTGATCTTCATGATTGATTTCCCAATGATTGGGTTGTACCAGCTTGCAAAACCATCAGCAATGCAGGAATGTTCTTTCTCCACATCCTTGCCAGCGTCTAGCTGCTTTTGTTTGAGTCTTTGATCTTAGCCATTCTGAATTTCAGGGTCATTTTGATTTACATTTCTCTGATGACTAAGGATGTTGAACATTTCTTTATTTGCTTATCAGCCATTGGAGATTTCTTAGTTGAGAATTCTCTGTTTAGCTCTGTACTCTACTTTTAAAATTGGGTTATTTGGTTTCCTGGAGTCTAAATTCTTGTATTTTTTGTACATAATGGATTTTAGCTCTCTATCAAATTTGGAATTAGTAAAGATCTTTTCCCAAGCTGTAGGATGCTATTTTGTCCTACTGACAGTGTCCTTTGCCTTACAGAATTTTTTCAGGATCATGAATTCCCATTTGTCAAATGTTGATTTTAGAGCCTGAGCCATTGGTATTTTGTTCAGGAAATTTTCCCCTGCAGCAATGTGTTTAAGGATGTTTCCAATTTTCTCTTCTATTAGATTCATTGTATCTGGATTTAAGAAAGTTCTTGATCCACTTGAACTTGAGCTCTGGACAAGGATATAGAAATGGATCCATTTCTATTCTTCCACATGCAGACTTCCAGTTAGACCTTCAGTATTTGTTGAAGATGCTTTCTAGTTTTCACTGTATAGTTTTGGCTTCTTTGTCAAAGATCAAGTGTCCATAGTGTGTGGGTTTATATCTGGGTCTTCGATTCTATTCCATTCATCAACCTATCTGTTTCTGTACCAATACCATGCGATTTTCTTTTCAATCACTATTGATCTGTATTACAGCTTGAGGTCAGATATGGCAATTCTCCCAGAAGTTTTTTTATTGTTGAAAATTGTTTTTGTTGTCCTGGGTTTTTTGTTATTCTATATAAAATTTAGAACTTCTCTTTCTATCTTTGTGATAAATTGAATTGGGATTTTGATGGGAATTGAATTGAATTTGTAGACATCTTTTGATAAAATGGCCATGTTTACTATGTTAATACTGCCAATCCATAAACATGGAGCATCTTTTCATCTTCTGAGGTCTTTCATTCTTTGGGGACTTGAAGTACTTGTAATATAGATCTTTTACCTGCTTGGTTAGAATTATTTAATATAATTTGTGACTATTTTAAAGGCTTTTGTTTCCTTAATTTCTTTCTCAGCCCATTTATCCTTTGTGTAGAGAAAGGTTTCTGACTTGTTTGAGTTAATTTTATATACAGTCACTTTGCTGAAGTTGTTTATTGGAGTTCTCTGGTAGACCTTTTGGGGTCGCTTATGTATACTATATCTTCTGCAAATAGTGATATCTTGACTTCCTCCTTTCTAATTTTTATCCCTTTGATCTTCTTTTGTTGTCTAATTGCTCTACCTAAAACTTCTTGTACTAAATTGAATAGATATGGGTCGAGTGGTTATCCTTGTCTTGTCCCTGATTTTGGTAAGATTGCTTCAAGTTTCTTTCCACTTAATCTGATGTTGGCTATTAGTTTGTTGTATATTGATTTTATTATCTTTATGTATATACCTTGAATGCCTGATCTCTCCAAGAGTTTTAACATGAAGGGGTGTTGTATATTGTCAAAAGCTTTTTCAGTATCTATTGAGATGATTATGTGATTTCTTTCTTTGAGTTTGTTTATATAGTGGATTAAGTTGACCTGTGTGGGACAGAGGAGGGTGGCAAAAGAGGGAGGGATCAGGTATGAGGGGAGACAAGAGAGAAGCCCAGAGTGTCAGGCAAATGAATAGAAATATGAAGAGGTGTGTGGGGGAACTGGAGGAACCACTAGAAAGTCCCAGACACCAGGGATGGAAGATGCTCCAAGGAACAAATGGGGATGACATTAGCTGAAGTATACAACAGTGGGAAGATGCAACCTGAAGAGACCACCTCTAGAAGATAGACATGGCCCCAGTTGAGGGATAGGGCCATCTACCTACCTAAAATTTTTAACCCAGAATTGTTCATTTCTAAGGAAATGCAGGGACAAAAATGGAACAGAGACTGAAGGAAATGGCATCCATATTCTAGCAAGATAACAAGAGTTACAATTATGTAGGGTGTAGTGTTCGAGATTACTATTGACCTTTACAAAAAATATTACAACCAATACTGGGCTGTAATATTTTCTAACAGACAATTACTATTTTGTTGTAACTTGAATAAATTTAAATTCATATTGCCCATTTGAGAAAATGAAATGCTTTTAGCATATAAACATTTGCTGTGAGTATATAATTGAAATGGAATATGCTCATTTTTATATAATTTTACTCATAATTTAATTTCTTTCCTATTATCCTATTTAATAGAAATGGTTATTTTAAATGCAACTATAAGGAAAGCTTATGAAAATTTATAGAAATATAAGCTACATGAAACTTAGCAGAATTAATAGATAATATTTTGGAAAATATGCTGGTTTCCAAAATGTCCAATGTATTTAACAACTACATATTTTTATAAACAGACAGGCAAAACATTAAATTTAGCATCATTTCTGTAGAATTTTAATTGGTTTAAATAAATATTTTAAATATTAGTAAAGAAATGTTCTCATTTCCAGTTTTAATTTTAATGAGAAAATATCCATATGGGAAAGTGAAGCAGAATTTCCTTTTTTATCTTAAATTTATATAAAACATTTTAACAAAAGTTATTTAAATACTGAGATTAGCAACAAGATTTTATTCTGCCTGATTTAATAAAAACAGAACTCTATAAATTAAGTTTCCACCAATGCATTCATCTGAGGTGGGTAATTGGCATTCTTTCAATAATTTGGGGAATTTTTAAGGAGGACTTACGATGACCCGTAATATTCCTGACTATTCAAGCCATCTTACTAAGAGACAACAGAGAACGGATTAACAACTGCTCTTTTAACAAGTGTAGAACAGACAAAACCATAACTTTTCTTTCAGACAGAGAAAAGAATGATCAAAATCCAATTACATCCAATTAAGGATTGAAACTTTCCTGATATTCATGCTGCTGTGGGAAGCAGAGTGCTGGGGACAGGAGGATGTGCTCTGCAGAACTGAGTATTCATGGAAAAGGTCACTGACTGATAATCTCTAATTTGATTAGACTCGGATGTATGTAGTAGAAATCAACGTTTTCTTGGCTTCTGTGTCTAGCTGGAACAAGTCATTCTTCAGGGACCTCCGTCTTGGAAGAAGGGTGGTGCAAGGATGATGCGTACACTCCTGAGCACAAAGCCAGCAAGATATTAACAAGGATTCACTATCAAAACAAGCAGGGCTTGCAATTCTTCCGGCTCAGTGATTTGAGAGGCAAAGGAGGAACAAATTAATATCTGTGACTGTTGAGCTGAAGGACCTCCAATTTGATCAATACCCATGGGGAAGATAAAACTAGGATTTTGTTGCTTTGCACAATCTTCTAAGTACAATCTAGTCAAATTAGGATAAACCCACATAGGGGTTTATACATGAAATTGCTGCAACTGGATGTAGAACAGGGAATAAAGAAGAGCGATTGGATTAAGCAAAGGAGAAAAGGAATACAATGAAAATAAAACACATGATATAAATCTACATCAGAACAGGATTAAGTTACATAGAGCTTGATATAATATATTTATTATTATAATTTTACTTAGTCTTTTGCATGTGTGCACATATATGATGTACATGTGTGGATGCATCTGTACATGTATGTGTGGGCACATGTATGCCATACCGCAGTATGCATGTAGAGGTTAGAGAATAACCTCCGTATAGGCTTTCTCTTTCCACTTATTTAATACAGTAATTATTTGTTATTTATGAGCTGCATATACCAAAGTATCTGGTCTGAGAGATGCCAGACAATTTCTTATATCCATCTCCAATCTTAATGTAGGATTGCTCACAGTGCACATATGCTACCGCCTCTATACATCCCAGCCCAGGTCTGTATGTTGGATGGCAAGCATTTATCCCCTGAACTATCTCCCCAGCTGAAATAATACTTAAAAAAAAAAACTCATTCATCCTGTCTCTAAATTCTTTTAGATTCTTTTTAATATCTAAAGCTTATTTGTTTATAAGATTTATTATCAAAATTATGATTTTGATATTTTAATTTTACCTTTTAAAAAGTTTATGATACATAGAAGTAAGTAAGTATTTTTAGATGAATTCAAGGAGTGTAGTAATTTAGTCTGAACCTCTAGATGACTAAACATGTATTGAATACATGTAAACATGAAGTCTATAAAATAATAAGTTCTCTTTAGGCTGCTTCTGGCTCTCTTCAGTTTCATTGTGGGTACTTTTATCTGCTTCCTTTTAACCTTATATTTGAGTCTTTTTAAAAAACTGTAACTGCAAGAACTTCTAATTCTTTGGAGACAATATTTGGAAGTTCTTCAAAGCACTTTCTACAGCATTTGGGGAAAATAACTGAAGTTAAGCAGGATATGAAGTGGAAACTCTCTAAGTTTTCCCTCAGTTCATTTCACTGGAATTCAATTCTGAATAGCCCCAGAGTGTGATTACATAGTTCAGAGCCCCAGGCAAAGCACATATTTCTCAGGATATCCTTCAGAATTGGTTGCAACCTTCTATGTAGAAATGTGAAATTTTAGGAAGACACAATGTATTAAATAATGATTTTATTTAAAATGTAATATGGCACCCTCATGGAATGTTTAAGACATTTTTGAAATGACTGACATCAATCTTTATCCTACATGGAGTTGATTAACATATCAAGGATCATCACAAAATGCTATTGCCTCATCCAGGTATAATAGGTCATTACCCTTAAGGTATTATTATGGTGATGTTTATCCATGAAATTAAATGACTAGAATATACACGTCAACAGGAAAGACAATCTAGAGTACTTAATCACTGGAATATTATGAAGAAGAGCTCTTTAGAATATTATTCCTCACTATAAAGATTAAGAGAAAACTCACTTAAAACTATCATTTTATCAGAAAATTATATAAAAAATTGTCTATTTATAATGTTTATAAAAATATTTACATATAAATATTTATTATATGCAACAAATGTCTCACTGTTCAAGGTCTTGAGAGTTTTATTCTTGCTATGAATATAAACCACAGAAAATCCTGCATAAAGTAAAAATATATGATTCAATATCTAAGATAGATTCAAACATGTCTAATTATAAATCAATTATCTTTTCATATAATTTCTTTTGCATCAATAGATGCAGGCTAACCTTAATGACTACACTTTACTGAAATTATTTTCATGTTTAGTATATAGGTATATATAAATATATACACAAGATATAATAGCAAATATATATTACACATATATATTTATCAAAATTTGGATAATTTAAGCTTTTCTCATTTGCAGTAGTAGGAATACTAGTACTGAAATAGTCTCAGAAAGTTAAACAAGAATTCATTCACAGACCCTCACTAATTTTTTGAACAGGTTAAAAATAATATATTTTAACTTTGTTAATTAAATAATACCAACTATAAATATTACTTGGTTTCTCATTGGATTTTATTTTAGTTCTTTCATTATTTTTTGATTAAAAAGCAAATAACATAAAGTACAAAAATTATCTTTAGGAGTAGATTTTTGCTATAAGTGATGCAAACTTTTTAAAAATAATTTATTTTATATTTTATGTAAATTGGTGTTTTGTCTACATTTGCATTCATTTTACCATGTCCATATCTTCTAGAATTGGAACCATAGGCAATTGTGTTCTGTCATATGGGTGCTGGAAATTGAATCCTGATCTTCTAGAAGAGCAGTCAGTGCTCTTAACCACTAAGTAACTGTCATAGCCTTTTTTAAAAAGTGAGACGTACCTAAGACAAAACTATATATATATCCCCTGCAATATGCAATTCCCTTCAGATTTTCTGATAATTTACAACTGTAAATAAAGACAAAAACTCTCACAGGACCTCTGTAATATGCCATAGAATATGGTCATGAATAATAATTATCAAATAGGCTCTAATTTCATATTCTACTTAATATTTAAAAATATCCATTTTCATAAAATGCTATTTAGGCACATACACTTGATCATTTTAGAATACTAGTATATAGTGGAACCCTACATATTTACATAGCCACAAGCTGATACTTCTCGGAGATAGTAATCTATCTTGAGAAATTGTGTTCATAAGTGTCCCTAACTGCTGAAAAAAAAAAACCAAAAACAGTGTGTTTGGCAGAATCTAAATTTTCCTAAAGAGATCTTTCTCTTAGGTTTGTCATCAGTCCATATAGTTACCTCCCCTTATATGCAAGCAAACACTACCAATAAAATATGGGTGTCATATTAGCATTGTGCAAGGTTGAAAGAAAGGCAGAGGCAATTTCTAATCAGTTGACATTGAATTGATTTTTAAAAGGAGATGAATCACATGAACAAGTACCTGAGAGATTTTCCTCTAGTTCTCGAGAAAGGAAACTGCCACTCTGCGAACTGCCAATAGAAATGAACTCTTGACAAAAACTATAATTGTGCTCCTGAGTGGATAATGAGACTCTGTCTCTAGGATTAAGAAAGGCAAATCCTATGACCATGGTGAACTAATGTTATCCTACTCATAGTGCGGTGTCATGGTTTGAATGAGAAGTCCTCTATATTCAGATAAGTGAACACTTGATCCCAAGTTGGCAGTACTTTTGAGGAGATTTAGGAGATGCCTTCTTGCTGGAGGATGTATGCCAGTGTTGGGTAGAAGCGTTTGAAACTTCATAGCTTTGTCTAATTCCATTTCACACTCTCTGCTTTGTGCTTCTATCCGAGGATGTGAGCTTTTACCTTTCTGCTCCAGCTGTCATGCCTTGGCACTCGATGATGTATTTTCCCAGTATGATGGATGCATATTCCTCTGGCCTAAGCCAAATTCATCTCTTTCTCCTGAAAGATGACTTGGTCATGGTGTTTTATTACAGCAACCGAAAAGTAAGACAAAGATGGAATCCCTTCATTACTGAGGAGGAGTTAGAATCTACTGAACTTGTGGGTAAACAAACATATTTGTTTCATTGGAAAGATTAATTAGAGGAATCAGGGTGACATGAATTAAAAGGTTCTATTGTATTATGTGGCCATATGTATAGGAATTTGTTACAGGCAAAAAGAAACATGTCTCCCAGGTTGCACCAATTATGTAATATTGTTGTTCCATGAAATGTGAAGAGTCAACATGAAAATGATTTCCATAAAGTGTATTTATTAAGATTATCCTGTATCTATTGCTGACGAAGAAACTCTAAAAAGATGATTGATTTATAACTCTATGATAATATAGTTAGACAAAAGTGCTTTCCTTTGTACCTAGTAAGTCACATATTTTTACACTATACAGGGTTTGCTGTGGTCCACATGTCTTGAAAAAAATTTCCAGATTTGTTGAGCAACGAGGCATTTGTTGGAGGGAACTAAGTATTCACAAATCATCAACAATGCTGGGAAAGTGAGTAGAAGTGCCTTTACTTTGCTTTAAAATTAGTCCTTAGGCTCCACTGCAATATGTGATAAAAATGGTGAGAGGAGCACAGAAGGAGAAACACAACAGATTCAATTTCTCTGATGTGTACATGCCTACTTCTTTGTTTCAATTATATGGGATCTCAGGTCCTTATGACTTCTATAACACTGCATTATAATATTATATTATAGTAATTCCTTCCACAGAGAAATTTTATATTTTATTTGCTGCTTTTTTATAATTATTGTATATGTACACTCCTATTAAAATATTGCTCAATAGTATGTTATTTTATTTTGGTTAATAACAAAGAGCCACCAGATTCTTCTACAGTATATAAATGTGTATTGTAGAGCTTCATAAATTTTCTTAAATTTCCCGTGAAGGAACATAGAGATCAAGAACTACTTATACAGACATATCAAATTAGTGTTGTTACTAAAAATAATTCACACAATAAATTCTGATCACCCTTTTCTCCTCCACTACTCCTCCTAGATCTGCCCCTCCAAGCCTCTTCTTCCTTCCTCCCTCTTTTAATGCCCCCACCTCCCACAACACACACACACACACACACACACACAGAGTGAGAGAGAGAGAGAGAGAGAGAGAGAGAGAGAGAGAGAGAGAGAGAGGAGAAAAAAGAGAATATCCAAGGAAAATAGGTTAATACTCCCAGTCAGACTCCATTAAAGAAACTAGCTTTATCTTTATAAGCATGTACCAGTTGCAGATACCTTCTTGGGTAGGTAGCCACCCTCTTCTCTCTGAGCTAAGATTGCTGGTTTGTACTTTTAGAATACTTGTGCATGCTGCCAGTCTCTGTGAATTTGTATATGCATAAGTCCTGATTTGTGTGGAGAAAAAAAATACATAATAAGAATTTTTATTTCAGTAATAAAACTGTAAAATTTTGATACACTTTTCCTCAGAGGGTTCTAAACGACCACGTGGCCAAGTGTTGTTATTTTTCTATCAAAACAGCTCCCTGGTGGTATGATTCCATAGCCTAATGTCAGTCAGTGACTGAGAAAAGAGAGACTATTATATGGGGGCTCTTTGCAGGATATGTCCTCCTTTGTAGACCATCTTGACTCTATAGGTCTCTAGCATGTTACTGATCCTTATGTACTGCCATACAATTTTTGCCCAATATTCTTTTATACAATCTTCCATACATTAGCATTGCAGAACAGGTATCCTATGCTCCAATTTCTAAGTGTTACTAAGTAGATACCAAACAGTATTGTTTAGTTCTTATCAACAGTGTAGAATATGATTTAGATATGAAGTGAAGATGGCCTAATGTCATGGTTATATGACGATTAAAAGGCACCAAAATATATTATAATCATATTATAAATGTATACCTATAGATCCACTTCAAGAATATAATGACAACAACTAAACAGGAAGGCACTCAGAGAACTGCTGAAATAATAAAATTCCTGTTTACAAATGTTCCTAACACAATAGTAAAAAGGAAAGATGTCTGTTGAAGGGAATCTGTTGGAAAATGGCTGAATGCACAGTTTGGGAATCAAAAATATGTGTGACTCTCCTGACCTGCTCACATCAGAGTTACAGATCTTACCCATAGTAGGTATCTGTAAAATTCTTGTGAAGAAAACAATAAAATACAAAACACCAAATTATTTAGAAAGTTTCATTCCCGTTTCATCTAGGAATTAGTTGGAATGAGTGGTAGAATAATGAAATAATGGAATTAGGTGCAAATCAACTCAGAGAGTAATAAATCACATTCAAGAAAGAAAGAAATCTTCATAATCTTTATGGATTAAAGGTAAGAATAATAAATTTTATATATAAAACAAGTATTGTTCATTGATTAGTGTGATAAAGAAATGGTTAAAACATTTTTTATTTTGTTTCAGGAAATTACTGATTTTAGAAAAATAGAAAAAACAATATTGTTTTAATAGACATGGACAAACTTTTCTGTAGAATTGAGATGTGATATGTTAAACTGAAAGAAACAGTTATTACATAATAGTAGAATATTATTAATATGCATTTATATTAAGAATTCTAATAATGATATAAAAACTTAATAGCATATATGCTTTAAAATACCATATTTTTATTCACTTTACATTCTGATTGAGTCCTCTCCTTCTTTTCTCCCACTTCGTTCATCAATTTCTCCTGTTCTTTATGCTCAGAGAACTAGATTCCATTCCACTCTGGAATATCAAGTCTCAGCTGGACTGGGGGCATCCTCTCCCACGAAGCCAGGCACAGAAGCTCAGCTATACAAAAGGGAACCAGAGGCAAGCAACAGAATCAGAGAGAGCCCTTGCTCTACTTGTTAGGAGACCCACATGGAGAACAAGCTGCACATATGCTGCATATGTATAGGTGGCCTAGGTCTAGCTCATGCATTCTCTTCAATTTATGGTTTAGTTTCTGTGATCTCCCCTGGACCGAACTTAGATTACTCTATAGGTCTTCTTCTGGTGTCCTTGATCAACTAACCCACACAAACCCTGACTCCTTCCCTATAAGCTTCCACAGAACTCCCTGAGCTCTGCCTGTTGTTTGGCTGTGGGTCTCTGCATCTGTTTCCACCAGCTAGAGGATGAAGCCTAGAAGAAAACAGTTATGCTAGGCTCCTGCCTACAAGTATAGCAGTGTATCATTGATAGGGTCAGGGGTTGGCTCTCTCCCTGGAGGTGGGTCTCAAGTTAGGCCAGTCATTGGTTAGCCACTTCCTCGATCACTGTTCCATCTTATCTCTTCACTATATGTAGACAAGACAAATTTTGGGTTAAAGATTTTTGTGGGTGGGTCTGTGGATTTAGCTAGGTTACCCTGTAATTTATGGCGAAAAAAAACACTTATGTAGCACTTATACACCACATGTGTCTTTCTAGGTCTGGTTTCCTCACCCAGGATGATATTTTCTAGTTCCATCCATTTGCCTGCAAAATTCATGAATCCTCATTCTTAACAGCTGAATAGTATTCCATTGTACAAACGAGCCACATTTTCTTTATCCATTCTTTAGTTGTAGGACATGTAGGCCATTTTCCAGTTTCTAGCAATTACAAATAAAGCTGCTATGAACATAGTTGAGGAAGTATTTTTGTGGGATGCTTGAACATCTTTTGGGCATATGTCCAGGAGTGTTAGAGATGGGTCTTGAAGTAGAATTATGCCCAATTTTCCTCCTAAGTCATTTTGTGTTTTCAATATCAAGGTGACTTTGGCTTCTTACAATGAGTTTGGCAATGTCCCTTCTATGTCTATTTAGTGGAGTAGTTTGAGGAATATTAGTATTAACTCTTCTTTGAAAGTCTGTTAGAATATTGCCCTAAAACCCTCTAGCCTGGGATTTTTTGTTTGTTTGTTTGTTTGTTAAGTTGTTGGTAGTGTTTCTTGGAAAACCTTTTTCCAACCCTTTACTTGAGGACATACCTATCTTTGTTGCTCATATGTACTTCTTGCATGCAGCAGAATGATGGATCCTGTATATACATCCTTTCTATTAGCCTGCATCTTTTAAATAGGAGAATTCAGTCCATTGATGTTAAGAGATATTAATAACCAATGATTGTTTGTTCCTCTTATATTGATGTTAGTGATGTGTATGTATGTGTGTTTGCTAATCTTCTTTGGGTTTTGTTGTTTATGTAAGTTATGTAATCATTTATTTCCTGTGTTTTCTTGGGATTAGTTAATCTCCTAGGGTTTGAGATTTTCTTTTAATATTTCCTGTAGGGCTGGATTTGTAGATAGGGATTTTTTAAATTTTATTATACCTTGAAATATCATTCTTTTCACCATTTATTGAAGCTGAGAAAGTTTGGCTATAGTAGTCTTAGTTGGTATCTCTGGTTTCTAAGAGGCTGCAAGAAATCTGTCTAGGCCCTTTGAGCTTTAAGAGTTTCTGTTGGGAATCAAGGTGTAATTTTTATAGGTCTGCCTTTGTATGTTACTTGGCCCTTAATCCATGAATCTTTTAATGTAGTTTCTTTGTTCTGTACATTTAGTGCTTTGATTATTATGTGGTGGGAGAATTTTCTTTTTCTGGTCCAATCTAATTGGTGTTCTGTAGGCTTTTTGTATGCTGATAGGCATTTGTTTCTTTAGGTTTTGGATATTTATTTCTATGATTTTGTTTTAAGTATTTTCTGATATTTGGAGCATGGACTTTTTACCTTCTTCTATTCCTATTATTCTTTGGTTAGGTTTTTCATAGTATCCCATATTTCCTGTATGTTGTGTGTTAGAAAGTTTTTAGATTTAACATTTATTTGACTGATGTATCCATTTTTTATATCATGTCTTCTATGCCTAAGAGTCTCTTCTTTATTTTTGGTGACATTTGTGTCTTTTGTTCCTGTTCTTTTTTCTAGGTTTTTCATTTCCAGAATTTTGTCACTTTGCATTTGCTTTATTTCTTCTTTTTCCATTTTTAGATACTGAACCATTTTATTCATTTCCTTCACTTTTTAATTGTACTCTCCTATATTTCTTTAAGGGACTTATTCATTTCCCTTTTAAAGGCATGTATCATCTTTATAAGATTGCATTTAAGATCATTTCCCAGTGCTTGAGTTGAGTTTGGATACCCAGAGTAGTAGAATAGCTTTGCTCTGAAGGTGCCATATTTGTCTGACTCTTATTGATTGTGTTCTTATGCTGGACTTCAGTCATCCAGATATTCCTGATATAGCAGGTATCAATGTCTCCACTGTGTAGATGTACCACATTTTCTTCATCAGTTGAGGGACATGTAGGTTTTTTCAAGTTTCTGACTATTATGAATAAAGCTGCTATGAACAGTGTATTTGTAAGATGGTGGAATATCTTTTGGCTATATGCCCAGGACTGATATAACTGGGTCTTGAAGTAGAACTATTTCCAATTTTCTGAGAAATCACCAAATTGATTTCCAAAGTGGTTGTGCAAGTTTCCATTTCTACCAGCAATGGAGGAGTGTTACACTTGCTCTACTTCCTTTCCGGCATGGATATCAGAGTTATTTAAACTATAGGTTTACATGGCATGTAATGAAGAGCTGACAGTTTTCTTCTCAGAGGCTTGTCTCTTTCCATTTGCTATTAGTTTTCAATACTGTTCAATGAAATTCACTTCTATATGTAATGAAAAATGATAAAAATAGCTTAATCCATTAATGACTCAATATTGAAAAATGTCTATGACTTTGCTTGGAATTTGTAATATTTTCTGCATGACATGAGCTTTACAAAGGTTTGGTGAGTCTGCAGGTTTTTTCCTAAGGCATACTAGCTGCCACACCTCACCAAACTATTGCCCTTCAATAGCAGCATCAGATTCCTAACAGAAGTTAATGCCAATGATGATTCTAAGCATATAAGGAAGAAATGATACTATATAGGACCACACAACATCAGAAGTGATCAGAAAGGATCATAAAATTATGTCTAAAATATTAAGACAAAGGACTGATGGCTTATTCTGCAACACAGTTCTTAATCAGAAGTGATAAGGCATGGCAAAACAGGGCTAGTGTTTTTACGTGCCCTGAAGCAGTAACTGTAGTAGATTAAAACCTCCTCTCTCCTGTCAAAGGAACCCACATAGTTATGCTGACAACCACGATGGGTGAAATAACTACAAGAAACTTGAAATTTAACGCTGAAGAGTTTTGATATTCTATCTAAGATAATTAAAAATGAAAAGCAATGATCCATAAGATATAATGTTAATATAATTTATGAAATATTGCTAAGTAGAAAAGGATACCCATTGTTAATTAAAGCAAAGGGAAATTAAACCTGAACAAAAATGAAACATTAAGAAATAAGGAACGAGGATAGAGAATATCCACATGTATGTCAGCAGTGTCAATTACTTTGCTTATGCAAATGGCCTGTTAGTCATCACTCATTTAAGATAATCTGGGAAATCAAGGCTGTGTCATTGAGAGGAAAACTGGGGAGGATATGTCAGTGCCACAGGTGAAAATTCATTTTGAGTATTGAAATAGTACAGAATATTGCTCAGTATATATTCCTGATGACACTGCTCTCAATTTTTAAGTTGATGGAAATAAATAATAGATCAAAGGAGCAGGATAGGTGATAAATCACAGAAGGCAGTCATAAATAAAATAACAAATCACACAAAATTATTAACCTCAATTATTTTCTTAATTCTATCTTTCATTGATATAGTGAAAATAAAATTTTAAGTACAATGGTAAGATCATTTCCTTATTGAGCTTGAAAGAAAACATTCATGTTTTATCAATAAGTAAAACAATTCTGCTAAACATATAAGAAAGAATTTTATACATCATTTAATATATGAGTTAACACTGAGCTAAGTATAGTTCTATAAAATTAAAATGCCAGCATTTAAGATGATGTGATAATAGTTCATAATCATAATTCAGCATTAGGTAAATAAGTTCAAGGCCGCCTTGGATACATAAGACATAGTCTCCAGATAAAAATAAATAAATAAAATGAAATTAAAAAATAAATAATAGATTGTTGATAGTATTCAATAATAAGTAGTGGTTGTAGATTCTCCAGTCTCTTCAACTTCATCAGTACTGAATAGTTAGCTATGTTTCAGGATCACACATGGTTTCTCTCTTGTTGAGCACTTACAGTTTGATTATTTTTGTTTTATTATTGCTAATTTCTTAATTTTCTAAAATCCCACTTGGTTTTGGCTTTTGTGTTTGCAATGCCAAGGTATTAAAAACATTTATAGAGTATTTATTCAAAGTTCAGTCAACACAGATATCTAAATTTTTACTCTACGTATACTTATAGTATTTAACATTGAATGATGAGTTGAAAATACAACAAAAATTCCAATATAAGAAATATTCAGGTGTTGACAAAGTATTGTAAACTTTTATTGTTAGAGTTATTTGAGATTAAGTTCATCAGCCCATATATGTTGACTAATAAGAATAATACTTTTTTTTTGGTAAGTTCTTACACAAATTAACATTTCCACAATTACACATTTAGCATTCTTTCCACAATTAACATTCTCAACCCTTACAGGTTATGGCCACTCTTCTATAAGTAATATACAGAATCAGTCTCTTCTACTACTTATAGTCACACCCATATTGTTTAATAATTTCTCTAGTAGGCATTTAAGGCCAACATTACCTAATCAAGAATTCACAATTAAGTCTTGCTACCCCTTGAATATCACTATATTTTTGCCTGATCAATGGGAGAATCTAAAATTGTGATTTCTTTCTCACCTGGCTGCTCCAGTAGAGCATTCATTCTGAGTTCCTCATAGATGAAAAACCTCATATTTCATTTCTATTTTAAAGCCTTCTCACAAGAGAATGACCAAATAGATCTGAATGTGCTCAAGAATCCAATAATTGATACATTGTTTAATAAGCCATCGATATTTTCCACACAATACCTGCATTCCTTAGATAACATGGATGCATGAGTGAGCACAAATGTTGTGTTCAATGCCTTTGTGACTAAAACATGTGACGTTGTTGGACTTTGAAAGCAATATAGACAGCTCGACCAGGGCTGAAAGAAGGTATATCTGGATTCCACTCTTAGCTGGCTACATAAATACTTTCTACACTATCATCCCAGTAAGAAGCATTTTACATTAACACACTAAAATATTCTTTAAAATATACAAATACAAAAGTAAAAATAGCAACACATTTTGAACATATAATTTTGGAGGTACCCAGTGAGATTTTATGTCCTCTTCCTGTGAACATTGGTTTGAAATTCTGATAACAGATCATGTATTTTTGACATGATCTTCCTGAATTGACACTTATATCAGATTAAGTCCATCTCTTACTTCTTAAATAGCTGCATAGCTTTACTTTTACTTGAAGTAAAGATAATATTCTCATACTGTCATTCTTTGGCCTTTCCCTTGGTATTCATTGTAACATACACAGTTGCTATAGCTATATGGATTTTTCCTTACTCTGATTAAGTGTTATGCATGACTCATTAGCAGTCAGCATTATAATAGGGGTTGTTGAGCATTGATTGCAAGCAAATCCTGTCCTATACAGTCAATGATAAATGATTACAGTGCTATTAACATTTTCTACCCTGTTGTTAATGATATTGCTATCAACTGGAGTTTAACAGTTCTAATATCTTGAGTTTGGCCAGTTGCCCTGTCTTCTAACTTAACATATGCCTCAAATAAGCCACCGTTCATAGTTTATTATGAGTTGCTTTGAAGATGTTCCATTATGGACTCATTCATGATTAATAGATGGATTCAAATAACATTTTAAATCAGTACACGTTGAGATCCTGAGAATTTTGTTATGTGACAAGCCTAAGTTTCATACATTTTAATAAGATTTTCATATATACAGAAACAGAATTATTGCAGCAAAAAATAGTTAATGTTACAGTATAATTAGAGGATATAAAGGACCACTATACTACAGTGAAAATCATACTGGCCATACTGTATTGGCAGTCAAAGTATAGAAGTAGACCCTGGATTTCTCTTGATTTTGTTTTATGCTATGTGTAATACATGTGTATATAGAACATGTAGCTGCTTAGCATTTGTGATTACAAATACTAAGGAAGAGTCATGTGTTTTCTGCTCTGTCACTCTCCATCTTTTTCTTTTAATGTAAGACTTACTGAATCTATAGCTGTTAGCCAGAACCCTGCAATTACTGTCTCTACCACTGGGAACATTGAGGTTTTCCATGAATCTATCACACCTTCTTTTTATATAGGTGCTTGTAGATAGGAACTGAGGTCCTTGTTTGTACTAAGTCATCTCCTTAACCCAATGTCTTTCTTTAATAATTACTTCCTTTTGTAATGAACTTACCATCTACTATAATTAAGAGAAATGTAAAACCTCTATGAGTTAGTGAATTAACTATTAAATAGATTTATTTGTCCTATGTATATATATTTTTGTTGTTGTTCTGTTAGAAGCATAATGCTTCTAAAGATTTATGCCATGGTGATGATAATTTTTAAACATTTATGGAGTACGGCTGTGTGATGTATTCTTTTATTATTTATTTATTTATTTATTTATTTATAATTAATTAATTTATTTATGATATATGCCGAACGAGGACAATTAACATAGTGGGCAGGTTTTCAATCAGTGAGTTACATCCAGCTTTAGATACTATCCTTTATGTAGAAATACCAACAACAAAATTCGCTAATTGAGTGAGAAAGTAGAAAATCAAGTTGTTATATACACAAATGTAAACGCATTTGTCTATAATATTGTAACTTTTTTTAGAAAATTACAAAGATTATATCATATTCACATAATTTATTCCTTGAAATTTAGTGCATTAGAATACAAGCAGTATTAGGCCAACCCATTATAAATGACTGGCCTAATGTCAAACTCATCCCATAGGAGAGAGCAAATGCTGACTCTATTAATGATATTCTGCTATGATTAAAGACAGGAACCTCACATAACTGTCTTCGGAGAAGTTTCATCCAACGAATGGATGCAGAAATTCATATCAAACATTAGTCAGAGCTCAGGGAGACTTGTGGAAGAGTAGGGGATAGAACTGGGAAATCTGGGGAGATCAGGGACACGCCATGAAGACCTACAGAGTCAACTAACCTGAGGCCATGGGGACTTATAAAGACTGAAACAGAAATGAAAGAGCATGCCAGGGCTAGACCCAATTGTAGCATGTGTGCAGCTTGATGAAAGTCTCCTAACAACCGGAGTAGAGGCTTTGATGACACAGTTATCTACTTTTAGATCACCTTGCACTAGCTGAATTATCTTGTTGGGCTCAGTGGGAGAAGATGTAGGACTTCTCTGAGGAGAAGGGGGTAATGTGTGTAGGGATTTATGAGGGTAGGGATGAGAGGAGAGCGGGGAAGGGGGATGTGATCAGGATGCAAAGTGAAGGAAAGAAAAGAAAGAAAAAGAAAGAAAGAAACAAAAAAAAACAAAGAAAGAAACAAAGAAAGAAACAAAGAAAGAAACAAAGAAAGAAACAATAGAAATAATGTGCATTGCACTGACTGCAACTAGTGCTTTTATTACCAGTAACTTGTAGGGAAGCGAGCCTTGCTTAACACTTATTTTTCATTCAATAATCCATGCCTTCTGGTAGCAACATTGTTCACTAACATGGGGGTCCTTCTCTTAAACATGTTTTTAAAAATGATTATATTTTTAATCATCTTACAAACTAGAGGAGCTCCCTAAGGCTTTAAATACATCTTTAGTTCAGGTTAACCAACTCCCTACCTCTCCTTTTCCCAATCTTTCGGTTCCCATTCAACCTTAAATTTTAACAGCTTAGTATTGTTTTCTTATCTTTCATGTCATGTAGGCTGTATTATTCCTTCTTACTGTGTTCTATCCTTTAGTTGCAAGCCATAGGTTTCCAGGTAGCTTCTGCATGCACAATTCATTTGAGTCTAGACTTCCTGGCTCCATAATTCTCATTCTAATTCAACCTGAATTCAATACTAACCACACACAATAGAATTGAATCTAGGACTGTTTGTTATGTAAGAGAGGACATGAAACATTTGAATTTTGGGACCTGGATGACCTTGTTCAGTGTAATTGTTTTCCAGTTCCAATCTAATTTACATGTAAATTTTTTATTCATTTTCTTTTCAGGTGAGTATTGTCTAATCTGTATCTGTATCATGCTCTCATTATCCAAATGTTATTTGGTGGTTATTAAGGTTGATTCAATTTCCTAGCTATTGTAAACAGAGCATCAGTGAGCATGGAAGTGTATGTTCTCTTTGCAGATAGGCGCAGAAGATACTTCTGGGCCATATGGTATACCTATTTTTAGATTCTTAGAGAAATCTCCAGACTGCATTCCAGAGTAGCTGCCCTGGTTTACATTTCAACAGGGGATATATACTATTTCCTCTTTCCTACATTCATGCCAACATTTTTCACATTTGTATTCCTGTTAAAGCCTATTTGATTTGTGTAGAGAAGATCACAAATTAGCTTCAGTCTGCATTTGCTTGACAGCTAAGGAGATTGCACTTGTTTTAAAGTGTTTACTAGTCATTTTTGTGTTCTCTTTTGAGAATGTTTTGTTCAGTATCATATCCCATCTTTTAACTGAGTTGTTTCTTTGCTTATTGTTCAATTTTTGTAATATATTCATAACTAGATATTAATAATTGTATGATAGTATAGGCAAAAGTTAAAAATAATATGGTAAGAGAAGAATAACTTTTCAGTATGATGTCTATGGGCATCTAAATATTAAGAGCACAGAGGCAAATGGTTAGCAAACGCATGCTTGGTAGAGGTAATATCATGCTTGCAAACTTTGATAGATATTTAAAATGCTGTGAAGAACGGTAGTCTGGGATCCTGATCAGACATGGATGGGGAGAATGGCTGAGCAAGGTTAGTGAACTCCTTTTTAAAGCATTTCTTTAAGGTCCTGAAAACATGCAACTTACAGCCTATGTAGATGTCATAACACATTGAAAATTAAATCTGCAGATCCAATATTAACGATCTAAGTAAATGAAAATTTTAGGAAGAATTAGATAATGTTATTAGATAAATACAGTTTCAATTATAATTCAAGAAAAAGGATGAGCAACAAAAGGAGATGAGTGGAGGTTTTATTTGTGGAAATCTAATTGTTAAACAATGATGGACACATTCTCAGAGGACACATTTTTATTATATCTTTTCTAGAAGGTGGCCTTTGCTGAGAAGCTGGGAAAGGTTTAGCATTCTTTTAATGCAGGAGTAACTGAACTATTGAGAAAAGATTTGTTACTTTATATGGAGGAATATACTTTACTTTCACTTGTAAAGATTATAGCACACATTTAATTTAGGCAAGGTCATGAAGGGAATGCCCTAAGAAAGTTAGTCTGTAAAAATTTACAGAATGAAATGAACTGGAAAGAATTAGAAGCAGAAGGTTCTAAAGTATGTTAATGAAATGCAAGTATGAAATGACTCAGACTTGTATGATATGGACAGAAGCAGTGAAAGATGTGATCTCTGTTTCTGAAAAGCATTACAGAAGACAACTGTATTTCCTTGTACAATTTTACCTGCATTATTGATCTTTATCAGAGGCCTCTGCACAAATGTATTCATTTTAGAACACCTAAGGCAGGAGTAAATCCTAAATGTTGCAGTATAAAATCAACTCTAATATTAAATTGCTTCGTTCTAAGATTATTCTGCAGGGTTTCATGAAAATTTAAGCCAGAGTACATTTTAAAATGTAATTAGTATTACATTAGTTCAAATTAAAATAGAAAAATAACAGTAGATTTCAAATTTCAGCCAATCTTTTTAATCAATATATGAAATAGAACCTTAAAGAAGTTAATGTGGCATTTGTCATTCATTGTATACTCAATTGTTTTGGAAATAGTAATTGTAGTTTCTAATACAGTGTATCAATTTTAAAATGCCCGTCCCTGTTCAGTGTTTTTGTAAACTTATCTACTATCATGTAGTTATCATTTGTCTCTACATAGAGTTTTATGAGACTCTTCTTTTTTGATACTAATGAACATATGCACTTAAAAATCAAAACTGAAACAGCTATTTTTCAGCAAAAAACATATAATAAAGAGAATAGTAAGTGCATATCAATTTATTGACTACTCCATATTTCAAGATGAGCAAATATTAGAAATCATAGTCTTTTTTTCTATTTCTTTTTTCTGATGAAGAAAGTAAGAGAAGAAAGATTTATGTTGTTTCTTTGTAGAGATTACATATCAAGTACAATTAGGATGACAGCTAATTTTTATCAATCTAGTTATTTTTGAAGAGCAAAGTATCATTTTGAATATATGCTTATAATTCCATATGGATAGACTTTCATGTGGTGCAAAAGCTATGACATGGAAGCAGGAGCTTGAATTTAGTATACACACACACACAGACACACACACACATGCATGCACACACACACACACACACACACACACGACACACACACACACACGCACACACACACAGTAGAATGAGGCTATACACACTTTATGTCCTTTTTCCCTAGTTACATATTTCCTTCAATAAGCCTTCACCTCCTAAATGTTCTACAAACCTCTTAACCAGTGTCACCAGTAGCGAAGTATTTAAATACATGAGACTATCGGGGACATTTTTCATTTAAATCACAACAGAGAGAATAATAAAATCTATTCCACAGAGTATAAGTTCCTTATATTTGTATTTTGTGAGCATATTATTCATGAAATGTACTATAAAATGAAGACTTGAAAAATATGCATCAAATATTTTTCCAAAGTGAAGAAAAGAAAAAAACAGACATCTAAGTTTCATAACCTTTTAGTGCAACTTATATCACTAAAATATATACCCATTTTATTTTTAAAATGGAATATAAATGTTATACAAACCTATTATTTCTGTGATTTACATAAAATGATAAAAATTAATAAATTGTACATAAAATTACAGGATCAGGATTTTCATGATTTATTTTAAGAAAGTTTCACGTTTTTTCATGGATGTGATGGTTTGAATGAGAAAGGCCTCCATAAGCTCACACTTTAATATGGAGTCGCTGGTCAGTGGACGAGTTTGAGAAGGATTAGACTGATTAGGGGGTTTGGCCTAGTTTTAATAAGCATGGTTCTGTAGGAGGTAGGTTACTAGGAGTGTGCTTTGAGGTTTCAGAAACTCACAGTAGATCCTCCTCCCTCTCTCTCTCTCTCTCTCTCTCTCTCTCTCTCTCTCTCTCTCCTTCATGCCTGTGGATAAGAATGTAAAGCTCTCAGCTTCTGCTTTAGATCCACACCTGTCTGTTTACTATGAAAACATTCAAAGAATTCTCAACTGAGGAAATATGAATGGCCGAGGAGCACCTAAAGAAATGTTCAGCATCCCTAGTCATCAGGGAAATGCAAATCAAAACAACCTTGAGATTCCATCTCACACCAGTCAGAATGGCTAAGATTAAAAACTCAGGTGATAGTAGATGCTGGCGAGGATGCGGAGAAAGAGGAACACTCCTCCATTGTTGGTGGGATTGCAAGATAGTGCAACCAATATGGAAAACAATCTGGCGGTTCCTCAGAATATTGGACATATCACTACCTGAGGACCCAGCTATACCACTCCTGGGCATATATCCAGAAGATGCTCTAACACATAACAAGGACATATGCTCCACTATGTTCATAGCAGCTTTATTTATAATAGCCAGAAACTGGAAAGAACCCAGATGCCCTTCAACAGAGGAATGAATACAAAATATGTGGTACATTTACACAATGGAATATTACTCAGCTATTAAAAACAATGAATTTGATAAATTCTTATATAAATAGATGGAACTAGAAAATATCATCCTGAGTGAGGTAACCCAATCACAAAAGAACATACATGGTATTCACTCACTGATTATTGGACTTTAACCCAGAAGCTTGAAACACCCAAGATTCAACTCACAGACCACATAAAGCTCATGAAGAATGAAGACCAATTCGGGTGGGGGGGAGCTACAGTCCCTCTTAGAAGAAGTAACAAAATACTCAAGGGAGCAAATATGGATGCAAAGTGCAGGACAGAAACTGAAGGAGGGGCCATCTGCAGACCATTCCACCTGGGTATCCATCCCATGTGCATTACCAAAGATAGATGCTGACGTGGGTGTCAGGAGGTGCATGCTGACAGGAGCCTAACATAACTGTCACCTTAGAGTTCTGCAAGAGTCTGACATATTCAGAGGGGATGCTCACAGCTAACCATTAAACTGAGCATGGGGTTCCCAACAGAGAAGTTAGAGTGAAGACTGAAGGAGTAGAAAGGGTACAGGACCCCATGAGGAGAGCAACAACACCAACCAACCAGAGCCCCCAGGGTCTAAACCACCAGCCTGGGAGCGCTTAGGGAGGAACCCATGGCTCCAGCTATATATGCAAGGGAGTTATATTTAAGTGGGAGAGGAGATTCTTGGTCCCATGAAGGCTGGACATCGTGGGGGGTGGTATTCGAGGGTGGGGAGGTGAGGTTCTGGGGAGGGTAGATGTGGGTACACCATCATAGAGGCAGGAGGAGTGGGGAAGGGATAGGGAGTTCCTGGGAAGGAGGGGGAGAAAGGGGGTAAGGGGAAAACACCTGAAATGTAATTAAAAGTTCCAATTAAAAAAAAAAAAAAAAGAAAACATTCATGTACTAGACTCTAAAACTGTAATAATGCCCCTAGTCAAAATTAAATGGTTTTCTTTTAAAGTATTGTCTCTTCATAGCAATAGAACAGTAAATAAGTAAACAACTACCATTTTTATTTACTATAGAATATGGAACATTGTTCAATAAATGAGGGTTTGACTTTTCCCAGTTGGAAAGTGATTTGTGTGTGTGTGTGTAGCTTACAATGACACAGTCTTGTGGTTCAAGCTTGGAGAATGTGAAAGTAGTTCAAAAATATGCTGACTGAAAGGCTAGTTCTTCAGAGTCTCATATCTTAAAAATAATCTCTTCTGCTGTTAACATCTTTTCCTACTTTCAAACCTAGTAAGATGAAGAGTGTCCCAGTTGAGTTACTTCTTGGTTTAGTAATTCTTCAAGCATTTTTAGGATGTTCTGAGATTGGTTTAAATCATATACTTACAGAGATCAAATCCTATGTAGGCAGGCAACACCTTTACAGTTCTCATTGTCTTAGAGCATAAGTTACTGTAGCACTTCTCATTGAAATCAAGTGTTGACTTCCTCTACATTAGACCACATGGGAAACATTACTTTTAAATAAGAATATCAAAAAGAATATGTGTTAGCAAAAACTTTATTCCCTGTCATATTAATAATTTAGAACAAATGATTTTAATAAACATTGTGAGAATTCAATTTATTATTCAAATTTTGTAAATGTTAGATTATGTTTTGTCAATTTTCCTTTTAATATTTGAGAATTTAATACATGAGCAGTTTATTTTATAATCATGATTCCTTATTACCTCTATCTTTGATTTATAGATAGGAATAAATTACTAATTAATTTGTTTAAATTAAAATCAGTTTATTTTAAATATTGTATATAGTATTATATTAGGTATTATTTATTCTAAAAATGTTAGATTAAGCCCAAATCTGTTGTACATTTTACAATTTTAGCAATATTAACTCCTGATAAAAGTTTATATGTCACTGTTCTGCCCCAAATATCGATCTTCTTAAGATATAGATGTCCTTCAATATTTACAGGTTTCTTTGAACAGGTAACAATATCTGCAGCAATCCACACCCATTAATATCATGCTACAGTATTTAACTTTAACCTATGGACATTTTTTGGTATGCTTGGAGACATTTCTACATTACTTATAATACCAAATCAATGTAACCATATGTAAAATCTGTTGTACTAAATTGTGCACAAAACCAAATATCTAAATATCCCTATGTATTCATGATATCTGAGCAAATAATAATTGGTACATCTGATGGATATAAAGCACATTGATGAAGGACTCAGGCATGGGGAGAGCCAATGGAAACTTTGTAGATTCAGCACAGTTTAAAACTTTCAGCATGGCGTTTTAGTTTCACTTTAGATATTTTCTGTGTGTGTGTGTGTGTGTGAACCATCTAAAGATCCAGGCATTTTCTTTTCCTTTCAAATATTTTCAAATGAATCATCCTCATGAAACTTCGCTCACATATTTCTGAAGTTGTCACCTAGGAAACTGTTACCATGGTCTTTAGCTTCATCCAGATGTTTCCTGAGGTCATGACTATGGGATTGATGGTCTTTTTCTGCTACCCCAACATTATGACATTTATTACAAAGATGATTGCATGTGTGGCTAGAGAGATGTCTCATCAATTAAGAGCATCTTATGCATAGAATCATGTCATCTGCAGGAACACTCCTTTACCTTATAAATACATTTAGTAAAGGGACAACAAGGAACACATGAACAACCCAAATCATTGGCCCTTCTTTCTGCAAATAGCAAATATATTGAGAAGAAATCATGGAAACCATCTTATTCACAATAGCATCAGAAATACCTTGAAATAAATCTAGCTAAGAATATAAAGCGGTTGCATGACAAAATATTTAAGAGATTAAAAAGAAATTAAAGGAAACAACAGAAGATAGAAAGATCTTCCTTGCTCATGGACTAGTAGGATTAATATTTTGAACTTGGCAAGCCTACCAAAAGCAACTACAGATTAAATGTATTCAAAACATAAATTTTAATGAAACACTTCAGATTGAAAAAGATCTTTAGTTTTTTTTTTTAATGTGGAAACGCACACACAACAACCAATACAAACACAGCATAGTCATCAATCCTGAATAATAAACGAACTATTGCAGTTCTCGTCACGACAGGTTTAAACTTATATTACAAAGCTATAGTGCTAAAAACGGGATGATGCTGACATAAAACCAGATAAACTGAAAAAATGGAATTGAAGTCATGTCTCTGATTTGAGTCCACCAAAACCAATGACCATGCAAATTTTGACAAAATACCCAGAAATACATACCATAGAAGAGATTGTGTCTATAACAAATAGTGCTGGACCAATTGAATAGCTACACGTAGGAGAATGAAACTAGATCCTTATCTCTTTACCCTCCAAAAAGCTCAATTATAGATGAATCAGGACCTCCATGTAATACTTGAAACACTGAACCTAACAGGGGAAAAGTAGGTGACACACTTGAACTTACAGGCACAGGCGAAGACTTTCTAAACAGAGCCTAATAGCACAGGTCGTAAGTCCAACAATCAACAGCTTAGAGTACAGGAACCTAAGAAACTTATGTACAACATAATATATCATTGCTCTAGTGAAGAGGTAGTGTACAGTATTGGGAAAAAATATTTAACAACTATACATTTATTTTAGAGGATTAGTATCTATAATATACAAGGAGCTCAGAAAAGCTAAACATGAAGAACACAAACAACCCAGTATAAAAATGGAACTTGTTTCTAAATGGAGTTCTCAAATGTTAAAATGTAAATGGCTGAGAAATATTTAGCAATGTTTAGGACCCTTAGACCTCAGTGAGATGCAAATTCAAACATTTTTGAGACTTCCTCTCATCCCTATCAGAAAGGTAAAGATTTAAATGATAATAAATAATAATAATGATTATAATAATAATAACAAATATGGCAAATGAACACTTAATCACTGACAGTGTGAGTACATCGTGGTAGAACCACTATAAAATTTGCGTGGTGATTCCACCAAATATGGACATATACCTACCACATGATAGTGCTCTTAGGAATAGACACAAAAACACTAATTGTATATTAATACAACTTGAATATTCAATTCTTCTATAGCTTTAAAATTAAATTAAAAATTAATGTCTTTGGATTTAGTGACATTCATTTCACATTTTTACTTCAGGTGAGAACTTACTATTCCCAAAACATGCAAATAAATGTTATTTATATTTGCTAGAAAATGTAAGTAAACAAAGACTATTTCTAGTGATTATTAATTCTTACCCTGTATCTTCATTTTCATATTTTAATTTTCCTTAAATTTTAGCATTTTATCATTAAATGGCAGTCTTGCTTTTTGTTTTCAATATTCCATGATAACTCTTCTAGTGCAGGAAATTTAATGTTGCAGAAGAATTAAAATTCTGTTTAATTTTACTACTTGGAGTTATTGAATTTAATACTCTTGTTTCCCAATCAAAATATAGTAGAATGACATTCACTTTAATACCCTTGAGAATGTCTGAGTAGCACATGGTCTTTTTTCATGAAATTACAGTTATCTAATACAGCAGACAGGTCAATTTAGAATTTCCTGTTGATCTGAATAATTTAAGCTTCAGCTTTAGAGGAATCCAGACAGATTGTTGTTTATGTGAAAAGTGATGCCATGATTCATACATATAAAGCTTTAGCAATATAATAGTACTTATGATGGCTTCATTTTGTAGAGGAAAACCTGGAGGTTTAGGTAGAGATCATGACCACCAGGACCTATGGTGCAGCTCTAGGTCTGTGTAGTATGAAAGCAACTGTTTCAAGGTTTATTCAGCCACGTTAATTTGTTCATAGTGGGAACAAGATCAGCAAATAGTGTCTTAGATTTTTTGAGGCAAAGCATCTGAAGTGTGAAGGGTATTTTGAAGAGTTAGTGAGAGAGTATTTACTCCAACAACTTTAAGTATTGACAAATGTTTATAGAATTATGTTATTATGTATATATATTAAACTAGAGAATTGGAATTGTTTGATTTTTAATGTATTTGACAGGCTGTGTCTAGTTTTAATCTCATGAGAGTAGGTATGTTATGAATGATTGAGCAAATACTAGTTTCCACGTCCGCCCCCCTGCCAAAAAAGGACACTTATGAAATAGAATCTTTATGAAACATGAATCTATGGGATACTAATAACACAATTTTTATCAATTCAACAATAATTTAATTATAACAATATTAAAATAGAGAGTAAGATATCATGTAATCTTAGTCAAATAGAAGTCATCCCATGGATTCTGGATACTGTGTAAATCATATTCCTCATTAAAAGCTATTGCATGACCTTGTAAAGTCACACCACAGAAGAAATTTACAAATGACTAAATTTTATACATACATTAAGTGAGGGGATTAAAGTAGCCAGAATATGTCAAATAAAGAAAGCTCTTCCTTCTGTATCAGATGGCATAATATTATTGTCTGTACGGCTTATGAAACCTACTTGTCTTCTATCTTATCAGACTGAAATTATAGTTATCTATGCACACTACTAATTATTCTTAACTTGAAACAAATGTTAGTAAGTATTATATACTGAGTAATAAATTAATATTTATTTATTATAATTTACTATTAAACTATTTGAATACTACCAGAAATAAAAATAAACTATGAACATACTATGATATTTAGATGATTTATATATTAGGAAACATTCTTAACTAATTTATTTCTGGAATAAGAACTCCAGGACTATGGTATTATCTGATGAAAATTTCTCATTTAACATTAAGTATTCTCCATAATCTCCAATGACAAGAGCTTTTTATTTGTTAAGAGCTACAGGGATGGAAATGGAGACGAGCCTGAGGAAAAGAAGGTCCAGCGACAGGACCAAAGTGGGATCCAGCTCAAGAGGAGGTCCCAAGGCCTGACACTGTTACTGAGGCTATGGATCACTCACAGAAAAGGACCTATCATGACTGCCCTCCAGAAGACCCAACAAACAGCTGAAAGAGTCAGATGCAGATAATTGCACCCAACCAATAGACTGAAGTTGTTGATCCCTGTGGTTGAATTAAGGAAAGACTGAAAGAAAATGAGGAGGAGGATGACCTTGTAAGAGGACCAGAAGTCTCAGTTAGTCTGGATCCCTGAGATATCTCAAACACTGGACCACGAAAAAGGCAGCATATACCAGCTGATATGAGGCCCCCCAACACATATACAGCAGAGGACTGCCAGGTCTGTGTTCAATCAGAGATGATACACCTAATCCTCAAGAGACTCGAGGAGCTAGGGAGTTAGAGGTCAGGTTGGGTGGGGATTGGGGATGGGAAGAGCCTTGTGGAGACAGGAGGGAGTGTTAGAGGTATGAGATGCAAAACAGTCGGAGAGTGGACAGGGTAGGGGAATAAAATCTGGAGTGTAAAAAAGTAAATAATTAAAATAAAAAATAATTTAGCTGTTACTAATGGATCGCAATGAATGTTAGCACTAGTCATATTTCTGATAAACAGCTACGCCAAATAATTTTTCTCTAAAGCATTTCATGATTTGTGCATTAAAACACATGGATATATTTTTGTTTGCTTGTCTTGTTTTGTTTGTTTGTTTCAATAAATCTATGTTTAGGACAGTTAAGACTATATTTTAACTCAGTTGTTTCATACTGAGGAATTTTAGAGGATCATAGGCCAATGTACGCAGAAAGAAGAACATCAAATGTTTTCTTTATTTCCTTTTTACCTTATTTTTTGATACATGGTCACTCACTGAACTTGAATTTCTCTCATTTGAAAAGACAGACTGGCAAAAAAGCTGGACAAACTCTGGCTTCCCACATTCCCAACTTTAAAGTTGAGATTACAGACAATATTCTCCATGCTTACCTTGGTCATAGCACCCAGTCACTTTTTCTAAGCCTTTTTAGAAATTATACATCTTTGTGCTCCATCTGAAGAAGCTTTTGGCAATAGATAGTAGCTAGAGAGGGATAATCATTTTTTGAGGTTGTTCTCACTTCTAGCTTTCAAATATTCCAGCAGATAGCCCATGCACATGTAGGTGTGCATGGTGTGTAAAACTTAGTGAAATGTGTAAAACGACATAACGTTGGGAATGGGAGATGTTGGGAGGGTTTGAGGAAGATATGGCTATGTTTCATTGTCTACATACACGAAATTTTGAAGAATAAAGAAACAGTATGATTAAAATATGAAAACTGGTTGCTTTCCTATCTTTCCTCAGAAAAGATAGCATTCTATGTATACTGTTAAGAGCCTAACAGTTTTCCTTCAATAATATCCCTGAATATCTTTTGACATTGGAATCTAGAAGGTGGCTAGATCCTTTATTTGGAACTGACTTTCTGCAATCGACTTGTTTAGTTATCTGCATCATCTGATTTTTAAATATGACGATGAAGCTAAATAGATTTTTGAATATCAATAAAGACTACACAGCTCACATATTTATGTGGGTTGAATTATTTCTACCTGTAGAATGAATGGGGGCAAAGGCACTTATTTTCGGCTCTTACATTAACTATAGAATACTCATTTTGCACCAAATTATGTAACAGTAATAGATATGTGTGCAGGAAATTATTTTCTTAAAATTATAAATGAAGATTTATTACTTATTAAAGTTTCTTAAAATATTTCAAGAATCAGGTCCATATATAAGGTGTTTTCTTCTTTCATATTTTAGAGAAACTCTCTGTAGGTTGCTACCTTTAAGCTCACAATGCTCTGACCTACGGTGTCCTATGATGGCGTTACAAGGGAGACACACCATCCCCAGTCAAATTCCATTATCATTTATCTAAGGAAATATCTAGCTTTACTGGTGGTTTCATGTTGTGATTCTTCTATACTCCTCTTCAAGTATAATGTACTAATAAAATATTGTTCCTAAACTTCACCTTCAAATTAAACAAAAATAAAAAACATACACATTTATAGTAATTAACCTATAGTAAAGTACATATATAAGTTATATTATTCTATCCAACAGAGTCATATAATAAAGATAAGAGTAATTATACATTTGAAAACTCCAATTTATTTAGTAAAGTGTACAAATAATATTTTTGGAAAATTAAGGTAGGACAGTAGAGTTTATAAGTAACTTATTTTAAAGAAAACCTAGCACTAAGAAACCTAACAAAGACCTAAAAATATGCTTACATGGCTTACTCCATTTCCAAGCATTGGAAGCAAGCAATTTCTTATAGCTGAAAGGACTAGGGCATTTATATGTGGATCAATACATTTGTTTCAATTTGTTCAACAAGATTCATGGAAATGTCATTGTACCAAATAGTAAGTCCTGTATAGGCAAGTTTTTAGTTACCATTGTGAGGTTTGATCTATCCCTTCTAAAATGGTCTCGTGCTTCTTCTGAGCCCTATGACCTTGCAGTACCAGGCATGCTTGTGGTCATGTAATGAAAATATGTAAGTGACTTTATAATGTCTGTTACAAGAAAGGGCAATTTCAAGTGTTAGCTATTAATGTCTAGGAAACTCTGTGCAAACACAAATTAAATAGTTCATTTCAAATTTTATATCAATTATTAAAATCAACATAATTGCTATGGTAACACCTATTACACAAACAACCATTTCCAAACAACTTATTTTAGAATTGAGTTCTCAAACAAAATGAGGATAAAAAGAATGAAGGTCTTTTGAAATATTTAAACTTTCCAAAACTAAAATCTTTTACCTGCTCAGTGATTAATAAAAACCAGCTTTTAGCACAGACCAAATGTTTCATTTAAAAGCCATCAATTTAGCTGCTGAACTTTACCATAGAAATTTCAAGGAAAGTAATTATAGAGACATTTTGAATTTAAAGCCACATGGAGAGTAATTAAGGGTAATAATAAGCATAGTTTCTGAACAAAGATATATAAAATAAATTTTTATTAAAATCTTATTTAAATGAACAAGGTTAAAAAGAATGACAGTAAATGTGGTTTTTTGGTTAGAGTTAGAAAAAATGTCATTAGCAAAACCTCTATTTCTAGATATATGACATTCATAAAATTGAACATAATATATTGTACTGTATTATTTAAAACATCTTTCTCTTTTATTTTTTATTTGATATTTTATTTATTTACATTTTAGATGTCATCGCCTTTCCCCATTTCCCCTCCCTAGAACCCCTTGTCCTATCTCCCCTCCTTTTTGCCTTTATACCACTTTAATTACATGCTACATCATCTTTCAAATATGATATAGAAATAGATAAATATGGCACAAGAAATATTTCATTTGCTGTATACCATGATAAAAAATGATAAGAAGCCTATTTCTGGAAGGAGAAATATTCTCTGATCATTATATTTCTGGAATTACTCTTAGCTTTTTTCTTAAACTTATAGCTTTAGATGTTCCGAGATGAAATAAATAGATGATCACAAGAAAAGATGGGAAGAGGAAAAGAAGGAATAAGGGCAATGAGGATAATGGTGTGGTCACTTGGTCATAGTGATATAAAATCGTAACAGAAACCAGTGTTTTGGATTCTTCTGAAATCTACATTTATAGGCAGTATAAAGTGCTGATTCATTAATTTTTAAACTTTTTAAATTTGTTCAATAATATGGAGGTTTAAAATATATGGTTATCCATGTGTTTGTTTATTATGTTAATGCGGAGGTTGTGTTGGCTAAGTTCATGTGTAGTAGGTGCATGTAGAACCTTGTGCAGGCAAGAGAGAGCATTGGTTCACTGGACAGGACCTATTGGACCCTTGTGAGAATAGGAGTCCTGTTTCCAGACTCTGCAGAGCAGCATGTGTTGTGAACTACTGAGCCATCTTTCCAGCCACAATACTGATTTATAAAAATTGCAATATTCTATGGTAAAAATTAGATCTCATTTTTAATCCTGCATGTTGATTTCTCAACGGTATCGCTAGACTTAAAGTACTTTGCTGTGCTTGGGATATACCCTCTAAACTGGTGGTTAGTTCTTTTTCATATTGTATCAGAGCCTGACCAGTACAGATGAGGACGCACAGAGTCAATCATTGGATTGAGTGCAGGGAACCCAATGGAAGAGTTAGGGAAAGAACAAGGATCTGAAGGGGTTTGCAACACCACAGGAAGACCAACAATATCAACCAACCAGACCCCCCACAGCTTCCAGGTACTAAACCACCAACCAAAGAGTACATATGGAGGAACCCATGGCTGCAGCTGCATATGTAGCAGAGGATGGCCTTATCTGGCATCAATGGGAGGGGAGCCCCTTGGTCCTGTGGAGGCTCGATGCCCCAGCATAGGGGAATGCGAGACCACTGAGTCTGGAATGGGTAGGTGTATGTGGGAGCATCATAATAGAAGCAGGGGAGCATGTTTGGAGGGGATACGGGGTTTGTGGAGAGGAAACTAGGAAGGGGGATAACATTTGATATGTAAATAAATAAGACAACAAATATAAATAAATATATAAATAAATATTCTTAACTGTTTTTAGCACCACCTCCTTTTCCACATTTCATATTGTGTTTTAGGTTTACTAACATATTTTATTCATAATATGATTGAGTATACTGTCCACAAAGTCTTAGCAGTAGAATATTAACTAGTGGGATAATATGAACTAAGTTCTACCAGAATTACTGCTCTTTCTCCCATAGCATACTGAATTATTTTTACTGAGTTGGGTAATCAGGATGAATTTTCTTTCCCCTCTAGGATAACTTTGGCCTGAAGGCTAGGTCTACTAAAACAGGATTCTTGTGGATTTCTCCTACTCGTTTCTCAGACATTCTCTGCTGTACTTGACAGGTGACTTAGCCTTAAAGAAGCCCGTTCAGGCATTTTAGATTCTTTAGTCTCTAGCTCTTCATTTGCAACAGTTCAGCCCTTTGACTGCTCACAGCACCAGGAACCATTCCTTCCCTTCCTCTGCCTCTTTATGCCCATGTGACTGCCCAGTACTTTATCTCACGAAAAATAGAGTCTACCACAAGTCAAAAGACTGACTTTTCACAACACCATGACACTTCTATTTCCATAAGTCAGAGAAGGTAAACTTTAATTTACCCTGTGTCTTCAGAAGTTCCCTCATACCTCTTTTATTTTAAACACCATTTAATCATGGAGTGTTCCCTTTCTGACAGCACTTTTTCTAAACAAAAATCAAGTCTTTTCTTGTTATCTTACTACATCTCCTTTTTGTATCTATATTGACGGAAATAACTATCTTCTCACTGTGTGTCAACAATCACACTTGTCCATTACATTTTAACTGTAGCAATATACTTTTTATCATTACATTTGTATTTTTATCAAAAATTACTGAACAAGATCACTAATGATCATCTTTTCAGATATAATGGTGCAACTGTTACAAAACTCTTTCATCTTAAAAACATTTAGGGATAATTCCTATCATTTCCCAAAAGCCATGTTTTCTAAATTTCCATAATATCTTCATTTCAATATATTTTGTGTTTTTATGTTGACTACTCCCTGTACTTTATCATTCTCATTTTTAATTTGCTTCAATTTCTTATATATGCCATTTGTTTGGTTATTTTTGTTTAATAATATTTTCCATTTCTTTTATATTAAACACTTTTAAATGTAATAGTGAGTTGCAGATATAAGTTCTCATGCATAACTCCAATTCTTCTTCTGAAAGTTCAACTTTATTATGCTTGTCCTCATTATGGCTGCTTCAACTAAATGCCAGAATGAGCCTAAATTTTTGAATATACATAATAAAATTTGCTACAGTTCCTCAAGTTTTATAATTAAGTTAAATTTATTCCTCTCTGAGATTCTAGTCAACATGGTCCTACCATTAACTTCAAGCTGTGTTTTTTTTTCATATGTTGTTTTATCTTACATAGACTCACTGTAATTTTTGCTTTCATGTTTATTAGTACATATGGAATATGCTCCTTCTTTTCTACCCATACTGTGATTACCTCACTCAAGGCCAGCTTAATCTCCTGCTTGTAAAACAGAAGCTCCATAACACTTCAAGTTTCCATCCTTCTGGCTTCTCCCCAATTTATTCTGGTCCCATTCCAAAGCACAATTCACAATAAATCTGAAATTAATCCTTCACCACATACTTTTGAAATTACCTGGATCTATGAACTTGGCAAATATGTTGATTTCTTCTTTTGAAATTCTTTTTCTAAATTTTTTATTGGCTATTTTATTTACATTTCAGATGTTATTCTCTTTCCCCATTTCCCCCCCAAACCAGAAACCCCTATCTCATCCCCCTCTTCCTGCTTCTATGAGGATGTGCCACTACCCACCCACCCACTCCAACCTCCTGCCCTCAAATTCCCCCACACTGGGGCATCCAGCCTTTATAGTACCATGACTTCTCCTGCCTATGCCTGACAAGGCCATCCTCCACTGCATATCCAGCTGGAGCCATGGATCCCTACCTATGTGCTCCCATGCTGGCAGTTTAGATCCTGGGAGCTCTGGTTGGTTGGTATTGTTGCTCTCCCCATGGGGTCACAAAATCCTTCAGCTCCTTCAGTCTTCTCTCTAACTCCTCCATTGGGAACCCCATGATCAAGCTGTAGCAAATTTATGGAGCTCCTGATTAATAAATATCTCCAAATCCAAATTCTGTAATATTAAATACAGTCAAAACCAATTAGCTATATTTAAGATCATCATTATCCACATGATGGTACAAATTTCTTCTAAAAACTTTCAGTAACTCTGATATTGTTAGGAAAGTCCACTCCCTAAACAAAACAAAACAAAACAAAACAAAACAAAACAAAACAAAACAAAACAAAACAAAATCAAACAAAATCTGTAAAACCTTGATTACTTGATCTAATTGCATCTTCAATCTGTTCTAAAATTTGTTCCTAAACAATTGTGTATGTGAGGGTGGTTATGTGTGTGTGATATATAGTGCATTTGTGGAGGCAGATGACAGTTTTGGAGAGTTGGTTCTCTTCTACCATGAAGGTTCTGGAGACAGAATCAATGGCAGCAGGCTTGAGTATCAAACACCTTTACCTGTTAATCCTTCTTTTAACCTCACTTTTGGACTCCTTAGACACACCAGAGTTTGTCTCTCCCTACAGTGATTATAGGTTCTCATCCAGTGGTAGATACTACTCCAGTTTACATTTTCTCAGTTTAGACTGCTACAAAGAGCATATAATACCACTTCAAACTGCCCAGTAGATAGTAATAAACTGGAGGAAGTCACAAAATTTTCTTCAATTTGTTCAAGAGCCTGGCATCATGCCCAGTATATTGGGCAATGTAATATATCATTGTTGAATGAAGTAAGTGATTTCTCTTCACTGTAATTCCTATGGCCATCAAGTTCCACAATCAGTACTACCATATTTGGCAGTCCTTCATTGTGTGTATGGGATTTCATCTTCTATTGAGAATACTAACTGCTTTCAAATATAATAGGCCTGTTCCTGTTTGCATCCACCTTAGAAAGTCAGAATGTGCCCCAGAACACCTGTTACGTATGTATGTATGTATGTATGTATGTATGTATGTATTTAATTTTATTAATCATTCCATTCATTTACATCTCAAGTGATATTCCATTTTCCAATTACCCCCTCCACCAACCTCCCATTCTACATTTGCCCTCCCCCCTTTGCCTGTATGAGAGTGCTCCTCCATCCACCCATACTCTTCTGACCCACCACGTAAGTATCCTCCTACTCTGGGACACTGAACTTCTCTGGGACCAAGGACCTCCCTCCCAATGTTGGCAGGCAAGGCCATCCTCGGCTACATATGTATCTGGAGACATGGATCCCTCCAGATATACTCCTTGGTTGATGGTCTAGACTTTGAGAGAACTCAGTTGTCAGGCCAGTCTATGTTATTCTTCCTGTGGGGTTGCTATCCCCCTCCACTCCTCCAGTTCTTCTGCCAATTCCTCACTAGGTTCCCTGAATTGAATCTGATGGTTTGGTCCAAGCATCTGCATCTGCATTGGTCAGTTGCTGGCCAGACCTCCCAAGGAACTTGGGATTCATGTCACACTTGATTCATGTCAGCAAGCGCCTCTTGACCACAGCAACAGTGTTGGGTTTGGTGTCTGCAGACATGATATTTCCCCAGGTGGTGCTGTTCCCGGTTGGCCCTTCCTCAGTCTCTGTTTCAATTTTTGTTCCTGTTCTTCCTTTGGGCAGGAACATTTCTGTTGATAGGACAACTAAGATGTAATGATTAATATCTCATTTTAAAACAATAGAAGAGTTATAGCCACACAGGAGAACTTACAAGCCATTGTATAACTTGAAATCAATTGAGCTTCAAGTAAATACTTATTGAAATGTTATTTTGTTATTTATTGCATGTAGATCTTCAGGGTTGGTGGCGAGTTCCATTAACCACTAAGTCACCTCATGCACACTAAGCTAAGTAAATACTTGATAAACCCATTGGCTAGTTGATACTTCAGTATTTTCTGTAAATACAAAATTAAAATCATGTAGTCAAACAATGAGTTTGGCTAAGTAATATATTCAGCACCCATTGTTTATCATTTTTAATTGTAGTAAAATGAATGTAGACTTTTGAGCTAACCAAAGGGATCAGATTATGAAGAATCACACAAATTGATAGTTCTTGCAAGTACTAAGCCTTTTAATTTTCCCTAGGACAAAACAGTCTAGAGGCAAGAGAACAACAGGGAAATATATAAGATGCTGAGGTAGACCCACTATTCTCATTCTTTATTAACATCAGTTATGCCTTAATATAAGCAATAATTGTAGAGACTTTAAGGCAGCTATGAGTCGTTGAAATATGGAGTCTAAGAGAGCTTATTATAAGTAGGTACTTGATCAGTGATACCAGCTAAGATCTTCACAGACAATTATGTTCCTCCCATCAAATATTATTTCTTATATTTAGTAAGGGATCTGGGCTGTATAGTGCTCACAAAGAGATTAGACAAGACAATGTACATCTTTTTGATTGTTATTCTTAAAGCATAAGTCAGTGGTGTTCTGTTCGGGAAGATTTCCCCTGTGCTCAATATTCAAAACTCTTCCACATTTTCTCTTCTATTAGATTCAGCATATCTGCTTTTATGTGGAGGTCCTTGATCAGTTTGGACTTGAACTTTGTACAAGGAGATAGGAGTAGATCAATTTGCATTCTTCTACATGCAGACCAACATTTGAACTAGCACAACTTGTTGCAAATGTTGTCATTTTTTCACTGGATGGTTTTAGCTCCTTTTTCAAATATGAAATGAACGTAGGTGTGTGAGTTCATTTCTGAGTCTTCAATTCTATTTCATTGATCTTCCTGCCTGTTTGTACCAATACCATGCAGATTTTTTTTATCACTATTGCTCCATAGTATAGCTTGAGGTCAGGGATGATGATTCCTCCAGAAATTGTTTTTATTGCTGAGAATAGTTTTCATTATACTAGGTTTTTTGTTATTCCAAATGAATTTGAGAATTGTTCTTTCTAACTCTACGAAGAATTGAGTTGGAATTTTGATGGAAATTGCATTGAATCTGTAGATTACTTTCGCCAATATGGCCATTTGGCCATTTTTACTATATTAATTCTGCCAATCCATGAGCATGGGAGATCTTTCCATCTTCTGAGGTCTTCTGTATTCAGGGATGTGAAGGTCTTGTTGTACAGATCTTTTGCTTGCTTGGTTAGAATTATCCCAAGATATTTTATATTATTTGTGACTATTGTGAAGGGTGCCATTTCCCTAATTTCTTACTCAGCCCTTTTATTCTTTGAGTAGAAGAAGGCTACTGATTCCTTTGATTTAGTTTTATAGCCAGCCACTTTGCTGAAGTTGTTTATCAAGTTTAGGAATTCTCTGGTGGAATTTTTGGGATCACTTAAGTATACTATCGTATTATCTGCAAATAGTGATATCTTAACTTTTTCCTTTCCAATTTTTATCCCTTTGATCTCTTTTTGCTGTCTAATTGCTCTGGTTAGAATTCTGAGTACTCTATTGAACAGGTAGGGGAAGAGTGTGCAGTCTTGTCACTGATTTTAATGGGATTGTTTTGAGTTTCTCTCCATTTAGTTTGATGTTGGCTATTGGTTTGCTGTATATTCCTTTAATTATATTTAGGCATGCACCTTGAATTCCTGATCTCTCCAATACTTTTAACATGTATGGGTGTTGTATTTTGTCAAATGCTTACTCATCACCTAATGAGATGATCATGTGGATTTTTTTCTTTGACTTTGTTTATATAATAGATTATATTGATAGATTTTGGTATATTAAACCATCTCTGCATATCTGGGATGAAGTCTACTTGATCTTGGTGGATGATCGTTTTGATGTGTTCTTGGATTCTGTTTGTGAGAATTTTATTGAGTATTTTTGCATTGATGTTCATAATTTCTCTTTGTTGGATCTTTCTGAGGTTTATATATCAGTGTAACTGTGGCTTCTTAGAAAGAATTGGGGTGTGTTCCTTCTGCTTCTATTTTATGGAATAGTTTGAGGAGTATTGGCATAGATCTTTGAAAGTCTGATAGCATTCTGCCCTAAACTCTAACCCTCTGGTTAGTCTGGCTAAGGGTTTGTCTATCTTGTTGATTTTCTCAAAGAACCAGCTCCTAGTTTTGTTGATTCTTTGTATTGTTTTTTGTTGTTGTGTTGTTGTTTGTTTGTTTCTACTTGGTTTATTTCAGCCCTGAGTATGATTATTTCCTGCCATCTATTCCTTTTGGGTGTATTTGCTTATCTTTGATACAGAGCTTTCAGATGAACTGTTAAGCTGCTAGTGTATGATAGCTCCAATTTCCTTATAGAGGCACTCAGAGGACTTTAAGAAAGGACTATTGAAGACCAGCTTTAGTCTGTGGTGATCCGATAGAATACATGAAATTAATTCAATGTTCTTGTATCTGTTGAGGTTTGTTTTGTGTTCAAGTATATGATTGATTTTTGAGAAAGTACCATAAGGTACTGAGAAGAAGGTTAATTCTTTTATTTTAGGGTGCAATGTTCTGTAGATATCTGTTAAATCCATTTGGTTCATAATTTCTTTTAATTTCACTGTGTCTCTGTTTAATTTCTGTTTCCATGATCTTTTCATTGGTGAGAGTAGGGTGTTGAAATTTCCTACTATTATTGTGTGAGTTTCAATGTATGTTTTGAGATTTAGTAACATTTCTTTTACAAATGTGAGTGTCCTTGCATTTGAGGCATAGATGTTCAAAATTGAGACTTCATCCTGTTCAATTTTTCCTTTAATGAGTATGTAGTTAGTGTCCTTCCTCATCTTTTTTGATAACTTTTGGTTGAAAGCTTATATTGTTGGATATTAAAATGGCTACTCCAGCTTGTTTCTTGAAACTATTTGATTGGATAATTTTTCCCATCCTTTTACTAAGGGAATGTCTGTCTTTGAGTCTGTTGCTTTTTTTGTATGCAGCAAAATGCTGAATCTTGTTTACATATCCAGTCTGTTAGCCTATGTCTTGTTATTGAAGAATTTAGTCCATCGATTTTGAGAGAGATTAGGAAACCAATGATTGTTGGTTCATATTATTTTTGTTGTTAGAAGTGAAATTATGTTTGTGTGGCTATTTTGGGTTTGTTGTCAAAAGATTAATTTCTTGCTTTTTGGGGGTTGTAGTTTCCCTCCTTGTGTTGGACTTTTCCTTCTATAGGGCTGGATTAGTGGAAATATATTGCTTAAATTTAGTTTTGTCTTGGAATATTTCGGTTTCGTCATCTATAGTAATTGTGAGTTTTGCTGGGTATAGTAGTCTGGGCTGGCATTTTTGTTCTCTTAGGGTCTGTATGACATCTGCCCAGTATCTTCTGGCTTTTATAGTCTTTCTTGAGAAGTCTGAAATAATTTTGATAGATCTACCATAACATTTTACTTGACATTTGCCCTTACTGCTTTCAGTATTCTTTCTTTGTTCTGTGCATTTGGTGTTTTAGTTATTATACAACAAGAGGAATTTCTTTTCTGGTCCAAACTGTTTGTTATTCTTCAGGCTTCTTGTATGTTTATGGGCATTTCTTTCTTTAGGTTAGAAAAGTTTTCTTCTATAATATTGTTGATGATATTTGCTGGCCCTTTGAATTGGGACTCTTCACTCGCTTCTATACCTGTTATTCTCAGGTTCTGTCTTTTCCTTGTGTCCTAGATTTCTTAAATGTTTTGAGATAGCAGCTTTTTGCTTTTTGTAGTTTTCCTTGACTGTTGTGTCAATGTCTTCCATTGTATCTTCTGCCACTGAGATTCTCCCTTTTATCTCTTATATTCTGTTGATGATGCTTGCATCTGTGACTTCTGTTCTCTTTCCTAGGTTTTCCATCTCCACGGCTGTCTCCCTTTGAGTTTTCTTTAACCATTCTATTTCCATTTTTAGATTATGGATGCTTTTGTTCAATTCCTTTATCTGTTTGATTGTGCTCTTCTTTATTTCTTTAAGAGATTTATGCATTTCCTCTTTAAGGGATTCTACTTGTTTACTTCTGTATTTCTTTAATGGAGTTATTGATGTCTTTTTTAAAGGCTTCTATTATCTTCATGAAATAAGAGTTTAGATCTGAATCGTGTTATAAGGGTGTGTTGGGGTATCCAGGACTTGCTGTAGTGGGAGAACTGGGTTCTGATGTTGACAAGTCAAATTGGTTTCTGTTGCTTATGTTCTTATGCTTGCTGCTCACCATCTGGTTATCTCTGCTGTTATCTGGCCTCCTTCTCTCTGACTGTAGCCTGTCCTTTCTGTGGCCCTGTTATCTGTGATCCTGCAATCCTGTGATCCTGAGGAGTTGAGCTATAACTGGGGTGTGGGCTGTGTGGGTCAGGGCCTGAGCCGGGGCTCTGTTTACAGCTGGCACAGAAGAACACTTGTTATTGATGTCTAATGACATCTGTAATACAGTGGAACTATGAAGCATATGATAGGTGATGATTTACTTTGATATAATATCCAATATTCAAGAAACACTTCTCCTATTAAGTATATCTCTGTGGATGGATTGAAGTTGAAGGTTTTATCATGTAGTGCTATTTCATTGCTTCTCTCATGTTTCATTCTGTAGCATAAGATAAAATTAGTTTGGTGCAATCTTCCTGTCTCAGGTCAGGAGAGCTGAGATTACAGGTATCAACAATAAAACTCTTTACGTTTAAAGTAACCACATATGTAAATAAATAAATACCTCATTAATCATATTGCAGTTAGGCTTAGACTACTGTACTTATTAATGTATTAAGGTAAGCTGTAGGATAGTTATATCATTATACTTAATGATATTAGTTTTCTTAACATTCCTGGTGTGAATTAGAGTTCAATTTCATCACTAACAAAAACATAATAATTTTCAAAGTTCCATCTGGTATTAAGGACAAATGAACAAATGTTCTATGAGGCAAACAAATAAACTTCTTATTTTTTTCTAGTAAGCTTATCATATTGTTTAAAGTACTTTCTAAGTTCACATAATATTAGCCTGTTATCTCCATAAAGCAATTTAGCTTAATTTCTTTGCTGCCAATTGAGGGTTCAGAGCCACAGTACAAGTAAATGACATTGCATTTTTACTAGATCTCTGACATTCTCCTCACGAGACCTATACTGATAATTTCATGAATCTTTAAAAACCCCCAATACTGTTAGGGAATGCAATTCCTCTCATAAAATTCAGTAAATCATGAAGCTCTTAAGAGATCCCTTTGGATTCTTAATGAGCCTATAAATGCATTCCTAAAATAATTTAAAGACTAAGTAACTCATTCAACCTATCACTGTGGCCTATTCAAATAGGTGCTTCAGCAAAATTTGAAACCTCCCTGAGTCACAGACCTGAATACACTATTCCACTTGACACTGTTTGCTTACACGAGCTACCCTCACCATTTAAACCTGATAATGCCACACCAACTTTTCTTAATTTTGAGAATTCCCTATGAAACTCACCCAACAATCTTTTCATTTTTGATATCTAAGTAATTTCATCATGATTTTTACTTTTATTATCAGTTGTATTTATTTTAAAAATGTTATTTGCTTATTGTACCTGGCATATTAAAAATCTTATGTCAGAGCTTTAAATATGAATATGCTATTATAAACCTTACAGTCATGGTAATTGGTTGGGAAAAGGAGGACCCAGGCTTTTAATCAACTTACACATGTTTTCTAAAATATTGTAATTAAACAAATTGAATACCCCAACTATGCTTAGCTATAGTGTCAGGGATCTTAAGGGATGATCAAGAGGAATTTAAGAAGTAAATTGTACCAATATTAGCTGCAGGAGGGTGCTCCATATATGTCAGTTCTCACATTTCTATCTAATAAGAAGCTTTTCTGTGTGTATGTTCTTACATGATGACTGTGACATTTTAAAAATACAGAACATGATTAGTAATGCACTTAAATATTCTTTCTTTTATAGCTCTCTTATACCAAATGGTAGACAGTTTTCTATTTTTCTTTTTATATTTAACATGTAAGAATTATATTTTTATCTCCATCTGTTTTATTTTCTGGGAAGCCTTTAAAAATGGAACTTATATTATTCCCTACTGATACAGCCGGATCTTTAAGGACTACTTTATGATAGGTATGATTTCTATTTTGTGATACTTTACTACTTGTCTGAGGATACAGTTTTAATTTTTCCTAACTTATATGACCTGTAGCATTAGTTTCATAATTTGTTTGTTTTGTTTTTCATAGTTAATCAGATATTAGTTTTATGTAGCAATTTTAGTTAAAAAATAGCCATTGTGTTTATTATGAAGTAAGTGATTACATGAATTAATGATATGTATAGGATAGATGATATTTTCATTTTTTGGGTGAAAAATATTTTATTGATCATTATGGTTTGATTGAGAATCGATAGTGAATATACTAACTAATTTTCTCAGATTAGATTCTGTATTACACTCATAATTTTCTACTCTTTAATTTTTTTACTTCCCTTAAATATTTCTAAGTTCACAAGCAGATCTCTTCCTAAAATATATGAGTTGATTTTACTAATCTCTCTTTTCTATTTTTATTATGGAAAAACAGTAACTAGGTTTAGGATATTGTAATCCTATGAATCAGAAGGCTGAGGCAGGAGGATCACCAGTTTTAGGTCATCATGAACTACATAGTGAGTTCCAGGTCACTCTGTGCTATGTAAGAAAATGCTATCTAGCAAAAACAACAATTGTCATTTAAATAATGAAAGCATAATTTACCAATACAAGAAGTGGTAGTTATACCAACTAAAATAGACAGGGTTCATGCGAGAATCATAACATAATATAAAAGTTAGTATTCAGTTGCTATGATAAAGAGTGACTAAAAGGAAATTATGGAGGAATTTATTTAGATATATGATTCCTGGACCTGTCCTTATACTTCCAGGAAAACATGACAACAGGTGGTAAGAACAGGAAGATGAGAAGTCACACTAAAAGCACAAAGTACAGAGTGGACTGCAAGCAGAAGAGGGTATAGGCCTGAAAACACATCTCAAATGACTTATTTCCCCTAGAATACTGTCGTCTAAAGATATCATAGCCTTCACAAACAGTGCCACTAACTGGGAATCAAGTATTCAAATTCCTGAGTTTACAAAAGACATTTTTTATTCAAACCATGAAAAGTACAATCTCTGTTTCTTAAGCTGTTTGGAGAGAACTACATTTTTTTTTTTTATTATACAGAATCATGACAAACTATGAAGTCAATATTATGCCTATATATTTAAATACAATAAGAAATTTTTAATTGTTCAAAGATGCATTTTTGAAAGTTCAGTTTTTTTCTATGAATGTTTTCAGTGTAGCATCAGAAAAACCCAGTGAAACAATTTCTAAGGAAAATTTCTTTACTTTTGTAGGATACTTATGCAAATATATCCTTTCCTAAACATAGACTGATGCTAAAAATAAGGTTTATATAAAACCTCCTATTTTTAGTCTGCCCACTAACTCCCAAATGGTTACTCTAAAATTTGTTTTGTGTTGATATGAAATGTACAGTAGGCCTTCCCTTGTTCAATGTATTGGATAAAGGAAGTTATCATTATGTGTGACTACATAAGCTTTTTTCTAGGAATATTATTGTATATATAGACTAGAGTCTGCAAGACATTGAAGAAAAAAGCTTCTTTGGAGGACCCAATTTGACAGCTCTCAACCACTCTTCACCACATGCCATGGAAAAATAGCACTGATAAGAAGGGTCAGAGAAAGATTTATTCAGTGTGGTATTAGTTTAATTGTCCCAAGGTGGTTTTTTGGGGGGCGGGGTTTACAGGTAGTTTGAGTTCATTCCTTGAAGGGAACAGCCATATTCCTATAAGATGATTAATCTTGTTCAGGAATGCAGCCTCATGATAGGGAGCGGCAGGGTGGGTGGATAGACTATCACACTAGGATGGGTGTCTCATCATGGGCTTCTAAATCATAAGAAGCTGGCTATTGATTGGGGGTTATTTTCTTTAACCAAAGATAAAAAAAAAAAACAAAAGTCGATGGATCCATATTTCCTTTCCAGAATGCTCGGAAACACTAAGGAAAGTTGTGTTGAAGAAGTGACCACCAGCAGCAAGGGACACAATGAAATGATTTAGTCTGGAACTGGCTTCCCCTTAAATCATTTACAGAAGAAATGAATAGAATGAAATACAATGGAGTTTGATATTTTCTATTTGTTGCTTCATCTCAAACTAAGATAAAATGCATTCACATTTCTACAAAATTTTCAACTTGAAAGACATGACATTTTATCAAACTTAACATCCTTAATTTTACAGATGAACAATCCAAAGGCTGACAGAGATTCTTGCATAGGAGTACACTATGAAATCTAAAACTATCATGGAGTGTTGGGCTAAGGAGTTAGCCAGTCTCCAATATGGAAAGTCTCTATTAACAAGCATTACTAACCCGATTTTCTGCTATTCATTTGAGTTCTCACAAGCTGAGAACTCCATAGAGTTCCAAATTCCTTTCCATTGTGTAGTCACTTCTCTGAAATTGTATTATTCTTCATTAAAAGTGAAGAAAATCAACAGTTAAATCTGGAAATCAACAGTTAAAGTGATGCCTCAATAGTCAAAATGCTTGTATTTCTCACAGAAGACTTAGCTTTAGTTCCTAGCATGCACATGAGCTCTTACAACCAACTGTGACTATAGTTTAAGAAGACATGAAATACTCTTCTTGCCTCCTGAGTCTTCTGCACACATGTGATACACACAATCTCGTGGAAACACACAACACACACACACACACACACACACAAATTAATGCATAAATAAAGCAATTACTTAAAATCATTAAACTGGAAATAAACCGTGCCTATTTATAACTCAGGAGGCAGAGGAAGGAATGTCAGATATTCAAGGATAGCCTGAGCAACATAAAGAAATACTCTCCAAAACTTCAGTAATGGGGTTATATCTCCATGGACAGTGAATGTCCAGCAAGCATGCCCAAACCACAAAGCTTGATTTCCAACACCACACTCATACACACATGAACACATGAAAGAAGGAAGGGAATGAGGTAAAGAGGAAAGGAGAAGAGAGAGAGAGAGAGAGAGACAGAGAGAGAGAGAGAGACAGAGAGAGAGAGAGACAGAGACAGAGAGAGAGAGAGAGAGAGAGAGACACACACACAAGAGAGAGAGAGAGAGAGAGAGAGGAGAGAGAGAGAGAGAGAGAGAGAGGTTTCTGGGTGTTGTCCATGTATAACATAAAGATATTAATGCCTTTCTCTTGTTACTCTGTCTTTTGCTATGTGAGTACCTTCTAGAGAAGAAATAGATAGTTAAGGATGTAGAAGAGAAACTTGATTTCCACCTTCATATGATTCTTGGCATTACAGAAAAAATTCCAGCTCCCAAATTAACACCCCACTCATCATAACCTGTTGGAGAATAGCACACAAAGAGACATAAGTTGTCTTTTAAATCTACCAAATGGTTATGCAATGGTGATCAAATGAGTCTCTGAGAATCTGGTTCTTCCTCTTAAAAACTTTGCTAGGATGAACGTCCTCTTCATTTCCCAGCAGAATGGAAGTAATATATGACACTGTGAAGGGGAAAGACACATCTCAAATTCAAAACAAGTATTGAACTAGATATAAAATAAAGTTTTAATGATGTGGTATATTGACATCTTTGTGGATGATAGCAAGGACTAAGAGACCATTATTCCTTTTTTTGTGAAAACTTAAAAGTTTTCATGTAACTTTAATTTTTCAAACCTTATTTTTTTCTATAAGTACTATTTATTGGAAGAATCATAAACAATGGGCATATGTAAATTACAGATCCAATGTTCAATATGCTGTACCCCCTTCATTCACAGAATTTTGTTTATTGCCTTGCTTGTTCTTTGACTATTTGTGTTTATTGTCTTGCTTGTTCCTTGACTATTTGCATCTATTATATTCCTAGTCCCAGAACCTAGAACTGACCTTAATACTTGCATGTAATTAAAATGATATAAACGCAAAAAGGAGGCAGGGGGATGGGATAGGGGGTTCTACGGAGGGAAAATTGGGAAAGGGAATGACATGTGAAATGTAAATAAATAAAATATCCAATAAAGAAAAGAAAAAAAGAAAAAAAATTCAGGGACTTGAAGTTTTATGCAGCTAAGTATATTATAAAGCACAGTTCAAAGAGTGTGATACTACTTCTAGATACAGTTTTATTCAGTTGTAAAAATACATTGATAGTTCATGAAAAATAAAATGTTTTATGTCTTAAATTATAAAAATAAACAAATAAATTCTAGACATGTGAATATGCATTATTTTTATGTTGATATGTGCTTTAAGAAAACAATGTGTACTGGTATAAACATCAAAGGGGTAGGGTAAGAAGGATGGGGTGAATTGATATAATGTACTCAAATCTTATTATTTAGTGGTGGTTTTTAAACACTTTAACCCTCCTCGTAGTCTACCACCATCCAGAAATAGTGAAAAAGAAAAGGAGAAGAAGACCTGTTAGAAAGGTACTTTGGAGCAACTTTCATCTGTGTTGTCTGGAAATCAGCAACTCTATTCACAGGTAATTAGCTGCTTGATCCACTTGCAAACACTTCACAGATCTACACCAGCATTTCAGTTTGGTAGAGTAGGATTAGCAAAAAACGGTGACACAAACTAGCAGAGATAGCCAGGCCTCAGCCTCAGCTCCAGTCAGCAGAAGGGACCAGGAGGAACACCAGGAGAAGTTCTCAGCTGTACCTTTCTCAGGAACATGAAGATCAGTGAAGACTTGAGACCCATCTGCATTACACAACTAGTTGTACCAGCAATCAAGCTCTGTCTTTGTCACTCCCTGGAGTCCTATTTATACCCTCCAAACATCAGTCTTGCTCTTGTCTTGCCTTAGCATGTGCATCCAATCAGCTCGAGTCTTCAAACGTGGCAAGAAACTGCAGTACACCATCAGAAGTTTTTTTGGTGTGTTTTTCTCTAGGGAGTTCTGACAACACACCTCAACTATGCCATGTAAGACACACCAATACATGCTTGTTGTTAGCAAAGGATCCTTCATCATGTGTCTTTCCATGTGCTTGCTTTAGCAGAACATACTTTCTTCTGTGTCTGCTTCAGCAAAACATTCCTTAACAAATCTGCCTTAGCCTTTCACATGTGTCCACTTTAATAAAGTGTTTTTTTACCTGTTTGCCACAGCAAAACACCATCCAATAGACTTCCCAAAATCCCTTAAGTTTCCACATCATTTTCAGATATTCTGTACATTGTGTACGTGTAAAATGTCAGAACTCTTCATTCCATTTTTTCAATGGGAATAACATAAGAACATCTTTTAAAAAGGAATATACTTTAAATCAATTATAGTTTTCTAATATTTTTATTGCTACTAATGAAGAATTTTTAAAAAAACTGTCCTTGATACTGTTGTCTTAGATAAACTTACGTATACTCATGTATAACATTTCATCATTTAAAAATGTGACATAATTACCAAATAATTTCCATTGTGTTGAACTAAGTTTAATTTGAAATTCAAAAATGGACATTTATGTTAATGTTTCATGTGAAAAAAACTTATTAATATGTTACTTTAATTTTCATTAATGAGTAACTTTTCAATAAGAAGTGCTTGGCTTATACTTATATTACTACAGATTTGGGTGTAGAAAAAAAATATTTTGACATGATTTCAAATCCAGCCTGGTTTGAGTCATAAGTTCTAGTCTAGCCTAGAGTGAGGTTTTGTCCCAGAAATAAGACCAATAATAATTATAATATAGTAGCAATGATGTCTAGTTAATTATGTAGATAAACCTGAACTCCGCTTTGAGTGTGGAACTGTTGAAAGATATTGTAGATCAAAATTAGTGATGATACAGTACAGAAACCAAGTCACTCTTTTCAGTCATTAGGTAGTTACAATTGGTTAAGTCACCTGATGTGAAGTCCTCCGAGAACATCTGCTGTTTGGTGGCCAAGGAATTGCCAACATATTACACAAAGAGAAAGAGTGGTTTTCCTACTTTTCACTAAACTCTGAAGTAAAACAATGAACAATCACAAAAGGAGTACATCTGAAACAATCAGACTAATCTTTGATTGATTGTTTCTAGGAAGTAGGTAGAGAGGAATTATGGGGTATGGCCAAGGACAAGCTATGAGATTCTTCCCAGTACTTTGATGTAGTTGGGTTCAGCTATAAGTCAAATTTCTCTTAAGATGGAGGCTGGTCTCAAGATGGAGTAGGTTTGGCCTCTCTTATCTAGCCAAACCTTAAATGTACATATTTATAGATAATTTATTGTCACATCTCAAACACACCCATATTGTATTTGGACCTAATCAGTTCTTTTACCCATATCTCTTACTATTTTTAGAAGAGGGTGTGTAATATATAATAATTTGAAATTTCCCCCCAGATTATCTTACTAATAACAATTTTAATAGAAAATGGTAATAGTCAGTCGGGCAGTGGTGGTGCACACCTTTAATCCCAGCACTTGGGAGGCAGAGCCAGGTGGATTTCTGAGTTCGAGGCCAGCCTGGTCTACAGAGTGAAGTTCCAGGACAACCAGGGCTACACAGAGAAACCCTGTCTCGAAAAACAAAAACAAAAACAAAACAAATAACAAAAACCAAAAAACAAAAAAAAGAAAATGGTAATAGTCAAAAGACCTTGCTGTTTCACCAATTTCTATTTTGAAGCATTAGTCATGGTTCTAAAAGCTTACATTCTGAGAAGAGCTCATTCTCACAGTGCATGTGCTTTGTCTTTTCTTCTTCAGTATAAAACACAGTGATGATTTAGATCTTCTGTTGCCTTGCAGACCATTAAAGTTTAGCTATGATACCAGCTGCTTCTACTTTCCAGAGGTGAGTAGGTCATGTTGGTACTGAGAGATTATTGAAACAATCCAGTGATCCACACATAGATTAATGCACAATTACAAGATGGGGTCTTTGAGGTCCTGGAGCCCCTTGCAGGTGCCGAGTCACTGTGAGTTTACCTTTGAGGTTTCTTGGCTTGACAGTCTCTTGGATGCCATGAAGTGAGAAACTCAATGCCAACCTTTGGAGAACCTTTCTTGAACAAAACAATACAATACAAAAATAACACTTGTTTGCAAGTCCAAGAAGTAGACTTAATTTTCTATGTAATTTTATTACGTATTTAACTCTCATTTCACCTATAGTTATTACTAAGATAATATAATAAACACATTCTTTGTTTCGAAATCAAAATATGTATGACTCTTTTAGATGTCTGATCTGTACATGTGTCTTTAGTATAATATCGAGATTATATTGTGGAATACATAGTCTTAAAAAAATTAGAATTGCATTCCCATCTAGAGTATGATAATTGAACTACACATATGCATGTGCCTCATATAGGAAGAATAAAACTTGGCTTGTCAAGCCTGGTGTAGTACTTCTAGCCCTCAGGAAGCAAAACCAAAAATTAATGAATTCAATGCCAGCCTTAGCAGTCCCTTTTCAAACAAAACAAAACAACACAAAATAACACTTCTCTGCATGTTGAAGAACTAGACAGTTTTTGTAGTGTCTTATAAAACATTAATTTTATTCCATTTTAAATTTTAAATATTTACCAATAGAATGTGTATTCTGTATAGAGATTTACCTACTTAAATTAATGAACACATTGCTGTGTATAGGCCATAAAATCAAGTCATAATTAATGTTAACTGTTTAAATACGCAGCCTTCAGAAATAAAACAGCTTACTTTTCTTCTAAATGCTTATTTTTAGTTTAATGGTTATTTCAACTCTAGAATTTGGTACTGGAATCAGCAAGTTTAGTGTTGAAAATGGATTAAATTCAGGCTTAATAAATTTTGATTTCAGTCAGGTCATACATGATCACACTCATTTTATTTATTCATCTTTTTGTAGCATGTGCTTTTCTGCTCTGGGGATGGTGCTGCACTTAGAGTTGTAAATGCATAAACATGCTTCTAGTCCCTGCCTTACAGGTCTCTTAGTCTTGTTGACTCAATCCATTCATAGGTTAACTATTTTAAGATATTTTTAATTTTTTGCATATTTTACATGAGTACTATATTTAGATAATTTCTATCCTCCACTTCTTGATCTCCAATGCCTCTTGTCTTAAAACTGCAATTTTACCTTAGTAGCACATTTAATAGACCAAAAGCCCCTAAAATTCCAAACAATGTTGGATTATTAGATATCTGAAGAAATTGAAAATTTTGTGGAATATTTTGCAAAATGATTGCCAGAATCATATCTTCTGTGATTTATATTAACATTAGTACTATAATTAATAATTTTATTTATAGCTGTTATTTTGATATGAGAGTCATAGTTAGCAAATTGACTATTTTTGCCTTTATATGAATTATCCTTTTATAAAAATTTAGATAGGGTTTAATATATGTATGGTATTTTAAGAAAGAAAAGAAAAACAGGTCTAAAAATTAATATCTCAATTTTTCTTGAATTTAGCTTTGGAATAATCTATGTGATTTGTTGATAAATTTCACATAGAAATAAATACTCTATCGCTATTAGACCTAATAGGGGTTCTTGATTATTAAAATCTGACTAATCATATAATCTTTGATGGGAATAAACATCAAAATGTAAAAAATGTAGAGATTCACAATCCAAGATATAAATTTTCAAAGGATCAAATACAGAAACCTCACAGTAAAGCAGCAACTACACCAAAAGGTGAAAAGAAGCGGGAGGACTGGTCATGGGAAAAAGATGATTGCAGGAAGCTACAGGGCCCAGCTGGATTCCTGCATCTCACTTGGAATGAGAGAAATGCCTTATGCAAATTGACCTGTGAAGTTTGTATACTTCTTAAAGCAGGCATATATACATACACAGAGAAGACAATAAACATATATAAATATATCTTTAAAAGAAGATGGAAGGAGTTCCTATAAACTTTAAACTAAATATTTTGTTGTTTATTTTTTACAGAGTCTAAGGCCACAGCCCAACTGGATTTGAATTTTCTATGCAAATGATGTTGATCACATAAACCTGTCTCTGCAACACATGTGTTGGCTTCATAAATACTCATCTACCTCTACAACCTGTGTGAAGTTGGATTATTGTTATCTTTACTTTCACTATTATTATTATTCATTATTATTATTATCAATCAATATTAATTATATCTGATAAGGAGAATCACCAGACAATGCTACATGGTGTAAAGTTTCTGGCTCATATCACATGCAGTGTATAATCAACTTAGCTTAGAGTGCAAACAGAGTATGTTTTTCTTAATTAACATATGACTGGAGTATTTAAAATACCTCACTGCCCATATTATTATGAGGAACTTGATGAATAATTTTTATCTGGACTAGAAGAAGGTCAGTAGTTTGTCTCAGGAATCTTGTGGACTTTGATGCTCCTTGGTGTTTTCCTTGTTCATTCTCAGCTTGATTCATCCCTTGCTGAAAAGCACTGTCTCTCATTTCTTTGTCTTGTATCTTATGTTATATGCACTATTAACCATGGCATGGTGATTAATGTGCTCCCCATATATGAAATAATACAGAAGAGAATCTCAAACTTTTTAAATAAATTCAACTAATTAGAAATTTTGCTATATTTTGTCATTTGAACAAAGATGCAAGAAAGCACATATAATAAGCAACATCTTTAGGTCATTACTTTCACAGTGATTTCTTCAAGGTAGAATGTGTTATTTAAATTCCATGCTTTTTTCTTGTAATGTTTTCAACGTTATTTTTTTTTTTTAGGTTAGGCTTGGTCTTTTTCAGAAAGCTATGAGAAATATTTTAGATAATTTGCAGTTATACATTCTTTATTTTTATATAATCTAAAGAAAATAAGAGTGTTGACAGAAAATCTAAACAAAAATGAAAGTATAGTGAGAAGATATGAATTTTCACCTATTAGCTGGTTCAAAATGGAAATTATTGGAAAGAAAATATAGATATGGATATTTTCTGAGTTCTCCTTTCCTACTACAACAGCACCTTTTTTGAAACTGATTTTGTACCACCAAAAAGATTATACTTAACATATTTTATATTGTATTAAATAGTTACAGATATGGAAGTATGTAATTCCAGAGGGAAGTATATGTAGTTCACCAAACTACAAACTAATAGTAATTCTGGATTAAAATTCTATGAAACAATACACATTTTCTCATAATTTCAAGTAGAGAATAAATTTGTAATAAAGAGCTAGTCCTCTAAATCTACAGCAAATATCTTAGTTCCCTCTATTCCGCCACCTCCCTTCTAAACAGTCAAATCACTCAATAACCAATAACCAGACTGAGAAAATTTAGCTTTCTCTGTCACTGAGCAGACTTAGTTCACCTGATGAAGAGTCAGTTGTGTCAAGTTCCTTTTTCCAAGTGTTTCTGGCCTTCATTTGAGTTGTGGAAATGTTACCACTGATTTACCTTTGTTTTAATTTCTGTGTTTTGATTTTTGATTGGTTGTTTGGTTGATTTTGTTTGAAATTTTAGATACTTTTGCAATATGTGAATACTACTTTTGTCCCGCTCCTTGCAATTACTGTCCACCTCTCTCCTTTGTACATCTCCCTTGCAGATCAGTGAGTCAATGGTATTTCTCAAGGCCCTTGTTTATTAAAACTTCCAGTGGATTAATGGATTGCAGATCTTATAGGTGATGGCATCTCTAGAATTTTGACATACTTGTTTTTATATCCACATCATGATATTCATGGTTTTAGAGAGGATAAAAAGTATGTACTACATTAAAAAATAATACATGGCACATTGTTAAATCTCAAGGGTGACAGCATTAGACAGCTCACAGGATTTTACTACAGTCATTCTTTGTCCAAGATCATCTCCTATCACTGTCTCCACTTTCTCAGAACACTATATTGTTAATTAGCATGGTGAATATAGAGTCTGTGTTAGAATTTACTTCATTGTTATTGGTGACATACATGTTTCTCAATATCTGAAAATAATGAAAATATATTTGGATATTACGGAAATCCAGCTAGTTATATTTTGCAAAGTATCTGAAGTATTTAATGTAGCTATCAGAGTGGTTTCCAGCATTACTTGTTAGTTTTGTGATATTACCCTTCAAGGATCATAGTTAATGCTGTCTCCGGTGTTGATTGACACTAATGGTTGATAAGAAGCTTTGGAACTCAAGTGTGTGTAAGTCCTAAGCTAATTTCTTTCATTGGAGGTTAGAAGCAGCTATATAACTGTTGGGCTGCAGAAGATTTTTTGCTTGTTATGTCTGTCATTCTTCCAGCTCTGGAGAAACCATGAATGATCTTCTCAAAGAAACTTCATAAGTTTAGGAAAGCAAAGAGAAACATGTACCTCTTCTAGTGTCAACCTCTAGCAAATATGAAACTGTGGTCAGAAAATCTCTAATCCCAAATCATTGAGTGTAGAAAAATAGCCCTCATCTACATGGGGTCGAGAGATATTGAGTTGCTACTGAACAATATTGAAACTTTACAAGGCCCAGTAGAACTGTGTTCCTGTGAGTTATAATTTTCAGTGACAATTTTTCTTCACAGAAATTGTAGTCCCCAAGCATAAACTAATATTCCATTAAGAAATTTATGATATTATAATAAAAACTTTTGATCATACTGATGCGAACAATACAGTTTGTGTGTTTTAGGAAACTCAGGGGTGTAGATGATTTTAAAGATGGCGTCTGGCAATTCTGGAGAGGTCCTAACACCTTCTGATGTAGCATGAGCTTGTCTGTTATTTCCAGTATCTTCTTTATCCTTGGGTTAGTAACATTTGGATGATTATTTTACTATATACTACAAAGCATCCTATGGTTCATATAATCACCACAGTACAGTTTTTACTGATGCCTTATGGGCAGAGATAAAGAAATCTATTAATTTTTGAGTATTCATTTGTAATAGAAAGGAACTTATCTTTAAGTGTGATAGTTTGACCTCACAGACAAAAGATTTGGCAACAAATCCCATTGCCTGCTAGAAAAATGGTTGCTAGTGGTGAGAGAAAAACAGGCAGCACATGTATTCATGCATGAGTAGCATAAGAAAAAATTTAAATGGATATTTGACACTAGCAACCACTGTCTTATAGATACCACCTTTCCCACTATTTTTATCTGAACACCCAGCTATACTGCTCCTGGGAATATACCCAAAATATGCTCCACCATACCAAGAACACTTGCTCCACTATGTTCATAGCAGCCTTCTCTGTAATAGCCAGAAGGTAGAAACAATTCAGATGTCCCCAAAGGAAGAATAGACACAGAAAATGTGGTTCATTTACACAATGGAATACTACTCAGCTATTAAAATGAGGAAATCATGAATTTTGTAGGCAAATGAGACTAGAAAATATCAAAACCAGACCCCAAAAGATATGCATTGTGCATACTCACTGAAAAGTGAATATTAGTCAAAAAGTACAGAATACTTAGGATACAACCCTTAGAACACAAGAAGTTTAACAAGCAGATAGGTCCAAGTATGGATGCTTCAATTTCATTTTAGAAGGAGGAAGAAAATAATCATGGGTGGCAGAGGGAGGGAGGGATCTGGGTGGTATCTGGGTGGGAGAGGAGACAGGAAGGTGAAAAGGGGAACAGGATCAGGTATGGGGTGGCAGGAGAGAAGCCCAGAGGCCAGGAGAATCATTGGAAATGTGAAACCTTTGAGGTGGAAGTACCCTCTAGAAAGTACCAGAGACCTGGAGGTGAGAAACACTCAGGACTCAGTGGGCATGACCTTAGCCAAAATGCCGAACAATGGAGGAGGAAAATTGAAGAGTTAACCTCATAGATAGACAAGGCCTGAATTGGAGGGGCAGGGTAACTAACCCACAGTCAAAATTTCTGAAACAGAATTGTTCCTGTCCAAAAAACTGCAGAGACAAAAATGGAGAAGAGACTGAAGGAAAAGTGGTCCCAACTTGGGATCCATCTCAAGGGGAGGCTTCATGGCTCGACACTATTAATGATGGTATGATATGCTTACAGACAGAGGCTATCATGGCTCTCATCTGAGAGGCCCTACCAAAAGCTGACTGAGATTGATGCAGACACTTTTACCCAAATATTGGGCTGAAATTGGGGACACCTATGACTGAATTAGGGGAAGCATTGAAGAAGCTGAGGAGGAGGGCAACCCCATATGAAGTAACTGGACCACCAGTGAACTCCCAGAAGATACAACCACCAAGCAGATAGCATACCCAGGCTAGTTTGAGGGCCCTGGCACATATATAGCAGAAGCCTGCCTAGTCTGGCATCAGTGGGAGTAGATGCACCTAATCCTTGAGTTCCCTATTTCGTGTTCTGTAGGCTTCTTATATGTTTATAGCTATCTCTTTAGGTTAGAGAAGCTTTTTTTCTATAATTTTGTTGAAGAGATTTTCTGATCCTTTGTACTGGAACTATTCACTCTCTTCTACTTCTATTATTCTCAGGTTTGGTCTTTTCATAGTGTCCCAATTTTTCTGTGTTAGGAACTTTTTACATTTGTCATTTTTTTGACTAATTGTATCAATTTATTTTATTGTGTCTTCTATGTCTGCTTGTATTCTGTTGGTGATGTTTGCATCTCTAGTTCCTGTTCACTTTTCTAGGTTTTTCATATCCAAAGATGCCTCTTTTGTGTTTTATTTATTGTTTTATCTCCATTTTTAAGTCTTGGACCATTTTACTTATTTCTATCACCTGTTTAATTGTATGTTCCTGTCTTTCTTTAAGGGAATTATTTATATCCTCTTTAAAGACATTTATTGTCTTCATGAGATGGGACTTAAAGTCACACTTGTGCTCTTCATGTGTGTTAAGATATCCTGGGCTTTCTGTAGAAAATCTGGGTTCTGAAGGTGCTATATTGTATTGGCTCTGTTGACTATGTTCTTGTGTTTGCCTTTCTCCATCTAATTGTCTCTGGTGTTGGCTGCCATGAGTTCCCAGAATTGTTGCAGGCAGTTGGGGCTCCAGTGTAGGTGCTGACCTCTGTAAAGGCCAGTTCTACTAGCTTGCTAGGTCCCAGCAGGTGGGGGGATTGGAGCAGGTGAGTCTCCCTGGTTTGTCTCATGTTAGGTCAGACCTCCCTGGGAGGTAGGTGGAATTGTGGGATGGGGATTAAGTACTGATCTGCAACTGCATATGTAGGTACAGACCTGAAGGAGGATGGAGCTGTCCCTTGTATTTTTATTACGGTCTTGTTTAAAGACATGATTGCAAAGAAATATATTTTCAACGGTCTCAGCAATTATTTTCCTTCCTTACAGTTCAAGTTAAATGCCTAAAAAAGACACAGGTTCATATCGGTTGAAGAAGTTTTAAACTTGGTAAGTTCATAATTTAAAACCCACCTCACTTATTTAAAATCTTAATAACACATGCAGCTGTAGCCATGGATCTCCCCATGTGTATTCTTGGTTGGTGGTTTAGTACCTGGAAGCTCTGGGGGTCTGGTTGGTTGATATTGTTGTTCTTCCTATGGGGTTTAAAACCCCCTCAGCTCCTTCAGTTCTTCACCTAACTCCTCCATTGGGTCCCCTTGCTTACTCCGATGGTTGGCTGCAAGGATCCACATCTATATCTGTAAGCCTCTGGTCAAGTCTCTCAGGATAAATCCATATGAGGCTCCTGTAAGCACTCACTTCTTGGCATCAGCAATAATGTCTGTGTTTGTTGGCTACATATGGGATGCATCTCCAAGTGGGGCAGTCTCTGGTTGACCTTTCCTTCTGGTCTCTGTTCCACTCTTTGTCCCTGTATTTTCTTTAGACAAGGAGCAATTCTGGTTAAAATTTTGAGAAGGATAGGGGCTCCATCCCTGATCCAGGGCTGTGCCTAACCTCTGGATATGGTCTCCACAGGTTCTCTCTCCACTTTGTTTGGTATTTCAGCTAATGTTATCCCCTTGGGTCCTGGGAGCCTTTTGCTTTTCTGGTATCTGGGACTTTCTGTTGACTATCTCCAGTTCTTCATCCCCATTGCTACAAACCTCTGTTCAATTTCCTGACCCTCTGTATATCTTCTTATCTCCTTCCACAACTGATCCTGCTCTCCCTTATTTTCCTCTCCCACTCCTCTCTTTCTCCAATGTCCTGACCACCTTCTACATCCTGTGATTATTTTGTTCTCCCTTCTAAGTAGGATTGAGGCATCCACCCTTTGGACTTCCTTCTTCTTGATCTTCATATTGTCTGAAAGTTGTATCATGGAATCCTGAGCTTTTTTCTTAATATCTACTTATCAGTGAATACATACCATGTGTCTCCTTTTGTGACTGTGTAACCTCACTCAGGATGATATTTTCTAGCTAAAAATGTATAATAAAATAAATCTTAATAAATAATAAAATAAAATCTAATAACCGTCACAGCTGATACAGGGTAGTTGTCTCACTGACAGACTAAATAAAATGATCTCTCAGAATATAACTGCATTTCTTCTTGAAAGATTATTCTCAAAATTCTGAGATTTAAATATTTTTTTTCCTTTTTTAATTTTATTTTTATTTTTTGCTTATTCACTTTATAACCCGTCCCAGTCACCCCCTCCCACAATCCTTCCCCATCTCTTGTTTTCTGAGTACCCCCTCCTCCTGTATCCCCCACCCTGCCACTTTAAGTCTCTGAGAGGCTAGGTGCTTCCTCTCCCATTGAGGCCAGATGAGGCACCCAGCTAGAAGACCATACTCCATATACAGGCTGCATGTTTTGGGATAGCCCCCACTCCAGATGTTTGAGACCTGCATGAAAACCAAGCTGCACATTTACAACATATGTGCAGGGAGGCCCAGGTCCAGCCCATGGAGCTAGATCTGTGTAGACTAGGTATGCTCCATGGTTGGTGATTCAGTCTCTGAGAGCTCCAAGGGTTCAGGTTGGTTTACTCTGTTGATCTCCCTGTGCAGTTCCTATCTCCGTAGGGCCCACAATCCTTCCCCCTATTCTTCTATAAGAGTCCTTAAGCTCCATCCACTGTTTGGCTCTGGATGTCTGTATCTGTCTGAGTCAGCTGCTGGTTAGAGCCTCTCAGAGGACAGCTTGCCCCTGTCTGTTCTCAGGCTGGAAGTTTAGATCCTGGGAGCTCTGGTTGAATCTTTTGATACTCGTTCTAAAAAGGACAAAAGCACCCTCACTTTGGTCTTCCTCCTTCTTCTTGAGTTTCATGAGGTTTATGTGTTGCATCTTAGGTATTGTATGTTTTGGGACTAATATCCGCTTATCAGTGAGTGCATACCATGTGTGTTCTTTTGTGATTGGGTCATCTCACTCAGGATGATATTTTCTAGCTCCATCCATTTGTCGAAGAATTTCATGAGCTCATTATTTTTAATAGCTGAGTAGTACTCCATTGTGTAAATGTACCACATTTTCTGTATCCATTCTTCTGTTGAAGGACATCTGGGTTCTTTCCAGCTTCTGGCTATTATAAATAAGGCCGCTATAAACATAGTGGAGCATGTGGCCCTGTTGCATGTTGAAATATCTTCTGGTATATACCCAGGAGGGGTATAGCTGGGTCCTCAGGTAACACCCTCTTCTCATATGTTTGAAGATAGCTACTGTGTACTCATATAGAGAAAATGAATAAATAAATCTTTTAAAAAATAAATTTAAATATAAATTTATTTCTTAAATTAGAATTACATATAGAATCTTCAATGTATGTAATTTACCATTTGTAATTTATTGAAGACTTTCTATCACTGTTTCTATGGCTCAGCAGATAGAAGTGCTTGTTCCAAAGACTGAAGACTGGTGTTTGATCCCAAGGCCACATATGGTAAAAGAAACTGACCTATTCTCCAAAGTTACACTCTGACCTTCACTGTCTCTATACACATATACAAATCCACACTAAATGAAAATGTCATAATAGATATAATCTGAAAATTATTAGTCTATAAAACATTTCTTACTATTTGTGTGTATATATGTGTGTATGTGTGGTTGTGTGTGTCAGAGAGACAGAGAGAAAAAGAGAGAGAGAGATAGAGAGACAAAAAGACAGAGAGACAGAGAGGTGAGTGTGAGCATGTGCATGCTTTGGTACATGTGTGGATGTCAGAGGACAGCTGTTAGTTGTCAATTTTTTTTTCTGTATTGCTGAGACATGTTTTTCTTGCTGTTTCTGCCCTTTGTCCTCCACAATTCCAGGTGAGCTATTCTGCCAAAGGCCAGCTTCTACAAGTCAGGTACTGAGAAGGATGTCGGAGTTGGTGACTAACCATTCAGTAGACTTTTCTCTGAAGGATCTAAATTTAATCCTCTGGGGCCAGCAAAAGAGGGACACACACACACGCACACATACACACACACACACACACACTTACTTTGTAGATGAGCACGGCTCCAGAAATTTTATTTTTTCTCTTAGCCTTTTTTTACTATCTGAGATAAAAATTCTCTATGTAAGAAAAAAGAGTACTTTATTCTTTAAGTTACATATTCTCCACAAACAAGAACATAGTCTTTAAAAACAGATTAAAATCATTATACAAAGGGAAATTATAATATGATTACTGATTATATATTCTTTTTTGAAACCCACACCTTACTGAACATTTTTCATCTCTCTTTTGTTCCACAAATTTTTCCTAATTTTAAAGCAATAATTCTTTTTCATTGATTAACAAAGTTTAAGCAAGCCTAGTCAATGGTAGCTAGTTTTTCCCTATACTAGCTGATGATAGTTTGTATTTACTAAGAAACAAATCATTTATCTTGTATCTTATTCTTCGAAACCTTATCTGGCTAAACTGGCAATATTTATTCTTTATTTTATACTATTAGTGAAATCATTTACTTTTGTTCATAATCTGACTTTTCATGGTACACACAAAATTTTTTGACTGCATTCTTAGATTACAAGATCAAGCAACACAGACCCAATTTAGAGTAAATGATTTCATTGATCAATAACCTATCTCATACATAGTTTCCTTTCCACAAACAAGTACAACTGAGTGCTTATAATGCATGAAAGTTCACTGTGTTCCTCTTTAGTGTTCAGCCCTCTCTACTTCTACAAAGAAGGGACACATTCTATTATTAGTTCTATTTTTGTTACATCTTTGTGGAAAAACAACCTAAATCATCTAGTTAATCTTCTTTATCAACTATCTAACTTCCTAAAATTATTAAATCAATTCAGGAATTCTATAAGATCATTAATTCATTTAAACAGAATTATTATATGAAAGTTCATCTTCAATTTAATCTGTAGAAAAATTGCCCAATAGAATGGCATGTTTTCCATGAAGCAATCACACCAGACTATAAGCAGTGACAATCTCCCAATGCCATTCATACCATGCTAGATATAGGAGGAATATAGCAGTGACAAACATGAGAAGGTACAGAAACAGCAAGAAGTAATCCAAGGACAAACCCCATCCCCTCATGGGAGTGTTCTGGCCAAGATACATCCATTGCAGCTATGTAAAACAGTGAACTGTCTACAGAAAACTTACTTGTTCACCACAGTTCCTCTTACATGTCTCTTTTCTATATTCTACTGCCTCTGCCATCAATTATACTCAAGAAGCACTGGGACCACAGATGTGAGGCATCATACATGACTCTTCATGAGTTCTGAGACATGGGCTTAGGTTGTTCAGATTTGTCCTTTCAAACTTGCAGTAATGCGGAGTATTCACATCTGTTTAAGTAATCACTTTTCAGGCAGGAATCTAAATTTTAGGCTAGAACAAGGAAGTAGACTTCAGACATGAAATGACTTTGGGCTAGGACAGGGAAATTGGCTTAGATATTTTGGTCATCCTGATAAGCTTTTAGAAACAGTAATCACAGGAATGTTCACAAATTTTATTCATTGCCTTACTTGTTCTTTGACTATTTGTGTTTATTGTCTTGTTGTCCCTAAACTATTTGCATCTATTGTATTGCTAGTTCCTCAACCTAGAACTGACTTTAATACTTGCATGTAATTAAAATGGTAGAAATGCAAAAATGAGGAGGGAGATGGAATATGGTGTTTCTAGGGAGGGGAAATGGGGAAATGGGATGGAGTCTGAAATGTAAATTAATAAAATATCCAGAAAAAATGAAAAAAGTAATCATTTATGTGTAAGTCTTTTATTCTTGTTCTAGTCATTTGAGTTTCTTTTGAAATAATACATTTATATTTACTTCACTTTTTCATCACTTATGAACTAGAAAAGAGGAATTTTAAAATTATACACAATATAGATTCCATTTATCAGTAAATGTAGAATTTACATTTAAACCTAGTCAAATACAAAAGAGTGTTCTTCTTCCACAGATTATTTTCTTTATTATAATTATGTTTATACTACTTACTATTGTGTGTGTGCATAAAATCATGACCTTGGTAATGTGTGCATGTGTGAAAACATGACTGAGTCACTTCCTTTCTCTTTAGTATATATAATATCTATTTCTTCTTGTTTCAAAATTGAAAATAATATGGGATAATAGTTTTGGAATTCTTAATTTAAGATATCAAGTTTTACAATCATTCTGTATTTAACATCAAAAATCTCAACTACACTTACAAATCATCATTCTAACTTAATAGAATCATGATTTCTCAAAATAATAAAAAGTGTGATATTTTTACCTGTGAAACAGGCTTTTCAGTATTTCAGATGTAACTTGGAATGAGATAAGAAAAAAATCTTATCTGACTTTATATTTTAAAGAGAGACATATAATTCAACATTAATGTTCTCTTTTACTAAATTTAGAATCCCATAATCTTCCTTTGTGTTCAAAATAGTTTAACTGCACTTAATACTGCTTTGTCCACTCTAACATCAGGTCTGAAAACTTACAGCTAGCTTTAATATTTTTTCTATTCTCTCTTTAAACACTGTTTGAAGCCTTATCATCTAGAGTTTTTCTGGACTCTAATTACTCATATTAATTTGAACTGAAAAATGCAATCCCATCATTTTTCCTACTCTTCCTCCTCTTATCTCTATGCCAGAGAATAAACCAAGTCTTCACGTAGGAGCTGCTGATATGACAAACACTAATTTCACACTTCTCTGTAAGAATGTTCTAAGGTTTTTTTAAGCCACATGTTCAATGTCTGACTAAGACAGAGTTTCATTAATCCAAAGAAGTATTTTAATATACACTTAACTGCTCTTAGCTGAAAGAGGTTTAAGTAGTCTCTTCTAAGGACAAATGATGGTCTTCTTTAGCACCGTGTATTGATAAGGACAATAAGCATAAAATGTATGCTCAGAGGGTATATTTTGTATGTAAAAAAACAAATACCTTTAGCTTGCTAATAGATAGATAGGTAGATAGGTAGATAGATAGGTAGATAGATAGGTAGATAGGTAGGTAGATAGAGTAGATAGATAGATAGATAGATAGATAGATAGATAGAAGATAGCTCAAAGGACACCTGGAATAAAAGAATATACATAAAAGAGTAATGGGGAAAGAGTCTATTGTTAGAAGCCTCAGAAAATATGTAGGAAAAGAGTAGGTTGGATATATAGGCAAATTAGATCTCAGAATTCCTAGAACATATCCTAGGCTCTTAACAAACACATGTATTGATATCTTTTACAAATTGCAGTATGATGCTGCAGGAGGGTGTAACTTAGCGGACCTATGTTAAGGCATCTCTCTGAGGTATCAGCCATACAATGAGCCTAGTATAAAGGGAAGTTTAGAAGGAAAGGGTACAGAGAAGAATGGAAAACAAGAAGAGAAAGAAAGAAGGGAAGAAGCCAGCCAGGAGCACTTGGGAAGAGAAGAGAGAGAGATGGAGAGAGGGGGGAAAGAAGAAGAAGAAGAAGAAGAAGAAGAAGAAGAAGAAGAGGAGGAGGAGGAGGAGGAGGAGGAGGAGGAGGAGGAGGAGGAGGAGGAGGAGGAGGAGGAGGAGGAGGAAGAGGGGGAGGAGAAGAGACAGAGAGACATAGACAGAGACACAGACAGAGAGACAGAGACAGAATCCTGAATAGTTCTTATATTCCTAGTTCCTGGTTCATACCTGGCATTGCTAGATAACTGTTGGGCAGAGCCTAGAGAAAATGCTAACATGCATAATCTTGCTTTTACTTTAAACATGACTTCTAGATTTTAAATGGCAATGTTCAACTGTGTTACTTAAGCTCTTTCTATTTGAATTTTCTTTGGTCACATACATTGTCATGGCTTAATGATGTCTGTTAACACACTTTTAAATGCATTTACAAATGTACATGCCATTATGTTTTATTTAGTTGTAAGTATAAAATTAAAAGGTTACTAATAGTAGACTTTTTACCCAAATTTCCCATGTAGTAATATTTTACAAGTTGAACAAATTCTTCTTCCCTCTTGTCTCTAAATCTCTTCCTGTCACAGTTTAGCTTTGGTTCAGAATTTTTATTTATTTTCAGTGGTAGCTCTGAATTTAACAAAATTATCTTATATATAGGAATCATACAGTGAGGGCAGGGAAATGTCTTAGAGCTAAGAGGACTTGCAATGGAAGTTTGAGGACCTGGATTGGATCCTCAGTACCACTTAATATTGAACAGTTAAGTTGGTTGTAAACCTAGATACAAGGGAGCAAAATAAAAGCGTTACTCTGACATGTTGGATGCTAGCCAGCTCAAGCCTCACTGATAGATGCTATCCTAGGCGAATAAGAAAGTGAATCATTGACAAGGACTCATGACTTCCTGTTTTTGTCTTCTGTGTTCATGACTATGGTTGCACATGAATATACATACAGATACATATACCACATATAAACACATACAAACAGAGACACTAAATTATTTACAGACACACTTTTACTTTCTTATCGGTGGTAAAAGGTTCAATACTAGGATTTCAAGTAATTGCTTCAAAGAAGAAAAATCTTCCCGATTAACGTTTCAAAGTTTAATAGAAAAAAATAAAAAAATAATGTCCACACAAATTTTAAGATAGCTTGAGTAGTGTTCCACTAAAGCTGCTTTTATTTCTTTTATTGCTTTTATCTGTTGCTTAGCCAGCAATTCTTTCAAATGAAAAAGATGTCAATTACAATCATTGTATCAAATACTATTTTTGTTTGTTTGTTTGTTTTTGCCTTAAAAAATGAGTAAAAGTCATCCTATCTATTTCTTAAATAATAGAAATATATACATATTTAATAGCTTTACTGTGTTTCAATGTTATGTTTTCTGGAAGTTTCAGTAAAAATGCTCTGCTTTGGGAGCTGAAGTGTGCTGAAGATGGTATCCTCTAGTCATATCATCAAATGTTTGCCTCTTGACACACTCATTACCTTTGTTTTCCATTTTCCAATTTTCGTAATTGAGTAATTCCTCTCTATCCTGCTTGCTGACGCTTTCCTGGAAGGCTTGTACTCCAGTGCTTAGTACTTCCTAGCAATTTGTCATTTTATAGTTCAGTCTGTTTACTAGGGTTTTTGTTTTATATCATTTCTTTTTTATTCCAATTCTTCTTTAAATATTCACTGTTAAATTTTAACATGTTATTTATTAGAAATGTAACTTTATATAGGAAAGAACTCTATAAACAATTTCATTAATTATAATTCATTTTTAAATATTTTTTGTTTAAGGTTTCAACATATTTGATTTTTAATTCAACATTTGATTAGAATAACTTTTTAGTTTTTATTTAATGATTTTTAAAATTTATGGCATGCTTTATGAAGCCATTGTACCAATTCAGAATAGAACCTTGTGCTAATGAAAATTTATCATGTGGTAAAGAGGAAATGTTATTGTCTATCAAACAAATCTTTATTCTTATGAGATCATCAATACAACATTAATAATCTACATGTTTGAAGACCAGTAAGAGATTTAAATATACAATCTTAACTATCCTATGCAAAGTTTAAATCACTGATTAAATCACTTTTCTGAAAAGTGCATATGGAAAAATACATTTCTTTTTCTAAATAACCTTGACTGCAGTCTAATAAGAACATATCCTTTGATAAGCTCTATGTTTATCCAAATAAGACTTAGCAATAATAACAATATTAACCAACACTAACCAATATTAACAATTATCCAACAAAGCAATAAATATGGGCTAAGAACACACAATTAGAAGAATGAAGGTTAATTATTTAATTTAAATGTACCCAAGAGCATTTGAAGGGCCTAAGAAGGAGGTTTAGGCAGGAGGAAAAAGGTCAAAAGATACAGATGAACTAATCAACACACAAAATGTATATGTAATCAGATATCACAATAAACCCAATTAATTTGTGTAAATAGTATCCAATATTAAAAATATTGCAGAGACAAAGTAAGTATACTGAGGCAAAAAAAAAAAAAATAAGAGGCAATAATATTATAGGAGTAACAGAATGCTTTCTGATTGAATTTGAAGTTGGCTCCACTAGGTGGAACTCATGCTTGGTACTAGGAAAAGTATTCATGACTGACAAGGACACAGTTGGAAACCTGATACTCTTGTTATGTGAAAAAGACAATAGTACTTAACTTCCCTTCTATTATTATTTTATACCCACATAATAGTGCATCTGTGAGCCTTCATCAGAGAAGCTTCTTTTTGCAGTGTATGTATGTTTGTGTGTATGTGTATATGTGTATTTTTGTATATACATGTATGTATGCATGTATGTATGCATGTACATATGTATCAAGACCCCAGCCTGGTCAATTTGCAGAGAATAAAAAATGAAATAGCCAGAGTTGCAGAGAATAAAAACTGAAATAGCCAAAAAAAAAAAAAAATATTACATAGCTTTTCTACCGAAGAAGTGCCTAGGGAAAAAATACATTTCACACATACCCTGAATAAGAGGCAAATGGACTCAAAAATCAAGAGGTAAGAAAATGACTTTTCATTCAATTCCATGTACATCTGCATCAGAATGAACACATCCAAATAACTTGATTGATCGAGTACACTGAGAAATGGAAAGTTAAGGAGAGTACAAACTAATAGCTAGGCAGAATATCCAAACGGTGTTCCTTTAGCAGTTTGTTTTAGGTTTTATTTGCTCTTACCTCTCTCCTTCATGTCTTCATCACCTATAATGTTTTTTCTCTGCTTTTTTCCTAAGTTTCAAAGTGAAGACATATTTTCTAACCATAACTAGAAAGAAAGGTTAGAAGAAAGGGCAAAAGGAATTATGTTTTTTCACAAGAGTCAAAAGCCAGAGCACTAGGACCCCAGTGAAGGAAGTAGAGAAAGGACTGAAGGAGCTGAAGGGGTTTGCAACCCCATAGGAAGAACAACAATAACAACCAACCAGACACCCAAGAGTTCCCAGGGACTTTTAGTCCACCAACCACGGAGTACACATGGAGGGATCCATTGCTCCAGCCACATATGTAGCAGAGGATGGGATTGTCTGGCATCAATAGAAGGAGAGACCCTCTGTCCTCTGTAGGAGAATGCTAGGGCAGTGAGGTGGGAATGGCTGGGTGGGAGGGGGAGTACCTTCATAGAAGCAGGGAGAAGGGGAATGGATTGGGTGTTCTGGAGGGGAAACCAGGAAAGGGGATAACATTTGAAATATAAATACATAAAATATTGTATTTTAAAAAAAGAAAAGAAATAGATGCAGGAAAGGATAGTTGCTTCCAGGTGGGTCTGTCCAATATCAGTAAGAAATATAAATGCATTCAATGTAGGTGTCATGTATATGGCTCCTCTCTCATATTTACAGGCACCAGGGCATCATCAATTCAGGAAAGACATGGCAAGCATAGATAATGCATCTGTGATGCTGTGGATGATCACTGCAAAAAAGTTCAGGACTTTCTGTTCTTAGGATATTGATCTCAAAGCAATTATAAAATAATGAAAATAAAACCCAGTGAATACTTAAAACAATCCATCATCACTGTCTCACTCTGAGTATTATCAAAGATGTAAAGAATTGAGCAACTACTTAGATTAGCAGTAAGGGGCTGGGCTGAGATCTGATGTAAAGGATATTTTTCCTCTGCTTTCCCATAGAATTCTGTGGTATAATTTTCTACCCTGGGTCCTTGAATACTTTTGGCTTGCTTTATTTACTCATTCTTTTTAATTAAGTGTTTACATTTGACTTTTGGAATCAGGTATAAAGTATTACTATTCAGTTTCAGAGTTTGGTAAGGAAAACTTTGTCAAGGTTAATAATAGACACAAAACTTCAACAAACTTTGGTATCTCTATGATGACTAAAGATAAATAATAACTTGAAATACTTTCTATGGAAAAGTAACATAAGTAATTAAACATCTATACTTAGAAAGTAGCAGGTATTACCTTTTATTTTCATTCCTTGTGAAAACAAAAGACCAATCATTTCAAAGCCAAGACACTCAAAAGCTTTTTGTTTGTTTGTTTGTTTTGTTTTTTTGTTTTTTTAATTTGTTGTTTGTTTTTTTAATTTATTTTTTGATTACTTTTATTTTTTATTTTTTTGAAGTCTTTTCTTGAAAGATTTTTTTTTTTGGTTATTTTATTAATTTGCATTTCAAATGTTATCCCAGTCTCTGGTTTTTGTTCAGCAAACCCCACTTCTTCCCCCTACTTCTATGAAGGTGCTCACCCAACCAAACATCCACTCCTTCCTCACCACTTTAGCATATGCCTATGCCGGGTCATCAAGCCTCCAGAAGACCAAGGGCCTCTCCTTCCATTAAAGCTAGATAAGGCTATCCTCTGCTACATATCCAGCTGAAGCAATGAGTCTCTCCATGTGTATTCTTTGGTTGGTGATTTAGTCCCTGGAAACTCTTGGGGTCCAGTTGGTTGATATTGTTGTTCTTTCTATGGAGTTGCAATCCCCTTCAGCTTCTTCAGTCCTTTCCTAACTCTTCAATTGGGGTCTTCATGCTTAGTCCAATGGTTGACTGCGAGTATCCACATTTGGATTAGTCAAGCTCTGGCAGAGCTTCTCAAGAGACAGCTATATCAGGCTTCTGTCAACAAGCACTTCTTGGCATCAGCAATAGTGTCTGGGCATGGTAGCTGCATATGAGATGGATCTCCAGGTGGGGCAGTCTCTGAATGGCCTTTCCTTCAGTCTCTGCCCCAGTCATTGTCCCTATATTTCCTTTAGACAGGAAACAATTCTGGGTTAAAGAGTCCCAGGAGTGATGACATACCTAAGATCACAGGTAAGACCACCACTACTGTTCCAATACCTGGCCAAGTGGGACCTGCCCTGGGGAACATAGGACCCAGGAAACGTGGAGTGGTTGGGGATACAATCCTTCGGGTTTCCGTCTAATTTTATTTTTTTTACTGTCCAGTTCTTATCCCCCTCTCTGTCTGCCTGCTGACTGTGCCTCATCCCATTTCTCCTCCCCTGTCTCCAAGAAGATATCCCCTACTCCAACCCCTGAACCAGACCTCCCCACTCCTGGGCCTCAAGTCTCTCACTGAGACCAGAAGAGGGAGTCCTCTGCTGTATGTATGGGGTTCTCACAGCAGCTCTGTATGCTTCCTGGTGGGTGACTCAGTGTCTGAGAGATCTTAGGGGTCCAGGTTAGTTGAGACTGTTGGTCTTCTTGTGGGGTCTACTTGCTTCTCAGCTTCTTCTAGCCTTTTCCTAATTCACCCACAGGGGTCCCTAACTTCAGTCCAATGGTTGGGGGTAAGTACCTATGTCTCTCTCAGTAAGTTGCTTGTTGGGCCACTCAGAGGACAGCCATGCTAGGCTCCTGTCTGTAAGCACACCATAACATCAGTAATGGTGTCAGGCCCAGGAGCCTCCCATTGAGTTGTATCTTAATTTGGGCTGGTTACTTTACCTCCTTTCCCTCAGGTCTTCTTTTTTGTCACTGCAGATCTTTTAGATGGGAAACAATTCTGTGTCAAGGGTTTTTGATTGTGGGATGGCAATCCTATCCCTCCACTTGATGCTCTGTCTTTCTACTGGAAGTGGACTCAACGAGTTCCCTCTCCCCATAGTTGGACATTTCATCTAGGGTCTCTCCCTTTGATTTTTCTGGAGAGTCTTTCACCTGCCGGGTCTCTGGTACATTCTAGAGGGTACCCCTACCTATTTCCATCCCGGAGTCGCATATTTCTATTCATTCTACAGGCCCTCAGGCCTTCTCTCCTGTTCCTTCTCTCAATACCTGATCATGTTCCCCTTTTCCACCTCCCTGCCCCTTCTCCCACACTGGTCCCTCCCTCTCTCTGCCTCCCAACCTCCACCCCGTGAATGCTTTCTTCTCCCTCCCAAGTGGGATTGAAGCATCCTCACTTGGGCCTTTTCGATTGTTAATCTTGGGTTCTGTGGATTGTATCCTGGGAGTTTTGTACATTCTTGTCTAATGTCCATTATTAGTGAGCACATATCATTCATGTCCTTTTGAGTCTAAATTATCTCATTCAGGATGATATTTTCTAGTTCCATTCATTAGTCTGCAAAACTTGTGATGTCCAAGTTCTTAATAGTAGAATGGTATTCCATTGTGTAAATGAATCACATTTTCTGTATCCATTCTTCCATTGAGGGACATCTGATTGTTTCTAGCTTCTGGCTATTATAAACAAGGCTGCTATGAACATAGTGGAGCATGTGTCCTTGTTATATGTTGGAGCATCTTTTGGGCATAAGCCCAGGAGTGATATAGCTGGGACTTCAGGTGCCTAAGAGTAACAAATATATCATGATGTTATAAATTGGCTCCTCTTCAATAAGGCTAAATCAAATATAAGAATCAACTAATATGGATTCAACACATTGCGTTAACCTACAGAGTATGGAAATAGAGTGAACAAATGAGATAAAACCCCTTCACACTAAACCCTACATTGCAATATATTTTAAAGGGCTATATATCCAAACAAACATGAGGGAAAGGGGAAGGATAGTGAGTTCTGAGAGGGGAAATGGTAAGGAGAGAACATCTGAACCTATGTGCAGTCACCAAAGGTAGAGGTTGATGTGGATGGCAGGATGTACACGCTGACAGGAGCCTGATATAGCTGTCTCCTTAGAGGTCTGCAAGAGTCTGACATACTCAGAGGCAGATGCTCACAGCTAACCATTAAACTGAGCATGGAGTTCCCAATGGAGAAGATAGAGTGAAGGCTGAAGGAGTTGAGAGGATTCGCGACACCATGAGGAAAGCAACAATCCCAACCAACCAGAGCCCCCAGGGTCTAAGCCACCAGCCTGGGAGTGCTTAGGGAGGGACTCAAGGCTCCAGCTATATAGGCAAGGGAGCTATATATAAGTGGGAGAAGAGATCCTTTGACCCATGAAGGCTGGACGTCGTGGGGGGGGATACTCGAGGGTGGGGAGGTGAGGTACAGGGGAGGGTGGGTGGGGTACACCAACATGGAGGCGGGAAGAGGGGGGAAGGGATAGTGAGTTCCTGGGAGGGAGGGGGGGAAATAGGGTAAGGAGAGAACATCTGAAATGTAAAAAATAAAAAATTTTTTCAATAAAAAAAAAAAAAAAAGAAGCTAACCTCCAAAAAACCAAACAACCCAATCAAAAAATGGGGTATAGAGCTAAACAAATAATTCACAACAGAGGAATCTTGAATGGCCAAGCACTTAAAGAAATATTCAAAGTACTTAGTCAGTAGGGAAGTACAAATCAAAAGGACCCTGAGATTCCACCTTATACCAATCCAAATGGCTAAGATCAAAAACTCAGGTGAGAGCACATGTTGGTGAGGATGCGGAGAAAGAGGAACACTCCTCCATTGCTAGCTGCATTGCAAACTGGTACAACCATTCTGGACATCAATCTGGAGTTTCCTCAGAAAATTTGAAGTAGAAATTTAATTGTTTTTGTCGTAAATATAGTTACTGAAATATTGGTTTATTATATAACAAATCAGTCAACATAATTTTTCAAAATATAATAAAACTCATTCTTCATATTTATGCAAGCATTCACTCAGACCTCTAATGAATTATGTTATTAAATATTTCTAATACATGACTATGACAAATGCAGTATGAAGAAATTCCCCAAGTTAGGTTTTTATAGTCATTGTCATAGACAGAGACAATGAAAAGAAAAGAGATCCCCCAAGGTACTGAGAGGCCAATAAACCAATTATGAATCATTGATAAGTATATTTTATTATAAATTAGACACCAACCAACTTGGACTTTTAGAAACTCGTTGCCAGCAGATTGTATCATCACTGGCAGCCACCAGGTGAGGTATATTTCCAAATTACTACAAGTTGCTATTCCCATGTGCAATATGAACACCCTTTAAAAGGTCTCTGTCACCTGATCCTTTTCTCTTTCTTGTTTGTTCTCTCATTCTGTCTCTGATCTGTCTGTCTGTCCTTCTGTGTGTCTGACTGCATGCCTGCCAGTCTGTCTTCTTCATCTCTCTCATGTCACCACTCTGAGGTGGCATTTTTCTCTCCCTCTTCTCCCAATTGGGTCAAATCTGTTGAGGAGTGATTTCTTAGCAGCATATCTTGGCTTAGATCCACCATGGCATCTTCTACTCTCTTAGCCTAAGAGTCATTAGTAAGAAAGCTACTAGATGTTTGATGGACATCAATTGAAGGCAGATGTCACAGTGCTTCGTGTGGACACATTAGTTGCATATTAGGACATAATGATAGTTTTTCTCTCAAAGAAAACTAAGGGGACCATGAACACAAATATTCCAATAGAGCAAAAATTTAAATAGATAAGGAGCCTTAGAATACTTATATTTCATGATAAATATCCTTAGGAAAGTAACAATGGGGAAATGTCAGTGGTCATTGATGTGAGACAGACCCAATGAAGGAGATCTGAATATAAATACATCTAATACTTTCAATAAGATTAATAAGAGACATGGAAGACTTCAGGAAATAGTAGGTCTCTTTGTGGCTTTTTGTTGAGTCATGAATGAGAATATAAAGCTATTATTCCATATACTTTAAACTCTACTACCAGAACACCATTGGATTAGGAAACTCAACATTTGATATTGAAATAGCAACATTATTTTTACATTCCCTGAATAAAACCTCATTTTTGACATTTCTCTGAGGCTGTGATTATGAAAGTTGGCCTTGATTTTTAAATATTTTTTTCTTATTGAAAATAGATTTTCCTCATATAGTATATTCTCATTATAGTTTGACTTTCCCCAAATCCGTCCAGATACTCTTCAAATCTTTACCCATCCAAATTCAAACTCTTCAGCCTCTCTCTCATTATAAATAAACTGTAATATAAAATAATAAAAATAAAAAATAAAATAAAGGCATATGTTTTAAACTCATTCACCTCTCCTGAAATAGTACCTAGACACAAGTAATCACTGAGTGCATGTCTCACACTTGCCAACATAGAAGTACATTTTTCATTGTGAAGTGAAACAGAGTTTTACAACCTGCAATTTTTTCATCTTATTTTTGAAACTTCATCAAGTCATTATATTGTAGCATGATTTAATAAATACATTGCACTTCTATACATAAAGTAAAATAAAATATAGTTCTAAATGTTGTGTGTGTGGTGTGTGTGTGTGTTTGGTGTGTGTGTGTGTGGTTTAAACAGAGCACCAAATGGTTTTCTTGAGGAATGCTCATTATTTGAAATGAAGCAAAACTTATTAATGTGTTTTTTAGAAGCTATCATAATTAGCTTTGGTTATATATTGTCCTTAAAATAAACTATATTGTTCAGCCAAGGTACATTTTAGTTATTATTTTGCTAAATATTTGTAGAAAAAGTGATCCAGAGCAATTGCAAGCTATATGAGCCATTAGCAATTATGACCGAAGGTATTAACAGAAAGTTATTTAAGCAATTTCCAAACCCTGTTCCACAGTAAACTATGCATTATCATTTGTAATGTTTTCTATGAACATGGAAGCAATTCGGTGAAAACTGCCAGGTTTATAGAACACATTATCATTGGCAATTACAGTATTAGAGATTAAATAGTAATTTAACTTTCTTGAAAAATAAAAACCTTACATCACATTACAGTACTTCATGTCAACACTAAAAAAAAAAAGTTAAGGAAAAGTTAAAAAGATTTGTTGCAATAATCTTGGTATTAAAAAAAAAAATAAAGGCCAGTAATTCAACAGGATGTGCTAGCACTCTTTATAAACAGGAAAAATGAAGCATATGCAAATGCCCTTAGTATTACCAATAGTATTTGGAGTGAAGGTCTTCTGTGAGTTTCCTGCAGTCTTAGAATCCTAAGGAATCATCCGTTCTATGGCTACAGCAAAAATATTCCACAAATCACTAGGTTTTGGAAATGGGTGAGATGGCTTTCCAGGAAGACTATGATGATGATGATGATGATGATAATGATGATGCAAAGCATCATGACCTAAATGGGGTTCCCAGGAACTATGTATTGGAAGAACAGAATCAACTCCAGCAACTTGTCCTTCGCCATCTACAGTGTGCTATGTCACGTGACCACAACCTCTAACCACAAACCCAAAATATAAATAAATAAATAAATAAACAAATAGCTGGGGTTGAAAATGATGTTTATATATGGAAATTAAATGTTTTGGAATTATGTAACACAAAGTAATAAAGATTGTGGACCATTCTAAGTCAATCTTACTATTTTTGAATTATCTGTCAATGTACATGGTATGCAAAGAAAAGTCTAGTGACATCTAAGGTAAAGAACAAGCATAAGTGCCTTGTCTAGTCATAATTGACAAATGAAAATGATGACTGTGCTTAGCCACATAAAGGTAAAACGTTAAAATCTCTGTGTGCATTGATTTGCTAAAATAAAAGTGAAATTGGAAGTTCAGCTATGTGTCAGCCGGATGTGAAAAGTGCTAACATCAGGGTAGAGATAAACTAGCTCAGTGGTTAAAAGTGGGAGCCTGGAATTCACATAGAATTTCTGAACTGCTGATTGGTTGCTGTATCTAAAAAACTGTGCCAAATGTGTCATATATATGCCACTGTATCTTTCAACTGCAGATATCATTGGAGAGAATGAGAAAATTAATCTCTTTTGTTCTTCTATACTTGGCTGAAATACATCCATTTTATGGTTTAAAGACTCAAAGGAAAAAATTAGAATCAAAGAAAAAGAAACTTTTTGTAAGAATTGTCAAGTTAACCTTCCCATTAAATAGCTACTTCATGCAAACATCTCTGCATCTGAATTTTTCTGTATCAGCATTCCTTAGTTGCCTGTAGTTCTTGTGTTTTTCTGAGACCTTTGGAGCTTCACCTGTCCATGTTAGTATGTCTGTTGTGGATGTTCTTGTTTGAGCTTTCTTTAGGCAGTCATGTTGTTAGATTTTATATGTAGTATCTGATATTACTAGGACACACAATCTTACAGCAAACTTTTTGATTGTCTGGCTCTTAACAATCTTTCTGACTCACTTTCTACAATGTTCCCAAAGGAGTTGTTTTGTAGATATATCCACTGGTCTGAGCTCCACAACTCTGAATTTTGATTGGTATTAGTTATACAATGGTCTACATCTGTTGTAAAGAGCAATTTCATTGATGATGGGTGAGTGCTATATCTGTTGGTATAAGGACACATACTTAGAATATAGGATTATGCTAGATTAGTAAAATGATGCTTGTTAGCTATTCTCTAAAAACCCATGACTTAATTATTGAGTATTGGCTAGGTTCCCAGTACCAGGCATGATTTATCATGTGGAAACCAAATTTTTAATAACCTGGAATACCTATGGGCTAGCTTTCATAGTACATGAAAATATTGTGGACCATATTAGAGGAGTAAACTAATTACTAGTCTTACCTAGAAGTTAATTCTGCAATTTACAATAACTTGCTTAGCAGTATATGTTTCATAATTAGAATTTTGCCTACTTGACACAAACCTAGACATATCTGGGATTGAGAAAATATGTCCATGTTGTTGGCCTGAAGACAAGTCTATGAATCATTTTTCTGATGTCCTGTTGCTTTTGGTTAGAAACACTAACTTTGACAGCTTGTAGAGTGTTACAATAATAACACAGACATCATGAAGGTGACTAACAACATTTGTTTGGGTATATGCCATACTCCACAAGATGAAACCATATCCAGTACCATTATCAGGCTAAAACCCTACAGATAGAAAGGTTCTAGGCCATAGGAAAAAACCTATTACTATTGTTTTGCTGAGTGGGTATGCTATAGAACAGATTCCTAATGGGTTATTTTTGTATCTGTAGAATAATGTGTCTCTCATCTCTCATCAGAGAAGCTTCTATTTGCAATAGATGATGATAAATATATATACACAGAACTGGCCGAGGTGCAGAGAACATGAAGCTGCCAAATGCTTACTCTTAAATGAAACATCTATACTACATCTCCACTTCCAAGGCTCAGAGATCATTGTGGAAGAGGATCGAAAATGTAAAAGAGACAGAAGCAGTGGATATATAAAAATAACCTGAGTTTTCAGGATATAGCAGGGTGGCTGCACATCATATGGAATTACAGCAGTTGTGACAGTGTACACAGGACCTATACAAGTCCAAGCCAGAAGAAATCTGAACATCAAAAGGGGAGCTGGGCCTCACATCTCACCCCTATATAAGGAGCTGCTGGAAATTGATATTGGTGGGATCGAGAGCTTCAGTTTTTTCTAAAGGTGCTGCAGCCCCTGGTAAATCAATCATGTCCTAGTAGAAGAAAACAGATCTGAGACTTTTGTGTAGCACAAATTGGGTTTGATTGTGGGGTTTTTTTTGTTTTTGTTTTTTAAGAAGATAGGATGTTGAATGTGTAAGAGTGAGTTTAGGATCTGAAAGAAGTCAGAAAAATGGTTGAAAATGATCAAATTATACTTTATGAAAAACTTACTAAATATACGTAGAAAACAAGAGCACAAATGATGTGACCAAGATGAGAAGGTTGAACACATCTAAATCCATTTTAACAATTATGACCTACCATAATTATGGTAAAAATAGCTGCTAAAAAGGCTTTCCTGACATTGATCACCTTTATTTCATGTTATGTTACAAAACATCATTTCAGAATAAATAAAATAAATTTCAATAGATAATGCTTAGATAAAAATCTGTGTGAATGTGTACACATGTGCATACATATCATAAGGTAATTTGTGGGAGTCAGTTTACTTCTTCCACCAAGTTCAGAAGGATTTAATTCAGTTGCCATGTATTATGGTCAGTAAGCACTATTACCCAATTATTAACCTCAGCAGTCCCATGATTTTTATCTTATTTATTTTCATAGTTGATTCTGAAATAGTATTTGTAATTAACATTAATATATGGAGTTTCATGAGGTACTGAATACTACTTTTTATATTTCTGGGAGAGTGAAAAATATTATTATTCATGAAGAAGGCAAACCATTATAGAAATGCCTTCTATATCAATAAATCATCTGAGAGTTGAAAATGATTCAATATGTTGGCCGTCTGTAGTGGCTCAGTTCACAGTGTTCATGTCTTCCAAGTCACCATAATCTATGAATTGCACTGTGAAAAAGAGCTGGAAGTAATGTGAGTCTCTGTACATAGGCTCAGTCACATCTAAATATCATTTTACCACTAATAAGATGTTTCCTGCTGTGAACTCACACACAGTGTAAAACACACCAGAATATATTTTGTTATAGTGAAAATGCTGAAGTAAACAGAACTTCAATGAAAAAAACAACAGGAAATTATAGGAGATGCAGAGAGGATTTTTATGTGATCTTATTGTAAGATGTTCCTGTAAAACATCATGTTGTTTACCAAATATGTAAGACAGAGAGAGGAAAACTGTAAAGAAGTCCACACATCTTCAGGGCTCAGATTTAATCATAGATAGCTTGAGTTAGACTACTGAGACTTTTAGTCAAAACATCAATCTTCGTGAGGAAAGTGATTGCATGGAGAAATGTATTTACAGTAACCTGGTTTTAAAATTGCATTTATTATTGTGTATGTGTGCATATATGTATGTGTAGGTATAAATGGTATACCATAGTGCAAATGTGGAGGACAGAGTAGAAATTTAAGGGCCAGTTTTCTCCTGACACCATGTAGGGCAGTCTAAACTAACTCCTCTTATGACATGTTGGGTTATAGATGCCTTTCCCTACTGAGTCATCTCACCAACTTGATGTTTTCTGTATAACGTAAATGTGAACAAAACTTTCAAGTTGTTAAATTCTTGAAAACTGAAAGAGAAATTGTACTAGGTACCTAGTAAGATCAGAAAAGAAGCCTTTAAAAGAATAGAGTCAGGACTACATCATGTGGAGAAAGCAACTGAGCTCAGTGTCAATCACTTGAACAAAACCAAGTACTTTTATCTGAACTGTACCATAAGAGGCAGTTAAAAAGTCAGATAGTTCAGCAGGAAAAGTGCTCGCTGACACTCCCCACAAACCTGAGCTTGACCTGGGACTCACAGAGTGGAGAGTGGAAGGAGTAAACAGACCCTTCTCTGAAAGTTATCCTGTAACCTCTAAACTCCTGTGCACAGGTTTCACACACACACACACACACACACACACACACACACACACACACACAGAGAGAGAGAGAGAGAGAGAGAGAGAGAGAGAGAGAGAGAGAGAGAGAGAGGAGAGAGAGAGAAACACATACCACACACTGAATGAAATGAGTCTAAAATAATTATAAATGTTTCATAAGGCAGCAGGAGAAGGTATTTCCTATGGGATTTCATTAACAATGTTTGGTAATCAATTCACACTAAGTTTAATTTTCTTCCTTCCAGAAACACTGGGAGACAGAGTGTTTTGCCACAAATAAGTTTCAAGGGGATTGCTCCAGGCATTAAAGAAAAATGTTCCTAAGTACAGCATGTTCACAACTCCAAGGAGCAGTCTTTGCGAATAAATAATGCACTAGAAGTGGTAGTTCAAAAGCCTGTAGTCTGAAGAGCTTGCCTAAATTCAACCAGACTGAAAGTGTGTGTGTGTGTGTGTGTGTGTGTGTGTGTGTGTGTGTGTGATATCAGAAAACTCTGAGTTATATAACTGTATTTTAATAGTAAAATATTAAAGCTATTTTAATCCAATTTTAGTGTTTCTTTTTTATTTCAAAATTTACTTTGAAATATGCAATATATCAGGATTTTCCTTGTCATTCTGTACAATTATTATTGGGTCCTTGATGACATAATTCTGTTAGGAAGATATTGTTTTATACTGTTTTAAGTTGAGAAAAAAATGAATATAATTTACTTGATTATTACTAAATTTAGGGAGTTTGAGATAAAATTTTATTTTTAATTTTTTTCTCTCCTTTAGATTTTGCTTCAAACACTAAAATACAGCAAACCTCTGATAATTAATAAACAAAATGCAAGAAATGTTATTTAATTCATTGTAGTCTAAGAAAAGGGGGAAGAAACATTTGACTATTATCACACCTGTCTTTAGAAAGCCTTGGAATAAGATTTTATCAAAGGAAAATCACTCCGTGCCTTGAAAGTGGTCCAATTCATCTGGCTGTAGTATTTCCCAGGGTCTTCTAAATAAGACTGAATTCAAGACACCAGAGGTCATTGGAGTAAATGACAATAATGGCTCCACAGTAATATCGATAATGAGGCATATAATGAACTGGACTTCATTTTGGAGATCATCAGTGACCAAAAAGAGAATTGCAAATGAAGTGGAAATTTAGAGAAGATTAGTCAGGGGTAAAGAGACAAGCCTATTTTGAAAGGTAAAAATTCAGGTTGCTTGCAATTAGGTATAATGAGATTCTACTGTTAAGTGAAAATCCATTCAATGACAGAAATAATTTAAATAATGAGAAAATCTATGAGAGGAGACAGCAAGACCCATACATCCAGAATAGATGCTTCAACCTGATTTCCATCTCTGAAAACCACAATGAATCTATTTCACCACAGTCCATTTTGATCAATTCCACCAATGTAACACATTGAATAACACAGTATCATTGTATTGGATTCTGAAGTTTTTGTTAGTATTTTGTTAAATCATCATTTTACAGTCTATTTCATTAACATGGAATTCACTGGACAATTTCTGAGTGTGACATGTTTATTTAAGCTTACTTCATAATTTATGTTAATTTATATAATACCCAGGTTTATTTACCGTTTTCCATCTTTCTATTGGGTAATTTTAGATGTTGGCTTGCTGAGAGATGCCCAGGTGGCTGGGGTGCCTGCCTGGGAAGGCATGACTCAAGGAAGTGAGTGACTACATGGAGAAGTGTGTAAATACAATATCCCACATTACTGTGAGTTATCATAGCCTATCTGGGAAGTAAACAGTAGAAAGGTACAGTTGTCAGAATCCCCAAGTTCTTGTGCACTTAGACAATGCATCTTTTATTGTCAGTGTCCTCAGAATTTAGAATACAAGTACCAATCCTCTAACTTAGCCTTGGATCTCAGACCAGCAACCTGAGATAAGGCTAAATAACCTCATCACTATCTCCTTTTCTGTTCTCCACCTTTCAAAAAAGCATATAAGAAGAGTGCTTAAGGATCCAGGAACACATGAACTAGTATTTATTTTACTAGTCTTAATTCTTCAGAGAATCCTGGTTAAAAATCTACCATCTACCTATAAGCTATGAATTTCTGCTGCGTCGATTATCTAATCACATATACACATGAAAATAACTAAAGTAATATGTTTATATTTTCATTTACTTTATACTTTCATTTATCATTATTATTTTATTTAGCTTTATAATTTCATTTATCATTATTAGGAAAAGTCTCTCTCCATTGTCTGAGCTTCAACAAATCTGGTCTTTTGTCTTCTCATGGTAGGTTGGCAGTGCAGCTCTCATTCATATTTTCTGAGTTTATTTAGTTTACATTGATTAAAAAATGGGGCTGAGGTAGAATATTAGAGGAGAATGATAGTGCATAATAGAATATGTGACAAAAATGAGTCCCTAAAACATCAAAACTGTTGATTATTTGCAACTAAAGATCAGATGATATGATTTGTTTTGTACAGCAATATATGGTAGAAGAGATGAAGAATGTCATCTTCATCTCTTCTTAGTTAGGGTTTTACTCCTGTGAACAGACACCATGACCAAGACAGTTTTTATAAGAAAAACATTTAATTGTGACAGACTTTCAGGATCAGAGGTTCAGTCCATTATCATCAAGGTGGAAACATGGAAGTGTTCAGGCAGGCATGGTGCAGAAAGAGCTGAGAGTTCTACATCTTCATCTGAAGGCTACTAGCAGAATACAGGTTTACAGACAGCTAAATGAGGATATCAAAGCCCATGTCCACAGTGACACACCTACTCCAAGAAGACTACACTTCCTAATAGTGCCACTCCCTGGGCCAAGCATTTACAAACCATCACATTCCACTCCCTGGTACCCACAAGCTTGTTCAAACACATGAGTCTATGGGGGACATACCTACCCACAGCATTACAAAAACGTACTTTCAGTCCAACTTCCAAACCCCATAGTCAATAGCAGTTCAACAATGTTAAAAGTCCAAAGTTCAAATTCTCTTTGAGAGTCATTCAATCACTTCTTTATAATTTCCAAAGTAAGACAGGGAACCAGCTGGGCAAACTCCAAACTGTGCATCTGATGCATCAGATTTCAAAGTCAGATCTCTACTCCTTTTTCATCTTTGTTGCCAGCAACAAATTCTTTCTCCTGGGAAAGTTCCACTCCCTGTTAGCAGCATTCCTCAACAGATACTCACAGCTCTGGCATCTAGAACATCTTGGGGCCTCCAAGGCAACTTCAACATTACAGCTTCTTGTTCCAGTGTCTGGATCCACACATAATCTTCTTGCTCCTCAAAAGGTTTTGGGTCACATCTCCAGTTTTTCCCTCTGTAGCAATCTTGGCTCTGGTTGACTCCACTCCACTGCTGCTGCTGTTCTTCCTGGTCATCCATCCCATGATACCAATACTCTGGGACCTTCTGATGTAACTAGGTTTCTCCAATAGCTTCTTTAGGCTCTCTTCACGGTATCAAACCTCACTTCTTCGCACGACCACTGTAGTCCTGGGCCATCAGCTGCAAATGAGGTTGTACTTTCACTAATGGCTTTCCTGAGAAGCAAACCTCAGCTGCTCTCCATGACCTCTTCATGCCTTCAAACCCAGTACCACCTGGGTAATTCTTACATATTTCCAAATCCAGCTGCAACACAAGGTACAACCTTGGCAACACAGCTTGTTTGTGATCTCAGAAAACTTTTTTCAGAAGATTTCATTTCAGTGATGCTGATCTCTTCTTAATTACCGTTAATTTCTTAGCTCCAGCTAACCATCATCAATTGTCCTAGTAGTCTCTTCTTTTCTTTCACTCTGAAGCCAGAGCCACATGCCAAAGCTGCTGGGATCTGCTTGCAGGAGCTGGAAAATGGTCCCCTTATTTTATTACATTATCCCTAGCTTTCTGTTTTCCAACTTCTTCACTACTTAGCCATGCTGTCCTGGATTTTGCTCTGTAGATTGACCTTGAACTCAGAGATCTGCATGCCTGACTCTTGGGATTAAAGGTGTATATCACCATCCCTGGATCTAAACTTAGCTGGGAGGATCTTGCCCCAAACTTTCACTCCTTAATCTGTTATCTCTTAGAACATAGGATTCAGCTCCATTCAACTTCCTGATACCCCTTTAATATTTAAGGCATATATTTTGGATTTTCCTTTTTCAGCTTCTTCCATTTCATTGAAGTGCTCTTCATAAGAGTGAACCTTAGTAACTACATGACAATTTATGCCAGGATGTTTTGAGACTTCCTTTCCCAAAGCAATTAATCTAAATCTCTTTAAATGAGCCTCGGCAGACTATGGCCAATGGCACAAAGCAGCCACATTCTTCACCAAAATACCACAAAAACATTCTCTATGCCACATACTGAAATTCTTCTTTACTGAAAAATCTTGGGCCAGATCTACCCAGTTCAAATCACTCTCAGCAAACAAAATCTTATACATTCCTACTAGGCTAGCCTGTTAAGCTCCACTTAACTTAAATATTCCACCCGTTTCCAAATCCAAAGTCCCCAACTCCACATTCTGCCAAAAAAACATAGTCCAGGCCTATCACAGCAGTACCCCACTCCTAGTACCAAATTCTGTCTTAGTTAGGGGTTTATTTCTGTGAACAGACACCATGACCAAGGCAACTCTTATAAGGACAACATTTAATTCTGGCTGGTTACAAGTTCAAGGGTTCAATTCATTATCAAGGCATGGGACAAGGCAGCATTCAGGCAGGTATTGTGCAGGAGGACCCAAAAGTTCTACATCTTCATCTGAAGGCTGCTGCAACTAGGAAGCAGGTATTAAAGCCCATGCCCACAGTGACACACCTACTGCAGCAGAATTAAATCTCCTAATAGTGCCAATCCCTGGGCCAAGCAAAAACAAACCATTACATCATCTTTCTAATTTTAGGTTATGGTACATTTCTTTAATCATTCATATACTTTTAATTGTTGTGAGAATAACAGTTTATCATTTCACGAGTCTAATATGATAATTCTTTCCATAATCAAGATTTATAATATGTTTACTGGATATCACACACACAAATGTCTTTTTTTTGTGATTATTTGATGTGTTATACTGTAAAATTTGGGAAAAAAACAGCAAGAAATTCATGTGATTAGTCTTTGATCATAGTTTACAAACTAATACTTTAGGGAAAAATAAACATTTATATGTAATATAATTTCTTTGCATACAGATAGTATATCAGAATTTAGTTAGAAAATACATAGACTAACCATCTAGTATCTAAGGAATGCACTCTACACTTTTTCTCTTTCCTTCTTTTCCCTTCCCTCCCTTTCTCTCCCCTTCTCTTCCCTTCCCTTTCCTTCTCCTCCAATCCCCTTTCCTTCCCTCTTCTTCCCCTTTCCCCAAAAAAATATATACCTTTTAAAAGAATTTTAGCCAAAGTCACGTGCAAATTTGATGCTGGAAAATATTACAGAATTTCAGATTATTTCTCCTTCATCCTACTTTATCATTTACTGGTCCAGTAATGCATAAAAATTCATAAACTTATGAATGTCTTTAAATTAAAGTCATAATAAGAATATCTTTATCACTCCATTTAATTTTAATTTCAAAAAATTCAATCACAGAGTGATAAACCTTGAAGTAGGTGTCAAATAAATGTCTTTAGTAGTAGTTGTCCTCGGCTGTTTATGGAAGTATGCATTCACTCAGCCCTCAGGAACAGATGAGCAATAATTATATTTATCTAAAAATAAAATTTATATAATTTGTTGATATCCTTTACTTTGAACTTTAATATTGCCTAACTTGTATATTCATTGAGTAGCAGTTCATTTAAATGAAAGTTTATTTTATATATTACATCTGTGAATTTTCTATTGTTTTAAATAATTATTGTTTAAATCTATTTACTTATTCACTTACACCCCAATATCAGCTCTCCTCCTCTCAGTACCCCTTCAAATAGATCTTCTCCCCATGCTCTCCTCCCCTTCTCCTCCATCAAGTCACTGCAGGACTAGGTACAGCCTTTCCCACTAAGGCCAGATAAGGTGGCCCAGTTAGAGGAACAGAATCCTTAGGCAGGAAGGCAGGCAACAGATCCAGGAGCAGCCCTACTCCAGTCATTGGAGAACTTACATAAAGCCTAAGCTCCACATTGCTACATAAGGTAGAATCTTAGTGTGGTTTAGATTTGTATTTCCCTGATGACTAAGGATGTTGAACATTTCTATAACTGTTTCTTGGCCACTAGAGATTCCTCTAATGAGACTTCTGTTTAGCTCTTCACCCCATTTTTAACTGGTTATTTCGTTGTGGTTTAACCTTTTGGGTTCTTTATATTTGGACATAACTCTCTGTCAGATGTAAAGTTGGTGAAATCTTTTCCAGTCTATGGGACGTTGTTTTGTTCAATTGATGATGTCCTTTGACTACAGAAACTTTTGACACTCCATGAATGGGGGAAAGACATATGTAAAAAGATGTAAGTATTAAGGTGATCAGAAAGGATTATATTCAGATGTAAATTATAAAATAACTAACATGAAAAAGATACACTTTTTAAATAGATATGTTTTTTATATATTACTGTGTAACCTTGACTGGATTGCAACTCAGGTTATAAATCAAGCTAGCCTCCAATACATAGAGATGTGTCTATCTCTGGTTCCCAAGTGCTGGTATTAAAGGTCCTCCACCACCATGTCCAGAACAATAAAAGTTATTTTTAAAGTTTTTTATGGCAAGCAATTATTAAATTATAATAAATATATAAAAGTGATATATTTATTTCTTTTACAAGTGTTACCTACTCATGCATTATATCCCTTAGAGAGTTCAGGTTTGGGAGTAGCAGAGTTGTGTTTGATTTCTTATTTGATTTTGTTTGTTTGTTTGTTGTTTTGTATTTACTTATTTACTGTATGTGTGTAGTATATGTCAAATTAGGTCAGTGTCTGCAGGGCACAGATAGGTCAAAGTAGCATGTAGGATAGGGTGAAGCTGGAGTTAAAGGTGGGTGTAGGCCATCAAAGTTGGGTACTGGGGGGCATAATTGGGTTCACAGGAAGAGCAAGAGAAGCCCTTAACTATAGAGCCATGTTCGTGTACCATATTATATATTTTAAACACTTCTAAAAGGTTTTCAGAATAAAATAATTTGAAGATATTATAATCACAGAATCTAAATCATCAACAACTATAGTATTATTCAGTTAATACAACTAATTTATTGTGATTATTAAGTTGGAACGAAAACAGAATACATGATCATATTCTCAATTTAAAATGGACACTGACTACTTCAATTCATATGATAATGTCTTGTTTTTTTCAGAATTCCACCTTCACCTTAATTATTTGTCATCTTGCACAAAGTTCAATTCCAAGTGGATCAAGGACCTCAACATAAAACCAGATATATTGGATCTAATAAAGAAAAAGTGGAAAAGAGCCTCTAATTCATTGACACAGGGGGAAATTTCCCAAATAGAACTTCAGTTACTCAGGCTCTAAGATCAAGAATTGGTAAATGGACCTCATGAAACTGAAAAGCTTCTGTAAGGCAAAGGACATAGCCAATAGGACAAATAGGCAACCTACAGATTGGGAAAAAAGTCTTCATTAATCATACATCGAATAGAGGGCTAATACCCAAAATATATAAAGAACTCAGGAAGCTAACCACCAATAAACCAAGTGACCCAATCGAAAAAATGGGATATAGAACTAAACAGAGAATTCATAACAGAGTAATCTTAAATGGCTGATAAACACTTAAAGAAATGTTCAAAGTCCTTAGTCATCAGGGAAATGCAAATAAAAATGACCCTGAGATTCTACCTTATATCAATCAGAAGATCAAAAACTCAGGTGACAGCACATGTAGGCGAGAATGTGGAGAAAGAAGAACCTCCTTCATTGCTGGTGGGATTGCAACTGGTAAAAACCTCTCTGGAAATCAATCTGGAGGCTCCTCAGAAAATTGGAAAGAGATCTACCTTAAGTCTCAGCTATACCACTCTGGGGCATATACCTCCACCATTCCACAAAGGGAACATATGCCACTATGTTCATACCAGCCTCATTTGTGATAGCCAGTAGCTGGAAACAGACCAGATGTTACACAACAGAAGAATGGATACAGAAAATGTGATTCATTTACACAATGGAGTACTACTCAGCTATTAAGAACAAGGATATCATGAAATTTGAAGGTAAATGGATGCAAATAGAACATATCATCCTGAGTCAAGTAACTCAGACCAAAAAGGATATGCATGGTATATACTCACTAATAAATATATATTAGCCAAAAAGTACAGAATTTCCAGGATATAATTCACAGAATTCAAGAATGTTAATAAGTGGAAGGACCAAATGAAGATGTTGCAATCCCACTTGGGAGGTAGAAGAGAGCAACAACGGGGGAAGGGGGGATGGGGCGGAGGGAGAAGGGAGAGATCTGGGTGGGAAAGGGGACAGGGAAGTGAAGAGGGTAACATGATCAAGTACTGGGTGGGGGAACAGAACTAAAGTCCTGAGGGCCAGCAGAAAAAAAATGGAAACAGGGAACTTCGAGAGGTAGAAGGTGGGGGACTCTCTGGAATGTACCACAGACTTGGGAGGTGAGAGACTCTCAGGACTCAAAGGGAGAGACCCTATATGAAATGACCAACTGTGGGGAGAGGGAACTGTGGGGAGAATCCACTTCCAGTAGAAAGACAGGGCATCAGATGGAGGGATAGGATTGCCATCCCACAGCCAAAAACTCTGACTCAGAGTTGTTTCTGTCTGAAAATAGTGCAGGGACAAAAATGGAGAAGAGACTGAGGAAAAAGAGGTCCAGTGACAGGCCAAATTGAGATACAGCTCAGGGGGAGGCCCCAAGGCCTGACACTGTTACTGATGCTATGATATGCTTACAAACAGGGGCCTATATGACTGCCCTCCGAAAGGCCAAAACAAGCAGCTAAAAGAGTCATCAGATGAAAATATTTACACCCAACCAATGGACAAAAACTCCTGGGTTGAATTAGGGAGAAGCTGGAGAAGCTGAGGAGGAGGACGACCCAATAGGAAGACCAGCAGTCTCAGCTAACCTGGACCCCCAAGATCTCTCAGACACTTAGCCACCAACCAGGCAGCGTACATCAGCTGATATGAAGCACTCAACACATGTACAGCAGAGGACTGCCGGGTCTGGACTCAGTCAAGAGATGTACTTTAAGAGATTGGGGCCCAGGGAGTGGGAAGCCTAGCATGGTGGGAGTGGGGACATCCTCTTGGATACAGAGGTGTGGGAGGTGGTGTAGGGTGTGGAACAGTCAGAGGGTAGACCTGGAGTGGATAAAGTCTGAACTGTTAAAAAAAGAATAAAAAAAGAAAGAAAGAAAGAAAAAAAGAAAGAAGAAGGAAGGAAGGAAGGAAGGAAGGAAGGAAGGAAGGAAGGAAGGAAGGAAGGAAGGAAGGAAGGGAAGGAAAGGAAGAAAGAAATCACCAGGAATTTGTTAGACCACACCTTATTTTGAAATGTACCATGGTGGATTAGACATTGATCACATTTTCTTTTAAAAGCAAACAGTTGTAGCTAAATAATCTGTGTTTCCAAGTACTGAGAAAAATAATGTACATAAATTTCAAAATTGTAAACATCTACTTGTGTTTGCATGATCTGCTCAGGTTCTTAGAAAATAATACAAATCAATAGATATAAAGACATTATTATTTTTGTAATGGTTTAAATTAATTATATCATTTATAAACAAATGTGATCTCATTGCTTGTATGAAAATATGCATATGTGCACTTGTTAACATAAGAGTTGCTGTCTATAAAGTGCTGATCAGCACAGAATATGTACTTCAGCTGTATATTAGAAATTCTCAGCTTTCCTAGATGTCAAACCATTCATAAGTTGAATTGTTTTTATCAATTTGGATTTACTTCATAACAAGGTATTCAATTCTACTCCATTGATCTTCCTGCCTGTATCTGTACCAATACCATGCAGTTTTTATCACTATTGCTTTGTAGCACATACAGCTTGAAGTCAGGGATGGTGATTCCCCTAGAAGTTTTTATTGTTGAGAATAGTTCTTGCTATCCTGGGTTTTTTGTTATTCCAAATGAATTTGAAAATTGTTTTCTATCTCTATGAAGAACTGAGTTGGAATTTTGATGGAGAGTGCATTAATTCTGTAGATTGCTTTCGCAAGATGACCAATTTTACTATATTAATCCTGCCAATCGATGAGCATGGGAGATCTTTCCATCTTCTGAGATCTTCTTCATTTTCTTTCTTCAGAGACTTGAAGTTCTTCTCATACATATCTTTCACTTGCTCGGTTAGATTCACACCAAGGTATTTTATATTATTTGTGATATATAGGGTGTCATTTCCCTAATTTCTTTCTTAGCATGTTTATCCTTTTATTAAAGGAAGGCTACTGATTTGTTTGAGTTGATTTTTTATGTAACCACTTTGCTGAAGTTGTTTATCAGGTTTAGGAGTTCTCTGGTGGATGTTTAGGGGTCACTTAAGTATATTATCATATCATCTGCAAATTGTGATATTTTGACTTCTTCCTTTCTTATTTGTATCCCTTTGACTTTCTTTTGTTTCTAATTGCTCTGGCAAGGACTTCCAGTACTATACTGAATAGGTAAAGAGAGAGTGGGCAGCCTTATCTAGTGCCTAATTTAATGAGATTGCTTCAAGTTTCTCTCCGTTTGGTTTGATGTTGGCTACAGGCTTGCTGTATATTGCTTTTACTATGTTTAGGTATGGTCCTTGAATTCTTGATCTTTCTAAGACTTTTACCATGAAGGAATGTTGAATTTTTTCAAATGATTTCTCAGCATCTAGTGAGATGATCATGTGGTTTTATAGTTTGTTTATATCGTGGATTACATTAAAGGATTTCCATATATTGAACCATCCCCGCATTCCTGAGACAAAGCCTACTTGATCATGATGGATGGTTGTTTTGATGTATTCTTGGATTCGGTTTGCAGAATTTTATTCAGTATTTTTGCATCGATATTCATAAGGGAGATTTGTCTGAAGTTTTCTTTCTTTGTTGTGCCTTTGTGTAGTTTAGGTATGAGAGTAATTGTGGCTTCATAGAACGAATTGGGTAGTGTTCCTTCTATTTATATTTTGTGAGATAGTTTGAAGAGAATTGGTATTAGATCTTCCTTGAAGGTCTGATAGAATTCTGCAGTAAAATCATCTGGGCCTGCACTTTATTGGTGGGGAATCTTTTAATGACTGCAGCTATTTCTTTAGGGGTTATGGGACTGTTTAGATGATTTATCTGCTCCTGCTTTAACTTTGGTGCCTAGTATCTGTCTAGAAAATTGTTCATTTTATTCAGATTCTTGAGTTTTGTTGAGGAATGTCTTTTGTAGTAGGATCTGAGGATTTTTTGAATTTTCTCAGTTTCTGTTGTTATGTCTTCCTTTTCAGTTCTGGTATGATTATTTATTTATTTTTTTTTTGCTCTCTCTATTTCATTCTTGCATTTATTTTTTTTTAATAAACTTTTATTGAATTTTTCCAACTTGTCTTTCCACCTATCATACTCAATGATGAGTAACAATTGTCTAACAAATGAATTTTGGTCTTCAGGTGCACCAAATCAACATAATATTATAATCATATTATTCTGGCATATTATAAGTTTACTAAACATTTTTAGCAGACAAGTAGTAAAAATCTTAATTCAGTGTCCACAATAACCTTGAACAAATCCCAGGAACATGTCCTTTCAGGTATTTTGACAACTTCTAGATTCAGTACCAATTGAAACATAAAGTCTGATGACATAGTTCAAGAACTTTCCAAGAAAGAATCAGGCATCAGACAGATATGACAGAAAAAAATCATTGTACTTTCCCTCTGCAGTTCTCTAATTCATAATTGTTTCATATCATTATTTGAGTATTTGCAAGTGATTTAGGAAAACAAAAAATTCAAGAGTAAACCAACCTGAACCCTTGGAGCTCTCAGAGACTGAATCACCAACCGTGGAGCATACCTAGTCTACACAGATCTACCTCCATGGCTGGACCTAGGCCTCCCTGCACATATGTTGTAAATGTGCAGCTTGGTTTTCATGCAGGTCTCAAACATCTGGAGTGGGGGCTATCCCAAAACATGCAGCCTGTATATGGAGTATGGTCTTCTAGCTGGGTGCCTCATCTGGCCTCAATGGGAGAGGAAGCACCTAGCCTCTCAGAGACTTAAAGTGGCAGGGTGGGGGATACAGGAGGAGGGGGTACTCAGAAAAGAAGAGATGGGGAAGGATTGTGGGAGGGGGTGACTGGGAAGGGTATATAAAGTGAATAAGCAAAAAAATAAAATTAAAAAAGAAAAAAAAGAAAAAAAAAGAAAGAATAAACATCACACTTAAACATTTAAAAAAAAAAAAAAAAAGAAAGTGAATATGACCAAAATATATTACTGCATATTTAACATTCTCAAAGAATTAATAATAATAATGTATTTACAAAAACAATGGGATATTGACTTTACAATTATTTGTTTGCTATCCTACTAGAAGATTATTTAACAAAATGAAAATTAGACAACTAATACTGTATCTTACAAACAGTGACATAAAAAGAAGAACGATCAAATATTCGAAGTGGCAGTTAATGTCTAAACCCTTTAAAAAATCATATAGTTTGATAGCAAAAGTACAAAACATAAATATTTTACTAAGGTCTGGTATGATTAATTTGGATACTGTCTCTCTGCCCTTGGTTAGTCTGGCTAAGGGTTTATCTGTCTCGATTTTCTCAAAGAACCAGAACTTGGTTTTGTTGATACTTTGTATAGTTCTTTTTATTTCTACTTTTTTGATTTCAGCCTTGAGTTTGATTATTTCCTGCTGTCTACTCCTCTTGTATGAATTTGCTTCTTTTTGTTCTAGAGCTTTCAGGTGTTCTGTCAAGCTGCTAGTGTGTGCTCTCTCCAGTTTCTTTTTGTGGACATTTAGAGCTATGAGTTTTCCTCATATCACTGCTTTCATTGTGTCCCATAGGTTTTGGTATGATGAGCTTTCATTTTCATTAAATTCTAAAAAGTCTTTAATTTCTTTATTTCTTCCTTGATCAAGTCATCATTGAGTAGAGATTTGTTCAGTTTCCACGTGTATGTGGGCTTTTCCATTGTTTTTGTTATTACTGAAGAGCAGCCCTAGTCTGCGGTGATCTGATAGGATGCAAAAGATTATTTTAATCTTTTTTGTATCTGTTGAGGCCTGTTTTGTGACCAATTATTTGGTCTACTTTGAAGAAGGTGCTGCTACCATGAGCTGCTGAGGAAAAGGTGTATTCTTTTGTTTTAGGATTAAATGTTCTATAGATACCTGTTAAGTTCATTTGGTTCATAACTTCTTTAAGTTTCACTGTGTCTCGGTTTAGTTTCTATTTCTGTGATCTGTCTATTACTGAGAGTGGGATGTTGAAATCCCCCACTATTATTGTCTGAGATGCAATGTGTGCTTTGAACTTTAGTAAAGTTTCTTTTATGAATGGGGTGCCCTTGCATTTGGAGCATAGATGTTCAGAATTGAGAGTTCATCTTGATAGATTTTTCCTTTGAAGTGTATGAAGTGTCCTTCCTTATCTTTTTTGATAACTTTTGGTTGAAAGTTGATTTTATTAGATATTAAAATGGCTACTCCAGCTTGTTCTTGGATTTAAATGAGAATATTAAATTGATTAAAATAGCTTAATAATTGCTGTGGATGGTAAGCTCATAGAATTTACTTCAAGAATTTTAATTTTATTTGAGCCTGTACTAAAACATGTAAAATATAAATCCCTAGAGACCAATGTTCACTAAAATGAGTTACTAAAATAGTAAGCATACCTTTTAACATTTTTTGTCTTCTGTCTTTTGAAGCCCACTTGAAATATAGTCCTCTGAATGTTCTTGAAACTACAATGGTTACTGTGCAATAATAGCAGCAGTTTATAAGACAGCTTTCTGCAATGACACTTTGCAATCTGCCATGTGTGAAATCTTTCACAGAAGCAGATATACGCAGGCTACTAATACGTGCTCTGTGTCATCTCTGTAGATATAATAGCACAGATTGTGTAACAGTATATAACAAAAATACCATGCTACTTCGAGCATTAGGGTATATATTATCATTGTTCCAAATGGTTTAAATGTTTATTTTAAGCTTAACTTGAATTTTATATGTTAATTAAAATGACCTACTAAAATCTGAAGAAATTTATTTGCAAAAAAAAAAAAAAAGCACATTTCATTCTAACTCTTCATATATTTTACTAGGAGAGGGAAATTTCAATAATGTTCACTTTAGTCTTCCCAGTATTCTTGTGTTTTATTCACTAATAAATATAAAGTAAAAAAGGAGAGTTTAAAATTTTGATGGCCTGGAATATGCAATCTGAATAATATCATGATCACTCATATCCTTTGGTGAAAGTAGAAAACTGGGTTACCACACTCAGGATGACATTTTCTAGTTCCATCCATCATTAATTCATTGTTTTAAGTGCTGAGTAGTACTCCATTGTGTAAATGTACCTCATTTTTTGTATCCATTCCTCTGTTGAAGGACATCTGGGTTGTTTCCAGCTTCTGCCTATTGTAAATAAGGCTGTATAAACAGAGTAGACCGTGTGCTCTTGTTATATGTTGGAGCATCTTTTGGGTATATGCCCAGGAGTGGTATAATAGCTGGGTCTTCAGATAGAACTATTTCCAATTTTTGAGGATCCACCAGAATGTTTTTAAAAGTGGGCTTACCAACTTGCAATTCCACTAGCAATGGCAGAGTGTTCTTTCTCCACATCCTTGCCAGCATCTACTGTCACCTGAGTTTTTGATAGATAGAGTCAGGACCACCTCCAGTAAATAACCCTGGTAACCCAATGAAAAGATAGAAGAGGTCTGAAGGAGCTGAAGGGGATTGCAACCCCCATAGGAAGAACAGTATGAACTAACTGGACCAACTAGAGTTCCTACGGACTAAACCATCAACCAAAGAGTGTACATGGAGGGTGTACTGGCTTGTTTTGTGTCAACTTGGCACAGGCTGGAATTATCACAGAGAAAGGAGCATCAGTTGAGAAAATGCCTCCATGAGATCCAGCTATAAGGCGTTTTCTCAATTTATGATCAAGAAGGGGGAGGACCCTTGTTTGTGGTACCATCCCTGGGCTGGTAGTCTTGGGTTCTTTAAGAAAGCAAGCTGAGCAAGCCAGGGGAAGCAAGCCAGTAAGTAATATCCTTCCATGGCCTCTGAGTCAGCTCCTGCTTCCTGACCTGGTTGAGTTCCAGTCCTGACTTCCTTTGGTGATGAACAGCAATGCGGAAGTGTAAGCTGAATAAACCTTTTCCTCCCCAACTTGCTCTTGATCTTGATGTTTGTGCAGAAATAGAAACCCTGACTGAGACAGAGGGATTCATGGCTCCAGCTACACATGTAGTAGAGGATGGCCTTATCTGGCATCAGTAGGAGTGGAGGTCCATGGTCCTGTGAGGAGGGAGTGGGTGAGTGGGTGTAGGAGCACCCTCAGAGAGGCAAAGTAGAGGGGATGGGATGGAGGTTTGTATAGGGGAAACCAAGAAAGGGGACATTTGAAATGTAAGTAAATAAAATAACAAATAAAAAAGGTAGAAAACTGTTGTTTTCTACAGAACACCCTCATGTAAAGTTGTAATCTTTTTTGCAGTCAGTAAAGTGAAGCTTCCACATATTTGTGACAGCCACTGACTCAAGTCACAAAATATAATAAAATATCACTATATTTTGATTTTAAATGTTAGTAATTTTCCATAAATCTATTCAGTATTAGAATACTTATTTTTATGTGTTCATAAACCAGTTCTTATATACTAGTTCCTATATATAAACTTTAGTCATGCCACGTGCCTTTGAGATTTAGCTTCAACTAGGTATGAAATGTAACATGTAGTAAATGGATGGAAATAGAACATATCATCCTTTCTTTCTTTTGAAATTCACATGAGTGTGTTCTCAGATGTTGTGGCCATGTTCTTGCTTCCTAGGAATATGGTAGATGTACCTAAAGTCTGATTGTTTGGATTCTTTGATGTGATATCTATTTTTTTAGTTGATGAAATCATCTGATTTTGAGGAAAGCATGGAAATAGGCATTATTATGAAAATAGGCAGCAAAGTTAAACAATTTTACACTAGTATGTCTATTTTTAATCCAATAGATCAAAATTTAAAAACAGATTTTAACATTTCTTCATTAAAGCAAACCTATAATCATTATGTAATTTAATAAGAATATCCAATATTTTTTATGAATATCTCAATAATTTTTTATGGTTAAAATAATAACTGACTCTTTAAAAAGTATAAGTCTTTTTAATGAGAAATAATTAAAAACCTGAAAGAAATAATAATAGCTTAAAGTGATCATTTTGCAAAAGGATACTAAGAACAAATCAATAATTAAGAAAATATTGTTGAAAATAATTTAGCATTAATTTATATCAGGGTATGTAATTAGCTCTATATGTTGTGATCTTTATATTATTTTACTTACTTACAACCATATTAATTTTTTAAGCAGCACTTTAATTCTAACATTATTATTGTTATTAGAAAATTTAGAAAACAATTCTAAAAGAAAGACCAGGAGAAAATAACAACATATGGTCTGGACTAAATGGGTTTACAGAGGTAACGAGTTTCCATTAAGGTGATTCCTGCAGTGAAAAGGGAATTATTCTTTCAATTATTCTTTCAGACCCACATTATGGTGACTTAATTAATGCCGAAAACAGTGCTCATCATAAAGGGAAATAGACATGACTTACTCTGGAATCACTTGAGAAACCATGGCTTTGAATATCTTTCTCTTCTTTCCTTTCTTTCCACACTTGCTAGTTATTATAAAATATTATCAAATAAAATACAAAATGCTGATGAGGTAAATCCGAACTTGGTACAGTTTAGAATCCATATATTTGTAGGTCCATAATTGTGTACTGGGCTTAGGTTCCTTTGTGTGCCTAACAAGAATCTGTGATGGAATTGAATCCCACCCCAGAGCTCTTTTTAATTTGCTATTCTAAATATGTAAGACTTTCTATTTATATATATATATATATATATATATATATATATATATATATATATATATCAACTTTCAGTAATGATGTTTTCTTTATCATATACCAATAATTTCCTCTTTCTACTATAAAAATAAATTTATATTTCAAATAACATTGCATGAACGTAAGCCCAAAGGAAACATTCTGTACGGTACAAGCTGTATACAATGTTGAGTATGATGAGCCAAAGATTCAATATCTGTTACTTTAAATCATGGGACTCAGTAGGTAAGAGTTCTTTCTATTACTTCAGAGAATCTGGACACAATTTTTATAACATACATAGAAGCTCAAAACCTTCTATAACAGGGAATCTGATTCTTTCTTTGGCCTCTGAGGGCAGCAGGCACATATGTGATACATATACAGGTATTCAAAACAATGATACACATAAAAGAAAAAAATAAACTAATATTTAAAAACATTGACTCTAAATCTTTTTGAATGTATAATATTTAAAGTAGGTTGTTAATGTTTAATATTTATGTTTAATATGCACCTTAGTATGTGTTATATCATCTTAAAATGATTTGTTTTACAGTCATTTGATTGCCTTCTAATCCTTGCTTATATGAAAATTCAACATTCTTGTCAGATAGTATTTCATTTCTTCACAAACAAGTTGGGAAGAGTTAAAAATGTTATACAGTTAATACTCTGATTCTACTAAAGTTTTAGTTGATTTTAATTTATGATAAATATAGATGATACATTTGGAGTCCTCCTCATTAAGTAGTTATAAGTACACCCACTCACAAAGGGAGTTAAGCAATCAACAACTCTCTTGTATTTATTTATTTTTTTTCCTTTTTTTTTTTAATTTTATTTTTTTTGCTTATTCACTTTATAACCCGTCCAGTCACCCCCTCCCACAATCCTTCCCCATCTCTTGTTTTCTGAGTACCCCCTCCTCCTGTATCCCCCACCCTGCCACTTTAAGTCTCTGAGAGGCTAGGTGCTTCCTCTCCCATTGAGGCCAGATGAGGCACCCAGCTAGAAGACCATACTCCATATACAGGCTGCATGTTTTGGGATAGCCCCCACTCCAGATGTTTGAGACCTGCTTAAAACCAAGCTGCACATTTACAACATATGTGCAGGGAGGCCTAGGTCCAGTCCATGGAGGTAGATCTGTGTAGACTAGGTATGCTCCACGGTTGGTGATTCAGTCTCTGAGAGCTCCAAGGGTTCAGGTTGGTTTACTCTGTTGATCTTCCTGTGCAGTTCCTATCTCCTTAGGGCCCACAATCCTTCCCCCTATTCTTCTATAAGAGTCCTCAAGCTCCATCCACTGTTTGGCTCTGGATGTCTGTATCTGTCTGAGTCAGCTGCTGGTTAGAGCCTCTCAGAGGACAGCTTGCCCCTGTCTGTTCTCAGGCTGGAGGTTTAGATCCTGGGAGCTCTGGTTGTATTTATAAAAATCAAGCTACAAATACAAAACTATATGGAATTGCTACATGGGAGAAGTAAAAATTAAGTTTTGACCTATGAAGTTATAAGTATAAAACATGTATTTTGGTTAAAGAAAAAAATATACTGAGTGAGATACTGATTTTAGAATAATAGAAAGCAGAGGATGGAGTGTTCATTGTGTGTTAAATCAGTGGAGAGGTCAGGAGTGAAAGCTCAGAGTAAAGGAGAGCAAAAAGCTCCAACGTTTTGTGATTAAAAGAAATATGACCAAAGGAATACACAGGATTTTTTTTTTTTTTGTATTTGAGATACATACAGATTAGACAGCAAGAAATGACCTGAGCAAGCTCTCCAAAGAACACTATGGATCTTAAAATGAAATAGAGACAAATTTGAAAGAGAAAAACTACTTGAGAAGCTAAGAGTCAAGATTCCTGTGCAGTAAAGTACTTGGATTTAAGAAAAATTTCTCATTAGTGACACACTGAGTTTTAAGTGGGTAGAAGTAGAAAACAATGTATATTAATAAGTTGAATTACATTTGATCAGAATAATAACAGAGTTTTGTAACAATTTAGAGAACAATGAAAGTATAATGACTTTTTAGTAGTTCCTTAAAATTGCAGGAAGGTAGACATTGCTTTTTCAAAGATAGTAAAATGATTCATCATTAAAGCTATTTATTTTTGTTCATTTACAAATATACTTAATACTAACATCCTTATCTTGCTTAATTATTTATAAAAAACTTTATGAATGCTGAGGGAAGGAGGACCAGTTTTTTTTTTCCAGAAAGAAAACCTTATGCATAAGACAACCCTTAACACATTAACATGTTGGCAAAATGGTGGATGCCCAAGGCATGATATAAATGTATGTTTATAGTCTCTAATTATAAAAATACAATGTTACATATCATAAATTATAGAAGAAAATCATGAACGAAAGAGGAGGAGGTACAACAGATATGAAGGAGCTGCCATATTTATTGTTTTTCACGTTCAGCCCATGTTTAGGCATCCATGTTTGTGAGAGTTTATGGTGTAGCTTCTGACATTACTATAATACACAGTCTCACAGCAAACTCCATGATTGCCTAGCTCTTTTTTTCTTTTTCTTTTCCTTTTTTTCACACTCTGTATTTTATGCCCCTCCCAGTCCACCCTCCAACTGTTCCATATCCCATACTTCCTCCCCGCACCCCTGCCTCCACAAAGATGTCCCCACTGCCCCCACCCCACCAGATCTCTAAACTCCCTGGGGCTCCCAGTCTCTTGAGGGTTAGGTGCATCTTCTCTGACTGAAGTCCTCTGCTGCATATGTGTTGGAGGCCCCATATCAGCTGGGGTATGCTGCCTGGTTGGTGGTCCAGTGTTTGAGCAATCTGAAGTGGGAGGGTGTCCAGGTTAAGTGAGATTGCTGGTCCTCCTACAGAGTCGCCCTCCTCTGCAGCTTTTTCCAGCTCTTCCCTAATTCAACCTCAGAGGTCAGCAGCTTCTGTTCATTGATTAGGTACAAATATCTGCATTTGACTCTTCCAGTTGCTTGTTTGGTCTTCTGGAGTGTGATCATGATAGATCCCTTGTGAGTGCTCTATAGTTTCAGTAATAGTATCAGGCCTTGGGGCCTCCCTTGGGCTAGATCCCACTTTGGGCCTGTCACTGGACCTTCTTTTCCTCAGGCTCTTCTCCATTTCTATCCCTGCAGTTCTTTCAGACAGGAACAATTACGGATTAGAGATTAGGCTGTGGGATGGTAACCCCATAGCTCTCTCAATGCCCCAAGCTCTTAAAATCTTGCAGCAGCCCCTTTTCAGAAGAATCACAGATGTTTAGTTGAAGATGCTGTTTTTATGTGTTTCCATTGGGACCACACTCCAAAAATCTGCATTTGGATATGGGTGTGGTTTTATATGATGGTCTCCATCTATTACAAAGAGATATTTTCTTGTTTAAGACTAAAAACTTATATTTTGGTATAAGGACAAATATTAAGAATATAGTTAAGGATTATATTCATTTAGTTAAATGATAGTTGTGGGCCTACTTAGAAAGAGAACAACAATTGATTTACCAATAGCAAACGATTATTTCTGAAAATGTACATATTCATAACATATAACTGAATAGATTTATTTAAGAATATATATGTACAAACATATACATATAGAATAAATCATTGTTTGTGAAATCACATCATGTGTAGTATTTATTTTGTTCAGGTAGTCAGAATGGACTATCAAAATGAACTTTCAAGCTATTATGATACTAAAAAGAAAGAAAATTTCCATGTACAAATATATTTTTACAGCATACTCACTTAATTTGAAATATTTATAATTGCATAAGCTGTGTTTATTGAGATATAAAGGAATAATAGTATACTAAATTTATTCTTGTGTGTATGAGACAAACTGTAATAGGCCCAATCATAAGCTTATTTCTTTAATTTTATGCCCAAGCAGTTTATTCTTATTGTATATCCTTTTGGAATAATTTACTTATAAAATACTCACATTCATCATCTCTGTTCCATGTACATTCTATGTAGCTGCATCCATCTTTTGTTTTTTTTATCTATTGAATATGAATTATAGAAAAAGTATCTTAATACTAGCATTAAAAAATGCCAATTTGAAATTTCTGTCTAAATTTCACAAATCTAGCAGTACTTTATATTTAATTTTTTAATCATATTAATCTTTGTGAAGTAACCCATATTTTTCTCTTTAGTGCTAAAACTATCTCTTGACCAATAATTTCATAATGTATCTATTTAAAGTGAAAATATAATTACCATCAATGCTTACTTTCATCTTCAACAGATTATGTGATGATTCAACTTGTTTTCAAGTTCATATTTGATTTAATAAAAATTCAAATAAAAATGAAATACTTCAGGACATGAAACCTATTTTAAAAACATACATGGTAAAGGCCATAATAAGGACTTATGAAAAATGGAATTTCTTTTTGTGATTGTGCTTTTGTGTGTATGTGCAGCTTTAAGAGCTAAAGCGATAATTTTCTTCTAATATTTTATTACAACATGCAACAAATTCTTCAATTAATAGAATGTTTCCCTAGCTAGATTCCTTTGTTTTCAATTTATACACCAATATACCAAAGAGACTAAGAATTATGCAAATAAAATCAATGAGCATTATTCAACATGTTAATTTGATATCAACTCAGGGAGTTTGGAATATTGTTGGAGTTAAATGTATACTCAATACTACAAATAAATGGACGGTCTCAACTTGTAATGTGAATGTTTATGAAATGCAAGATAATTTACAAATAAAAAATGATAAATGGTTCATAGATTATTACTATTACTGAATTCAAGTGAGTAAAATCATTATTTGTGTGAAAATTGCTTCAATTTCAATGAAAGGGATATCAAGTCCTCTTGGAGTGACATTTCCAGATATCTATCTATCTATCTATCTATCTATCTATCTATCTATCTATCTATCTTCTGTCTACTTTAAAGGAATAATCCACATTTGAGCTTTTTGTATTATGACACATTATCACAAGAAACAAACAAGTAATGTATATTAGTATCTTAACCATATTCAGAATTGTTTTTTTATCATTTGAAAACAGTTCAAACTTAGTATCTGTGAGAAGGTACTCTTGTCTTCATATATACCTGGAAAGCAATTTTACTTGTAAGGTACTTAGACACAAGATTTATCATAAGAAAAATATGCTGAAATCAAAGAAAAACATTTGTGATACTTTGTGATTATTTACAATGTTTGATTGCCTGTGATTAGAATATATATCAGCATGATGAGGAAGAGCCTTGGTTGTTTGGTTTTGGTTTATTGAAACATATGTATTTTCACTGTGTAATCCCTGGATAATCTGAATCTAGTTTTACAGGCCAAGACATCCTTGACTTAGTAGTAATCCTTCTGCCTTTGAACTTCAGTGCTGAAATTACAGGCATGTGCCAACAAAACATAATGCAATTGTTCATGATTGAAGATTATTTTGCCCTGATGCTTGAGAATAATTCAGATACATATTTTCACTCATTCTGAAGTTCACACGTAGTTTGGAAGCAAGTGAATATTTTGTGGTTATTATTTCATATGTTTTTTTGATTTTTTATAATGAAAGTATGTAAACTATGTCCAATATTTAGTTTGTTCGTGTGATAGTGTGTGAGCACATGTGCATGACTCTAAGTGCAGAGGCCAGAATAAGGGTGAGATCTCTCAAAATTGGCGTTGCGAGCATTGATGGGATGCCTGACTTTTCACTTGGGGTCTGGAAATTAACTTTAATGATCTAAAGGGTATGCAGGTATATTGCTAAGGCTAATTTCTAGCATAGTTGGTTGTAAACTCAGCTTTAAAAATAAATGTCTCATAAGCTGTTTTATTCAAAATATGGCTGCTATAAGGACTCTTATATGTGGTAAGGCATTTGCTGCCAAGGTTGACCCTAGTTAAGTTACTGAGACTCATATCATGGAAGGTGAGGGCTGAATTCTGAGTTGTCTCTAGTGCCATATGCACACCCTTGTATGTATGTTCTCAAAATGAAAGTTCAAAACTTAAATAAATAAAATGCTTCTTCTGTTCAGGATATTTATATATCACTAAATACTATAGTGGTAAATACTTTTAACTCTTTAATTTTCACAATTTATCAATAAAGGAAAAGCTGATCGCAAGATATTTAATATGTCACAATAGTAATACATTAGACAATCCAAACAACATTTAATATAAATTATCTTTTTATATAAGATCTTATAAATATTCTGTAAAAGTTATTATTCATAAGCATCTACTTTGATGTCACTAAGGAATGTGCCTCAGAGTATAGTGGCCACATTATATGGTGATTATATATTTAAAGTCTGTAAAACTTTCAAATCAATCCTGAAATTACTGCTTTACACTTTCTCCAGAATTGACTTACAAAATTTGTTTCTTCCAATTTTCTTCAAGTTCAATACTTGAAGTTGTTTTTCCTCATTCTAAGAAGTATTTGCTACTCTCTCAATACCTCTTGTATTAGTCAGGGTTCTCTAGAGTCACAGAATTTATGGAATGTTTCTATAGATTAAGGGAATTTATTGTGATGATTTACAATCTATAGTCCAATGACCCCAATAATGGTCAGCTGTGAATCGGAAGTCCAAGAATTTAGTAGTTGCTCAGCCCCATGAGGCTAGTTGTTTGATCTGGTCTTCTGTAGAACTGAGCTCCAACAGATGTGCTGGCAAGTAAATGCAAGCAGACAAAGAAGAGTGAATCTTCTTTCTTCCAATGTCCTTATGTGTGATCTCCAGCAGAAGGTATGGCCTAGATTAAAGATGTGCACCACCACACCGGTCTGGGACCTGCTTTGTCCAGGCTGACCTTGAACTCAGAGATCTTCTTTCTTTAGTTTCCAGAAATTAAAGGCATATAATATCTTGCCAGGGCCTAAGACTTTCATGAACATTATGCCTGAAGATCTCCATGCCAAGGTCCAGGTCAGAAACTTGTGTCTTTCAGCCTCATGACCTGGATCACAGTTGAGACCTCCAATTCTGGACTGTAGTTCATTCTAGATATAGTCACATTGACAACCAGGAATATTCATTATACCACTATAATCTAAAATTCCATAATGATTGTGGTACTAAGATTTTAATTTACTTATTTGCCAATATAATGGTTATCTCTATCCGTGTGGCCATCTATCTATCAATCTATCACTTGTTTGTCTGTCTTTCATCAATTCCTAGTTGAGTGTCAGTTCCAAATATTTTTCTCACTTTTTTGAGGAATTTACATGAAATTCATATCTTAGATTTACTTGCATATTTTTGATAAATATTCTTCAACTTCTATGGTTTGAAAATATCTTTTCCACTCAGGAGCTTTTCTTTTTCTTCTTTTAATAATATCCAAAACCATACCTATTAAATTTTTCAGCTCTAATTTTCCTGCCAGGTAATATTTTATTAAATGAGAAATTACAAAATAATCAGCATTAAGTTTTATATATTTCTTTATTCATATAAAACTTCTGAAACAAATTATTCAAACTAGCTTTATTTATTTATTTATTTATTTTTACCAAGGGTCAGATATATTTATACAAGAATTCTATAGAGCCTTCAAACAAGCAATACTTTTTGAGTTATGTTTAAAAAATTCAGAACCACAATAAGCTCCTTCACAAAGCAAATAATATTGAAATAGTGAAATCAAGTGTAAACCCAACAAAAATATATAAATTATAGTCCAGTATCCTCATGAGTATACATACAAAAATTCTCAATATCTCTTGTATTCAGTTTGCAACTACTTCATTGAGATCAAACTAGCTTTAAACTTTCTTCTTCTTCTTTACGATTTTTAGACATGGTATTAGTGACTTGTTTGAATGCATTATTTATTGAACCATTTTCATTGTTTTGTCCTACGTATGCTAAGAGATTTTTACTACTTTTTCTTGAAAAAAATTTATATACAATTTAATATGGTATATATTGTGGTCCATCAAAATTAAATAAAACACTGGTGTTTAAGATTTTGTCTACTCCCAAGAAATAATTTCCTACCATTGGAATGGCATTGCTTCTGTTGATGATATGTTTTCAAAAGCTATTTCCTATGACTGATTTATAATTTCTCTCTGATCCTGTATACAAAGTTCCATGACTCATGATTTTATATTTTCACTGGTAGATGTTTTTCATCAACAAGTAAGAAACAAAACTTCTTGTCATATTATTTGCAAAGAAAAGGACCTATTTCTCATGGAACTCTTTGAATTTTGTGGTTGGATGTAATTTCTTACAAGCACACGATCATCTTTTTGAATTTTCTTTATTTAGCTTTGGATAGTTACAGTACTCAGGCAATAACCTGAATATTTATGATGAAGTTTCATAATGACTATGAGTGTTCTTTCTGTGCAGCATTCTCTATTTTGATGCCCTACCCAACAAATCACAGCTGCTTTCATTTTTCAAAACAAAATTAGCTTATTTCAACTTATGTCAGGCTTTGCGTGCCCATCAGCCACTTCTTTCACATGAAGATCCTGATGGAGGATATGGGTACAGTTATATCACTCACAATGTCTTTCTTCTCTCAAAAGGTGATAACGTTCTAATTTTAGGGTCAAGATTTGAAACTCTTGCTTATTTGTTTTATATTTTATTTATTTTTATTTCATGAGGAAATTTTGTTACCTTTTTTATATCTTAACTATGTTAAATAAAATTTGGCTTGTAGTACCTTTGATGTTTCAATCTTTTAAAAAAAAATCTATAAGAACACAGCACATAAATTCCCTGAATTCTTTTTTTTCAGTTTTTTAACATTTTTATTGGATATTTTATGTATTTAGATTTCAAATGCCATTCCCTTTCCCAGTTTCCCCTCCAGAACCACCCATCCCATGAATTCTTAACTTATGCTTGAGTGAGAAATACCTGCATTTTAGCCAATCAGAGAAGTGAAACTTCTATAAAGCCCAAGCTGAGAATTTGCCATATTTAAACATGGATAAATGTTGAGATGTAAGCAAGCATGTCTCATCTATGTGTCAGTACCAGTTTCTGTTCATGCATGCTGCCTTCTTGTACTGTGGAGAAGAAATGTGGATACTGCCTCTTTTTCTAAGGAATAACTGGTTAGTGAATTAAACTCCCCTCATTTAAATTTAGATAAGTGTGATTTCTCTATAGTTTATATAGTTCAATAGAAATAGAATTTTATTCTTTGTGAACTTATTAATGTTTCAAACTATTATTTGTTCTTGGCTTTTACTTGTTTGATAAGAGACATAGTGCTTATTACTCTTTAAGTCTATTGATAATATGACTTATTATTTATCCTAAATTCCTACTTTGCTTTTGGCATGCAATTTTCTACATAGGCACTGTGGTACTCAACTTTATGACTAACAGTGTATAGGCGGAGACTTACAGATCTCCAAGTTTCAGGCCAGAATGGTTACATAGAAAGTTCAATTCAAAAATATATATGCTGACTCTGTATCTAGTATCATATATAATACATTGTATACTATATCTATATTAGATATCTATATTATTTTTTATTATCCATTTAAATTTAAAGGAATATAAATACTATATGTGCTATCCAAATTCTGTTTATAAATCTAGATGACATTATATCATGTTCTTCATAATAGTTATAATGTACTTGAAAAGTTTTAATGTGCTAAAGCTAACCCAGAAAGATGCCATTTTCTTGATTTTAATAGACTTAACTAAAAATAATAGAAAATACAAAGACTGAAAGTGCAAATATAAAACGAAAATTGCTTAGTGTGTCATGTCCTTTTTATTTTCTGAAAATCAATTTCTTTTTCATGCAGTGTATTTTGACTATGAATTCCCCTCTCATAGTTCCTCTCAGATCCTCATATGTATATGCTTATGGGGTATAGGGGTGGGTACATCCTACATACCCCCATACCCCCATATATACAGCATATATATTAAAGAAAATTATATTTTAGTGTATGGGTATATGTGTATACTTACGTTCATGTCCACATGCCCTCTGAGGCATAAGCTCTTGTGGAACTGGAGTTAAAAGCAGAGTGAACTTCTGGACATTGGTGTGTGAAATCCAACTCAGCTGATGTCTGCGACAACAGAATGAGCTCTTAACTGTTGAGACAATTCCTTATATCTCAAAAGACCAACTTAATTATATAGTTTTCTGGCTTTTAGCTATGGTTACATAATCAACTTGATTCATCTTTAATCTGTAGTATTTCTAAAGTAAATCTTAGTGTTTAATCAGAAAAAAACATATTAACAGAACATTCAGCTTAGGAGTTCACTACCTATTGTGGGGCCAATTTTATCTATCTAGAGATTCAAACTTTTTATATTTTATTATGAAGAATAAATTTGCTCTAATACTTAATCAAATAAAATATTGTAAGTACATAGCTTTGAAAAGGATTAATGTCTACCTGACTTTTAATAAAAACAAACCTATCTCGTATATTCTCTATGTTTTCTAATTTCATAATGCACTAGAAACCTACAGAGGTCATATGTTTATTTAATTTTATATTTGGTCAAAATCAATTGGTTTTCTACAGGCCTGGGTTGTATCTCTACAGACCTTCCTCCGGAGCGAAATGGATCAGAGCTGTAAGCCATCAACTCAGACTGTTAAGCTACTTGGTTCCTCTCATGTCCATTTCTGGTGATCTTTTGGTTTGAATTTAATGTGTAGTCTAGGGATTTCCTCACTATTGCCCCAAGTCTTATTTGTTACTTACGTATTCTTGTAACAGCCCTATATAATGCAAAAATGTGTAATAATATAGAGATCTTTGGGTCTTTATGTTTTTTAATTATCTTTAATCATAACTAAACAGATCAATAAATAGCATTGGCAAAACAATTGACTGATAATTCAGAAGAGAGATAAAAATTTAAAACCATGAAAATGATTCACTTGTTTAAGCAATAGAGTTTATTTCCAACATGTTCCATGTTCTGGGTTTGATTTTCAGCAATAGAAGAATTAGAAATAAAGAAATACACAGGGATGTTCAGCTGAAGAAACATAGATTTGCTGGTATCCAAACCACAGGTGCTTTCTGTAATTTCTCCTTCTAGTAGATTAGCATACTGTGATTATGCGAGATAATGAGTACATATTATTCTTTATTTAGTCATTACTTATTAGTATTTGTTATTAATATAAAATAATAAATCTTGTAAATATATTTTTACATATTCACCTAAGCTCCATTGCTCCCCTTCCATTACAGTTCACTTAATCCTCTTCCTTTCCTTACTTCATATATCTTCTACTGTCATCAGTTAATTAAATAACTACTCACCAAAAAATCAATGAATTAATTTGATGACCTAGCTTGTTTTCACTAAAGGTGTGATCAGGATCCTGGGTGAAGAATTATTTACATGAGTATGGGCTTCTAATTCATGAAGATGACATCCTTTTCCAAAGAATCATTAGCTGCTAACACAAAACCAGGGAGGAGTAGAGCCTATTGAGGCCCTCCAACCAGATATCATTGTCTGCCTATGGGTGAGAAGGCATATAGAAACTCTCTGTTTTATTTGTTTCACATTTTCCTAAGAATAGAGGTGTTTAAATCAAATAATCAATAATGACTAATCTAGGGATTAAGGAAATATCTGACAGTTTGTTCTATTTTATTATTGGGAAAAATTTATCATCTGTCTATCTATCTATCTATCTATCTATCTATCTATCTATCTATCTATCTATCTATCTATCATCTATCTGTGTGCTTATGAGTATGTATTGTATACCAACCCCAAACAAGGAGAGACACCATTGATATACTTTGAGACAATTATTTATGATATATGTGATAAAGGTATCTATTATGCCACAGATTTTGAATGTCTTTTGTTTATAAGGAAACACAAATTAAGGAAGAGTAAAATTTCTTCAAGACTCAGTTTGTATGGTTAGCTTTTCCTAGCACAAACTAGCTTCCATCTTAATCCAGCAATTTCTACAACAAGATGCTGCTGCTTCTGCTGTTTTTAGGTGCTGATTAAGTTTGTAGTAACAAGTCTTCCTTCCCACATTTTCCTCTATAACTGTTAATTTCTCCTGCTTGGTATCATGTTAGCAAAAAGTTTTCCCAAGATCTGATGGAATGCAGTGTATCAAATAAAAAGTTGTACCGTTCTTGATAAGAAATTCCACAAGTGTGTCTCCAGGAGTAGTCTAAGGTGAATTCTTTCATATGTTACTGTCTTTCCTGCAGCAAAGACAAGGAAGGGAAGCCAGAGTGTCTTCTCCATTGAGAGCATTCCTGGAAGAATCCTTGCATTTCCACTTACTTTTTCCTTCTGTAAAAAAAGAGGGTCTTGTTTTCCTACATCTACTCCCTTTACATTTGTCATATGCAGGAAAAAATAAAGAATGATTGTACCCATAGCAAAACGCAGCAGAACTAGACAAGGTCATCTTCTATGAGTCAAGACTACATCACTCTTCTGAAGAAATAAAGGTAAGCAACAGTCACTGAATAATCAGGATAAAATACTGTGATATTGGTAAAATATTCTGCCTGTCACTGTATAGCTGGCTTTAACATAATTATTAAAATTCTTCTCAACAGATTATTTTAAAATGTTAACTTTTTCAGTTTATGATAATTAAATTATTCCTTGACTATATGAAGCTCATTTTATCTATGTTACATATGGTTCATGCATTTTCAAAATCTATAATAACAGAACATTGAATGGTAACTCAAGCAACATTATCAGTATCATCATTGAGAGACATTCTAGTACATTTTATTAATGTTAGGACACAGCCGTAATCATCACAATCCAATTGGTCCAGAGTCTGCCTCCAAGATTCATATATACATATGAATATATATGTATATGGTACCTAATAATACATCTTAAAAGGTTTAGATATAGGTAAGATCAAAAGGAGGGCTTAGTATGTAAATTTGCTTGCTACAGAATTCTGCCAACCTGAGTTTGACCCCATAACCTGTGGTAGAAGAAGAAAACCAACTTCTGAAAATTGTCTTCTGCCCTCCCTATTCACTTCCATGTACTCACTTACACACAGCAATAATAAATTAAATAAAATACATGATATGTGGATATACATATATCTGTCCACTGTTTATATAATATTGTAATATCATACACTTAAATGTAATATCAATTATACTGCTCAATAACTTCACGGAAGAGATATTTTATTTTAAACATTATAATTATCACTTCTCCCTCCTATCTTCCAATCTCTATTCCCATACAGATCCCTTCTTTTACCTTGTTTGGTTAATTTTATAATTAATTATTTGTACAGTACATTTCAGTGGTACATTTTTTAAACAGTTTAGGGGCCGAGTTTCGTTAGAGCATTGCCTTTCCAGCTTGGGCATATGCAGCCACAGGACCTTAGGTGCTTGGGAGGCGTTGCTTCCCCAATGGCGGCTGTCTCATCATATCTGTCATATAACTTGGTCCTAAAAGCTTTCCACCAGCTTAGCTAGAACACCCTTGTCTTCCGGTTAACTGTGTGAAGGCAAACAGTGTGGTTGCATCTTCCTGTGGCCAGCTGCCCCAGCCTGGCCTTTCCCTTGATGATGCAGTAGGGCACCCCCCATCTTTCGACACAGGGCAGGCAGGAAAACCACTAGCTCGATGGGGTCTACATCATGGGCAGTCACCATCAGCTGAGCCTTCTTGTTCTCCACCAAGGTGGGTGACTATATTGACTCCTGCTCGGGAGGACAGGTGGTCTCTTAGTTGGGACGTCTCCTTTGCCAGCAGCTTTCTTCCTCAGCACGGGCCAGTAGCCTTTGCTTCTTCTCTTGCTTTGTCTCTGGCCTGTACTTGTGGGCAAGCTTAAGCAGCTGAATAGCTGTTTGCCTGTCCAGGGCCTGGGTGAACTGGTTTAATGGCAGGAGGTACTTTGAGCCACTTATAGAGGACGGCTCTTTGCCACTGCAGCCTGATGTAGCGGGGCCATTTAACGAAGCGTGTTAGATCTCTTTTGGGCTGGATGTCCTGCCCAATCCCGAAGTTCTTGGGCCTTTTCTCGAACAGAGGATTGACCACCTTTTTGGCCTCCTGTTTCTTGACGACGGCAGGGGCCGGGGCCACCTTCTTCCCCTTGGCCTTCTCCCCTTTGGGCATCTTGATCGGCTGGAGGAGAGAGCCATACAGACCTTCTTTGATATCTTTTCACACTAATTGTTATTGGATTATTGGAGATCATATATATATATCTCCAAGCATATACCCAAGTAAAGTTTTTATTGGTCCAAGTAAAGTTACTTGTATGTATACATATGTAGCCATACATGGCTAAGCATTCATCACTGGGCAAACAATTGTCTTCTTCCATAGGAAGACAAATTTTCCCACTCCCAGCTTTCCATAGCTGACTGTAATTGTTTGTAAATGATTCAAGCCACATGTACTTTTCCCTGTCTAATTCAGAATAGTCATTGGTATCATCCTTGTTCAACTGAAATTTAGGTGATCATGTTGGGGAGACTTTATGGGTATAGCTCCTGCCATTACAGTAGACATCATCTCTCACAGCAACCTTCCTGATCATCATTGCTTTTACAATCTTTCTGGCACACACCCCTGAAATATTTTCTGAGCCATTTGTACAGCATCTTTTTATATATACCAGTTGAGACTTGGCTCCAGAGTTTTTCATTTTTCTCAGTTGTGATATTTATAATGAATTGTCTATTGTGATGAATGTTTCCTTGATGAGGGTGATTGAGTACACTATCTATAGAATATGGACCAATTGTCTAGATACTGTTATGAGATTATGATGTTTTAGTAAATTAGGAATGCTGAATCAATTTATAATAACAATGACTTCCCTTGCTTGGATAGTATGACGTATTAATCAAGGTTCTTAGTGAAACAGAACTGGTAGATATATGTAGTATTGCTCACAATGTCTTCTATAATAATACTATACTTTGAATAACATATATATTGTGTGTGTGTGTGTGTGTGTGTGTGATTTTAATAGTTTCTCTGTTCTTGAGAACCTAATAGAGTAGCTGAGTTTTTAGTCGTGTGTGTGTGAGTGTGTGTGGTGTAGGTCAGTTACATGTAGACATGACTATTCTATGAATTTATTAGTTGTTTACAGTGTCTGTGGTCCCAATTTGCATGGAGACTGTCAAGGAGTCCAGTAGATGTTCAAGCCATAGAGGCTGAATGTCTCAACTAATCTTCAATTTTACTCTTGATTCCTGAAGGAGATCAATGCCAGGAAGAACTGAACTTGCTTGCCGGAGCAAGGTTATTCAACTAAAGACAAATCCACACACTATCATTTTCTAGAAATATGTTTGACATGAACTTTCTAATAATCAATTGCCCATTTTACTGTTTCTGTCAGGCACCCTTTAATTATATTATATATGTAAAAACACCAACACATTTTAATAAAATATTTTTTAAAGGAAATGTATTGTGAGAAAAGGGAAAAATGGTCAGTAATAATTTGAGCCCAATATTTTTAATATTGATTCAAAACTTTTAATTTCAATGTCTAAAAATTACATGTAAAATTTCATAATTTTTAGTAAAGGATTTAATTTCTTGAATTTTTGGCTAATTTTTGCATTCAGTTAATAATAAAAATGAGGATGAAGAATGTCTAGGGTGAATAATTGGATCTTAGACTTTCAGAAGAGTAACATTTCATAACTGGCTACCCTGAATCATCTCTTATTGCCATGTTTCCAGAGACATTGGTTTTAGAGAATGTGGTCTATGAAGACATGGGTGAATTATCCTTCAGATTCAAAATCTCAACTATAAGATACTTATTAAAATGCTCTAAATACTTGGTATCTTTGTCTTTCTGTGCTTTTTTCACTAGGAATGTAGTTTTAGCAACTTTCAGTCTGGGAAAATGTCTTCACTAACCCTCTATATTTGATAGAGGGCTAATATCAAAACTATATAAAGAACTCAAGAAGTTAGATTTCAGAAAATCAAATAATCCAATTTAAAAAATGTGGTACAGAGCTAAATAGAGAATTCTCACAAAAGAATCTCAATTAGCTGAAAAACAGTTAAAGAAATGTTCAAATCCTTAGTCATCAGTGAATCTAATGAGTAAGATTAAAATCTCAAATGACAGTAACTGCTGGAAAAGTTGTGGAGAAAGAGGACACTCCTTCATTGCTGGTGGGGTCTGTGTGGCAAGACCTTTTGCCTTTTGTATCTGCAGTAGAGCTCTCTCATTTGATAGAGAAGAAGTAGGTGGAGCTAGGCATGGGGAGGAGGAAGGAGGAGAGGCAAGATGGCAGGAGATGTTACCCCCAGTGTCTCTAGCCGTTGTTCATATCAAGGTTAGATAATTTGGGTTAATAATTCTAATTTGTGGGCATCTTGTGTATTGAGTATTTGCTAATATACAAATTTATTGTATAATCTTTAAGCATTACCAGTCTTTCTACTGGGTACCACAAAGATGGCAGTTATTGTCTAGGTTATTGAGCCGAACATTATTAGGGTGGTAGAGATGGCCAAGGGCCATTGCATAGAGCCATGGACTCCACGGAGCTCACCAGTGAAAACGCAGCCACACCAACATCTTGTGGGTCCAAGACTGGAGTCACTGGCCAGACAGTGCTGCCCTTAGTTGAGGAACCATAGAGCAGCATCATGGCAGCCAGGCAGGGAGATAGCCAGCTGCCTTCTTTTTTCTAATACTTCCGGCAAAAGGACTGCAAACGGGTACAACACTATGGAAATTAATATGGAAGTTCCTCAGAAAATTGGAAATAGTTCTATCTGACGACCCAGCTATACTGCTCCTATGAATATACCCAAAAGATATTCCACCATACCACAAGGACAGGAGCTTCACTACCTTCATAGCTGCCTCATTTGTAATAGCCAGAAGCTAGAAACAACCCAGATATTCTTCAACTGAACAAAAGATATAGAAAATATGGTACATTTACACAATGGAATACTGTACAGCTATTAAAAATAAGGAGCCATGAATTTTGCAAACAAACTGATGGAAGTAGAAAATATTCTGAGTGAGGTAACCCAGACACGAAAAGGACACACATGGTATGCACTCACTGATAAGTGGATATTAGCCAATAAGTTCAGAATACCCATGATACAACTCACAGACTATAGGAAGCTTAACAAGGAATGCTCAAGTGTGGATACCTCAAATATACTTTAGAAGGGGGAATAAAATAATTATGGGAGGCAGAAGAAGTGAGTAAGATGGGTGAGAGAGGAGAGGGGGCAAATGTGGAGGGAACAGTTGGGCAGGATCAGGCATACACAAACAGGAGAGATGCCCAGAAGGCCAGGAAAGTGAATGGAAATATGCAGCTGCAGGGGGCTAGGGTGGGTGGAACCTCTAAGAAGTCACAGAGACCTGAATGTGAGGACTACTGGGACTCAATGGGGATGATATTAGTTGAAATGCCCAAGCATTGGGAAGATCGAACCTGAAGAGCCCGCCTCCAGTAGATAAACATGGCCCCCAGTTGAGATAGGGACCACCCATCCAATCTTCAAAATTATCACAGAGTATTCTGGTCTAATGGAAATACAGGGACAAAAATGGAGCAGAAAATGAACGAAAGGCCATCCAGTGATAGACCCAACTTGGGATCCATTCCATGACCAAACAGCAAACCCAGAAACTATTACTGATGAAAGCAGTATGGATTGTGCTTTCAGACTAGAGTCTAGCACGGCTGCCCTCTGAGAGTTTCTACCAGCAACTGATGGAGAAAAATACAGGTACTTACAGCCAACCATTGAATTGAGGTCGGGGACCCATATGGAAGAGTTAGCGGGAGGAGTAAAGGAGCTGAGGGGGATTGCAAACCCAAAGGAAGAACAACAGTATCAACTAGCCAGGAACTCTCAGAGCTCCCTGAGCTAAGCCAAAAATCAAGGCGCATCCATGGGCTAGTCTATGATCCTGGGCACATGTGTAGCAGAGGACTACCTTGGCTGGCTGGGTAGGAAAGGATGTGCTTAATCCTGTGGAATTTGATGCCCCAGGGATGTTGTAGGGATGAGGTAGCGAAGAGTGTAGAAGCACCTTATCTGAAGTGAGTGGAAGTGTGGAGGGGGGAATAAGGTGAAGAACTTGGGAAGGGAGGACCAGTAAAGGGGGGGGACTTTGGAATGTAAATAAATAACATAAATTAATAAAAAGAAAGAAATGCAATTTTTCTTTGTTATACTTGACAATTAGCTAAAAGTTTTATTAATTTCAGGATTTAGAACATGAATTTTTGTCAAGTAATATTTATGTGTCTCCATACTCAGCTACCACAGATGGACACTGTTTCCACATTTGGGACACTCTTGCTCTTTATATATACAAATTGCCTGTTATGCTGGTATATATTCAATAGTTTTAATTGCTGTATACTTCAAACTTTCTTACAGGGTGCCATCTGGCACATAGAAACTTTAATGAATTTTTAAACTTTATAGACTATGTTATACATCAGGAAGGTTTGAAAACATCAGTACTGAAGTACTGGTCAATGCAGATTTATCTTCTCACATTTCACAAATTTACAATCGGTGGTTTTACCATTAAGACACCAAAGCATTACAAAGCATAATTGATGAATACAATAGTTTTCTTTGCTACTTAAACAAATTATATGTGTAGTAGCATGACTTTTTTTTTTTGGTTTTGTTGAAAAGATTTTTCTGTTAACTGAATGCTTCAAGCTAATGTTTGAGGTTTTTGTTTTTTTTTTTTTTTTAATAAAAGAGTGCATTCAATTTTCCTAATTTCATTGAACTCTATCTGTAGCTGTCATTGAATCATCTCATATTAGACTATACTTACATTAATTATATATAAACCTGTGTCCATTGACCAGTTGTCACAATATCAAATTCCAGAGACAGCAATCTACTTATATTCCTCTCCTTAATAGCTTGATCTTACTTTCTCTTTTTCTACATTTATAAATTCATAAAAATATTTTACATTCTTTAGAAAAACAAAAGTCAATGAAATAGCCAAGAATTCAAGTGACAGAGTGTGTATATATATATATGCATATATTGAATATTGAGTATATACTTGAAATACATGTACTTATGTATCATGATGTACTTTGTGAAATCTGTAAAAGAATTGTAGGAATTTCTTTTAAATACACATGACATGACATAGCATGCAGCCATAGAGATATGTTAAAATCTTAAGTGACTGTTCTAGAAAACAAAACACAATAAAATCAGAACCAACTGGTTAGGTCAGAATTTCAAAATTTATCATTGAGAATATCACAACAGTTATTTTTCCATTCTTGATAAGACATCATATTCAAGAAATAATTAAAATTGTAGGGTTGTTTGAATATTTAATATGAAATTTTACTGGTTAGAGAAATTCATCCTATTGATGATTTACAGTTAACTACAGTGCATAAATGTGTGTGTGTGTGTGTGTGTGTGTGTGTGTGTATACATGATAGGCATAAGTATTTAAGAGTGTTTCTTTACCATTTTACTTTTTAAAACATGACAGATTTTCAGTAAATTTAACTCAATGTAAATAATTTTATTTTATAACTAATGAGAAAAATCTATAAAATTTATAAATCATTCTCTCAAAATGTTTGAATTTTCACCATCAAATTTTTCTAGAACAAAAAGTTGGAGTCAAGGGCATCATACCATCGGACAGTAAGTGACAGCTACTGTACTGTTAGACTTCTGGCTGGTGGTATTGCCAACATACCACACATCATCCAGCTAGGTTCTATCATCTTGCTAGTGTCCCAAAACGATATCATGAGGATTTAGGTAAAATCTCACTCAGTATATAGAAGAAGGATAAAAGTCTGAGGGATATTTGTCTGAGGTTCAGAGTGTGAGCCAAATAAATAATTAATGAAAAGAAGGAAAGATAGAAGGGAGGGAAGGAGGAACAGAGGGAGAAAGAAAGAAGATGAAATCACTCAATTTTATTCATATCTTTTATAAAGCCATGTTTATTTGTTTGACTGGTCCTGTTGATGTCTTCTTTTGTTCTCATTCCTCCTTCAACTCCGACATGCTATACAGAATTGTTTCTTATTTGCTTTCAAGTTGCTTGTATGATTGCTAGCAGTGCATAAATTTTGCAGATCATTTTCTCTGCCTCTACTCCCAATGTACACATTATTTAGTCAGTACAAAATACTTCCATATTTAATTGTTAATTACTGCATGAGTTGTGATGATTTACTTAACATTTTCAAATGTTCCATAAGAAAAGGTCTTCTATATTTTATTGTTTAAGATACTTTGCTAAAATTGCACTTGAAGTAGATTTTGATTATAATTCACCTGTTGACAACCTGTCTTATGCCCTACACTATTTGTTTCTGTAGAATATTGTAGTTTCTAACTAACAACAGGGCTCTTTTGAGATGAGGTAAGAAAATGAAAGCATCTAAACTGGTACTTTGGATTCTGAAATAAAATACCTGACAGAAGCAACTTAAGACTTAGTTCACAATTTCACAGACTTACCGTCCATTTGGGTAGGGAGTACAGGATAGATTGCATCAATTTATGAAGGTGGAACCACTAGGCAAAACTACTCATGTTACTGACCAGGACACTGAGACTGAGGTAGTTGCTTGGGTCTCACATAGTGTTCAAAAGCCTGGTTCTGGTCATCTGTTTCTAAAAACCAAGCCCTAATACCCAAAGGTTCCAGGACTTCTCAATACAGTACTCCAAGTAGTCAACAGAATTTTTATGTGTGAAGTGCAGAGGAGCATTTCAGATTCAAATTATAACTGCAATCTGTAAGCATATTCAAAAACAATATACAAAAATTAAAAATAAACAACCTCTTCTTTTATAAATATAGACCATATGTATATGAAGGATGGAATTTGGAGATAGAATTAGCATATGAAATGGCTAACAAACTAGGGATATGTCCAGTTTTTGAACTTTCCTCCAGACATCTAATCTATCCAAAGCTGCTTTTTTTTTTTTTTCAACCATATAAGCAGAACATGTCTTGTCCTTGATTGTAGGACTCCAACTAGACTCTAATAGACTCTAACAGACTACCACTGTACTCGTTACTTCAGTTCCTACAGATGTAGGCCTGGACCATAAAACACCTTTTGATATATATTCTTTGCTATGCTTATGTTACTCTTTTTATTTTGTAGAATGATGGCCCAGAGGAGAATTTCAGAGATTATTTTTATTTTCTTGTTCTAATAAGAATTTCTGTAATAACTCTATATTTCTTCTGTACTTGCTCAAATACACACACTCAACACACAGACAAAACGCACACACACAACACACACCACACACACAAACTGTTGTATAGACTATAAGTGTAAAAACATGACCCTTTCATTTAGCTTGTATTGGTGTTGTTGTGTGTGTGTGTTGTGTGTGTGGTCAAAAACTTAATAGTTTTGATCCCTTTCAATTGTCTTATTACTTCATTTTGTAACCATTGGTTACAGTAAATCATTCCAAATCAACAAACAAGTGAGAATTTGCAAGAATGGTTTAAAAAGATATATGATTAAAATGTATACCTCCCTAAAATATCTTTTTAATGAATGAATCATATTCTATACCAGATGATTTTAAAACTCATTTGGGATATTTTTGTAATGACATGGACTATTGATGGAGACCTTGGTATCTTTTTTTTTTTTTTTTTTAGAAACAAACCCTGTTAAATTATAACAAAATTATATAGATATCCCTCTATAGAAGTTCAGGTTTTTGGCATTTCCAAAGTGGACATTTTAAAAAGACTCATACCAATGCCTGCTGTAGTTTTCATACACCCAGAATGATATATAGATAAATGATAATGATATATAGATATACAGACATACAGATTAAACAATAATCAGATAACCTATATACATATATAACTATATATTTATATATATATATACATAATTCATGTATACATACATATATATGGGTAGTTAAATTATTAAGCTTCTAAGTAAGTTGCATAAGCAATTCAACAAGAGCTACAAAATATTTTTTTGTCTTCTTGACTGTATTCAGATTTCTCTTCACAGAAGACTTGATGTTTCAGGTCAAGAATCTGATTAGTAGCTCTAAAAGATACTTATGTTTCTTTTCCATTAAAAATTTATTCTGAAAATTCATGAAGGTTTGTAGGAATAATTCCAATGAGTATTATGGATATTGTAAGTTCAGCTTGATAAAATTGTTCTAATGGGGTGGGGGGAGGCGGGTAAACCAAAGCATCATAAAAGAAGATGTAGGTAATAATTCAGAAAGTGTATGGCTAACCCATATTGTCTTTAACATCCTCCCAACTTCTTTACCACTTAAATTGTTGGATGTCCACAGAGACAAATTTGCATTTGTAGCACTCTCTTAAAAGTCACCTAACTGAAGTCTATGTCTTCCTGATATAAAGAAAGCTGAATGTGTATTACTGAGTGAAAAACAACTTAGTTCACTATTATTCCAAACGTATTATTCCAAACATACTGAGACTAAACTACAGAGAGAACAAGAGAGAGGTTACGTAATGAAGGGGTAGGTAGGACAGAAGATTTTTCATAAGAACAGTGATATTATTTTATATGAAACTATAATGGTAGATAACCATAATTGCAAATTTTGTTAAACCCACACAATATAGGACAATCAATTTAGTCAGATATCATTATAAACTTCAGACGCTGCTGGGTGAATATAGGCTATCTGATTAGAACAAATGCAGTAAGATCATAAGTGATACTGATGTGGTAACAATATATGTACAATCATCAAATATGTGATAGCTGATTCCCTTAATGTCCAGCTGCATTTTGTTGTATGGTTCATATTGCTCCAAAAATATTAGTAACTTGTAAAATATATGATAATATTTCATTTGAACTGATATTAAATGATACTGTGCTGTCACTTTTATGTCAATTTGACAAAAGCTAGACTTTGAAAACTTCAGATGGGGAAATGTGCACATCGTTGGGCTGGGATGCATTTTCTTGATTGATGTAGAGGGTAGAACTCACTGTGAGAAGTGTCCTCCATGAAATAATGCTCTTGGATGCTGTAAGAAAGAAGAATGACCGAGCTATGAGTAGTAACCTAGTAATCAGAATTCCTACATGGCCTCTGCACAACTCCTGCATCAATTTCCTGACTCAAGTTTCTGCCCTGACCTCTTATGAAAATTTACTATGATGTGAAAGTCTAAGCTAAAATAAATACTTTTTTTAAACTTTCAGTCATTCCTTTTCATCACAAAAATAGAAATCCAAACGAAGACAAGATGTGTAGAGTATAAAGTAACTATTAAGCTTGATTTATATTCCAACATTTCTATATTTAAAAGTCCTTGAAATCATATATACATGCATACACACACATACACCCACACACACCCACAACACAACACACACATTTTGTTTGTACCTAGGTTTTGTATGTTGTTTTATATTTTTCTTTCCAAACAAATCCACATTTACTTTTTTCAAATTATTTTGATTAATTAACCTTTGTACTCAGTCAATGATATAAATATATAGAAGTACTAATATCTAATCATTGATATAATTCTATTATATGTTACATGAAATATTGATTCAACATGTTACACCTTGAATTTAATTTGAACTTTGGTTAAGGTGTCATAAATCATGTTATGATTTTTTATATGGCAACTATGCAGGTTCAGGTATTCCGGTGAGATCCTGAGTTACTAGTGTCAGTAAGGAAGGATCATAATTAACAGTATCCTAACACCATAATCTTCATCAACATCTAGTATTTAATGACTTCTTCCAAATGCCATAGCAGCATCTTTATACCAGTCTTTCAGAACCATCATTCACATGATATTTGACACTGTGACAAATCTCAATTCTCCTGGAAGTCGTCAAAGAGTATCTTGAGGAAGATCATAGGCTCATAAATATTTATTAATACTGCTGTAAATTTGACAACATCTTTAGGTTTCTTGTACTTAAGCTTCTGAATAAGAAGTAATATATGCACAAAATTATGATATAAGTGACCAAAAAATCAGTATTAAATGATGTCATTGTTTTGACATCTCTGGAATTCCAATATGTATTATAAAATTTTACAGTATTATTTCAAGGAGAGTTATTCTTTTTACCAATAAGCGTACCCCAGGCTCAAAATATGATTCAGCTATTTGAAATAAGCTTTTATTTTTAGTTATTAAGATTATTTGTATATTAGAGGTAAGTATATGTACATGTGTGTATGTTTCTATGTGTATATAAGTATATGTGTGGGTTTTGCACATATGTGCTATGAGTTAATAATATGTAAGTCATTTTAGTATAGTTCATTCATATTTTTCAAACACTGTCTTCGTTTCATATTTTGGTCCTTGGAACTAGAAGATCAGTGTGCAACTTTGATTCTGGATTCAGCCTCATGAATGCTGTGGTTTTGGCTTTAACATTCCTCTCAGTCTAAGTAAACTTCAGACAGCTCCTTCCACACCTTATGTAGCCTCCCAGTCTTCTCTCAGAGTATTCACTTAAGAAACATAGAAGTATAAATTTTATTTTGTGCCTTTGGATGTAAATTTGTTAAAGCTTTGGGCTACTTTTATGATCTTCAATTGCCATTTTCAAGGCCTTGTGAATGAATCATCATTTGAAACATAATTATCAAGAAAGGTAGCACTTCCATTTCTGTTTTTGTAAGAGGGTAGTAGCTCTACTTTACAGGGCAGCTTGCTCTCAGTTAGCCTCAGATCTCCCACCATGAAGAGTGGAGAACGTTTACTTTTTCTTTGAAATCCCAGGTAAACTGTCTTACCTCTACCTCAGCTCCAGGAAACTCTATTACATTTCTTCTGAAGGAAAGGAATTCAGATTGTGTTCTGGCCCTTTCCACTTCATGCAATAACTTATGAAAATTTAACTTAAACTGTCATTTTTTTTTATGGTCGAGAGAGAGAGAGCAAAGCCACAAAAATATACCAAGAATGAGAATAATCAGTGTCATACAAGGGAAGACAGTTAGGGTGTCAAAGGATCTTGAAAGCTAGAGAAAATTAACTGTTCAGGAAAAAGAGAATGTAAATGAGTATGAAAGATTGCTTAAATGTGAAGGAAAAAGGAACTAAATAAGTTGTAAGCAATAAATAAATGGAATTTAAATATATTGAGTATGAATAGTGAAAATATATATGGGATTGCATTGAGCTTTAAGAGAAAAGTAATCATTAGAGACTATAAGAAAATCAAGAATAAAATATTGAGTTTAAGGGCTTTGTAAAGACAAAATTGGTATAGTTAAAATAATTTATTCAGAGAATAGCTTTTCTATGTGCAACTTTTGATCTTGAGAAATTTTTGAAAGAAATCCCATCATTGCATTGTTGAGTTCAGTAGTGTAGCATTAAAACATGAAATAATTTAGCATAACTTTATGTAATGAATCTTTAGAATAAAAATGTGATCTATATAATTTCTTATTACATTCTACATCTTATGCTTATAAGATACAGATGAATGTAGCTATCACCTCTCATTAAAGAAGTTTCTCTTTAAAGCAGATCACTGAAACCCAAAACTGGGATGATGTAGAGAATGACTGACAGAGGATAACAAAACACTAATAAATTCATCTACATTATTTATATCTTGCTATCTATATATAAATCTACGATTTATGGAACTTTGGAAAAGAAGGCACAGAAAGATCATAAAAGCAAGATATACCATGAATATGCTGTGAAACAGACTGTCTTAGAAATGGCTGAATAAACAAGTCCAGAACAATTGTAATATTCTCAGATATGTTAACATGAATCAGAAGATTTTAATGGAATCCCATCCCTAGAGAAAGATCTATTAACAACTAGTGATTGGTTATAGAACTAACCTTTCCTGCGTTTGAGCCCTTATTGATCACTTGATATGAATTTCAGTCTAAAAACCATAAACAGACAAAGAAGAAAATATACTCTACATGTTGTATTTGTGTTGTTTTTGTTCCCACTCACATACACAGAACAGTATATATAAAAACATGTATGTATATATGTGGATGTAAAAACAATAAGCAAAAAGATAGATTCTTCAATTTGAGAATGGGTCCTGCAAGGAATTAAAAGGAGGTTCTGTTGAAGAGGATGGGTAAAAATCTGGGAATGACTAAAATCATATAATTCCATTTTAATTAAACATATAAATTGGAGAAATATTTTGCATGGTGCATGTGAACCTGATGGGTAGGAGAAATAATTCTAGTGCCACTATTTCTGTTAAAGCTAATCAGGGGCATATCAGGAATCTCTTCAGGTCACTGCTTTTGTTTTCTTTACTTTTTAATATTTTTATGTTAGAGTTCATAATATAATTAATATAATCTTCAATTTACTCCCTCAAACCCTCACATTATAACCCCCAGTTTGTCTTTTCAAATTTATATCCACATTAATTGCAGTTACACACTTATACCTGAATATATGCATACAACCCACTCAGTCCATATCATGTTGCTTACATGCGTTGTTTTTCAGGGGTTCACCACTTGTAATTATATTACTATTTTTTTCTTAAAGGTTATTTTTATTTCTTTCTCGTTTGTAAGCAATTATGGACCATAGTTTGATACATGTATTATCTTCACAACGCATACTTTATGCCATGTGTTCTTCTCAAAATAGGGCGAAAAACTTTCCTTTTTCCCCTTTCAGTAGTATTCTGATCTAGACCTGTTTGTGGTAGGGACCTGTTGACATTGGGTCATCTAGAACCAGTTCCAGCACAAAGGAGATTTCTTTGCCCCAAGAGAAACAAAGGTTCACGGAATTAAAGGACAAAGACAGGGAGTCTAGAAGAGTGGGAGAAAAAGGAAGTGATCAATGGGATGGAGGTAATGAAGGGATATTTGGTCCCTGAGGAGGTCAGATTGCTTCTGAATAGAGAGGCAGACAATGTGGAAACATACGCATTTTGTAGTTGATATATTAGGTAAAAATATTTTTTTATTGATTTTATTTTGCCAAATCCTTTGAGTTTTTTAAATTGAGGAGTTAAGTTTCCCTAAGGCTGGGTCTCTGATACTTTGACTTCTTGCCTATGCATTCTTCAGCAAATCCTACAAAGGGCTATGCGGGTGTGCAACAACCTTCGTAGTGTACGTGTAGTTTAGTGTAAAGGAGTTTTGTTGACTGATCTTCACATTGAGTGGGTTGTGGTTGCGTGACGTGGGTTATGTCAGGGCCCTCATGAAGAGGGGAAGTGGTGGCTATTCAGGGTATCTGATCATTGCGGGGACGTGAAGGTGTGGTTGAGTTGAGTGGGTGGGGGGCGGGTGGTCCCCCGGGCGTGACGGGGTCGGGTGGAGGCGGGCGGGGGGGGGCGGCGGGCGGGGAGGGCCCCGGGGGGGGTGGCATGGGCTGCTGATAGGGTTGGGGGCAGTGGTTGGGCAGCTTGGGGGGGGGGGCGGGGGGGGGGGGTGGGGGGGGTCGTTGTGGAGGCCGGGGGTGGGGGATTATGGCGGAGGGGGGGGTGGGGGGGATGGGGGGGGGGACATTCGCGGGGGGGCGGGGGGGGCCTGAGGGGGGGGGGGGGCGCATGTCGGGTGGGGCGATGTGGCGGCAAGGGTGGGGGGGGGGGGGGGGGGGGGGGGTGGGTGGGGGGGCTTTGGGGATTTTGGGGTGGGGGGCCTGGGGGGTTGTCTTGGGCACCATGTGGGGGTGAGTTGGCTTGATTGGGGGGGACCGGGGGGCGGGGCGGGGCGGGGGGGGGACTGGGGGGGGGGGGGGGGGTGGGGGGTGGGGGGGGCGGGGGCTTGGGCCTGGGGGCGGGAGGGCGGGGACATTTGGTGGGGGGGGGGTGGGGCAGGAACATGGACTCTGAGGGTTTGGTGCTGGCGGTGTGGGGGGCCACATAGGGTTGGTGGGGGGTTGTATCTTTTTGTGCAATTGCTGTTGCTAGGCCGGTGCAGGCGGCGCCGCATGTAAACCGCGTGCCAGGGGGAACTGGTGGGAATATGGGCCATGTGTGGACTTCTTTGTAGGGGGGCCCCGATCCAGGCGTTTGCGTGGACGCAGTGCGAGCTGAAATGACGGTATGGGGGGGATGTTTCTGCTAGACGGGGGGTTTTTTAGCACTTCTGATTGTTTATCAGAGCTGTTTTGTTGATGTTGGGGTTGGTTGTTGTTTGTGGGTTTTTTGTTGTTATTTGTGATGTAGTGGCGGCTTTGGGCTGTGGGTATTATACTGTGTTTATTCTTTTCAGTCCAGAGAAAATAAAACCCCTTTTGTGTCCAGTTATCATCATAATATTATCTTTTTCTCTGTTTTTATAGAAGTGCAATAAAATTTCATGTTTCGATTTTTATTTATTTTTTCCGTTTGTTTTTATGTATCCCATTTTGCTTTAAATGGTGGTGGTCTGAGGAAAAATATTCATGCTATAATCCTAACAAAGCAAAAAAGACAAATTTAAAAAAAAAAAAAAGAAAAAAAAACAAATAAAAAAACCAAGGACTCTTTGGCATTTCCCTGTGCATGCGGTTATGTTGTGATAACGCCAACTCCTCATGTATCTAGCAACGCTTGGTTTTCTCAATCCCTATAGCTACCTGGGTAATGCTGGTCAGCCCTGCCCTCGTGCAACAACTATATTATATCGTGGGGCGGCGTTGTGCGGGGAACACCCGACCGCGCGAGCGTGTGGCGACAGGGTCGATCGGGCTCCGTGGCCTGCGCGCCTGCAGGGCGGTTCCGCCCTCTCCCCTCCCACCACTGCTTGTGGTCTGGGCAGGCCGCCACCTTGCACTTCTGAGCTCCACTCGGACCTTAAGTTTATAAGGAGCAGAAGGGTACCCTGCGGGGGGGGGGGGGGGGGGGGGGGGGGGGGGGGGAGGGGGGGGGGGGTGGGGGGGGGTGCGGGGTGGTTGTTCTACATAGCAAGATCACTGTAGGACATTTTCATTGGTTGCCATAATTGTTTGGTACATTTTGTTTCTTACTCATGTCCGGTTGCCCCCTAGCCTCAATGCGGGGCTTGGTCAGTATATTTGGTGGTGTAGTTTGGAAGTTTGTGCACGATTCCTACTTTTTATTGAGGTTGGCCTTTTGAGCCTCTAGTTGATTTTCTCCCACCCGTCACCACATAAGATTTTTGTACAGAGAGCATCTACAACGTATTGTTACATTGTTTCATGATGACTACTTTTTCTATTGCACCTTGTGCTCATACTGTCCCACTAGTTTTGTTTATGGTTTTTTGAGGTTGATGTGTTGATTGATTGTGTATGAACATTCTTCCAGAATGTCTTCAAATGCTCTTGTTCAACACTGCTCCATTAACAAAACAGATTCTTTCTTAAAACAGTCTTCACCTTAGGGTTGAACAAAATTTTCTAAGTTTTGATATTTTAGCTGCCATGAAGTTGTTTTCTGGATATGCTTTAAATGGGGCCTGTGGCTGGGGGGACATCTATTTAGGACCTTTACGACAAGACATATTTCTAGATGCAAAAAATACAAGCAACTGCTTTTCATTCCCTTTACTCTATTTTTGTTTTTTTAATTAAATTTGTTATTTGATACTGTCTCAATTTAAATGATTATCACATTTTAAAATGTTGTGCATTGTATGTATGGGTTCTGTGTGCATGACACACAGGTTGGAGAGGTGTGTTGGGGAGAGGAGGGAGATGTGAGGAGAGGTGTGAGGTTTGTGAAGTGTAGAGGTGAGATTATGGAGGGTGGAGCAGAGAGAGTGAGTGAGAGGTAGTGAGTGTGGTGAAGTGTTGTGTATGTGTTGTTGTTGTGTTGCGGGAGAGGAGTGTGTGCTGTTGAGACGTGGAGTGAGTTTATATTTGGTGGATTGGGTAGGCGTTATAGGGTTGGTTGGATATAGTCCGATGTTAATTTGTGAGTGGGCTGATGGAGTGAAATGGGAGAAGAGAGGTAGGGAGTAAGCAATGGGAAGAGAGTGGAGAACTGTGTTGTGGAGTCGGCCACGTGATACTACCGACGGGGGATTGTCACTGCGGTAACAGTTCGGCTACCTTCCTTCTGAGATCTCGAAGGATTTCAGCGCCACGAGGTCGTATACCAGGGTCGGAATGGGCTGGGGGGGGTTAGCACCTGGTGCGGTGGTCTTGGCACAAATCGGACTGGGCTCATTGTGGCTAACACGTTTGGTCGTCTTATAGGTCATACCTTGTCTGCTGGATTTTTATATAGCAGACGGGCGGTGTATGGGGTGGGTAGGGTAGGGAGGGGGTGGGGGGGTTTGGGTGAGGGAGGTGGGGGCGGTGTGTTGGTCGGCATTGGGGGTTCTGTGGTAGTTGGGGGCCAGTAATTGAATACAGCGCACCCGGCCAGAATTACTTGATGCTGTATCAGCAATTTGGGCGGTGTTGTTTCTTGTTTAGTGGTTCCATTAAACTTAAAGAGATTTGAATATGATGGGATTTTTTTTATTTCTGAATTTGAGACCAGGAAACAATAGAAGTCCTGGAGGTATCTCTACTTATTTCCATTTTTATTTTTTTTTGAAGTATACTTGTCCATTCAATTTTTCTATGTAATTTAAAAATTCTCTTACCTTTTTCTATAGACATGGCTCTCTCCTGAGCTAAAACAACTTTCTTGCAACTTTCCCTCTTTGAGTGTCATGTTTCTCACCCAAGTTTATTTATTATTTTGTGTTTCTACTGAAGCATTTTAAAATCCTTTTAATCATTAACACTAATAAACACATTTAACTAATTTCTTTTTAATGTGTGAGGTAGTGAGTGCTGGCTCCCCTCTCAAGTTCATACCTACAAAAGATGATCCTTTACTTTCCTGATGATATTTATTTAATTTAATTTTTGAGGTTTAATTAAATTACGATTACATTTCTCCCATTTCCCTTCTTCCTTGAATTTGTTCCCATGTACTCCTCTTCACTAATTCTTTTAAATGCCATGGATTCTTTTAACAGTAAGTATAATTTTGAATACATATAGTGTTTATGGCATATTAATATATTATTTCTAAATATCTACTGTTTCACCTGTTTCACATCATTGAAGATATTTATTTGAACATTTCTATCCATGGTCATTTGGCACTGGAAACTTTGCAGGTTGAAATGTGAGGGAACTGTGCTTCCCGTGATCAAGAATCACAAGTGTCATTTTTTGTTTTTTTTTTTTGCTGCAGTTTTTACCATTAAAACTTCAAAGTGCTCAAGTATACATACTAAATACAGCAAGTTCTCCTTCATGTATGAAGACAAAGTTCACATCAATTCTAAAAGAATTAACTGAGACTGAAGCTTCCTATGCATGGACAATAATATAATTTAGGCAGTCTGGAAGTTCTGGTGGTCTTCCTTGTTACAATGAGTTTCTACAGAAACCCCTAGTTTTAATCGACTGTTAGAGGTTGGACCCCCTCACTTTTGTATTGGACCCCAAATTAAGTAAGGATACTATCATTGCTTAGGACTTTGCCAAATTTTTTATCAAATTTTTGCTTATAAGCCAATATAAACAAATATTTTTCAAAACTTTATTTTCTAAAGATGATAATATTATTTATTTGCCTATTTCTGCATATAAGTGCAATACCAATTTTAAATAGCTTAGCCAATTTTGACTAATTATTTCATTGGTTTTAGTGTAGGCATTCCCAAATTTTTCAAATCCTGTAATATACTCACACAACTTCACAATATATTTATAACTTGTCTTGTAGTAACTCATTAGCGCACATAGTTTCTGATCATGCCACAACTCCAACATTCCATCTCACTGTGTCATTCTAATTTACTTTTTATGTTAGAAATTTTCAATAGTACATGAGCATGATTTACAAGGTTTAGAGAAACCAGAGAATTCAGTGTTGTATTTCTACATCCTTTTAATTGAGAGGATCCATAGGCATAATCTGATGACTGGACTCAGAACTCTCATCTTCATAACTTCTGCTAACATTTTCCCTTTAAATCTAGGTCTCAGAAACAGTATTTGAAGCTCAAGTAAAACCTCAGCTCCTGTCAAAACTTATATGAGGGACGGAGTTTTGAAATTGGCCAGCAGTGACATCAAAGAACAAGCTAAGAAAGTTACTACTAAGGAAACACAGACACGTAAACAACTATTTTAGTGTGATATATGTTCTTCCACTCATACTGTTTCCTTGGAAAATTAGACCTACTTCTATGTCTTGAACTATCTTTTCAAAATTGAAACTTAGGATACATATCATGATATTTATTCATGACATGAATAATTGAAAGTTGCTTCAGTTATCTTTTATTAACATTTGTAATAGAGTATATATAGTTTTAATGTTATATTTTCATTACTTTTAGCCATGGTTCTTATTTCATAGATTATAAATGTTGCTTGATTTTTAATGAATTAATTATCCATTATTGCTCACTAATAGCAATGACCTTTCTAATTCATTTGTCCTCTTTAACAATTCAAGCAGTAACTGATAATATTCTAATATGCTTAAGATAGAGATTTTAGGTTCTGTGTTATTTTTTATTTACTTTAGTATGTAGAATTTTTAGAATATAGTAATTTAGAATGTAGAATTAACTGCTCTTTGATTATAAAATATTAGAACGATAGACAGGAAAGACAGGTGTTGACTTTAGCAATAGGATCCTGGTGTCAATTTGTGGAAAGCAATCTCTTGTCTTGGTAATGGCCTGGTGGTTGTTTGGAGATTTTCCTGGGACTTCTTTGGCTAGTAGCCTAGTTGAATGAAATACAGTATGGAAACATAGTACAGTGGAAACATTTTATAATACACAAAGGTAATCTTAATGAATTCTCCAAATAATTAGGGAGACTAAACCTCTACTGGTATCTTTGTCACTGACTGATTTCTTTTTTAAGCTTCAATAACTATAAAAGTTCGTTTCAAATTTTAAACTATTATTTGCTATTGGTAGGGTTTTTTTTGGGGGGTGGTGATACAAATATAAACCAGGGCTTAACACATGCTTAGGAAAATGCTTTTCATTTTGTACTAATAGCCTGTTTTATTTCATAAGTCTGTTCGCTATTTACCTTAAGTCCTAGTATAAGAATATGTAGCATATTCTTGTTTGTGGAATTGTAATAATTCATTTTCTATTTAGTAGATTTATAATACACAACTAACCACAGTTATTCTCATACAAAACAGATAAAAATATACTTCATAAATGTAGATTATATTTGTTTTACAAATTCATGTAGTCTTCCAGTGTGTTTCAATACAAAACCATTGTGAAATATATAATATAGATGTATCATAGACAGATTTTGGGCAGATAGCTAACTAGATCATGGGTTGACAGATCAGTTAATGATGAAAGATAAATAACATTTTAAAAAACATAAAAAATACTCTCTGCAATGTATTCTTCAATTATCTTGTTGTTTAGCATTAAAAATAATTAGTTCTTGCTTATGTTATCAGATGTACAGTATGGACAGACTATATTTTTAAAATATTTTTCCTAATTCACTTTCCTTCATGCCACGACCATAATAAGAGACAAAGTTTATTATATATTTTAGTGTAACATTATGCAAATTTAAAATTGTGATTCAAATTCCATGACTGATCAACCAAAAAATACTCCAAGTTATCTATTACACTTGTGCATATTTTTAAAAGCTGTAAAACACTGAATGTTATATTAATATATTTCCAAATTCATATTCTCTCCTTAAATGTAATTGAATGTAAATTCCAGTCTGCAGATTCTACTCAAAATCTGCAGTATATACAAATGCTTCATCTCTTCTCATTCCCTTGATGCTCATCCAGCTTTTATGGATGAGATTTTGGAATCTCTTGCTGAAAACTTAGCTGTAATAGCAAGAGAAGTAACTGCACTCATCCACAATGCATGCCACTAGAAATTACACTCCAGGAGGCATAGAAAGGCAGTGTTTAGCCCTGTAAAAGCTAAAGGGGCACCTGTAAACATAGGTGCGGATGAAGGTCAAAAGCACCACAAAGCACCTGCTGCAGGGAAACATTTTACTCATTCCTCTCCTGGAAACAATGATAAATCTCCCTTTCAATTGAGCAAACTTATTGTCAGCAAATTTTGCCAAGTTTCTGTTGTGGGATTTTCTATTCAAACAAAGTAGGCTATTTATCCCAGTGAAAAACACTCCTTTTCCTGAACCATATTGTTTCATGTGAACTACTGGCATTCTAAGTACATTTCTGTGTCATGAATAAAATCAGCATGCAGATACCTGTATTAAATTCTATTCATTTCCAGGAGGACCAATAGATAGATTTGTTATTCTCTACTTCTATGTACATGGATATGCCTATTATGTTCATGTGAAGTTGAACTCTTTAATCAGGGGCAATAAAATTTAAAGCATTGTAAACAACTCAAATTAGTTTTAAATTGTCACTAAATGGATGCCGAAAGGAATTAATCTGCCATATATTTTAAACCCTTATTTCTCCCTTGTTACTCCAGAGAACCACAATAATATAGAGATATAATTCTAAAAGGAATAGAATTACCCAGTGTTAAGGTATAACATATTTTTAATAGTTTGCCAAGATTTAAGAGACAGTGTAGAAATATAGAGAAAGAAAACATATTGATTAATCAGTACAGTTTCATAACCATAGATCCTTTATATTTGTGGATATAGTGTTTAGAACTATAGTCATGGAAAATATTTTAATAACTGAGTTATTTCTCAGCTTAGGCAAATATATTTGTAGTAGTTTAAACATGCTTGACCCAGAGAGTGGCACTATTTAAAGGTATGGCCTTGTTGGAGTAGGTGTGGCCATTTTGGAGGAAGTATGTCACTGTGGGTATGGCTTTGTGAGCTTCCTCCTAGATGCCTTTTCCTGTTTGCCTTCAGAATAAGATGTAGAACTCTAAGCTCCTCTAGTGCCTGCCTGCCTAGATGATGCCATACTCCCATTTGTTGATAATGGACTGAACCTCTGAACCTGTAATCCAGATTCAATTAAATGTTGTCCTTTGTAAGAGTTGCTTTGGTCATGGTATCTCTTCACAGAAATGAAATTCTAACTAAGATATACCTCTACTTTATGCTGTTTGCCAACAAAAACAAACATAAAATGACAAAACTTTAGTGATGTGTCTCCAAACACACACACAACACACAGACACACACACACATAAATATGTCAGTGAGTATGGTGTGCACATATCTATAAATATATGTATTTATGTATTTGCATACATGTTTTTATAATCACTAATAATATACATATAGATATATGTGTATATGCATACATTTCTAGAGTCTTGATATCATCAATACCCAAAATGACACAAAATTCATTGTTGATCATATTTTTATAGGCAGATATAGCTAACCATCCACTATCAATCATTAAACAAATAGTAATCAATTATTAGCATTTATTAAAACAGTATAATTAAATAGGTCATTTGCTTTGTCTTGTTTTATGCCTGGCCGTTAATCTTGCAGGGACTGGACCATGGCCAGTGTGACTTAGGCATCCATCACTGACCTATATTTCTATACTGGGAAGGATTTTTAAAGATATCTATTGAGCAGGATAGAAATAATATTTTCTCATAAATTAACAAGCTTAATATGATATCAATTAAATGTAGAACTGAGTTGAGATTTCAGATATGTAATATAGAACACTGGATAGTTTTTAATATTTTTAGTCAATTTTTCAAAAAAAAATAGAATTCTTCTTTTGATATAAATAAAACTAAAAAGATCTGGAGATTCAGAATTGTAGCAGGAGGTATTAGAAAAAACTGCAAGTGGCCTAGTTGCAGGCTCTAAATTCCTACACAAATGGTGGCACCCGAAGTGCAACGACTGCAGGCTCCTGGTTCTTGTGCTATGTTGACAGAATTGAGCCTTATGGTGGGCAACCTTAGCACAGCTGGGTGTTCCCATCTCAGCAGTCTCTTGTTGGGGCCATGGTAGCCCCACACCAAAGTTGTCCACCCACAGTCAGCTGCCACACCACCCAACAACCAAGTAAATCAAAATTCTAGATGCTTAAAGTTAACCAATGGATTTATATATCAGCAAATACTCAATACAAAGATGCCCACACAATTGGAATTTTTATCCTAATTATCTAACCTTGATATGAATAACTACCTGAGATTGCTAGAGATACGAGGGTAACATCTGCTACCATCTCGCTTCTCCTCTCTCTACTCCCTCCTCTCTCTCATTCCTTTCTCCTACCCACTCCTAGCTCTGCCTCCCTCTTCCCCATCCAATGACAGAGTTCTGCTGCAATACATTGGGCAGGAAATTTCTGCCACACAGAAATCTACCTGCATGGTAATTCATGTTGTTATATTTATATAGCTTTCAATCTTTTTGTTTGGACAAAAGGTCACTTGGTCATTTTAGATTTGTAGGGACAAAGCATAAAAGCACGTAAAAAAATTATACTCTTGAGAACTTTTATTTCACCAGAACACCATGACTTCATTCATTGTTTTTTCTCCTCTGAGATACATCATGGAAATGTCAAATCTTTAATCAGCAACTTCAGTGTTGAATAGACCCATAGAAAGGACACCAGTCTTAGGATCTTGGTTCTTTTTTTATTTTATTGGATTGAGACTGAATGAGGAAAATAATTAACATTTGTTAATTTGGTATGTGTTTGGCTAATTTTACCAGATAAAAATTCAAAAGCAATGGAGATGAAAACAACAGACAAAGCAGAACAAAATCTCCCTCTAAAATTATTTGGCTGTTGTAGGAATGTAAATATTTATAGAGTATTTTTTTAAAAAGCTAATCAATTTGAAAGGCCAACCAATAACCAGCCCAACTTGACACCTATCCCATGGAAAAGCACCAATCCCTGAAACAATTAATAACACTTGTATATGTTGCAAACAGGAGTCTAACATGGCTGTCTTCTGAAAGGCTCCATCTACCAACTGATTCAGACAGATATCAACAGCCAAACAGTGGATGGACTTAGGGAATATTTACAGAAGAATAGAAGAAAGAATTGCAACCCCTAAGGGGATAGTAACTCCACAGAAAGACCAACAGAATCAACAAACCTGGACTCTTGGGGCTCTCAGAGACTGAACTACCAACCAAAACAACAACAACAACAACAACAAAAACCACAAAAAAACAAAAACAAACCAAAAAAACCAACAGGATGGAACTTGTCCTCCCACACATATGTAGTGAATGTACAGCTTTGTCCTCCTCTGGGTCACAAACAACTGAGGTGTAGGGTATCCCAAAAGCAGTTATCTCTACATGGGATATGTTATTCTAGCTTGGCTGCCTTATCTGGCTTCAGTGGGAGAAAAGTGCCTAGCCTTGTAGACTTGAAGTACCTGGGTGGGGGAATTCCCAGGAGGCCCTCACCAGCTCAGAAGAGAAGGGAAGGATGTTAGAGGGGGTATGTTACATTTCTTCTAGGTTCTGTCCAGCAGTTACCTGGCAACAGCCAAGTAGACTGGGCTTAATAAAAAACGGCTGTTTGCCCCCTCCTCACCCTCTTACTCCCTCATTCTTTCTGTCTCTTCTCTCCCTTACTCTTTCTCCCTCTTTCCCCTTTCCCCTCCCCCCTTCATCCTGTCCTGGGCAACCTGTCCCTCTCTCTCCTCCTCCTCCACCCTCCTCTCTCCTCCTTCCTCCTTTCCTCCTTCTTCCTCTTCTCTCTCTCTCTCTCTCTCTCTCTCTCTCTCTCTCTCTCTCTTCCATCTCTCTCCCTTCTCTGTCTCTACACCCTTCTTAACTCCCCTTCCCATGCCCTAAATAAACTCTATTCTACACTATACCTGTTTTATAGCTGGTACCTCAGAGGAAAGATATAACCACAGATGCACCCCTTCCCACCTCACTGTGATACATGGCCCTATAAAACATATCCTGATTCTTTCTTTTTTATAAAACACAACATTGATGCCATGACTCGAATCTAGAAACTCACAGGTTAACACCTTCCCTGCCATAAAACACAACAGGGTGACTGGGAGGAGGGGCAGAGAGTAGGAAGCGAAAAAGCAAAAAATAAATAAAATAATTTTTAAAAAGTTAATCAATGTAGATAATAACATCAATTTATAACTAGTTTTTTGATGTATTTTAGAAAAAAATATGTAGATTATCACTTGAGATATCAGGGATAAGAAGTCATAAATATGCTATCAACAAATTTTTCAATCCTCTTCTAATCCTTGAGTGAGTTAGAGTCTGTAAGGAACAAAATGTAAAACGATATCATGGATGAATATAACCATTCAACCAAGCCTAAGAGTGTGTGTGACAAAGTTGAAGTGAGATAAATGCTCATTGAAGTAATGTGTGAACGCCTTAATTCTGATTGGCTAAGAGGTAACCATGGAAATTGAGCTTAATTGAGTATGCGTGCGTGTGGTGTGGTGTGGTGTGTGTGTGTGTGTGTGTGTGAGAGAGAGAGAGAGAGAGAGAGAGAGAGAGAGAGAGAGAGAGAGAGAGAGAGAGAGAAAGTAAACACTTAATTTGATTTGCTAAGAGTAGCTTAAAAACCCCTTGTCAAGTGTAAGGAGCGGGCCCTTAAATAGGACCAACTCCATTTTGTAATAGGAAACTTGTAAAGACAAGTCTGGTACTTGTAAAGACAAGTCTGGAAGTAAAGTTGTGCTGTGATAACCAGCTGTAATGAGATCAGAGCCCGGCGATAACCGTTGTCTGCCCTGCATGTCAGCAGTCACGCACAGACTCTGGATCTGTAACCTGAAACCATAAAAAGGACTCAGGTCGTATAATCCTTGAATGAATGATGTATTTATTGCTATGCTTATTTTTTTGGTAATTAGCAATTTATTATTTGTGCTCATTGTGCATATTGTTAGAGGCAATGCATAGGAAATCTGGCAGTATCTTGTTGTAACAATTGCTTTAGCATTGGCAATAGTCAATATCTTGTAGCAATAGCCTTAACATTGATGATAAACATATTGCTTGTTGTGCATCATTAATTAAAGAATAACTGAATTCTAAAACCTCTGTCTCTCTGGCGTACTCTCTCTTCCCTCTCAAGGAGCTGATGGTCTCACAGTCAAATCCAGTATATGATCCCTGAGTGGATCAGGACCTGTCGCTCCTCTGCCCGTGGGGGATTCTAACCCCCAATACTCTGCTCCTGACAGATAAGAGTCCCAGGACCCTGCTCGCGACAGTACCCATAGACAAGGGAAGTCCTTGCCACCTCATTCCCTAAAGACCAACCAGTTTAAAAGTCACATTGTGCTGTCAATCATATTGTACTTAGTTGCTGGTTCTCAAGAAACTGTATAAAAGCTCACTGAACGAGCTGTGCAGGGTCACCACCTCTCCTCAGGTGCAGGACAACCCCAATGCTGAACGATAAATTCCCCTTGCTTGGTTAACTCAGGGGGTCCCCAGTAAGCTAAGGCTCGCTAGAGTCTTACATTCCCTGTTAATGGTTTTTTTTTTTTTTTTTTTTTTTTTTTTTTTTTACCAAGGGTCAGATATACTTGTACAAGAATTCTATAGAGCCTTCAAAGAAGCAATATTTTTGAGTTATGTTTAAAAAATTCAGAACCACAATAAGCTCCTTCACAAAGCAAATAATATTGAAATAGTGAAATCAAGTGTAAACCCAACAAAAATATATAAGTTATAGTCCAGTATCCCTCATGAATATACATACAAAAATTCTCAATGAAGTAGTTGCAAACTGAATACAAGGATATAAAAAAAATAATATTCCATGAATAACTGAACAACTGTTTTTTTTTTTTTTTTTTTTAGAAGACCATACTCCATATACAGGCTGCATGTTTTGGGATAGCCCCCACTCCAGATGTTTGAGATCTACATGAAAACCAAGCTGCACATTTACAACATATGTGCAGAGAGGCCTAGGTTCAGCCCATGGACGTAGATCTGTGTAGACTAGGTATGCTCCACGGTTGGTGATTCAGTCTCTGAGAGCTCCAAGGGTTCAGGTTCGTTTACTCTGTTGATCTTCCTGTGCAGTTCCTATCTCCTTAGGGCCCACAATCCTTTCACCTATTCTTCTTTAAGAGTCCTCAAGCTCCATCCACTGTTTGGCTCTGGATGTCTGTATCGGGCACAGGGGGAAAAGTTCCTAAACAGAACACCAATGGCGTATGCTCAAGATCAAGAGTTGACAAATGGATCTCATAAAACTGCAAAGCTTCTGTAAAGCAAAGGATACGGTCAACAGGACAAAGTGGGAACCAACAGACTGGGAAAAGATCTTCACCAACCTTACATCTGATAGAGGGCTAATATCCAAGGTATACAAAGAACTGAAGAAACTAGATTCCAGACCATCAAATAACCTATTAAAAATGGGGTAGAGAGTTGAACAAAGAACTCTCAACTGAGGAAACTCAAATGATTGAGAAACATCTAAAGAAAGTGCTCAGCATCCCTAGTCATCAGGGAAATGCAAATGAAAAACAACACTGAGATTCCACTCACACCAGTCAGATTGGCTAAGATCCAAAACACAGGTGACAGCAGATGTTGGCGAGGATGTGGAAAAAGAGGAACACTCCTCCATTGTTGGTGGGATTGCAAGCTGGTACAACCACTATGAAAGCAGTCTGGCGATACCTCAGAAAATTGAACATGGTGTTACCTGAGGACCCAGCTATACCCCTCCTGGGTATATACCCTGTTAATGTTAATGACTCTGTAAGACTTTTGGTTCTTGGTTTGAATTTAAGATTAAAAGAATCCCACCCTCCCAGGACACATCCTGGGAGGGGCATATTCCTCAGTCAGGAGGACACTTGCTTGATTAATATTCAGAGGAAGAAGGGAGAGGCTGATTAACATTACTCAGACCACAGGGGAGGGAACCCACCTGTGGGTGAGGAAGGCTCAGAGCACATAGACAGACAAGGGAGATCCTTGCCATCTCATTCCCCAAAGACCAACCAGTTTAAAAGTCCCACTGTTATGCCAATCATATTGTGCCTAGTCACTGTTTCTCTATTCTACCCCCTAAACTGTATAAAATCTAGTCTTAGCTCCAACTAGGAGTTCTCTTCTTGCTTGCATGCAAGAGAAGTCCAGTATACTGGAATCATTAAACTCAGGTTAATTGCAGCAAGTCCCATCTGTGAGTTTCTGTGGGAGCGCATCCCCTGTTTTGGATCTTAGAATCCAACAACTCCATAATAATCAGACAGCATGGAGTCCAAAAGGCAAAGGTATGGTTAATGTCTCAAGAAAATGTTAAGCTGGGACTTTCAGGATAGCCTGTAAGGCTGTGGAAAAGAACTATAAAAACATGGTTCAAAAATATATAATTTCTCAGCTATGCAAGGAACCAACTTCAATTATATGAGGGGTTTTATGAATCTAAAGGAACAGAGGGAGCTACATTATAAGCCAAATTATCAGAAAGATATTAAGGAAGGAAATAGAGATTTATGGAGTGCTGGTTACATGAGATCACACCCAACTATGTTTTGTTCATTTGTTTGTTTTTGTTTTGTTTATGCTAACAAAGGCAGACAAATTCCTAAGTTCAGGATCAGGCTGGGACAGAGCAAGGCTAGTACCAGGCACGGTAGAAATGGTAATTTTAGGACAGTGTCCCTCCCAGCTGGTTTCCATCTGTGCTTTAACAGAAGATCTCTGAATACTTTTGCAATATTAAAATAAGAATTAAGAGGCTGGGGTCACCAGATGCTGAATCATAGGATAATCCAAAAGAAACATGAAGAAAGGACTGGATTGATATGTAAATAAAAGATTGGGTTTATGATCTGCAAGAAATGAGCTATCCAGAAAGAATTGCTTAGAATAGCAAGAGATATCTGCTTGAAGAACTGTCTCAAGTAGAACACACACACACACACACACACACACACACACACACACAGAGAGAGAGAGAGAGAGAGAGAGAGAGAGAGAGAGAGAGAGAGAGAGAGAGAGACCGAGACAGAGGAGACAGAGAGAGACAGAGAGAGAGAGAGAGAGAGAAGGAGGAGAGGAGAGGAGAGGAGAGGAGAGGAGAGGAGAGGAGAGGAGAGGAGAGGAGAGGAGAGGAGAGGAGAGGAGAGGAGAGGAGAGGAGAGGAGAGGAGAGGAGAGGAAGAAGGAAAGCAGAACAGAGAGAAAACAGGCTGGAAAACTGTCTCCAGCAGAGCATAGGTGACCAGCTTGAACCCACCATTTGACTTGGAGTCATTTGTTTTCCAGCTCCAAGACACCTCTTTTCTCAGAACCCGTTTCCAAGACAAGGCTGGTCCTTGGCACTACAGAGGCGCATTTGACTTTGCAAAGCAAAGACTCCAAACTGAGTTTGAGTTTCAAACATATATGTATGTGTAGGAGTAAGATTTATATTTTAATTTAAAAATATATAAATATACTTTTTTCTTAATATGTTGGACCATCACTTTGGTTAACATGCCTCATAATATATCTGAGAAAAATCCATACTACATGTATCAGTCTCTGTCTTAATTAGATGAGAGGTACTGTAAGAGAATAAATATGTACAAATCTATTCCTCTTCAGTAGTCTCTACAGTGGAAGCTAGAGTTCAGGATGTTTCTTAGATTTTATCCGTTCCAGGGCTCTTGCACAAAATCCTTTACAATGATATATCATTTTATTGGACACTGATTTCCTAATTAAAGGAACATATGAAGCCACCTTTGCTTTCCAAAATAGTATCCTATTTAGAATTGTGCCGTCCTTCCTATAATCATGAATACAAGAAGAAAGTTTTCTTATGGTGGTATATTTTTCTGCTACTGTTACAAATGGACACAAGACTCTAATTCTTCAGCTTTTGAGTAGAGATTGTGCCAGCAGCACTCCAGGTCCTTTCTGGCATTTGGGCTGCATGAGGGGATACTTCATTGGGCTTGGTCTTAATGTGAGAACTCCTCCTTTTGGAGTGAACATTACCCACCTTCGCAGAATCTCCAGCCTGTAGATGCCTGTTGTAGGGTGATAATTCCTCTTTGAATATATAATTCAACCTAATAAATCCCTCTTATGTACATGTATATCCCATTAATTCTCTGTCTCATTGTAGAACTTTAATAAAGCTCTTTCTATATCTTTTCATGTGTAAATCTTTTTTGTTTTAGAAATTTTTGTGCAATTGCTTGAAATTATTTCAATGATATGACTATACCTATATAAGATATAATTCATTAATAATAGTTAAAGTTGAAACCAAATCTGTTAAATGTAGTTACATTACTCTGTGAACAATAAACACCAATTAAAATTCAATTGAGAAAATTAAAAATTTACTTTCCTTCATGTAAAATATGATTGATGCTGTGTACAAGCTAGTAGATCAATGTGTTTTTATTGATATTTTTGTGATCTATATCCTAAGAAAAATTAAATTGTCATATGCAGGAGCTCCTTGTACATCTGCTTACCAACCAAAAGGTTGAAATAGAGAATAAGAAATTAAGCTAGTTATATTATTTATTGTTTGCATTACCATGTTATTTAATCCATGCATCTAATGAAGGATACTTGGTCTGATTCTGTATCTTGATCTTTCTGACCAAAACCAAAATGAATAAATAAAGATGTCTTATATTAAGGTTTAGTTATGAGGAGGGAAAAGAGGAGGAGGGAAGGAGAATTCAATCCTGCCATTTGAGACAGCTTTGCTCAACTTGGATGACAGTATGTTAAGTAAAATAACCTAATGATTAGAGGACAAATATTATGCATGCTATACAAAGTCACAAAGATAGTTAGACTTGTGGAATCAGATAAGATAATGGAGTGTGGAAAGGAATAGGGATGGGTAAAATTAAGTGATATTATTCAACAGGTATAAAATGTTAACTGTGCTAAGTGGACAAATCATAAATATTTATTGTAAAACATATTTTCCATAAAACCATATAATTCATTCATTTCTCAGATATATGGTTAATAATTCATTATAGTGGTCTTTCAAACTTGTGCAGTGTTAATCTCTTAGTTTTTTTTTTTAAATACACACAGAAATATACATTCATATACCAAAACCAACCACATGTTGGAAGATGTCCAAATGACTCTTACCTTTATAGTAGTCATAGTTTCATGAGTATTATATATATCAAAACATAAAAATATTGTTCATTACATGATTCAGTAAGGCTGAAGAAAAGAAACAAAACTGAATCATAAAAGTATTTAAAACTGTGTTTGTAGTTTCTACTCTATATGACAGCTATAACTATGAGAAGACTGAACAATGAATTCTGCTGTAGACGCAAGTACTAAAAATACACGTGAAAATGGTAAAGTAGCTTTCAGCTTTCAGAGTCAGTTCTTAGCTCAGGGTGCTTCACTGTGTGGTTAAGTATCTTCTCATGCAGTGCACAGATGCATTACTACAATAGAAGCAGGAAAGTAAAAAAAATAAAAAATAATCAGCAGCAAAGGTAAGGCCATAAGCCTCATGCCTTTGCCAAGGATAGGAAAGACTCCAGACTCACTTCAAGTGATGGCTACCCTGATAAGCTTGTCCATCAGAACCCTGATTTTGCCCCATTTGAAGATTTAATTTTACTGCTCTTGGTGTGTTCTGTGCTCTTCAAAGAATGTAATAATATTTGTGGTTCATGATTTCATCTATGCTGGATATATATATTTGAAGTCCTGAGCTTCTTTTGAGTTATAATTTATGTTCTCTTGTTGATCATTTTCTCTCATTTTTTTTGGGAACAGTAGTTCTATCAAATAAATCTGAAATTATTTGTTTTTCTTAGTCAATTTTGTAGTTACATTCCCTTAACAGAAAATCTCTTTAAACCCAGGCTATAAGCCTAAGTGTTCTGGTCTTTAATGTGAAAATCTTTATCTATTCCAGTTTTCCTAATCCACACTGGTTACCTTGACAATATATCAAGTATCTTCTTAAGACAGTAAGTACTGGGCTTTGGATAGCCTCTCCAAGACATGTGTTGAAATTTAATTGTCATAGTAATAGAATTGGTAGGCACGGTCTTTATAAGGTGATGAGAAAATGAGAGTTCTTTCTGATAAATAGATTAATGAAGTGGATTACAGTGATATTGCAGGAGCAGATTCATTATGAAAGTGGTTCTCTCTTTGCTTTCATTTCTACCCAGGCTACTGATGTTCAGCTTTTCTGCCACAGGATGGGAAATCATGAAGCATTGTCTGAGAATCCAGTGACCTTCTTTCCTATTCATCAAGTATATTTTCTGTCCGTTATAAAAAAGGTACTTTCCAAGATTTTATTATAATGGCATAGAATGGACTAAGGCAAGAAGAAGCTGAAACCTTTCAACCAACTCTTCTTCGTGAGCTTATATTTTGAAGGGAAGGGGTTATCAGTTTCCTTCTTTTAACTGCTAAGCTCTTTTCTATGGCTCAGTTTGTGATATAAATATATTTGCCTCAAACTTTCTAGACTGAAAGTTACAGATTTCTACAGGTTCACAAACCTGGCCGAAGGAGAAGTGTTTTGTTTTCTATCATTTTTTATAATAAATTTACTAACCCTACAATTAAAGAATTATAGTTGGAGGTTTATAATTCCTATGATAAATAGCAGTGTACTAATTATCAGATTTATGTTCAAAAAATAACTCAGTGGCTTAAGGAATATAGAAATCATTTTCTTCTGTTAGGGTGTGTGTGTCCACTCTGTCTCAGTACCTTCTCCATGACACAGACAGAAATATTTTTAGAACATTGATTTATCATCATGATTCAATAAGATAGCATTTTTTACAGCACTGAATAGAACAAAGAAACTTAAATAGAGAAAACAAAGTGTTTACAGACTCTGTGACATAAGCCATCCTTACATACTTCCACACAAATTCCTTATATTGTATTGGCCAGAATTTAGTCACAAGGCCATATTTCTCTACAAGGGCAGCTGAAAATAGATTATTGATCGGCATAGAATTAAGTTCATACAGAACTCAAAGAATACAAAATAGAATAGTTAAGGTGAAAAAGCATCTATATTATTATTTTCCTATTAGGAAAACATAATATTAATTTTCATGTTCAAATATCATGTTTTAGCAGTGCGTAAACAGTTGAAATAATAAAGTAGTTTTATTACCAGTCAAAACTAAAAAAATGTGAGAAAATATTCTTTGAATTAGCATTTCTACTATGCAGAGTCCTAATTATATTTTGTAAAATTTCTGAAAAATGAAAGAAATTTACAAGTTTCACTGAGTCAGAGTACTGTTCTCTTAATGCTGAAAATATTTTAATTATTCAGTAGGTATTGAATTTAATCAAATATAAACACAAAGGTAAGGAGATCTTACATCTTGGGCATTTGTCCCATTTTGTGTATATCTATGTAAATTACTATGCTTTGAAGTTTTGACTCTAATATTTTATATTTTAATTTTTATATTTTGTAAATTTATGTATTTATATATTTAATCATATTTATATTCATACATATATTTTTATATATCAAAATCACAGCCTTGTCTATGGTAGACCATAGTCTATCCCTGCATGTTCTTAAGTTTCCTACTTCTTTTTTATTAATCACTTTTGAATTCTTTTTGAAATTTAACAATTCATATTCATATTTTGACATTTTTTTAAAAAACATTCATTAGTTTCTTCTCTACTGTGTAATTTTTTGAAAATTGGTGATTCCTTCCTCACAACACAGATAAATTTTAACAGAATATTGTCCAATGAAGCATGAGGGCCATACCCATCCTGATGTCTTTTTCCTGGAGAGGGGATACTTTTGACATCAACTCTATGCAGTCAGGCTTGTCCCTCAGGGAACCCAGAGACATATTTGTAACTTTTATTTACATTCCCTTGCAGTTCTTAGCCTCACAGCCTAAGCAAGAATTCAGATCACCAGTCAGAGGGCGTTCTGGATGGCCCCTCTCTGCTTGGTCTAGGAGTGGGAGTCCCCTCTTTTAGGTTGAGTGGAGAAATGTTTTGGGAATACCCTGGATAGAGTAACAATCTCATCTTGAGTCTCGTGGTTTATGATAATGTATCTGAATAAGTTTTGCTACCAATATCTATCTGTTGTTTCACAAAGTTAGTCAGCCTATTTAAGGCCCAGGGACCAAAAGAAATCAGCAAAAATAACCCAATTAATGGTCCCAAGATGGGAGGAAGTAGGGTTGACAACCATGGAGAGGTTGAAAACCAATTCTTGTACCAGCTCTCATCTTTCTCTTTCTCTCTCTGTCTTTTTTCAGGGCCTTCTCTGACCTTTTTCATGTTCTTTTTAACCATCCCTGTCTTGTCTATGTAAAAGCAACATTCTTTTTTAAGGGCTGTACACAGTTAAGAGCTGTACACAGTCTTTTCTATTGTAAAGGAGTAAATCAAGTCCAATAAAGTTCATTGCAATTTTTAGAGATCATCTCAGACAGCGAAACGAGGGATTTCTTGAGATTAGTGATGTCAATCTCTAGCTGTTTGGTGTCCTTGTCAATGGCCCATCAAAGGTCTGAGTAGTATAGGTCCAGAGGCCAGCATCAGAATTACAACTTCTACCAGCAGATATCACAGTGTTTCATTTTTACCTGGAAAGGAAAAGAAAGAAATTCTCAGGGAGATTTCTCTTCCCTGGAGGTCAATTGTTATTCATCTTATTTATAGTTGGGCCTGGCTTTGTGGGGTATCTATTTATTTCATTAATTTTTTAGGCAGCATTTAGCTGTGCCTTCTGTGGTATCAAACAGGCATACATCCTCGGCCCCATGTGAGAACTGGGTCCGGGCCATTCCATTTAAGGGTAAGAGGGTACCTTCCACATAGCTGTGGCATAGTTTTATTGGTCACAGCAATGCCAGAGGCAGTCAGCAGCAGATTTGCCATGAGCTTTCAGTTTTAGAGAGTTAAAAGTAAACAAGGCATGATGGAGAGTGTTTCAGGAGACTCCTTTGTTGGGGGGATGGGGGATACAGTAGCCCCTCTTTTATTTTTAAAGCCAACAAGTTCTTGTAAAATCAGGGCAAAAGTGCCAGCAGCAGCTCCTTCCATACTCAGAGAGTCATGAAAACCTATTTAAAGAAATATAAATCTACATTAGTAATCTCTTTTATCAAAGGACTGTTATAGAACAGTCAACAACTAATCAGTCTATATAATAATCAATTAATAATAGCTTCTTCTACTTTTTGAAAAATTGCTCCTCTTTTGTCAATTAATTGTTGAGGAGAATTAGGATTTACATTCTCTTGAGAATATTAAACATAGACTTAAACTGTTTTGTGAAGAGCTTAAAATAAGATCTTAGCCAATTAGCATCTCCTAGAAATCTTTGAAAATAATTTGAAATAAGTAAACTATCTTTTTTTTGTCAGACCCATTATTTTGTTTTTTTTTATTGGATATTTTGCGTATTTGCCTTTCAATGTATGTCCTCTTCCACGTCTCCCCCAAAACCCCTTATCCCATACCCCCTCCTCCTATTTTTATGAGGATGTTCTCGAACATCCTCCCAAACTCATCTTCCTGCTCTGGATTCCCCAACACTAGGGAATCCAAACTTTCAGGGACCATGGCCCTCCACTTTAACAGAATATTCAAAGGAACTGTTTTCAATCCAGTGCAGGAGTTCTTCATTGTAAAGTAAAAGAAACAATTGTCTGCTCAAATAGTTGCCAGCTATTACACTTCCAAGGAACTGGACAAAATAATCATGAAGTTTCAGTATAATTAAGAATGTTTTCCAATATCTTTGTATTTAGCTCAATTAAATATGAAGTACCAACTCATCAGAAATTGTCAAGCTAAGAAAGAAAGTTTCTCTTCCTGGTCACCAACTACCTTATCCTACTAATTGTGTTTATATCCCAAAAGACATTCAAAACATTTTAATAATGTTTAATGTGAATTATCAGTATGCTAGGAAAAATCTATATTATGAATTGAAATCTGAGTGAATATCATGTTTTTAAAATTAATGATGAAGTAGTTGAAATTTCAGAATCAGAACTCTTTATCAACATTAATTGTACTGTGTGAGTAAAATGACAATGACAACAGTAAGACACTAACAGTAAATTGTAATTATTTTACATGTGATTGCACACACAAACATAAAACACATATACACAAATATGCAAATATATTCAATATATGAAAGATAGATGTATTTTTTTAAACAAATTTATGGACAAAACTTCTATTGATAACATAAATATCACTTAAGTAAAATTATGTTAAAAATTATAGTTAATTTCAAATTGATTATATCACTTAAATATGCATAAAACATTGTTCTATAGAAACTGCTTATAGTAAACCATGCAAGAATCACGGGAATACTTGACAGTCTGATTAGATTTAAGAAGTATTACTGATTACTGGACCCTAGGAATACTCAGAAGGAGACAGTGAACATGTAGTGTTATACAGAAATGTGGTGAAGAAGAGCTTTGAGGTTCATGACTCCATTCAGTAAGTAAACAGCTTGGATTATGGGATAACACTAAATGTGATTAATCATGTCACTCAATCAACCTTAACAGTGTTTTTCAAATATTTTTTAAAAATTCAATATACTGTGATTTTTTTTTCAGGTAAACATAAATATACACCCAAAGCACTGCCAATAGAGTATATAAAGAAATTTACAGTTTTTTCTTTGACATTTTGTATTCTTTTAAAGTCACAGACAAAAGACCTAACTTATATGAATAGAGTGGAGAGAAGTTAGGAACTAGTATTATAAGGGTTAAATAATACACAGACAAGTTTTCTACATTTAGTAGAGTTGCATCTATATTTCCATATGGGCTGTATAAGACTAGTAAGTATGAAATTTAGAGCCAGCTTGAGAGAGGGGCATGACTTTGATGCCCAGGGAATAAAACAACTTCAGAAACAAATTACTTCTTAGACTGGAGAGACTAGGAGAAACATAGTAGTTATCGTAGGACTTAAAAAGTCATAGGAATACAATGTATTATATTAATAACATTGTTCACTATATTTTCCCATTTTGTATGATAACATGTTCATTTGTATTTTTTGATATTTATATCCTAAATACAATAATACAAATTTAGAAAGAAAGAAAAAAAATAAAAGCACTCTGAAAGAGAAAAAAAAAAAAAATCTCTTGGTCACAATGTTGGAATTTGTTCCATTTAAGCCTGCACAGTTCACTTCTGAAATTTTTGAGTGCCTGATTCCATCATTATAGAAGTCAAGATAAGAAACTCAAATGCTGCATATCTTATTCAGCAGTAACTGTATCAATCTGAGTAGGTTCTGCTAAATTTAGTGGGGGAGAATAGTGATCTAAAACAGATTTTAGACAGTTATTTTACTCAGTGCATCATAAAGACAATATGCTTAGTATATAAGACTGTCTATCATGCTTCTTAGAGATACATATCATAAATAAAGCTGAGATTAAAAAAATAATAATAACCCACCTTTATAAGTTTGGGAGTCCAGAAATCTGCCAGGTCACACAAAGACAGTGATTTTCACTTGATCTATTCCTATGCTTTTTAGATTTGCCCTGTGTTTATTGCTGTGTCCTGGTGTCACTGGGTCTCTTATGTTATGTTGACTGATGGGGTTTTGCTTATGGTATCATTCCAGGGTACGAATGGGAAAAAAATTACTCTTTGGATGAGATAAGCAATAGAACCACCCACTTTTTTGGTTGGTTCTATTGCTGGGCTAATAGTCCTGGGTTCTTTAAGAAAGCAGGCTTGAGCAAGCTATGGTAAACTAGCCAGTAAGCAGCACTTCTCCAGGCCTCTGTTACATTACCTTATTTGTCCCATTCAATATTAATTTATTTTTCTTCCAGATTCTGAGTGGATCTTTCTATGAGCTACATAAGTACATGTTATTATAAGTAACCAATTATTAGTCTTAACAGAAAAGGTTGCTTTTACAAATCATGTGGTCAAATGAATCTGATTTCAAATGCCTCATTGTACATAAAGCAGTGTGAGTTGTTGGCTAGGGAGGAATAGAGGTTATAAATGGCACACGCGAGCCCTGAAAGCATCTCCAGGTAGTTAGCACAAAGCAAACCAAACTATATATACAAACAAAACAAAACAAACAAAAAACAAAAACCTCCCACAGTTCATTACATTCTCCCATCAATAACAATTAAGAAAATGGAGTACAGTCAATCTTACAGAGGAATTTTTTCAATTAAGGTTTCTTCCTTTCGGATAGCTCTAGCTTGTGTCAAGACTAGCAAGTACAACTGATTCCTTGTTAACTTGACACACAACCACATAACTATAAAATCACACCTTTCCTTTCTTATTCATCCCCAATTCTCATATTAAAAATGTAAATAACTTTAAAAGTCCCACATCTTTTCAAATTCAAACACATTAAAATTTAATCTCTTTAAAATATACAGCCTCTCTAAAAATCCAAAATCTATTTTAAAAGTTCAAAGATTTTCATGCTCCTGTACAAATCTAAATTAAATTAAATACCTTCTCATTCTAAGAGGGCACAGTCACAATCAGAACCAAGTAAAACCAAAGTCCAAAGCTATAAATAACTCAATGTCCAACTATCTGTGATTAACTCACATTCTTCTGGGTTCCTACAAGGTCTGTGGCTTACTTCTCCAGCTTTGTCCTCTGAAGCACACACAGCTTGTCTTCTAGGCTCCAGTCCACTGCTGCTGATGTCCATGATGCTCATACCATGAAACTTACATCTCCAAAACTGCTGGAGTCCCTTGCTGCAACTGGGATGACTTTCACTAATAGCCTCTCAAAGGCTTCCATCACAGTGGCTAGCCTCAACTTCTCTGCACAAATCTTTCAGCCCTGAGTTTTCAACTGTTGTACCTTCACCAGTGTCTTCTCCTGGTGGTCTTCCACAGTGTCAATCCTTAGCTGGTCTCCATCAGTTGTTCATGCTTCCAAATCAGAAACACCTGGGTGACTCTTACACTGCTACCTTCTGCTATGCTAACAAGGTATCAACTCAGCCATTTCTGGAACATAGTTTGTATGTGTTGACCAAGAGGAAATACTTCCAAGAAGATTATTACCTCAATGATGCTGGTCTTTTGTTAGTCAAAGCTGACTCTTCCACCCAATGGACCAGAATGACAGAATCTTAATGAAGATTCTTCAGAGACCATGGAGGGAGGAGTGCTGCTCCTGGATTGCTTCCTATAGCTTGCTAAAGACTGTTTCTTATAAAACCCAGGAGTGTCAGCCTAGCAGTAGAATCACTCACAAGGGTTAGATCATCCCCATTAATAACAACAAGAAAATGCAGTACAGCCAGATCTTAGGGAGGCAAGTTTTTTCAATAAGATTTCCTCCTTCCAGATAACTCTAGTTTGTGCAAGTTGACATAAAACTAACCAGCACAGGTTGGGAGTACAAATCAGACAAAGGAAATCAAAACCTACAGTAGACAAACAAAAAAATTCTGATTTTCTTTTTAGGATTCAAGAACACACAGGATTTAATTATTTTAAATATTTTCTTGACCCTTAGAGGACGGATTAGCTTTGTTTGCTACTTTGCAATCAGAAGGTTTTAGCATTGTTTTAGGCAAGCATTGTTAGAAAGGGTATTATAAGAGACCTAGCCATATGTAAACTATATTTTGTCTATGGAAAAGATATGTAAGTATTAAAGTTCTGAAGTCAATAATACTATCAAATAAAATCAAAACAGAAATAAAATATTACTTTTTGTTTGAGAAATTCCAGACTGTTTAGACACTCTGTCCATGGAAATGACTGTGTTTCTTTGTGGAAATGCTACTGTAAAATAAGAGCACAGAAACTCTAAAATCTGATTAGACTTTCAATGATCTAAAGAAAAGGGTGGATTTTACTTTCTTTATTTGTATTAATATCAGGCTAGAACAAAAGCAAGAAATAAACTAGCCGTCAATCCTTAGTTACGGTTTTGTCTATACTGAACACTGCTGTCCCTTACTGTGCTCTGTGCTTTACATATCTGGTTCCTAACATGTGTATTACCAAGCAATTTTTTCCTATTTTATTTTTATAACATGCTAATGGTTCACTATCACATTAAATAGGGAAACAACATTGAGTAAACTATTTATTTCTCCTTAGACGCATCAGTTTCTTAGAATGATTTTCATCTAGTGACCCCATTGCATGTAGATCTGTTCTGTGATATTGGCTTTCAGTGAGTGAATGTATTAAGTATAATGCAAAAAAAAGTAAAGGAATAAATATGAAGCAACAGGTAGGAAGAATATGCACTAAATACTGCAGTGGCCCAAATGAAAGAACAAATTGGTAACGTCATCAAATGTGAAGATTAACAATATGCAACAGAAATGTACTGGACAATCTTTGTTGAGGTGGTCAGGTAGAATTCCTGATTCGAGGAGTCAACAAAAGAGGATACTATCTGTTTCCCCATGAATGAGTTTCCTATTGCTGAATTTCTGTTACTCATTTCCACAAAAAGAACTTTTATATTATGGGATAAACCACAGTCATCTTTGTTGGGTATAATTTACATTCTAATATTTTTCAAGGACAAATATTTTATATTATGATAATAGTATAAATTATATTATTTGAAAATTTTATTTTCTTATTTAGTGGATTTTTGCCTATCCATGTCTACTTCCTCCCTCCAATGCTTTCAGGATCCACTAGCCCATCTCCTTCCCAGCTGCATGCTCTAAAGGTTTTAATAACTATAAGTAGTTGCTGCTTCTACCAGTTATCAGATCCAGATGACAGTCTGACACAGGATCAGTGCTTTGGAGGTTACTTGCCATAAAGTTCTAAAGTAGGCTGGAGCAATGCAGTTCCAAAGCTAGTTTCTCAGTGAACTTAAAGAGCATGTGACAGGTTAGCAATGCAATATACATTACAGGCTCCTTCTTTCACCCTTTGGAGCACAGCAACTTAAGGAACATAGTTAGCTAGCTATGGGCTCTGGAAGTCTGTGGTCTTTGCTCAACTCATCACTTCTTCAGTTGAATTAAATTGTGTTCCTAGCCAGAACTCCAAATGCTATAACTCCAAAATCTAGTTTAGCATCAGATTATACCCTTACTTAAATGAAAATAAGAACAAAATTAATTTAAGTATATATAATTTTGCAAGAATATATCTTTAACCGTGTCATGCTGCTTGAATTTTGATTTATGCTGTGTAATAAGGGCACATAAAAAGATAAGAGGGAAATTATGTCTCTATTTTGCATCAGGAAGTGAAGCAAGATGACCACTTATGAACATTAAGAAATCAATCAGTACTACATTGTATAGTTCTTACTCTAAGTGCAATTGAATTGCAGAATAATCTCTGTGGGCCAGAGACCTAAATGTGTCTTAGAAAAGATTTTATCTAAAAGCACTATTTAAAGTAGGCTTAAAGAAACAGAAAGAATTAGAAAACTGGAAATGAGGTCAAAAGTCTGGGATAGCATAAGCTGAAAAGTGAAAAAAAAAAAGAAAGAAAGAAAAAAAAAAAAAAACGTTCTGGCAAACCAGTGACACCTGTCTGTGTTGAAAAGCTGGGCAAAATATTGTGTGTAATTGCTGCTGGAAAATATCCTTGCCCTGGTCTCAACAATACCAAGAAAGGAAGTGGGAGATCAGGGATGATTGGATTTACAGTTTACAATGGTGGAATGCTTTAGGCTTTAAATTAACATCTCCCTTACAGTTTCTATCCTCAGTGATGTGTTAAATAGTCTACACACACTCTTTATGAGCCATTTTCATTTCCCCTCATGAGTCAGCCATTTTCCACCCCTTTCCAGGTGTCCATATCACATTCTTCTTGCCCTGTTGATGAAAACTTGTAGGAGTTGTCAGACCTTCAACACTTTGTTGAAGATGTTTCCTTGTCTTCATCCTTTTCTTGTGACTACTTTTTTAAAAATCTGGGTGATCTTCTTTTCTCTATGCCTTACAAGAATAGGCCAATTCAAAAGAGTGGGAGAGCGTACGTCTTTATCCAGCACTTGAGGCAGGCAGGATTCTATCGAGCCACTGGTTACAGAGTGTCCAGCAGCAGGCTCACAGAAACCTGCTGAAAAACTAAAAAAAAAAAAAAAAAAAAAAAGAACAGACAGAGACCTTGGGATTGGCCCTCTTTCCTTTTTCTTTCTCTTGGGCAGTTTATCTCTTTCATCCTCTGTTAAAGAACAGCTGTTGGCAAATACCACCTGCAGCTTTAGTTCAAGTAAAAGAGTTTGCCTTCACACCCAGAAAAACAGTTCCTCATTGTTAAAATTCTACTCTTTTCAGTCCAAGATGGTTCAGCTTGCTAGTTTGTTCTAACCACCTTATCATGTGTACATTTTGTGTTTTGGTTTTCTTTTTACTACACTAATTGATAAAAGCATAATAATATAATATTTTCAATGGTATATTTTATTTTTTCCTCTTTATAAATACTTTATATGTATATAATATATATATATATATATTAATATAAATACTTTATACCTTCAATTTGGTAACAAACTGTTTGAATCAAAACTTCTGTGGTTTATGTAACAAATTATTTATTTATGTATAAGCTTATGATATAATTGTGTATTTTGTTTCAGTATTCCCTCCTCTGATGTTACTAATATTTCATATGCTTATTATCTGTAAAATAAAGTCTTTGAGATGACTTGATATTTTTTAATAAATATATTTTAGTTACATTGGTTAATATAAAATAGTAGATTAAATGTATTTTCATATAACAATTTTTAAACATGTAAAATATTATCTGACACATTTATTTTCTATAAAGTTGGGTCAGTTCTAAGCAAGTTGAGGCTCTCATTCTATGATTGATCTAACTTTAAGTCAAAATTGCTATTTTTCCCTCATGAATTGATGAAACATTCTTAACTTTGATGTGTTACTATCCATATCTTCAAGTTCAAGAAAAATTTTAATGAAAAGTTTTAAAAATATCTACTACAAAGTCAGCTCTTTTGATGTAGGCTTTCTTTTCATAAGTTATAGAACCAAAATTAAAATTTATATCTCTATATAAATATACATACATACAGATAGATACAGATACTAGATATAGATGTAGATATAAATATTTGAAGATATGCACTTAATGTAGTAAAATATTGAAGGGTGCTTGTTCATAATGATTGGTGTTCATAAAATCGACAGTCAGAACCAAGATCAAGAGTAAAAATTCTGAGCTTAGAGTTTCTTATTTTTCTGACTGGAAAGAATAGTGATTTGGAAAACATATGTGAGGGAGTTCAGGAATTTGGGGAGACCTCTGGCTTGCATCATGTTTATGAAGTACAAATAAACTTTACTCACAATTGTTTAGATCCATTTGCTTGAATTTTTATTTTGTTGTAATTAAAATTGTAATTCCATGTGAATCACACACACACACGCACACACACACACACACACACACACACACACACATATATGATACTATTCAAAATATAACAGTTTCAGTTTCTTGTCGTAAACATACTAGACTTTAGAAAACCAAATAACCCAATTAAAAAATGGGCTACAAAGCTAAACAGATTTCTCAACTGAGGAATCTTGAAAGGCTGAGAAGCACTCAAAGAAATGTTAAATATCCTTAGTCATCAAGGAAATGCAAATCAAAACAACCCTGAGATTTCACCTTATACCAATCAGAATGGCTAAGACAAAAACTGATGCTATAGTAGATCCTGGCAAGGATGTGTAGAAAGAGGAACACTCCTCTATTGTGGTGGGCTTTCAAACTGGTAAAAACCATTCTGGAAATTAATCTTATGGTTTCTCAGAAAACTGGAAATAGTCCTATCTGAAGACCCAGCTATACCACTCCTGGGCATATACCAAAGATGCTCTAACATATAACAAGGACATATGTTCCACTATATTCATTACAGCCTTATGTAAAATACCCAGAAGCTGGAATAATCCAGATGGTGCTCAACCAAAGAATGGATACAGAAAATGTGGTTCGTTCACACAGTAGAATACTACCTCAGTTTTTAAAAATGAGGACATTGACTAATTTTGCAGGCAAATAGATGGAAGTAGAAAATATGCTAAGTGAAGTAACCCAAATATAAAAGGATATACATGGTATATACTCACTGGTAAGTGGATATTACCCAAAAGTTCAGAATTCTCAGGATACAATCACAGACCATATTAAACTTAACAAGGAGGAAGACCCAAGTGTGGATGTTCCATTCCCACTTAGATGGGGGAAATCAGAATACTCATGGGAGGTTGAATGAGGGAAGGACTAGGGAAGGAGAGGGGAAGAAGAGGGAAAGGGGGCAGGATCAGGTATGCGAGGAATAAGGAGAGAAGCATAGAGGGTCAGAGAAATGGATAGAAATATGCATCAGAGTGGGTAGGGGACTGGAGGAACCACTAGAAAGTCCCAGACACCAGGGATGTGAGAGGTTCCCAGGACCCAATGGGGATGACATTAGCTGAAATGCCCAACAGTGGGAAGATGGACCTGAAGTGACAATATCCAATAGTTAGAGTTCCAGTAAATAGATGGAGACACCAATCCAACTTCAAAAATTTTAACCAGTATTGTTCCTGTCTAAAAGAAGTGCAGGGACAAAAATGGATCAGAGACTGAGGATGTCCAAACAATACCTCCCAACTTGGGATCCATCCTATGAGTGGGCACCAAATCCTGATACTATTACTGATGTTATGTTGTGCTTCATGGCTGTCCTCTGAGATGCTGTACCAGCACCTAACTGAGGCAGATGCAGATACTTATAGCCAACCACTGGAATGAACCAGGGACACCTATGGAAGATTAGGGGAAGGACTGCAGGAGTGGAGGGATTGAATCCCATAGGAAGAACAACCACAGCAGCAACTAACCTGGACCCCTAGAACTATCAGGGACTAAACCACCAACCAAAAAGCAGACATGGGCTGGTCCGTGGCCCCTGTTACATATGTAGCAGAGGACTGCCTTGTCTGGCTCAGTGGGAGGGGATGTACTTGGTCTTGTGGAGGCTTTATGCTCTAGAGAAGGAGATGCTACAGAGGTGAAGAAGGAGTGGGTGGGTGAGTATAGGAGCACCCCCTTAGAGGCGAAGGGAAAGGGGGATGGCATGGGAGCTTGTGGAGGGAGATCAAGAAGTAGGAGAACATTTGAAATGTAAACAAATAAAATAATCAATAAAAGAAAAAAATACATACTAACATGTATTTACTGCTCAGAAGTACTCAACAAATATATAACTAGGCCAACTTCTTCTGATGTTTGTCACTCTTAGCCTAATACTTTTCCACATAGAAACCAATGAAATAAGCCATATAATTTTAAAATTCTTTGTTTTACCTTTTATCCATGCTTTCAATTAGGCTATAATAAATTTTAATTTGACCTTTTCTTATATATGTTCATATAGTTTCTCATATATATATTTCATATATGTTGGTATAAATGGAAGCTATGAAATTTCACATGGTGTATGTCTGTGTTTCTCTGTTGTGTCTGTGCATGTGCTTGTGTGTGTGTGTTCTGTACATGTTTATGTTTGGGTAAATAAAGCAGTGTAGACAAATTCATGTAGGCCAAAGGAAGATTTCTGATGTCATGCTTTTTCATTCAGTACTCTATTTTCTTAAAACAGAATCTCTCTCTCTCTCTCTCTTCTTTTTTTTCTTCTTTTTATGGGAAACCAGCTCACGTTTAATTGTGATATTTTAAAATTGTACAAGTTTTTTTACATCTGCCCTCCCACCCCATGTGTCGACTCTTAAAATGACAGGAAAACATCACCAATCACAGGTTGAATAATAAGGTTACCCCTTCAGTTCCTATATGAAGCACCCAGTATTCCTTAAAACACCAGTCTGACTTGGTAGTGGTCAACAGTAAACTTCATCTTCAGAGTTACGTTCTGATTCTCTGAGTACACTATGATGCAGTGGCACTTGTCCAGAAACGGTACCATCCCATAGCTGAGGAACTTAAATGTACCAGTGAAAAAAACTGTCTCCCCTTCAAGGGAAGAAAGAACATGACTCCTCAAAACCCAACCAGTTTGGCTGAGGTCTGTCTGTCCCATTTCTTCAGGCTTCATTTCCCCCACTCCTCTCACTCCTTTTCTGCAGCAGAGCAATAGAGACCAAACCTAAACTGAGTTACGAGAAAACAAGACAGTGATGGCTATGGAAGGGTGACCGGAGCAACCGGAATGCTCCTTTACCTCCCACGTCCAATGTATGTGCTTCACAGAAAACAGTAACAACAAAGTCACAAAATACAACAGCTAAAATTACAAAGCCCATTCTGTTGTTATGAAATCGCGCAGCACTTGAAACAGAAGACGCCAGGGCAGAGGCTTCCAAGAAGAGGAGTTTATTTAGGGCAGAGGAGAGGAGAGAGAGAGAGAGAGAGAGGTGGCTGGCCATGACCACGTGGAGAGGGGAAGGGAAAGGGGAAGGGGATGCTGTCGGGGAGATGCATACTTGGCTGTTGCCAGGTAACTATGGAGGTGGAGTTTAGACAGAATGCTAACACATTCACCCAGGGGTGCTGGAAGGCAGGAGGAAGCGAGATGGTAAATGACACAAGGAAAGGGGGAAAAAGTACTCCAATCAGTACAGGCACAGGAGTTGGCAAGTGCTTTAAAAAAAAAAAACAGCTGGAAAACTCTGGTCTTTCCAGACCTAGGGTGGTGGTAAAAGTCACATACTTGAGTCAGGAAGATTACAATTCAAAGACAAGGGAATATGCAGAGGGCCCTTGGCAGTGGGTCCTGCCTTCCATGGCAGGGTAGGAAAACAGAAAAGAGCTCCCACATCCTCCACCCAGTCCCACCCGCCCCTTTGACAGCAGACTCAGTGGCCTGCAGCAGCTTTCAGTTTGGCAGGAGAAGGATGTGGCGAAGGGAAGGGAATTTCTCTGCAGAGGATGAGCTGCTCAGGGCGGACTGCAGGTAGACGGTCTTGTGGAAAAGTCTGTTGCTTAAAAAGACCACCAAGTGAGACGAGGCGCAACTGGAAAAGAGGAGTTTTTGCTTCATTGGCGCTGATGATGACTAAAGGAAACAGGATAGAAAAGAGGCAGCCACTGATAATGTAGAGGACTGCATTGCTGTGAGGAAAGCCAAGGGCAAGCCAAACTCAAAGTAGTAAGGCCAATTCCTTTCTGTGTTTGACAATCTCTGGTGCATTTCAATTCCTTTGTTGAACCAACGGTACTCAAAGCAGTACAGTGAGTAAAGAAGAGACATATGCAGAAGGCTAACCAGCTGACCCACAAGATGGATGGGGAAGAGACTCACAAACATCCCCTGAATAAGGAAAAGTGCCTGTAGCAAAAGGTTGAAGAGCATGTCAGCATTATTTTGTGACACTGGGGAATGGATGAGGTTTCCTCCCTGATACCTCAAATGCCAAGTCTGCTATATCTTGGAACCAAATGGCATTCACAACTTTGCTAAGCACAAACAGGGGAGCACCCAAAGAGCACTGAAAATTGATGTGAGGAAGAATTCCAGCCATGACCAAACATCTCCATGTAGTGATGGATCACCAATAATCCAGGCTGTTACTGACTGAAGCACAGGAATAAACACTCGATAGAACAAGAGGAGACTGAACCAGAATACTCCACCATTCCAAGCACAGCACTGGAAAATTCTACTAACAATACGTGGCACACTCTCTTGCTTCCGCTCTGCACTCTGGGGTCTCCTCTGAGCCAAGGGGCTGCTTGCCCTTCTTCGACGCTGCTCCTCTCTCTTCTGCTGGATCGGAGCATCTAGCTTCGAGATGGTACAGATGCCCCAGATGGAGTCTCTGATTCTCCTGCCAAGGTCCTGCAGAAAGGTCTTCACACTGTCAGCCATCTCTTCAATGCCCCGACTATCAGTTACAGAGAGAGGGACTTGCCCCCAAACCACTCATCATGGAGGGCTTGTGAATGGAAGTCCAACAGTCCAACAATTTTTCACTTTACAAGGCTGGATGCCGAAGCTGGTCTTTAGTATACCCTGGAATCCCAAAGAAGTAGACTCCAATGCCAGTGGAGAAATGGACTACCCGGTGAGAGCAAGAGCTAGCAGGCAAAACAGAATCACTTATTAAAGTTAGTTTTGTGACTTGCAAGGCTCTGAGATCCTCAGTCTTTATAGTGCAAAGCAACCACATAGGCTTTTTACATTGCTGCTTAGGATCTCAATTCATATTTTCACACTAGCACATTCTATTGTCTTACACATGAACGATGTCTCTAGCCCTTTATTCTGGTTGTCCACTACAATCAATTAATTATTTTATTAAAAATTTCCATAAAACCAAATTTTCTTGTCATTATGTAAATTGAATATTAAAGTATCCAATAGGGATATTGTTAATGTGATACAGTTACATGTTTTCATTTACTTTTTAATTATTAAAGAGTAAATATCTTAATTTTCATGTCTCATTTACAATAATATACTGATTGTTGTATTTTAATTCAACAAGTGATACTGGCTAATCTTAATGTCTGCATGTAAAATAATACAAATAGATCCATATTTATCATTCTGCACAAAACTCAGTTCTAAGAGGAATAAAGACATAAACATAAATACACAGACACTGAACCTAACAGAAGAGAAAGTAGGGAATAGCCTTGAATACATTGGCACAGAAGATAATTTTCTGAACAGAACACTGATAGAACAGGTACTAAGATCAACAATTAATCAATGGGACCTCATAAAACTGAAATTTTCTGTGAGGCATAGTACAATTTCAATCGATAAAACAACACCTACAGAATGGAAAAATGTTGCCAACTGAACATTTGATAGAGAACAAGTATTCAAAATATAGAAGGAACTCCAGAAAGCTAATGTCAGTAATCAAAATAATGCACTTAAAACATGGGATACGGATCTAAACAAAATTCTCAATAGATAAACTCAAATGGCTGAGGAACATTCAAAGAAATGTTTAACATCCTTAACCACCAGAGAATGTGAATCAAACCACTTTGAGATTGCATCTCACCTTTCAGAATTGCTGAGTTCAATAGCACAGTAACAGCTCATCTGGCCAGGATGTGGAACAAGAAAAACACTGCTCCGTTGCTGGTTTAATTACAAATGGTACAGCAACTATAGAAATCAATATGGTGGTTCCTCTGAAAGGTAAGATTCAATCTACTTTAAGACTGATCTATATTACTCATAAGCATATACTCAAAGTATGTTCTAACCTACCACAAGGTCACTTGCTCATCCAAGTTTATTGTGGCTTTATTCATAATAGCCAGAAACCTGAAATGACCTAGATGTACTTCAACTGAAGAATGAAATAAAGAAATGTGGTACATTTACACAATGCAATATTATTCATCTGTTAAAAATGACAACATGAAACATGGGTATCAATGGAAGAAACTGGAAAAAATTCATCCTGAGTGAGGAAACTGAGAACCAGAAAGATAATGGCACAACCAGAGAAACTGGGAAAGATATGCAACTGGCACAACTGTCTGACACAGTCAAACAAAGCTGAGCGAAGGCTGTTTATGTCATCCTGCTGCCTTCTACTGGGTTTCCAATCACTACCTCTTGTATTGGTGGGGGACTTTTTTACAATGTGATTCATTTATGTCATTTCCCGAAAAGTATTTCTGCTCTCGAGGAAGTAACCAGATCTGGCCTTACTCAGACTCTTCCTTGCCATGAAGTTTGCTAAAAGCACAAAAATGTTGGTACTCACAGAGTTCCTGTGGCACACTAGCACCTAACATGGGGTGATCACGGAACTTTGTTTATTGCCTTGCTTGTTTTTTGAATATTTTGTTTATTGTCTTGTTTGTTCCTTGACTATTTGCATGTATTATATCAGTTCCTCAACCTAGAACTGACCTTAATACTTGCATGTAATTAAAATGGTATAAAAGCAAAAAGGAGGGAATGGGATAGGGGTTTTCTAAGGGGAATGAGGAAAGGGGATGACATCTGAAATGTAAATAAATAAAATATCCAATAAAGAAGTATAGAAAAAAGAAAAAAGAAATCTCAGAAACAATAGATTTAGCAACAAATCAGATTATAGGTTTATCTTATATGTAGTCTACAGAACATTCCTCCAGAAAATAAATAAAATTTAATAACAAAGTTATCTGCTGAAAATGCCCTTTGATTCTATATATATATAAAATATATATATATAATATTATAATAAAAGAAAAAAAAGAATTTGCCAATCATAAAGAGACTAGCTGTATTAAGTTATATGAGGTCTTTTAACTAAAAATTAAAGAAGAAACAAACAATAGAACAAGTTAGCTTATAGCATAGGAGAGTATTCAAACTTTAAGACAGGCTAACTCACAAGTTGTACTTCAACCATTATGCATTGTTCAAGGCTTGGGAACTCACCTAGCCTGGCACAGATATTTTTCTATCTGTTTAATATTTCACTTTCCTGAAGAATAAATGTCATATGTCATAAATGCTCATGTAGTTTAAAATGATTAAGAATACCTATTCTTTTTGTACTTGTAGCACTTGTCCAGGGACAATAATGATATAATCTGTATTTCTTTTGAACTTATAAGTTTGTTTCTTTTGTGGATTCTGTGTAAATTTAAAATCATCCTGATTGCTAGTCATAGTCTCTGACTCATTCATCTCTCTGCCTGTATCTTATTCCACTTCTGGGACCTTTTGAATGCTAATGGTTGCCCTCCCAAAGAAAAATATGGTATATATATTTCTCATCATTGGGTAGGGAAATAGAATAGATTTGAATGTGGACTGGGAACAGGTGAGATGGGAGCCAGCAGTTTGGGGGGGGGACAGGAAGAGAGGTGACATACAGCTGGTATTGGTATTTGTAATGTGGTGTCAAAATCTAATGCAGTGGGAACTTCCTGAAATCTATGAAGGTAATCTTATGAGGATTCCTCGTAATAAAAGATAAGAAGCATCAAGTGCCCTTTTCTTGTAGCAAGGCAAGGCTCCAGTGGCAGGACTTGGTTACATTCAATTAAGTTGTTGACCAAGCAGGTCCCATGGAATCTCCAAAATCTTAAGCTGTTTCTAAGACAAAGGGTTGTTTTCTGAAAACTGTCAATGGGCACCATGGCTGAGGACAACACACACACAGCTCACTGACCGTGGGTAAGCTGAGCTGTTGTATACCCCTATTTTATAGTCTCTTTGTTGTGGGAATGTAACCAAAAGAAAAAACATGAGATCCAAATGGGATGCAAAGAGAGAGTCTAAATTATATGTCTCTATCAATCCCTTTCCTGAGAGCTCTGAAAAATCTATGGAAGAGGAGGAAGAAAGACTGTAAGAAGCAGAAGAGAGGCAGGATGCCAAGGAAACAAGGCCATTGGAATCAAGGAGTATATGAGCTCACAGAGACTGAATCCTGAAACATGGGGCCTACACAGATCTACTCCAAATACTTTGTATATTTATACATTATAGGTATTTGCTTAGCAATTTTATGGGACTCCTGACTATGAGAACAAATGAGTCTCTGACTCTGGTGACTATTCTTGAGACCTTTTTCCTCTTGTTGGGTTGTCAACCTCCCATATCAATTATTTTACTCCATATTACTATATTACATTTTTCATGTTTGGTTGTTATCTCTTAGAAGCCTGTTGTTTTCTAATGACAGAAACGCAGTGGATACAGAGGGTAAAGGAGGTGAGGAGGAGCTAGGAGGAGGGTGGAGAGGGAAGGAGGAGCTAGGAGGAGAGTGGAGAGGGAAGGAGGTAGGAGAGGTGGAGAGGAAGAGGAGCTAGGAGGAGGGTGGAGAGGGAAGGAGGAGCTAGGAGGAGGGTGGAGAGGGAAGGAGGAGCTAGGAGGAGGGTGGAGAGGGAAGGAGGAGCTAGGAGGAGGGTGGAGAGGAGAATAGGAGGAGGGTGAGAGAAGGAGAGTAAGGAGGGTGGAGAGGGAAGGAGGAGCTAGGAGGAGGGTGGAGAGGGAAGGAGGAGCTAGGAGGAGGGTGGAGAGGGAAGGAGGAGCTAGGAGGAGGGTGGAGAGGGAAGAGGAGCTAGGAGGAGGGTGGAGAGGGAAGGAGGAGCTAGGAGGAGGGTGGAGAGGGAAGGAGGAGCTAGGAGGAGGGTGGAGAGGGAAGGAGGAGCTAGGAGGAGGGTGGAGAGGGAAGGAAACTATAGTCAGGATCATGATACATTGTAGGAGAAAAGAATCTATTTTAAATAAAAAAGTGATTTTGTTAATGTGATACACTATTATATAGTTTCTTCTGAATTATTAAGGAATAAATTTCTTAATGTCTCCCCCATTTACATTAATATCATTATTATTTGAATTTAATTTTACTGAAAATAGAAAAGTTGGTTATATAATGCTGAAAGTTTTAATTTTTTTAATAATGCATCTGTAAAGCTAATATATTACTCAGTTCCATTTTTCTTGTGGACCTTCCAAAATATGTCTTTGTATAGTAGATGCAAGTTTTTATATATACATGAGGTTTCTTATTTTTGTGTTAATTATGCAAATATTTTTGAATGCTAAGGGAATTAATAAGGGAACATTTTGTTCCCTTTATTAATTATTGAAATAGGTTTTAATTTTCCTGAATTGCTTATGGATTTACCAATTTCTTTTGTTTTTAATTCTATTTTTAGCTTAACTTCATTTTGCTATTTAAGTTGATATATGCAAATTCAGTTTTATGTCCCTGGAATATGGCATTTTTTTTCATAGGCTGCTTCATTTCTGAGATCAGGAAAAGAATGCAATAACATCTCAGTTTAAACTTTAAACCACTTTTTACTTTTTAAATTAACCTGCAATATTTCTATGTTTCATAAACTGGAATTTTTTAATCCTCTTTTGTTATTTAGAGGAGGTAAATTTTTCTGCTAGAATATTAATTCTTTGTTGTTGATAAATTACTGTTTAATATATTACTATATATTTTCAGGGTATTTTGTAATTTTCTTTTTCAAAATTTGTATTACCTATATATTCCCCCACAACCGAACTCGAACATTGAAACCAAAGTCAATTGATTCCCATTATGTCAATCAAGCTAGGCTTCCTAGAGGTGAGATATCTTTGCTTTAGAAGTTCTGAGAATATGAATGAGGATCTGAGCCTTCCTATCGGATCGTAGTTCCTATAGGAAGCCAAGTATGTTCAGTTTACAATTCTGGAGAGTGGGAACACAGAACAAATGTTGAAGTTTGCAGGTGACTAGTTTAGAGGGAGAAGGAAACATGGTGAGCTCCATGTGCACTTAAATGATATAATCACAAAAGACAATTATGGGAGAAAATGCCTCTGCAAGTCTTTCATAAAATTATAGTACCCGGAGGGAGACAGAGGCCAGAGGTTCAGGATATTTTCTATTTTCCTTTTTCAGAGGTTTTAAGGCCACTGAATTTGTCCAGTACTGAATTTGAGTCCACCTCTATGTGTATTGTAGTCAATGTTGAACGCAGGAGCCCATATAAAGAATCTAAAGACCATGCAAGGGAAGAGGGAAGATATGTAAGGAAAGAAGAAAATGTCATTTCTCAGCAAAGGACTCTGAGAAGAGACTGATAGGGAAAGGCTACAAAGGTGAAACTCATCACTTTAGTAGCAATCACGGGTAGCTGGTGGATGCTGAAGAAAATCCTGTAAAATGATTTCAGGTAGGCCAGGCATAATAATGGAGAACACTGGGGATAATTACTGATTAGTACATTACCACATTTTGGATTATTTGCTCAACAGTACATTTTTAAACGACTAAGAGGAGCCCAGCATTCATATGGGCATCATTTTGTTCTGTTTATTTCCACAGGGCACAGAAACAAGGAAGTATGAAAAGATATTTTTTTTTTCAGCAGGATCATTCTCTAAATACATAGAAAGGCAAAGTCCCACAGCTATCAAAGAGTGTGGTCATGTAGTCAAGTCAGGCTGGAAAAGTGATTTTTTTTTTTTTTTTTTTGATAGAGAAATTTAACCTAGGTTTAGCATGGCAATTTGAGGCCAAAATCAGGAGACCATGAAACTTGTTCCACATAGCTAGGCCAAGTGCAGCAAATCAGGCAGCCACATCTCAAAGATATTAAAGAGATTCACCCATAAAACATAAATACACTCCTATATCTGATATTATTTAATCCCATTTTTAAAAAGAATTACCCTGTGAGCACATTAATGTGACCAATGCAGAGTTTGGCCAGGAGCACATGTGTGTTTGCTCTGCTTTACCAGTCATTTCTTTATAGTTGTCTAGTTGTACTTAGTTGTTGGAATCATTCCAGTGAAGGTATAATGAGTATATTGTATCTTCCCCCAGGCTAAGATCTAAAATCTGCTCAACTGAGCTCTAGTAAATATCATTGGATTACTCAAGTTACATTGAAAGCAGAAATAAAAAAAATGTTTTTTTTCTTCCATTTAGGGCACAATATAGACAACTTTACTTTGGAATCATGATCGATTTTTTGGCACTGCCAGATAACACGTGCTTTAGTCTTTAGTTTAAAAGTTTTCAAATTCTATTTTCTGAAAAATTCCTGTAAGTGTGTCTGTTCACTTAGAGCATTCCTCTCACTGATTTTAAGCATCTAATCTACTGAAATTGAAGCTAATGCACTCAGACCTATTCTAACTGTCATTTATTGTTTCAGAAAGTTTAATGAGTTTAACAGAAAGATGTAAAGGAAAAATGGCAACTGGTAAATGTCCTGATTGAGAGGAGAAATATTCTAAGACTCAAATGCTGTGCTTGTACTATTGAACATGTGATTATTTTCTTCAAGATTGATTGAATGACTGTTTTTATTTTTATTTTTTTTATTTATTTATTTTTTTTTCGAGACAAGGGTTTCTCTGTGTAGCCGGGCTGTCCTGGAATTCACTCTGTAGACCAGGCTGGCCTCGAACTCAGGACTGTTTTTATTTATAACAAAAACAAATACATAATGTTTTCTAGATTATCCCAAGAAGGATACAATTTATTGTAAGAATACCGTCAATTTACCATCGGAATGATGGCCACCTCCTACATGTTTACTAATCACTCCTCTGAGTGTGCTAGCACCTAAGTAGCCAATTATACAGACTTTTCTCCTTGAGAAAATACTTGAAATAGAAACCGTAATGGAAGATAATTTCATTTGCTTCACAATTTCAGAAGGATTTTTACCAGGGTTGTTTGTGTCAATGAACTGAAGTGAACTTGAATAAATATAGGATATCCCCACCTCTGACACAGGTTGCATAGTAATATGATGAAAGGGACTAAGAATAGTGGTGTGTCACTCATAAACATTGTGGGCATTTATAAATGGTTATATAGTCAAAATGAGAAAATCATTATTTGACATAATCATAATTTGTAAAATCCATTCAATTCTTAATACAGCTAAATATTTTAACTGTTTATAGTTATGAACTTAAATACGCAATATAATAATTTATATTCTAATCCAATAATAAGTAGAAGTTTTAAATATAAATAAAATTCATATATTAGTTGAATCAAATAACAGTTGAAAACAAAGATAAAATCAACAAGCTATTGTAGCATGTTATGGTGACCTTATTAATTTGTTCTTTGGTTACATTTAGTTCCATGTCACAACCATATAATTTCAGTGAATGAAGAATTGTGAGTATAAGTGCATGGAATGTCATTATGCCATTCAGAACAATTATCAAATCTTGATAATAATAAATCCATTGTGAATATAAAATTAATTCTGAATTTAAAATAATTACATGGACCACACTAAAATTAGTTATTTAAATCCCTTTTCACTAATCATGCAGTGACACACACATACATATATGTAAGTATATGTGTATGTGTGCTTGCATATCCGAAAGTTTTATTTTCTGTAAACTGTTACACAAGATTTCCTTTGAGAGCAACCTTGAAAACACATAAGAGTCATTTTGCTTTGATTGACACCTTATACTACAGATGCCATCGCAAGAAGAAAATCATTATTTGTGATGTAAGAAACTTCAGGGATTTTTTTTAATGAGTTGGTGATACACTAAATACAATACGTATAAAAGTGGCAGTGATGGTATTTCTTTTTGAAAAAGAAATAGAAAAAATTGACAAGAATATAATTTCATATTAAATCAAGGTGACAGTATTATATTAGCTGCTAAGGTTGCTCCTGCATAAGCACTATGAGTTAAGAGATTGCATGGAGGAAACCCCACCCTCACAATGAAGGAGAAGCAACAGTGGTGCTCTTTGAAGCATCAATCTCTATTCATAAAAATACTACAACCTAAACATGTTAGAGCTAGCATCTAGAGTTTATTTTCATTAAGTAAGCATTTTGGTGAATTTGATGGTAGTAAAATGTAACCAACGAAGTGCCCAAGTGAACTAATACGAAGAAAGTCATACTTCTCATAGTTTGACAGTGACTGCATAAAGTGCTTGTATTTATATGTTTCATAAGATGCACATCTGTACACATGACAGAAACAAGATTTTAAGGACATATATACACTCATTCACATGCATGAATTTATATGCAATTAGAGATTACTGGATCAAGTAAATCAGAACAATTTCACAATTTATGTTATGCAGAAAAATAATTTTATGTAGAAAAGAAATATTCAACACACATCTTTATTATCAAGCATAAAATCTTAATCTGAGTAAGAGATGATGAATTTTAATATATATTATGTATTTTTGAAATAGAAAAATCAGGCCAATTGTGGTGGTTCACATATATATTACCAGCACTCAAGAGACAGAGGCTACAATAATACCACAAGTTCTTGACTAGACTATTCTGCATAATGAGTTCCAGATGAGCCAAGGACAGACAGAAAAGTACTGTGTCTAAAAGAGCTCAATGAATATGCAAGAAAACAAAACGAAAAAGAGGCAATTAAAGGCACATGCTACAATTCAGTTGTTTTAAGAAACTTGGGATATAAAATAATACTATTTACTTCTGAAATTGTTCATAATTGATAAGGGCTTTTCTCTGTGACAAAAGAAAGAATTAATTCTATCCTAAAAACAGCTACTCTTCTTTTCTTGGATTGAAGGAGTGAAACAAGTGAAATAATTCCAGCAAGTCCATTTACACTAACAAATTGTTTTCCCTATCAGGTAGATGGTGAGTAGATTTAATTCCATTAGCAAATTTGTGGGTATATATCAGTAATTCTGACTATGAAATGCTTCTACAGTCAGGTGATATCAGATATGATGATTTTTTTGTAAATTAAACATGATCTTTATGAGTTCATGAGGCATAGCTTACAGGATAATAGAAGCGAGTTAAGGTAATCTGTATCCATAACAGGTTCTAAACAGTAATCTTCTATAACATAATTGTCCTGTACAGGTTAGCAATGCCTCAGATAACTTCTTATACAGCTCCAAACTCAAGATATTTCTGATGCGAGAGGGAAAAAGGCATTCATATATATATATATATATATATATATATATATATATGTTTAGACCTGAATCATATCCATGATTCTCTGTGTCTGATTAATAAAAGTGGTTAGTTGATATCATCTGAGAGTTAAATTGATACTAGTCTAATTAAAAACATACCCTGTACTAGGCTTATAATGTAAGCTCAGACTCCTATATTACCTGCCAATGTTATTACAAATTATTAGCAAATGTGATTGAAGTGTTTCTAAGAAAACAAACAGTGCAAAGACACTCCAGAATGAAAGATATTTCTAACAATCCTTAAATTTATTTGTTGATGTTTTCATCTATAATATTAACTTGCTTGGGATAGTGCTTAAAACTTTAAGTGACTTAACTAAGTTTGTTTATATTTGTCTTTTGCTATCATCTTGTAATATTCAGTAGCTTTCTGAAAACCTTAGTTATAGTGTAAAAGAAGCCATTTTAAAGAGGTTAAGAGAAGCAGTTCAGCACAAGAACCAATATGGCACCTCTGTCCTAGCACCTTGCTAGCTCATTATCAGGTTCTCTAGGAATGAGCCCATGATAGGGTATTCAACTCTAAACACATAAATAATCAGGCAACACTAACTGTACTCGCAGATTGAGTATTTATATATGTATTTGTGTAATAATAATAGGGAACATATAAGAGGGCATGAATTTTGAGAGGAAATGGGAGCATGGGAAGAGCTGAAAAGACGTAGGAGGGAGGAAATAATAAACATACAGTTCTCATATGTGAAATTCTCAAAAATAAAGAAAATCATATTTGAGAAGAGCAAAACAGAACACATGTCCATAATCTCAGTCCTCTGGAATGAAAGGCAGAGGAATTTCAAATCTAAGGCCAGTTTAATTTAATGAGTCCGGGGATGTCCCTAAAGAGAATGTGTGAAAAAGAAAAGAAAAGTGTTAGTTTTGCATGGAATCTTATGGATTGATCAGAGTCCTAGAAGAGAACAAAACACAACTGAAGAAAAAGTCAATGAAGTCCTTCCTAATGATATTCTGCTATATTTATAGATGCCTGCCTCAATCATCATCAGAGCGGCTTCCTCCAACAGCAATGGGAGTAGATACAGAGACTCACAGCCAGACATTTTGAGCAGATGAAGCCCACAGGAGCAGAGGAAGTAGAATTGTAGAATCCAAGGGGATCAAACACACTAAAGAACATGGCCTACAAAATCAACTAAACATGACTTATACTGACTCATAGAGACTTCAGCAACAGTCACAGAGCCTTCATGGGTCTGTTCTGGGCTCTTTGCATATGTTTTAGTTTAGCTTGTGATTTTCTTTGAACTGTGTTGTCTCTGAAACTGTCTTTTGCCTGCTTGTGGGACCCACTTTCTCCATTCGGGTTGCCTCATCCAGGCTTGATATGAGTGTTTATGATTAGTTTTACCATAAACTAATTAGTTTATGGTTAACTTTATCATTGTGTTAATCTTTTTTGGTTCCTATCACTGGTAGGACATGCTCTTTTCAGAAGGGAAATGGAGGAGCAGAGAGAGCGGCCTGGAAAGGTGGGAGGAGCGTGGAGGAAAGGAGGGAAGGGGACACTGGTTGGGATTTATTGTATGAGAGAAGAACAAAGAAAACTAAAAAATAAGATAAAAATTTAAATAATTTTAAAAGAACCTTATCAGCAGGTAAATTAAAACAAAATATGTTTATATATTTAATATATATAATTAAAATTTATTAGTTATTGTTTCTTGAGTTTGGAGGAGTTTGTTTATTTGTTTGAGATTTTGTGAGAAGGTCTTTCTCTGTAGCCCACCTTTTGGACTATCTCTGTACCCAGGCTGACTGGAAACTCAGGATCTACCTGTGACTTCAGTCTTCCAAGATATAGGTTACAATACAAGTCATTACCAATGCTCACATTTCTATGTGAAAATGCAATCTTTGAAAATTTGGAAGTAAAACTGTGAAAAATTAAATATAGCATTCTCACTCAAAGGTCCTGTGGTCCAGTAAGAGAGATAATAATATAATGAATAATACTAAAAGAAAAGGAAAAGGAAAAACAGTTCTAGCAATATCAGGTGCTATGAAAGAACAATAAAGTCATAAGAAAGAATTTTAAAATATAGACTATTTCTACTTTAACAATTCTAGGGGAAACTGTTAAATTTCCCTCAGGAAATACCTGGAGGATGAATACTTTAGGTTTGAAGTATGAGCAGAAGCCATGTTTATTTTTATAAATAATTGAGTTGCTTTTTCTGCACTGTAAAGTTAATAGGTAGCAGTTAAAAAGTTAAAAATACATCTAAAGTGTTTCATAACATATATGTATGAGACTCCCAAAATAGATCTCAATTACTATTTAATTTTTGAAGGTTTGGCAGTTTCAAGGGATATTGAACTGTGAGTCTACTGGGATAGGCTCATTATTAATTTTGCTTCTGTTACTGGCTTGGAGCTAATTCTCAGTACTGAAGCATGGGGGTCACTTCTAACCACTGAACTCAGGAGCAATTTCTCATTAGTAACCAGTTCTAACGTAATTTGTCCCTAGTATTTTAAATATAGATAATATTTCCTACTTGTGACAAGAATATTCATTTAACTAGATTAAGATACTTTACTTCATGAGAAGTCTAAGCACATTTTAGAATCATATCAGCCTTTTGAATATGCTATTTTAGTAAACTATTGTTTAATGTTGTCATATGCATCCCAGAACTAGTGAAATGTGTTAGACAATGAAGACCCTACTGCTTAATAGAAAATTGCTTAAATGGTAATTTGCTCTTCTCTGGAAAATAGCATGTAGGAATTTTTAAATGAAATGTCTGCTTTCCTTTCAAAATCACATTTAGCAATAAAACTTGATTTTAAGGTCATGCAGGAATTCAAGAAATTTTCAATAAGTTAACAGAAATGTAGACAACAAAAAACAATGAGAACACAATGGCCTGATTTTAATCTAAAAAATAGTTTGCTATGAAATACTGAAGACATTTTTGATGGAAAATTAAGTCTGATAATTTATCTTCATGCTAAGCCAACATATTTTATTATCTAAATATATACACATACATACAAATATATGGCTCTTCTAAAAGGTGGTAATCAAAAAGGGATGCAGTTTATAGAATAGGTAATTGCAGGATATTTACAAGAATCTTTTCTTGTATGTCAATCAATATAGGCTATCACAGTTCAGTCTGGCACATGCTAAAAGAACTCATGGATATAGTAATGTCCTCACTAACAGAGAAAGCAGAAGCATATGGGTAAAAAAATTGTATTGCTGATTTGGCCCCAAGTCTGCTGAAAAGCTTAATCAGTTCTGCAAAACATTTCACATGTTGGCTTATTTTAGATTTAGTTAAAATTCAGACCTTGGGCTAGGTAGATGGTAAAGTCTTTATGCTATAAGCTTGCTAATCTGAGTTCAATCTCCCAAACTGACATAAAAGTGCAAAGTGATGATCCTTCTCTACAATGCCAGTATTACTGCGGTGAGATGGGAGACACTGGCCAGAGAGCAGACTAAACTTTGCTTACGGAGGTGGAAACATGAAAGACCCCGCCTCAAAAACAATGTATGTATAGCTCAGGAAACATGATGGACATAGAGATGGAAGGATTTTTTAAAATTATCGATTAATTCATTTGTTTCCCCTCCCCGTCTCCCCTCAGGCCCGGATTCTCTCTCTCTTTCCCCCTGCCCCTTCCTCCCTTTCTCCTCAGAAAAGTGGAGACTTCTGAAGGATATCAACCCGCCTTGCCAGTATTAATGTAAAGTAGGACTAGGCACAACTTCTGTTGAAGTTAGTCAAGGCAACACAGAGGAAGGGAGGGTCCCAAAGGCTGGAACAAAGTCACGACAAACCCTGTTCCTGCTGTTAGGAGTTCCACATGAAGAACAAACTACCCAGCTGTTAAATATGTGCAGACGGCCTACGTCCATCCTATGTATACTCTTTGGTTCTCAGTTCAGTTAGCCCCTATGGACCCAGGTTAGTTGATTTTGTAGGTTCTCTTGAAGTGTCCTGACCTCTTATCCTCACACAATCCTTCCTAGACATCTTCCACAAGATTTCTCAAGCTCCACATAATGTCAGGCTGTGGGTCTTTGCATATGTTTCTATCAGGTGCTGGGTGAAGCCTCTCAGATGATAGTTATGTTAGGTGTCTGTCTATAAGTATAGCAGAATGTCACTAATAGTGTCAGGGGTAAGTTCTCATGGCATGAGTCTCAAGCTGGACCAGTCATTGGTTGGCTATTCCCTCAATTTCTATTCCATCTTTACCCATGTAAATCTTATAGAGAGGACAAATTATGGGTTGAGCATTTTGTGGCTGGGTTGGTATCCCAACCCTACATAAGAAGTCTCATTTGGTTACAGAATATGATCATTTCAGGTTCCATACCCCCAATTTCTTGGAGTTTTAGCTAGGGTTAACCCCAAAGGATTCTGGGTGTTTCCATTCTACTAGGTTTCTAGCTTGTCCCAGTGATGCACCCCCAAACTGATTCCAGTTTTCTCTTCAAGTATTCTCTTCCTCCCGACTCCCTGCTCTTAATTCCTCCTGTTTTCTTCCCGCCCCCTTTTCCACCCAGATCCACCCATCTAAGGGATAGAAGGATTTTAAAATACCAGAATATTAGGATGTTGGCTGTGAAACAGTCTCTCCTAGAAATGACTGCATTAACAAGAACAGTACAATAGTCATCCTAGAGTGGAAGGGAAAACTTTTCATAAGGCCCTATCCCTACAGGAAGCTAATGATCACTGAGGAAGAAAAAATAGCCACTTTGAGGGATGAGAGCCCTAACTGGTTGTCCAGGGACAGAGTAATTAGCCCAGAAATCAAACACCCACAAACAACAATGGACTCAACAGGCTGTATATACTTTTATACATATTCACAAATACACACACACACACACACACACCACGCACACACACACACAGTCAATATAATAAAATAAAGAAAAAGAGACTAACAACTTGACAATATGTGGAAAGATACAGGGGTGGGAATCAAGACATGGTAGGTAGGAGGGACTAATGGAAGACTGAAGTAAACAACCTGTTCTTGATGATCCTGCTTTATTTTTTTCCATTTGGTTCTTTCTGTTACCAAATGCTGGACAAAAAGCAAGGAGGAGGATCTAAGGTGAGCTTACATTACTTACTTTCCTTACTTTATTTTCATTATATTATTTACTTACACTAAAGAAAGGATAAAGTCTATTGCTGTGTACGGAATGCTTCCATTGCATCCTCAGTGAGAAACACAAAGAGGATGCCATCTGGAAACCTTCAAGATAGCACCCAGAGACTCACTTCCTGGAAGGCCATGAATCAAGTTTCCAAACGTACCAGGGTTATTTAATGTCTGTATACAAAGGTGATTTGTATAGTCGGAAAATTAAGATAAATTAGATAGTCAAATTTATTGTAGTTTCATTTATTGAGATTTATTTAGGAATAATATTGATACTCTGAATCGTCAGCAATGTCTTGAATATTGGAATTTTAAAGACAAATAAGGATGAAAAATATTCTATATCTGGCAAACTGAGGTATCCATATGTTTCATGTTATTTCTTAAGTAAAACTAAAAACCATATCTGTATATCTATCTCTATATCATCTATCTCTCTCTATACATATGCATATTATATATATTATACATATATGTACATTTATACATATATGTTCAATAATATACAGTTATGTAGACTTATACATATTGAATATATGTGTACAATAATATAAATGCATATATGTATAATATACACAAATTTTATATCATATATGTGTATATATGTATATATATGTATACACACATTTATATATATATATATATATATATATATAACTAATAAGAAAACTGACACAGTGCAGAAAATAGTCAGACCACTAGTTCCTTAAACTTATAAAAATTTACAGAAATGTTCTTTTAGCCGTATCATTTTATTATCTTTATGTGCTCTGGATGGTATGTTTGAGAAAGCTAGAAACCTGGTTGACGATGATGTTGACATGAAAATTCAAAGGAAAAGCCTGTTCACTCCAGCCAAAGAACTTTTAAAGATCAGTTCCTTAAAATACAAAAATTTTAGACAATAAATGGTGTACAACTAAACACCAAAGAAAATCATAGCTTTCTTCATCCTGTCAGCAGTGAAATTCTAGAATTTCATTTCAACCTGAGCATGAAGAGGCACTCAAAGCATCTGGTGTTGTCAGATGCTCATCTCTGCTGGGACTCAAACCTGTCAACCTTTGTCAGTGGAGACAAGTGGACTCCATGCATGAGCCTTTACCCCAAGACACACCTTGTCTCTGGTTCTGGACAGGAAAACCCGGTGAGAACAGTAATCATGGTTCACTGCCATTCCAAGTTTGCCAGTATCAAAGTATCTCCTCTGGGAAATTTCACCTACCATAACATCCACTATGCTGAGAATTGTCTTCACTTCACTCATATGAATTTGCAACTCTTAAGATGCAGCTGGCAGATGTCTGAAGCTCACATCACCTGCCTTATCCTTTCAAAAGAATCTGAGAAATTTAAAATGGCCTGTAGATGATTGCAATAGCTTTGGGGGAAGCATCCAATAACAATCTGTAGATATCACAACACTTAAAATGTTGAAGTTTAGTAGTACTCAATATCCTTGAAAACCCAAGCAAGATGACTTTTTACAACCATAGAAAGAACTATGATCTGACATTCACTCCATTCTAACAATGGAGTAAGGAATAAATGGAAGAATGTATTCCTTCTCTGAGACCAACATTTATGATGGCACATCTCTCTTAGGCATAACTGGACTAATACTGGCTGACGAGTATTGCAGCAAGACCAAGCATGCACTTCTGCTTCAATTCCTGAGATTAGCTTACAGCTGGGTTGACAGAGTTTGGAGAAAAAAATTATAACAGCATGCATAGATATAAAATGGACTAAGTGTCTGAAGCCATTAGCGAGCTACCCTAGCATATTGAGAGGCCAAATCGTCTTCTGTCCGATCTATCCCACTATCTCAAGAAGGAATCAAAATTCAAACTCCCTATTGGCTTCTGAATCAAAAGCTTATATAATCTTTTCTATTCTGGCACACAGTAACCTGGCTTTTAAGTTACTGGTCATCATCTGTAGTGATATAAGCTTGCATCATTTTGAAGACTAAGCATGATAACTGTCATTCGTATTGAGACTGAGAAGCCCAGTTAGCATGTTCTAAGTAACTACATGCTTCTTTTAACATACTTAAAGCAAATATTTTCTCTCTTTTAAATTTTTTGTCTCTTTGTTATTTTATGAGTAGGTATTTTTATTTACAATAATAGTTTTTATTTGATTAAGAAAATTAAGAAAATTGCTCTGCAGAGAAAGTCAGCCCACATAGTCTACATGCAAGTTCAATTTCCATGATAAGCAATGGTTTATGTTTCAATCTATCTTCTATCAATGAATAAATGATCAATAGTATGATAAAGCCAAATATATTTTCTTTTAAGTATATTAAGGAATATCACTTATTATTGGAAGATCTGTCATGAAGTTTTAGATTTTAAATGACTATTAAAAATATAATATTGTGGCATTCTGTAATATGTCTGTAATATATTGTCATAAATATAAAAGATAATTTTTAGCTTAATGGAAAGAAAGAAAATCAGATAAAGACCATCATATGTAAAAATTTATATTAATTACATCACAAGTAGGATGCATTGACAAGATTACTTCAGCATTCCTCCAGGTGGGAGGCATATTTTGACCTCAACTCAGAACATTTCACTTGTACAGTATCTCTGGTAATCCCAAGATAGTCTAAGATTAATCAGTCCTTACTGTGTAATTCAACACACACTTTCTTGTCTGAAGTGTGAGGCATTCAGACATGAATTATGTAGGGCTGGAGTCTAGGAGTCTAATCTAGCTTGATCCAAATAAATCCTAAACATAGGACTGTTGAGCTATAGCATGCACTGCCACCCACCTTGCTAAGGGATATCATGTTTATAAGCCCTTGAACTAGCTGACACAAGACCAAGTATTTTAGATATGACTACAACGATTTAAAGGCAATTATTCCCCAACAGTGTTCAAATAAATAATTCAAGTAATTAACATAGAATAATAATTGATTAACAGCCTCACAGATCTTACATACAAAGAACTATTTATTTATATTTGATATATTTGATCAGCTTGAGAATAAGCATAAATCTAGGAAACCATTTTTATGATTAAGAAAACAAATATATATAAATAAATACAAGAAAATAAATATAAAATATGTCATATTACCTCTGTCATTATTATCTTTACCATTATCATTAAAATAATCAAATTGTTTATATTAACAGTAGTTGACATACAATATATGTTTCAAGCAAATGTTAAGATTATAAAACTGAATTGTTGGCTTTAAGCTGACTTTGCACATTAATTTTTTTAGGGTGCCACTTGAAAAGAGTATATATTGTATATTGATCATCATCTACTCATTTACCTCTACATAATTCTGTGATTTACTGATGTTTCCACTTTTTTCCTTGATTTTTTTTCAATGATTTTGACCATATTGAGCTTCCACATTTAAGTTTTGTAGAAGTTACTGGTCATTTCATTTGACTTCTTTTACTTAGCAATACATCCTCCAGATCAATTCATATTGTTACAAAAGGTAATATTCTATTTTAGAATAAAATAATATCCAATTGTTTTTGCTAAAGTTTTCATTATATAGTCATCTTTTGATGGATATGGATCTGATTTTCATATTTTATTTATGAATATGTTTACAGAGACCATTGGGGTTCAGGCATTGCTTCATTACACGAATTAAAATTCATTTAACTAGTTTCTCAGAAGGAAACTACTGAATTGTTTGTTTATTGAGGTAAATTTCAATAGCCTAGATCCATGAATGACCACAAATTCTGATTTTTGGTTTCACTTTCTAAGCACTAGCATAGTTGTGGTCTCTCAGAGTATCACAGCCAGCAGACTGATGATGAATGACAGGCAAGACGGAAGCCCTGTTCAATATGATTCAGTAGCTGGTATCGGTTCAAACTTTGAGAGTCTGACACTAAGTAGGTTATTTTAATATTTAAGGGCAACATACATTTTAAAAAAGTTTTCCAGTAAGTATTAACTCAGTCTCATGTGTACAACAAAATTTTAGGTGTGACCACCTAAAATTATAAAGTAAAGTAACATCTTTTGTAAAGATAACTTTTATAGGTAACTGGAAAAACACTTAAGGTAAACAAATTATGTAGCAAGGGTGTGACTACACAGAAGTATAGATTGACTGAAAAACACAAGAGTCTCAGGGAACTAGTAATACCTGGCTGCATAGACAGCAGAGAGGCTATTACTAACATCCATTCCCAGCTTTCTGGGTAGAAAAAAAGGTAATAAATCCCCTTCTTTGAACTGAAAACCTTTTGTTTTACATTCCTATTTCCCCTAATGCTTAAGATGAGCACAAGTACCTACATGCTTCCATATGGAAATACATGTATGAAATACCATGTGGGTCAATGGGGCTGCAGCGGGAGGCCCCTGACCCACATGGCAGCAGTCCAGGACCAGCTCAGTGGAGGCTGCCTGCAGGGTCAGGCAGCAGTGGAGAAAGTCTGAGGTTTCAAAAGGGTTTATTTTCATGGTAGATGGTGGATGGATCTGGATGTACCCCCTCCCCCAAACTCAGGGCAGACCTGAGTTAAGTCGGGAGGGAGAAAGGGAGGTTCTGGGGGCGGTTTAATTGGCTCTGCCCTCTGGCCTTCATTAGTATGTAAATCTCTAGGACCTGAGGCCTGTAGTCACACCCTCTACCTGTGCACTTTGGGAGGGGCTGTAATGGCCCATGTGACTGAACAATGTAGGTCCATGGAGACTAGACTGCTAGTCAGGACTCTGGGTTCTGGGCACGTGGCCGAACTCCTGCCGTTTCTCCCTTGGAGTCTCCGGTTTTAGGCCCATGCCCAGTCAAGAACCAGGATACCCTTATGCAGTCCCACAATACCATGGTAGGCTAAGTCTTTTTTTCTGGGTGGTTGTGTTTGTTTGATTTTGAGCCTCTTGTACTGTTTTTAATGATGCTAACATCATTCATTGTACACCACAGCAACAATATGCAAATAATTTTTCTTTAGTATCATCTCCAACTGTTTTCAAAGGAAAGAAAAAACTCTCTTAAAACAATAAGTGTGTGTGTGTGTGTGTGTGTGTGTGTGTGCGCGCAGCGCATTCATGTGTGTGTAAATAGCAACATACACAGATCAGCAGACAACCTTGTGGAATCAGTCTTCTCCTTTCACATTTAAATGATTTCCAGTGATCAAATTCAGGTACTCAGGCTTGTATAGTGAGCCTTTGTTAACTGGAATATTTCACCAGGCCATCTGCATTTAGGTGTTTTTGCTGTTGTTGTTGTTAGTTTTATAACATTTCCTTTCTGATTGTGTTATGGGTATTACATTTATCACTGATTTTTAAATTTTCTTTTCCTTGATGACCAATGTGTTAAACAGTACTCTTTCATTTCATTCAGCCTTTTAAATGTCTTCTTGGAGAAATATCTATTAAATTATGTTACTATTTTTCCCATGAGTTATTTGTGAGGGATATTTTAAAATATTTAAAAATTGAAATTATTATACAATGCAAACTTTTAGATAAACATTCAGAAAGGAGATTACTGAAGCATAGAGTAGTTTATTTATTTATTTATTTATTTATTTATATATTTGCATTAATAATACCCTGAAGATTTATCTTTTTACAAGTCACCCTCAGTGTTTTTAAATCCAAAATACTTTAAGTAAAAAACTATCAATCATATATTTCTTGGCCTATAAATTTATCAAGTGCATAAAATATCTCTTATGGGCATGTGAGGATATTTCAGGATGCTCTAAAGTTTCAAATATGGCCTTTTTGCATACAAAGAAAAATATCTGCTTTGCTTATGAGTAGCTACAGAGTTAAAGTGTAAACTAGCATTGACATTTCTTAAATAATGCAAAAAATTCACATCATAAAGCCAAACAGGTAAATTAGCAGTAGTATGTAAATAATTCCTTCCCTCTGTGTAAATCAAATATTCTAATTTTATGCCACAGATACACTCTGCTATCCTCCGATATAAATTATTACTATAGGACCTTCAACAAATAACAACAGTAGACATGCATAATCAAAAGACAGCTTCTGAACATATATGATAAACATGTGGAACACAGCCAGGTATTCAACATTCTATTTGTTATAGCGTTCAAAACTAAGCATTCATGTACAAGATCTCCAAAACAGCAACCTGAGGCTTAAGGATATTGTATTTTACAAACAGAATTTTGCATCAACCTTAAACTTCATTAAAATACATAAAGAACTAAATAGTGTTAAAGGGTTTTTCTCTCTGCTCAATACACATGGCTGCAGGTGTATAGTCAGGTCATCTATTCAGTTCATTAAAATTTGCTGATATGATGATATACATGTGACTTTAAAAACTGCACCAGGGTAAACTGACAGCTAATAAACACTTTCAGCAAAGTGGATGGATACAAGATTAGCAATGACAACAACAACAACACAACAACAACAACAACAGCAAAACAGTAGCACCCCTATATACAAATGAGAAAAAGAATGATAAAGGAGTCATAGAAACAATACATTCTACAATATTCTCAAATAATATAAAATATCATGTGATGACTCTAGCCAAGCCAGTAAAACACTTGTATCATAAAATTTCAAGTCTTTGAAGAAATAAATTGAAGATTTCAGAAGATATAAAAATCTCCCATGCTCATGGATTGGTAGGATAAACAGAGTATAAATGAATATTTTCCCCCTAAACAATCTACATATTCCATCAAATTTCAACACAATTCTCTACAGACTTTGAAAGAACAATTCTCAACTTCAAATGAAAATCAATAGCTCAGGATAGGGAAAACAATCATTAGCAGTTAAAAAAGACTGCTCAAATTCTATCATTCTTTATTTCAAGTTGTATTGCAGAGCTATAGTAATAAAAGCTGCATGGTATTGTAATATGAATAGACACAATGATCAGTGAAATGGAATTGAAAAACAGACATAAATCCATATACTTGTGGATACTTGAACTTTTATAAAAAAGGTAGAAATATACACTGGCAAAAAGAAAGCATCTTCTACAAAAGATGCTATTCAAACTGGATGCTGCATGTAGAATAACCATATTTATCACCCTGCACAAAACTGCAGATCCAAGTAGATCAAAAACCTCAACATAAGTCAAGACACAATGAACCTGATAGAAAAGAATGTGGGAATAGCCTTAAACTCATTGGCACAGAAGACAACTGTCAGACAAACACCGCCAACAAAGGCATTAAGATCAACAATTAATAAATGGGATCTCAGGAAACTGAAAAGTTTCTATAAAGCAAAGAATACTGTGAATTAGACAAAGCAGAAGCCTACAGATTGGGAAAAGATTTTTTACCAACTCCACATCTATAGAATATCTATATATCCAGTATCTAAATATATATAAAAAAAGAACAAGATAACAGAAATTAAAATAATCCAATCAAAACATAGGATACAGATCAAAACAGAAAATTTTCATTATAATAATATTAAATACCTGAGATATAATCATAGAAATACCAATATTATTAGCCTTCAGAAAAATGTGAAAAAAAAAAAACCACTTTAGGATTGCATCTTATACTTGTAGAATGACTAAGATCAATTCAAGTTGACAACTTATGCTAGTAACGATATGGACCAAGAACACCCCCCATTGCTGGTGGGAGTTCAAACTCATACAGCCACTATAGAAATCAATGACAGTTCCTCAGAAAGTTGAGTTATTAATCTACCTCAAAACACAGCCATTCCACTCTTGCGCATTCTACAACAAGGATACTTGCTTAACCATGTTCAGTGTGACTTTACTCATAAGAGCCAGAAACTGGAAACAACATAGTTGAACTTCAGCCATCAAATGGGTAAAGAAAATGTGGTACATTTACATAATGAAGTGGTACTTACCTGTTAAAAATAACATTATGAAGGTTGTTAGCCCCATTGCCATAGACAAAACCTGGAAAAATCACTGAACATAGAGAAGTTGATCTGTTAATTACATGGAGCCCTCATCCTTATTTTTTCTAGTCTTTTTGCTGCAGGAAAGTACTTGGCATACTAATAGGAGACAAAATTGGACACCAATCCAGTCACAAATATCTACGACCTACAACCTCTTGCCTACAAAATATGCTACAGCAGTGGTGGCGCAGAAGTTGTTGTAGCCAACCATTTCTGATGTGATGTGTGGCCCCATCCGTGAGAAGAAACTCATACTTGATACTGTTTGGGTAACTAAGAACCATAAACTAGATATCTCTGAGAATTATGGTAGAAGCAAACACTACTTGTCTAAAAAAACCAATAAACTATTTTATGATCATATGTAATACTCGCAGATTACAGCCTTATCCAGTCCTTGCCAGAGCAGCTTCCTTTGGCTGATTAAAACAGATGCAAAGACTCCTAGACAGACCTTATGCTAAGAGATTCTAAATTAGAAGTCTCTGTCAAGTATTCCCCTTAGAGATTATGGAATCCAGAGGAAGAAGAGGCAGAAAGATTGTAGGAGCCAGAAGGGATAGAGAGCAGGAAGAGAACAAGGTCCTCTGAATCAATAAGAAAGGAACATATGATCCCACAGAAATGAAAGCAGCAAACACTGGACGTACACAGGTCTGCCTCATATCCTCTGCATACATATTATAGCTAATAGTTTTGAGTTTTTCTGGGACTTCTGAGTATAAGAACGAGTGGTTCTCTGACTCTTGTGTGTGCTCTTGAGACTCTTTTCCTCCTTTTACACTGCCATGTTCCATTTTGGTATGATAGGTTTTGCTTCATCTTATTATATTTGGTTTCATCTTATTTAATTGTTATCTCTTAGATGCCAGTTATTTTCTAATGAGAAAAAAAAAAGGAGTGGATCTAGAGAGGAAAGGAGGTGGTGGAGACCAGGGAAACAAGGAATAGAGGGAGGATAAATGATATAAAATAATAATATATATCCAATAAAATAAATTCACTGGTATTAGTTTTTGCTGAGTTTTACCTTTTCTACCACAACAGAAATGGAGAAGCATTCTATTTTACCTGCTTCATTCAAAGAACAGGCATGTAATTGCAGTTTTCAAGTAACCTCAGTACTAAGCAATTGATTTTTGCATGCACCTCAGGAAATTGCTATTATTCTTACATAAGAGTGTAAAACATTTTTTCTGTAGATCTGAGACATTACCTGATAATAATGTCAGTTTGCAAATTGTTCTGGTAAATCAACACTCCCCACTGCCACTTGTGCAGCATGGTGCTCAAGTTCTGTCATGCAGAAACATGAAGTCATGAAACTGCATGACATTATCATTCAGTTCAGAGCTCTAAGATCCTTTCTGAAATTCCTAGGTTTATTCTAGCATAGTGTTCCAGGTAAAAAAGTAATCCACTACACCCACAATGCTTTTAATTTTCCAACATTTTAGGAAACTTACTTTACAAAACCTGTTTATGATTTTAAAAGGGATATGTCGGTAATTGGGGAATAGGACATGAGTGAAGCTTGGCTCCTCTTTAGAGTACCTGAGTTCAGTTCTCTGCATCCATATGGTAGCTTATAGCCCTCTGTATAGCAGCTTACAAGCTATCTTCTTTTGGCCTTTCTGGACACCAGGTATGCACCTGGGATATACATATATAATACATACATCCAAATATATACATATGTAGGCAAAACAGTCATAACCATAAAATTAAGAAATGGGATACACAGACATACATATACATATGTTATTGTATAGTGTGTGTTGCAAAGAACTGAACCTGGGAATTCGCACATGAAAGTCAAGTGCTTTCTCTCTGAAATATGTACCCGTCATGATTTTTATTCTATATTCTTTGACAGAAAATTCTTGCATAGATATTAAAACATGCATAACATCCTTCAGTATTGATCACATATCTACAGAACCATCTGTAGCTTGAAGTGTATAATCATAATAAAACATGCAATGGCATTGGGTTACCATCTATCAGTTTTAGCTGAGATTCAAGGATTAAAATACTAGCCTGAAAATGATTGTAGTGACAGTGATCTAACATTATAAATGACAAATATAAACAATAAAGTTCTTTAAATAATGTTTGACTGAGGTGTTGAACCATTAAAAGTCTGCAAATCTTATCTGCCTTCTACCTTTGAGATTTAATGACAGCTTGTCTGTTGAATTAGCTTGGGCGTGAAGAAATCTGAAAGGTGACTATTACGCACTAGAACATAGAGTAATGTTTTCACAAACTAGCACCTACTGAGATCAAATTTGTCAATTATTATTTTTGATGTTTCATAGTCAATCAGCTTCCAACATTCATTCTTGTGTGGTTCAGTTTTTTATGGCTTCCTTTCTTATAATTGTACCCTTTCAACTTTGTGACAGGCCTTTGGGAACTGCCTATCTCCCATGGCTTTTTAAATTTTTAACTAAAATCCTAAAACACACAAGACAATGCCTTTTCAATTCAGATAGAGAATTCTCTAGATTCCACCAGCTAACAGTGTGCCAGATAGAACTGAGAATGCACAGCCTATGATGAGGTACAATTTGAGTCCCAATGTAGCAAAGTTTACACAATGATACATTAAGACAGAGTTGAGAGACATAAGGCCTCCTCTCCACATTACCAGAATTCTTCACATTTGTCAGTGACACATAATTAGAGACAAGCTTCACAGAGAAGGAAGGAGAGGCTTTTGTAAGTGTCTTCTAGTGTTTCTGGGGAGCACTTCTGTGGGACACACATTTTGCAGGGGCCTGCGTAACAATGATGTCATATGTTATACATTTAGATGTTTTGAAAGAGAAGACTGTATAACACTTATTTCATGCATTTCCATTAATGACCACACCTGACTATGGGAGGATAAATTCTGCTTGCTTAAAAGAAATAGTCCTACCTGAAGACCCAGCAATACCACTCTGGGCGATATACCCAAAAGACGTCTGACCATACCACAAGGACACGTGCTTCCACCATGTTCATAGTGGCCTTACTTGTAATAGCCAGAAACTGGAAGCTATCCCTCAACCAAAGAATGGGTACAGAAAATGTGGTTCATCTACATAATAGAATACTATTCAGCTATTAAAAAGGAGGACATATGAATTTGCAGGCAAATGAATGGAATGCAAAAATACCATCCTGAGAGAGATAACTCAGACCCAGAAGATATGCATGGTATGTACTTACTGATAAGTGAATTATTAGTCCAAAGAGGACAGAGTACCTAGGAGACAACTACATACCCTAAGAAGTGATAACAAGCAGAAAGGCCCAAGTAAGGAGGCTTCACTCCCACTTAGAAGGGGGAAGGAAATAATCATGGGAGGCAGAGGGAGGGAGAAACCTGGATGGGTGATGGATGAGGGGAAAGGGAAACAGGATCAGATATGGGGAAGCGCAGGAGAAAAGCCCAAAGGACCAAGAGAATGAATGTAAATAAGCAGCCTTGGGGGTATGTGGAAGGTGGGGGGAACCTGGAGGTGGATGAGACTTGCAGGACTCATTGGGGTGACCTTAACCAAAATGACCAACATTGGGAAAGGGAAATCGAAGAGTCTACCTCCAGTAGATAGACAGGCTCAAGTGGAGGGACAAGGTCACCAACCCACAGTCAAAATTTCTGTACCAGAATTGTTCCTGTCCAAAAGAAGTACAGGGGCAAAAATGGAGGAAAGACTGAAGGAAAGGCAGTCCGAAGACTGGCCCAATTTGGGATCCATCTCTTGTGGAAGGTTGGGGGGCATCAAGGCCTGACATTATTACTGATGTAATTATGTGCTTACAGATGGGAGCTTGGCCTGGCTTTCCTTTGAGAAACCCTACCAGCAGCTCAGTGAGACAAAGGCAAATACACCTAACCATTGGACTGAAGTTGTGAACCCCTAAGGTTAAATTAGTGGAAGGATTAAAGAAGGCTGAAAGGGAGAATGACCCCATAGGAAAACCAGCAGACTCAATTAAAAAAGTCTTCAGAGAGCTTTCAGAGACTGAACCACCAACCAGGAGCATACATGGGCTGGTTTGAGGCTTCTGGCACATATATAGCAGAGGTCTGCCTGGTCTGGCCACAGTGGGAGAAGATGCACTTAATTCTCAAGAGACTTGAGGCCCCAGGGAAGAAGGAATGCTGGTGTGGGAGCACTTCTTGGAGGCAAGGGGGAGGAGGAATGGAATGGGAAAATGTGGGAAAGGGTACTGGGTGGGGAGCAATGACTAGAATGTAAATAAATAACTTAATAAAAATTTTTTCACAGAAAAAAAGAAAAGAAAAAGAAAAAAAAGAGTTCAACCATGCACGTTTTGATGAGGAGGAAGAAAGGGCAGCTAAACATTATGTAATAAGCTAGAGATTTTAAATCAAATGAATGCACAGGCTTGTAACTAGAAATTCAACTAAAATAATAGTCTACAGCCATATAAGGTTTCACTCAAAGAGAAAGTAATAAAATACAATTTTGGCAGATTTAACTTTCTTTCAGAAGGCAGTCAAGTTTTATACAATAAAAGCTGAAATTGCTGACATTTATTCTAGATAAATTTTATATATGCATTAGAAGCAACCCAGTAAATACTTTGTTACAAGTATGATGAACTCAACATTCCAAAACTCTGCTTAGAATCAAGGCAGCAGTGTTGAAAAGACAATTATATTAATTATTCATGTTCATTAGAATGATAACAGTCCAGAATAATCACTTGGTTTCTGGTAGCCAGATAATTTTCTTTCTTTCTATTTTTTTTTAAGTTCTGGGAGTAACATATTTAGGCTTTATAGTAGTATTGTTATAAACTTTAACACTAATACTGTTTCAAATCTTAGAGATAGAATTCTTAACACCAATACTGTTTCAATTCTTATGATGTGTTTAAACATGTCGTTCAGTTCCTAAACAAGCTATCACATATGTGCATGACCACATGCATACACAACACAACACAAACACACACACACACACACACACACACTATAGAAGACTCTCAATAGTATAGTCATATTCTGATCCCACTTGGTGATGAACAGTTTGATATTGCCTTTTGCTTCCTTTCCCAGTGCTTCTTTCTGTCCAGGACAGGCATACTGGGAAGTTCACTTCACACAAAGAGCATGCATGGCATTGTTTAGAGTTATTATGTAGTAAACAATATATCTGGGTTTATAGTAAACTGCTATATATACAGTAGGATTAGGCTCTTAACTGAGGACAGGGACCACAATAAATTGATATAAAGAAGAAAGGCAGTAGCCAGATAACATGCTCCTATTGAGCTGAGTTCTTTAACACTGTCAACATAGGTAAGAGACAGTTGACATGTTCCTTTATACCACATTAACATCTGTTGGCACTATCCCCAGGAAAGTAAAAGTCATCGTGTGGAACTAGGTGATTATATGTGACAATGTAGCAAACACATGTCAGTTTGAGTCATTGTCCTGGAAATTTTTTTTTCATTGTGTTTAGCTGAAACAGATGATCAAACTATACTTGAGGGACTTCTGTAATTTTTGTAGGAAAGATATTTCCAACTTAGATAAAATAATTCCTGTATTAATTATCAAAAAACGAAGCAAACAAACAACAACAAACAAAAAAAAAAAAAAAAAAAAACAAAAGCAAAATCAACTGACCAAACAAAAAGCCAACCAAACAAAATAAATTCAGATAGTGAAAGCATACCTGTGAGTCAATGGAAGCTGCAAGACTATTCTGAGTGAACCATCTCCATGCTCATAGACACGGAAAGTTTATAGTACTCCATAATTCCTGGCTCTATGCTCAGTTTTAGAGCTGAAATGAGGCAGTGTTTCCTTTTTATGGCATGTTCTTTAACAGAAATGATCCAATTGCTTTTTCATATCGCACCACCCAATTAAAGTGTATCTATAAATGACAACAATAATACTTTGGTAACAAGCAGTTTCAATGTCATTCACAACATGTAGGCTCTAGATTAGTTTTGCCAGTTTTGAAGTTATTTGGTTTCTACTGCATGTTTTCATTTGGATATATTTATTAGTGTCAATAGTTCTCACCAAGGAATGTGGGTAAATAAGTGTATCCATATCTACCTTGTGTTTAGTCATTTATCTTGGAGTATTATAGAATTATACTAAATTGGACAAGACAGAACAGTGTTGTAATGACTTATTTTACCTGACATGTACTTATAAATGCAGATAGTATTTTGGGTGTTCAATTGGTACTCATTGAATTAGCATTGTTAGACATTAACTCATGATTTCAGGAATGTACTAATCAACTAATAACTGACAAGCAACAGGAATGTTCATGCCCCTGTGGGACCGGCTCCGGATGGGGTCCCAGGAGGACTCCAAAGGCAGGTGCAAATGGCGGCTGCCTCTGCCCGCGAGCAGTCCAGAGGGGTGGAGTGCAAGCAGGGAAAGTCCACTGCTGCTGCCTCTACCGCTGGCAGTGGTGGCAGAGAGGGTAAAAGTGTCACAGCTCTTTGAAAAGTGTTACAGTTCTTTGAAGTGCCCTGGTGAGGCACCGACTGGCCTAGAGAAGAGGGGAGAGACCGAGACAGAAGCTCTCAGACAACAGGATGAATCTTGCACACCTTTACTTTTGAGTTGGGCCCATATACACAGTTTGAGGTGGGTTAAGATCAGGTGGAAGGTAGGCGGAAGGTAACCCCTATTGGCTTGGTCTGAGAGCTTGGGAATGCCTCTTCTGCATGATGGTGCTATTCCTAGTGACCATGACCATGGGCCCCTCTGTGGGAGGGACTGTGGAGGGCTGAAGTTGGGAGAGCCAGAGGCCTAGGAAGAGCTTGAAGGCCTTCCATCCCAGTGGGTATCTGGGGTTCGGGGTTCAGAAAGCTCATTCAACCAGGCACCTGACTTTTTCCCACAGCTGTTGCCCCACATGCCCCCATGGAGAAACAATGAAATGATACAAGTAGACACTCAGATTTTATAAGTAGAATTGAGTAACACCATACACCAATAGAGTTCAATGGAAATATTTTTCTAATTTATGATGTTGAGAAATAAAATAAGGTGCTATTTTTCAATTGCCTGTGAACACTACCTTTGAAAATACAAATCTACATTGCTAAATCTCATGGATTGAATCACATTAGTTAAATGAATTAGATTTTAATTTTACAAGCCAATAGCGTGTGCCAGAATGAAAGTTTTTTTTTTTTTAATTTGTTGTACATACACAATAGAATTCCATTAAACTTTGAGAAAAAATGACACTAAACATTTTTTAAAATTGTATAAAACAGGAGTTGAGGACTTACTTTATTTATACTTAATGTGCATGAATGTATCTGCATTATACATTATATATTCATTATATACACACACACACACACACACACACACACAGCAGATGAAATGGATGCTGCAGAAGCCAGAAGTGGCATTGAACTCCCCAGAGCTAGAGTTAATAATGGTTGTGAGCCATCCAATGTGAATATTAGGAACCAAATTTTAGACCTCTTCAAGAGGAGCAAGTGTTCTTGACTGTTGAGACATTGTGTTAGTCTCAGAACTACAGTTATTTTCCATTTGCATATAGAATTATTATTCCAATTGACCTGTATTTCAGTAAATATGGGTCACAATGCTGTTTATAATCTTAACTTTTTGTTTATAGTATATTACTACAAATCTTATTTAACCAGCAGTAAGATGTCTAAATGGGGAAAATATGAATGATCTTCAAGGCTTGAAGATAAACCGTGGGAACCTGAACTTGATCCAGAGAATAAATATAAAAAGGGCATAAAGAAAACTTCAGATATATATCGTCTGCTCTCAACATATATGCATGGTCTACATGCCCATAACATACACACACACACACACACACACACACACACAACATATACTACAGACATTTTTGGTAGGAAAAAAATCATTGCCATTAGATTTTCTAAATCTCTGGCTGATTTTATTAGAGAGGAGTATTTCAATATGAAGTACCTAACTGAATACCTAATTATCAGATAAAATCGCATGTAATTTCAAGTAGTATCTAGATAGCTATAGTATATCACTCCATGTTATAACATATACACTGATTATTGATATCTTACTGTATTACATGTCTATTACATAGGTAAAAATACTGCTTTAGATACATACATGATATTGATATATTTACTGCTTCTGATATCCTCTGTTATTAATGATTTTAACATTTACATTGCTAAAATATGTCATCAGCCATGAAACATTAGGCGTAACTGTTTTATCCAAGTTCTCAGAAGACTTACACATAACGATCATAAGTTCAAAAGTAGTCCTGCCTAGAAACTGACTTCTAAGCAAAACTGAATACAAATGGGTTATTACTAGGGAATTAGTAAAAATACTAATAAGCAAAACCAATAATAATAATCCACCACATTTTAAAAAACACTATTAGTTGAATAGCACGATCACACACTGCTAATATTTAGAGGAATAGAAACAAGAAGGGATATAAGAACCTCCAGGAAGCTACAATAAAGAAATTTACCATACACTATTCATACTTCAATAGTTACTTCAAAATCTTGCCAATATAAACTACAATGGAGAAACATGCACCATAATTCTTGCATTAACATGAGAAATTATTATTTCATGGTTATATAATGAAAAAAGACACTTTTCTTTAAACTGGAGAAAATTTTGATTTCAAATTGTTTCCTGAAGAGGAATTTTAGATTTTATGATGTCATTTTATTTACTAACAAAACAATATAAAAGGCTTTACAATATTATTTAGAAGGTTAGAGAGAGGACAAGAAGTTAAGACAAGTTCATTCTAAAAATGTAGGTCAGGTTGCTGACGATTTCCTGTAATTCCTTCTACAGAAAGATTTTATACCCTTGAACTCCTTAATAAACCTACAAGCAGTCACTTGTCCACATCATACATTATTATGGCACATTAAGAAACATCTTCAAACAAATTTAATAAACTCATAACTATTTTCTCCTGTAAGAGTTCATTCCTGTAACCTAGATGCTGCAACATCTAAACTTTAGACCTTTAAAACCTTACCTACAGGGTTTTGTTTCATCATGAATTTGTTCATGTACCTGAAGACTGGCAAGTTAGCTAGAGGCTGGGTTTTTTTTTTGTTTTTTTTGTTTTCTTATTTTTTTTTTTTTTTTACAGTATTTCACTTGTGTCTTTAAAGAGCACAGTAAATGCATAAGCACACAAAGTGCCACTCTGCCACTCTGTTCACTCTGTGGTCAAAGTTTGATTGAAAAATGTCCTTCACACTATCAGGCACTTGAACACTGGTTCACCTGTTGGAGGCTATGTATCAGATTTCAGAACTGTCAATCTAGAGGGACTATGTCATTGTGGTATGCTTTTAGATTTTATTTTATTTTTTTAAAGATTTTTTTCTTGGATATTTTATTTATTTACATTTCAAATGTTATCCCCATTCCCAGTTTTCCTTCCTAAACACCCTCCTCCCTCCCCTGCTTATATGAGGGTGCTCTCCCACCCACTCCCCACCCACTCCCACCTCAACTGCCCTGGCATTCCCCTACACTGGGGCATCAAGCTTTCACCGGGTTAAGGGAATCTTTCCCACTGATACCAGACAAAGCCATCCTCTGCTACATATGTGACTGGAGCCATGGATCCCTCCATGTGTACTCTTTGGTTGTGTGGTTTAGTACCTGGGAGTTCTGGGGGGTCTCGTTGGTTGATATTGTTGTTCTTCCTATGGGGTTGCAAACCCCTTCAGCTCCTTCAGTCCTTTCTCTAACTCTTCCATTGGGGAACCCTTACTCAGTCCAATGGTTGTTTGTGAGCATCTGCCTCTGTATTTGTCAGACATTCAGTTTTACTCTGCTTCAGTCTTCTAGCGAGGTGAGCTCTTTACTTTGTTTCAGTTGCCAAGCCAGATAATTGAGGCTATGCCTCCCTGTCATGAAGAACTCTTATACCTCTGGATCAATAGCCAAAACAAACTCTTCTATAAATTGTCCTAGACTTCGTGTTTTATGGCAGCAACAGAAAAGTTACTAATACAGATCTATAAAGTTACTCTGCTGAACATCGCAATGGTTTAAATCCATGGAGCTTTGCTCCCTATAAGCTTAGAGATATCGAAAGGCTTGGACAGACTCTTCTATTGTCTCATTTTTCTTCCCCAAAATACATAATCTGTGTAAATGAAGAAAAGTGTAAGGTATAGACTACCATATTCTTCACAGTCATAGACTTCCTTTAGTATAAGTTCATTCATTTCTTAAACACTATTGTGAATCTAAAGGTTTTACCACATTGATTACACACCAAGACTTTTATCCATACATAAACACTCTAATTTATTTGATGTTAAGTTTTAATTATAAATGCTATACCACATTCACAGAGTTCTTCACCAGTATGCCTTTTTATGACATTAAAGAAGATAGTATGTGCAAGGGCCTTACTACATTGTGTATGGTCATAGGGGTTCCCTCCAGCATATTTTTTTTCATCCTTGAAGATGAATAGCACATGTAAATACTTTACTGCATTGAATATAATGAGAAATCTTTTCTTCTCTATGAAGTCTTTCATATAATTGAATTCTTAATGTTCAACAAATTAATCCAGATACCAAAAATACTGAATCTTTTTCCTATGTGTTGTTTTTGTGTTTATATGTGTATATGTATGTGTGTGTATACCATGTATGTTATATTATTTTATATATTATAATATATATTTTTGATATATACATTTATATGCAAACACCATAGATACTATACACTTTTAGTATTTTTATTATCATGCTTTCTAAGCCTCTGGCTTATTTCTCTTTGCTCACAATAATTGTATTTGTATCTTTATGTGGAATTCACATTGATTTTGGATGATATGTATTCATACTCTGTTAAAAATATCACTACATGAACCATTAATACTGATTTGAAAATATATCCAAATGCAAGAGATTCACTATGTCAAGATAGCATTGTTTCACTGTGTTCACATTATGGACGTGTATATCAGAGATAATGCTTTTCTAAAATTATGCTCAATTAAATTCAACAATGTCATGCATGATGTTATAGCTAAGCCATTTATTATAATTTTGAAATAACACAACATTTGAAAGTACACGTTAAAAATTTTTGTTAGGACAATGAACTGTGAGAAAGAGAGTTCAATAAAATTCAAACAGTAGAATCACTCAGTTTTGGGACTTTGCCTGCCCTTATGGGTGTCAGGTGTATGAGTGCCTACACGCAAAGGGAGAAGAGGTGGCAGAAAGGGTATTTGGAAGTCCTGTGAGTATGTACAGTGAAGAAGACTCACCAGGACCAGCTTGAGGGTGGCACAATCAATTTTACTTGAGATGATTCAAGGCTTAAGCAGTTTGCAGCATGGGGTATAAATATCCCGAATGGGAAATGGTCATTGGCTGAAGTCTTAGGCTGCAGAGATACCTCGTTAACATGGCAAAGCATTTCAGGAATCAAAGTTCTAGCTGAGCTGGTTCTTATCTGGAGAAAGTAAGTTGAACCTGTAATTTGACTATGGCTGCATGACATTCCACATGTGGCTTTTTTATGAAGGTCCCTGGGCAAGGTCAGCAAAGGGGAAGTCCTGACAATAAGAAGTTTTCTTTTGCACTATGCCCAGAAGGCTACCAGACAATGGTAGACTTTGACATTAATTGACAGGGCAACCAGTGTTTTCAATTTACTTTGGATAAAAGTTTTTAAGATGTGTCTAATGCTACAAAAGCTGGTTTTCTTTGCAAATTAAATATGCCAAACTTCTCAATTCTTCTTCTTTGATTAATATTTATAGTTTTATAGCACACTTGAATTTTACACTTGAGGTAAACAGTTTCATGATCAAGTTAACTTTGCTTTGATCAATTTTGGTTTTTGATTACATTTTAATTCACTTTTTATCAAAGAAATGTACTATTTCTGTTTTGTTTAAATTATTCTCTAATTTTATCTTTAAATATACTCTATGTGTATGAGTGCTTTGCCTGCATGTATGTATGTATGCCATGTTTTACTTATGGCTTCCAGAATTTAGAAGAGGACATACATCCTGTAGAAGTGGAGGTAGGGAATAGCTGTGATCTTCATCTGAGTGATAGGAACCAAATCCAGGTCAAATGCCAGAACAGTAAGTGTTCTTTCTCAGAGAGCCACATCTAAAACTCCTTTATCTGAATTATATTAATTAAAATTTACCAATTTATACTTATACCCTAGTTTAAAAATATTATACTCATAAAATTATCAAATTCATTTTAATCTTTTCAATTAAGTATGTATTATCAATCAAAAGGAGAAAACTAAACAGTTAAACTTGACTAATCTTTTCTTGTTAGCCTAATTTTCTAGATAATATTCAAATTGAAAATATATTAAAGAAGAGAAATTCATCTTAATTATTAAAAGACAAAGTATGGAAGATCAGCTAAAACTGCAACATGTTTGGGGAAATTATAAAATCACACTACTAGCTGAGCAGCTAATGACAATTAACAGTTTTTGGAGGAAGGATAAGTGGGTTTTGTCAGGGATGTGCCACTGAGAGGATACACATGCTCTTATTCATGGTCCTAAAGCAATGTTCATTCAAGCAGCACTAACTGGACACTCTGGAGAGAGATAAAACAAGAGAGAAGAGAGAGAGAGAGAGAGAGAGAGAGAGAGAGAGAGAGAGAGAGAGAAACAGAGAGAGAGAGAGAAACAGAGAGAGGAGAGAGGAGAGAGGGAGAGAGAGACATATATACATACATACATACATACATACATAAATAGATAGATAGATAGATAGATAGATAGATAGATAGATAGATAGATAGATAGAGGTGGGGAGGGAGAAGGAGAGAGAAAGAGCACATTGGTAGAGAAAAGGGTGGAGGCAAGAACAGTTTAGAATAGAGAATGGTGATTAATCTTATCAAATTACATTATATGTTAATCAAAGGAAAAAGTTAAAATACTAAATAAGACCTTCAGTGTTTTATCACATAATAATATGGAAGAGTTTGAGGAGGAAAACTTCAATTAAAGCATATATAGTTTTTCTGTGGGTGTCACAAGGGAACAAATGTAGCCTTTTGTACTCAAAACTGTACCTTCCAGTTAACCAAATTATACAGTGTGGTATCTACCTGATTATAGTCTAAGTCAAAATCTTGTATTATCCATCTTCTGCAAAATGACTGACAGTCCCCACATGGAGTACTTGTGTCCACCCGTCTTTTGATCTTCATGACTGTTGATCAATTTTATACTGAACCACAGTGATCATGCACCATGGACAAGAAAAACTTCATTGTTTTATATCACAAATTTTGAAGTGATTAAATATAAATTAGTGAAGTAGTCTATACTGTTAAGGAATATTAATACCAACTCCCCATTAACATATATGAGATATACAATAGACTGAGCTCTTGTGCCTGGAAAGATCCCCAGCCTACAGACTGGATATTTTTATGCAACAACTACATTTACTTAATTATCTCCAGAAAGCATGGTAAAGTAGCAGCATTCATGATTTTCCATGTCATATCTTGGTAGGATGAAGTCACAAACATTCTTGAAACTACCTTTAAATGGGTATCTAAATTTTCAAAACAGATCTGGATATGTATACAATGCTTTGAAAGCAATACTAAACACACCAAACTCTGCACACACACACACACACACACACACACACACACACAATATATGAAGACAGAATTTGAATACAAGAATGTAGAGAGAGAGAGAGTCTGAGAAAAGCATATTCTTAAAAGTAGAAAATAAATCTCATTATAATTCCATTTTTATGTACTAAATGTCATGGTGACATAATTTTAAGATTCATGGAAATAATTTAATCTGGGAGATTACATTGATAATGAAATCTCCTTTCTTCTATTTTTGTGAAGTAAATGTCATTGGAAATAAGTTCAACGTAACCTTTACTTGAAGTCACAGTGATTATGCTGCATTAAGATTTCTCCAAAAATAGATGGTGTCAGCTGAGCTTGTGTGAAGTCACTGATCAGGCACTGGGAATCTTCACACACTTATATGGTATTTGTGTTTCATTTCTATGCAGGTACCTGCTATTCTTTCTGTTGGGTCAATAAATATTATTTTCCATGTGTGTGTGTGTGTATGGGTGTGTTTGAGTGTGTGTGTGTGTGTGAGTGTGTGTTTGCAACTAATACTATGCCATCCATTGGACAACACCATTGATATCTTAGACCCTATAAGAGCATCTCTTCTCTGCAGTTGTCATCAACCATAAGCACAGTGAACACAAGCTTCAACATCCCATTACATTTCTGGCATATCAGCCAACCATAAACAGGAAAAGGAATAAAAACAAAAGAAAAAAAACTAACATTTTAGGTCAATTCAGTTAAAAACAGAAAGAAAATAAAAAGCAGAACCAAGTGTGAAATCCTTCCTAAGTTTATCAGAATTTCAAAGCAACAGCTTTTGTTTTCTTTCTGGCCTTTAAGAAATATGTTAGATGTTTCATCATTAGAAATTGCTGTTTTCTTCTACAGTGAATTCTTGCCTGCACCTTCACTTCATGCATCTTGCAACAATAACCATGAACATCTCCAGTGGAAAATATCTCCTCAATTCATTTTGGAAACAGTGCTTTTTGCTCCATTCAAAGATTTCATTATTTAAAACTATGACTAGCATATTAAATTGTATAAAAATAAGATTAATACTAAATTTAAATATTAATATGATGAGATGTTAGTATACAGAATGATCCAACCTGCTCTAATTTGGAGCTGTATTTTCATGTGGAAACAGTAAAATTTGTCAGTACTTGTGTCATCTGACAGTCAACATTTGTACATTTTTGAGCTAAAATTTACTCTTTCATCTATCTATCTATCTATCTATCTCTATCTATCTATCTATCTATTGAATTGATCATGTCAGAGTAATAGCATCAGGGTTTTTATTTTGTTACATTTATGTTTTTTTCTTCTAGATGTTGCAAAACACATGATAAAATAGTTGTTAATATATTTGTACTATTCTGATATAGAATAGAACTGCAAATACCTTGTGTGTGTGTGTGTGTGTGTGTGTGTGTGTGTGTGTGTGTATGTGTGTATTCCTTTTCATTTTCTTTGAGGAAGTGTTTATTCTATAGCCTGAGCTAACCTGAAACTCTTTGTGTTTTATCCAAGACTGATCTAGAACATGTACTTCCCTACTATCTTAAGCTCAAGGGTTCTATGATCTGTCTATAGTTGAATTTTTCATCTATAATTCAAACCAACTAAAGTTCTCTCTACACCCCTACCTTATAATCCTTGATGGTCAATTCTAATTTTACTGTTCTTTGATATAAACTTTTCGAAACTCTTCTAAGTTTATCCTATAAAGAAGTAAAGTAAAATCAATAATTCAGAGAAGACTCATTACATATGAGATTAGGACCTATTTGGGGAGGTCATATATAAAACAAAAGATTTACCTGACTAGTAGGAATAAATTCTAGACATATCGCTTTAGGAATAGCCTAACTGATATTTAACACATATGGGAGGAAAATCAAGTGATCCAATTTGCATAAAGTATTTAGGGTAATAAATGAAGTAACCATGAGCTGACAGGAACTGGGTGGGGAAGCACTTTTTTTTTTTTTTGGAAATTTTATTTACATTTCAGATGTTCTCTCCCCTTACCCCATTTTCCCCCTCCCTCCTAGGAACTCCCAATTCCATCCCCCCTCCTCTGCTTCTATGGGGTGTCCCCCCACCTACCCCTCCCTGCACCTCACCTCCCCACCCTGAATTCCCCCTCCCCACAACGTCCAGCCTTCATGGGACCAAGGATCTCTTCTCCCACCTATAACACCCTTGCATATATAGCTGGAGCCATGGGTCCCTCCCTAAGCTCCCAGACTGGTGGTTTAGACCCTGGTGGCTCTGGTTGGTTGGTATTGTTGTTCTCCTCATGGGGTCGCGAATTCTTTCAACTCCTTCAGTCTTCACTCTAACTCCTCTATTGGGAACCCCATGATGGTTTAATAGTTAGCTGTGAGCATCTGCCTCTGAATATGTCAGACTCTTGCAGACTCTCTAAGGAGACAGCTATATCAGGCTCCTGTCAGCATGACCTCCTGACATCCACATCAACTCTACCTTTGGTGACTGCACATGGGATGGATACCCAGGTGGAATGGGGAAACACTTTGAATAATATTTGATAATTTGGACTCATTCCCACTGCAAATGGGGAGATTGTAATAGGAAATATATATAAATATATGTAAATATAACAGCAAGAGTTTAGCATTTTGTTAAATCAAAATATATGAGAAAATTGTCATCATTCAGATTTGACACTTAAGGAACATGTGCATTTATTATTATTGTGGGCTTTTTCCTTCTTTTTTCTTTTTCAACTACCATGACCTCTTTTAAAAGGGCAGTTCAGTATAGGTCTCCTGACAAACTTGAACATTTATATGTGTTAACTAAAATTAGGATATGAAACAATATTCTTCTTTGTCTGGGAAAACTTGTAGTCAACTTCTTTAAATGAGATAAGACTAAAATCTGTTGTTTCAAAGGAAAGCCCACACCTGCACTAATGATTTTATTTTACACTTAATCATTGAATAAATAGTGATAAATGAGAATATTATTGCACAATGAATTCAAATTGTGAGATCATATTCATTGTGAAAACATGAATGTTTTTCCTAGAAAATTCCCCTCAGCAATACATAAAATTAACTATAATACATTGTATAATATAAAATGCATTTCATTTTAAACTGCAATTGAAGCTTTTACTTCTAGTAAACTAGTCTCTACTTTGTGTAGTTACATAAAGTAGTAACTACTTTTACATAAAGTATGTAACTACTTTATGTAACTACGTGGTAAAGAATTGAAATGAATGCCTGAAACTTATACATAATGGTCTGACTTCATTATTGTGTACAGCATAGATATAAAACTGCATGAGCCTTATCTACAGTCATCAGTTACTTTTGCCAGTTTATATTTTCTGATGCCAACTATATTCAGAGATACTAGTTAAATTATCTTTTTACTTACAAGCCTTAGCAAGTCACTTCTTTATAAGAAATATTAGAGTTAATCATTATATTTGGATGAAAAAAGCCATTTTTAGTGTACAGTTCTCTTTAATGAATAAAAATCTGATTCTTCAAGGCGGTAAGGATGATGCCTGAATCATTTGAAATACATAAAGCCTGCCCACACAGGCAAATAATCCTCAAGTTTTTGTTCTGTCTCTACCATGATTTCTGTATTATACCCATTTTGGTGTCCCTGCCATCTCAGTCAGTTCTCAAAACTGCACAATCTGGTTGTGTGATCTCTCTACCATCTGTAATCACAACACTTGGAAGGTATGATCCAGGAGGATTATTATGAGTTTGAAGCCAGTTGATCTGAGTACTGAGTTCTAGTCTCTCTCCTGAACTACAAAGTAAGACCTCATTTCAAAAAACAATGCAATACACAAACACACACACACACACACACACACACACACACACACACACACACAAACCTTCAAAACAAATAAAGAAACAACAAGTAACAATAAGAAAAGCCTTGTTCTTTCTGCCCTATATGCTCCAGAGCCTTTAGGACTGCCCTACAATGTTCCTCCACTGATCATCCATGGTGGTTACCAGTATACGATTGCTTCCAGCTGCATGTGGGAAAGCTATGCTGTGAGAACAAGATTTCAGTTGTATTTTTTTCAAATGACTTGGAAGGGAAAAGAGAACTGCACTAGACAATACTCACTTCCCGGACTATCCTGCTAGTATTTGGAAGGTGAGCTACCGAAGCTCATGCTGTAACAATTGCAAATACCATTTCACATATTAAATCTACTACTTAATCTTGCCTGCTCCTCAGGCAATACTATTCTACACTTTATTAAGGGCATCATTTCTAAACAGTCGTTTTCTCTCCAAAGACTCTAAGAAACAAAGCATAAAACAATTTTTTTCTTAGCAATGCTGACACAATGAAAGTGTCCATAAGATGTGTGTTGTCCCAGGGAAGAGTGGATTCTTTGGACACATAAGGTCAATTAATTAGGGAAAACACATGTTTAACACAATAAATGTCTGAAGTGCAAAACTGTAAAATGTTGTTCAATTACTGTGAGTTATGTACACACTTGTAGTCCAACTGTAACTAAGTATATCTAGATTGGTTATGCTGAGATGTCAGAAATGTTTATAATGCAGAAAAAGTGTCATGATTGAAAACAGTGATACACACTCTGTCTTTGATTTTGTAGTTATCTTTTATGTCATACACAACAAATTTTGAAAACCAATGCTAGGAATGTATCCAAAGACAATGTTTCCTGACTTAGTAAATTTAATGTTCAAAAAAAGAAAAAGGAAAAGGAAACACACATGACATATGAACAAAGCCAGCAAAGAGGATAAGATATTACTTCCAGTGCCATTCCCTTCTTGAAGGGATGATGCACCCAAATCTTATCTTGGGAACTAAATATTGATATAATTGTATTCACAAGCATCCATAGTTTTGAGTAGTGTGTTCCTTAACATGCTCATCTTAGAGTCATAGTTTGAGAAGAAAAATCAATAGACACATTTTTTTACTATTGTATGGCAGAATAGGTATGTTTACAAGGTTAAGAATTTGAACAGAATGCCTCTGGGCATGTTCAGATTATATCATAGAAATTTAGCTGAAAAACAGGAGATGACACTTTAAAAATGTGCTATATAGAAGCCTGCTCCTAAATGTGACTATCTTGCTTCGTATCTGGTAGCAAGCAGTGTCAGTGAATCAAGCTAGTCAGAACATATAACCATGAATCCCAGTGCATGTGATTTAGGACACTAAGATATATGATAGGACATTTTATTTCTAAATGACTTGAGGATATAAACAAAGACATATTAAGGAAATATACACTCATTTATGTGATTTATTACAGTACAGAACTGTTCTGGTTAGAAACACAAATGCTACCTCATATGAACATGTTCAAATGCCAGGAAAATAAATTTGTCTTTTGCTTAGACAATCAGATTCTATGGGCCTCTCCTGTTTGTAATGGCTGACTTACCTCAATTTTATTACTTTAAAGTTTGCAAGATGGATATTAGCAAAAGTATGACCCTTAGTTCTTTTTTTCATATCTACTATGAAACAAAGGTTTCTCTTATAGTCTTCAAGATAGAAACTATTATTCAGGTTGGACAAGCTATATGTGATATGCCTACCTATAACTAGTGACATTAATTATGAGATGTTCTCTCTTAGGTCCTGATTCAACCTTTTCTACCTGTATATCAATTACAGACAAACATATTTACAAAGACTGATAAAAATCTACTTCAAGTAATGTGGTCTTTTACTGATTTAAATTGACTTTGGATGGAAGAGTTGTCAACTAAATGAAATCTATATAATATATTTTTTTTTTTAAAAAAGAAGTACAGCTGTCATGTAAGCAATTGCAGAAAAAATCTTTTGTTTTAAAATCAAGCAACCCTGAATACAATGGTGCAGCTGAAAATAAACATCTTTTATGGAACTTTCAAGGGGTTATACATTGTTGGTAATTAACTTTATTACTTATTCAATAAATATGGGCAGCATGTATAGAAACCGACAATATGAGGAATATTAGAACATTATAGCCTTCAATATCATAGTCAAGAAGGCAAGTAGAAACTAATCCACACAGCTATAGTGTACATATTTATATACAGATCAACACCTCTGATTGAATTGTTTTGCTTTGTTTGGGTAAGCTCACTATCTTCAACATCTTTCAACTGACACTAATTAGTGGAATCTTCATTGAATACTCAATGTCAATAAAGTTCACCACCTCACCCTATCTTCTAACAGCTTGGCCTGATGTAGACTAACATCAGATTAATGAAAGCACTGCCAACAAAGGATGGATGAATGAATGAATCTCCTTATGTTTAAAGTAGGTTTGTTGTTTTTACCTCTACAGCCATCTAGGTTTTCAGGGCTACAACAGCAACAACAAAGCTTTTATGTGAGTGAAAAATCACAACCCAGAAGCAAGAGCCATTTTAGCTTACCTAAGGATGATGTTGTTTGCTTGCGTAGTTAACATTCTTTATGCTTAAGAATCAGCAGACTTGTTAACCAGAATCCATAGTGGTATTTTACTAAATTAAATCCTTTTCCTTCAGCTATTTTAGTTCTTTTCTGTAACTTACTATGGATTTTTCCCCCAAACAACACACAGCCACTGTAATGACAGCTGGAGTTAAACTTGTGACAGGGGATTCACACACATGATGAGATAGTGGAAGACCACTGACACCCTCATTCATGAGACATTTGTGCCTTACTCAGATATTCCTACTCCAGCTTCAGCCTTATTTCAGTATGAATGAACTCAAAAGGACATGCTTGGAAACTGGCCATGAGGTCCTCATCTGTGTATCAGATACCCTTAAAAAGTCCAAAAAAATTATGAGTTTCTAAATGTATATGACTCTGATGTGGGTTAAATTGTGAACCAATATTAAAAATGGAGGCTCTTTACCTAAGTCCCCATTACTGTATGGAATGATTGTTAACAAAGCTACATAAATGTACTTAATAGTTACATGACTCTATCTACAAGGTGGAATTTTGCTTCCTTAGTCCTTCATGCCTGTAGGTATATCTACAGGCCTGGTTAAGAGGAGTTGCTATGCATAATTCTGAACTATCACTCTCCCAATTCTGACAGGGACAATAAGACACTTTGCAGAAAGGTGTCCACTTGCATGTGTTCCAGAGAGAACTGAATGAGCTGAGTTTCTTTCTGGCTAAGACACTGGCATTATGTAAATGAATCTTTCATTTGTCAATGAACATCTAGTGAGCATCAATCAGTAATTCACCACATCCTGACACATTTGTTCTTCAGTTTGTAAACACAGTTTCTATTTACAGATGTTCTGTCACCCTCTGATGCAATTACCCTGCAGACATACGAAGGGCATTGAAAATTGGATCTGAAATTCTTATCCGTTTTAGTTATTTATGTTTTGAAAAACATTGACCTATACAATTAGTTTTCATTTAAGTGTATTTTACTTTTAAAAAGTGATCTCTCTAGGAATTAAATGACAATTTGACCAGTTCTCTAAGGCTAATATTGCAATAAGAAAAACAAGCCTAGATGTTATTTGGTCAAACAGAGGTGAAACACCTAAGAAAATTGATCTACTGACTGCAGATCAGTATTTTCAGACTTCTTCTGAAATACAGGAGAGGAGATGTTTATATCAGTAAACACTTGTGACTTTATTAATGTCTGTAGAAATTCTCTTAAGAATTTTAATTTAAAGGAACCTAACAAATTACATATTGTAACAGTTAAATTGGAATTAATTTATGTAAAATGGTCATATGAATATATATTTCTACATATACTCTAAAGTCATTTAATATTTCAATAACAAAAATATGCTGGTTATCACCTATAGTTGAAAAATACATGCTATACTTATAGAATACTATACTTCTCTTTCACTTTCTCAGAAGAGAAAGCTAACCTACTCTAACCCTTTTAGTATTCTGGAATTTGATTTGCTTACCATGCCACCTCTCCCAAATTTACTATGATTGGGCTTGTGATTAAAAGTCAGCCAATCAAGATGGAGGATACTTAAAAGGTTAGTACAATTTATGCAAATTTCAAAAGATATTCCCATGTTAATACATGCTTCTCCTGACACAATAGTTTAAGAAAAATTTGGACAAGTATGTATTCAATATATAAAAACAAATTCTAGAAAGGTATTATGGTGTGTAGCTATATGCATGCATACATTACTTTGAGTGTTAGAAGAACATTACTTACTAAAAATAGTTCATCAATACTTGAAACTTGAGAAAAGGAGAAGCCACACAATTATTACAATTTCTTTTGAAGCCTTGAAACTGGCTCCCCTTCTCACATACTTTCTCTCCAAAAACTAAACTTCTAATCTTCCATAAACAGATACCAACAGATATCAGGTACAAAAATGTACAAGGCTTAAGGGGAACTTCACCAAGTACATGATGCTTATCTACAATAATATAGTAAAAGAAAAGAAATATGTCATTCAGTAATATTTTGAATATGGTTGGCTCAGGAAGTGGTACTATTATATTACTGAGCATTATCTACATATAATAAAAATATTTCTACTCTGTGGAGTCATGTGAGCATTCTACTGGATTGCCAGAATCCCATTGAACTAGAGATAGCATGAAGTTATAATTTCAAACCATATCTCTAAGATTTAAAAGCACATTTACTTAAAAAGTAAAAAAAAGCAAAAGAAAATGGAAAATGTGAATACATCTATTTGTGATGAAAAATAAAACTATGTTTAGATATCTTTTATTAAATTACAGAGGGATAATTTCAATTGAATTGGAAAAACTTCCTTCAAAAAATGAGTATAACCATGTTGTATATAAATAAAAGAACATTCACAAGTTCCATTTATCTCAAGATTTAGGTCTTCTATATGAATATGTAAAGTGGCAAGAAAAGAAAAAGTTGTTGAGATAGAATAATTGAAAAAAGACAGACAGAGTGTGGTATGGTAAATCAACAATAAAATAGAATATTCTGAGTAGAGCTAAATACCTGCATGTGGGAAATGGTGTTAAAATGCATTTGGATCAGAATGCTAAATTCAAAAAAAAAAAAAAAAGAAAAAGAAAAAGAAAAAAGAAAAAATATCTCTAAAATATAGAGCTTAAATATAATTATTATATAGAAACAGAATACTTTCATTCATATCATAATAAAAGCATTGCATACAGATTAGGTAAACTAACACCCAAAATTAAAAGATTGAATAAAAATTATTTATGAATGTCTCCTGAAAGTACAAATAAAATCCTAATTACATAAAATTTATACTATATACTATAAAATGAATTAAAGTTTAGCTACTTTAAGTAAAATAACATTATTGACTAGAGTGAGAAATATAACTGAAATAAAATGAACTGGATGATTTTCCAAAATAGTCTATCCATTTAAATGAGGAAGTATTTTTTAAGAGGAGTGAAGGCTAGGCATAACCGTGGGTACAAGGACAGATGCTTATTCTGTAGTTAGGGATTATGGTAGTTTAGTAATATGATGAATCCCAGTCCCAAAGTATGTTTCTACAAAACACTTCTTCATCTCAGGCTCAAGGAATATTGAGGAAGAGGAGGTGAAAATCATATAAGTGCCAAAGGATCTGGGAGTTTGCTGTCTGATTGTATCTCCTAGTATTATCAGACATCACAATAAAATTGTTCCAACAAGACTGTCTAAACATGAACTGAGCAAAGACAACAATAATAGAGATGGCAAAGTATACAGGAAAAGCCCAAGAAATCTTAAATCTACGCACACACACACACACACACACACACACACACACACACACACACACACACACATAAACCTACAGGTAACCAAAGATTTTAAAAGTGAGAAAAATAGTCTTCCATAGGGAATGACAAACTAATTTATTATCTAAAGCCAAACGATCAGCACTAACAACTTACTTATGAGTATCATTATACAATCTGAACAGATTATATGCATGTAGCAACAATTAATGAAACAGTGGCCATGAATTTGCAAAGGAGCAAGGAACAGTATATGGGAGCATTTGTGGAGAGGAAAAGAAAAAATAATGTTTATAATCTTTAAAATGAAGAAATAAATTAATAAAAACATAAAAATGAATTGATTGAACATTTAAATAATGTTCCTTACAAAGATTATTAATAATAATGTTTGTGGTTCTATACTTCTTTTCTTCCCCAATTTTGATTGAAAAAGGATTGCTTCCTATGGCAGTGGTATTGAGATACTTGAATCTCAATAAATAGCACCTAGTTGTAAACTCTTTGTTACCAGTAAAGTGCTATCCAGTTATCTTTAATTTTTTCCACATATTAGAAGAAATTATAGATTAAGCCAGCATCACCTACCTGTAACTCCCTTTTTAATGCCATAATTATGATTCCTTGCCATGGTGCACATACCCACCAGGTATATATCTGCCATCTTCCCTAGCCACATTCCTATCAGTGGTGAAGTAATGTACAACTGTGCCTTAGCCTTCAAAATGTACGATAATTTAATTTCTCTTTATAAACACACTGTATCATAGTATAGTATAGTGAAGAAGAGTTGACAAATCCAACACCAAAATTTACATCACAGAGAGAGGAAGAGAGAAAAAGGAAGAGAGAGGAGAAATAGAGATAGATAGATAGAGAGAGAGAGAGAGAGAGAGAGAGAGAAAAGAGAGAGAGAGACAAAGACAGAGACAGAGGTAGACAGAGAGAAAACATTGAGACAGAGAGGATATATAGAATAGCTGAAGAATACTTTTTAAGAAATTAAAAGTAGATGGTAAGGGCTGAAGAAATGGCTCCATTGTTCAGAGGCTTGCTGTTTTTCCAGAGGTTCTGCAGAGTTTGTTTCTGGTACCATGTTAGATGGCCCATGACCACCTGTAAATACAGCTCCTCAGAATCCAACACTTTCTTTTTGCCTCTTCAGGTACCCAAATACACATAAATAAATACATAAAACATAAAATCTCCTAATAAAATGATATAGGTTGTATTTTATAATAGATTATAACACCATACAAGGGAAACTGAAAGACAGTGACATTGCATCTTCATATGTTAAAAACAACCATAAATTTAGGAGCTGTAGGAAACACACAATAAACAGTATCATAGTTAACCAAAAGCATCTCCTGGACTTGCAAATGGGTTCCATTCACCTTCACTTATGAAATCAACTATAATCCATCAGCAAATTCCAACTTAATATCCTATTATATTTAACAATTTGTACAAAATTAAAACACACAAAAATTACCAAGAAATGTCATACTGTTAAGATATTTTATGATCTTAAATTTCTAGAAAAATGGAATCTATTTTGTCAACTGTATCAAGCATGAAGTTCCTTTTGTGGAGCAGACTCAAAATCCAATAAAGAAAATGGGTGGATAATCCTATAAATAGTCATACCACTAGTGCATCAGTGAGCATATCTTATCTTTAGCCAAAATGTATACCAACTTTAGCAACAGGATCTTACCATCTAGTTGTAATAGACTACCAAGATTAATGCTAATAGTTTGTCTTGGTAAGTTCCTCTGGAACTGCTATGATCTAATGTCAAGTCCTGCATCAGCTATGTACAGGGGATAGTTTGACAGAGTTTCCGACTCCTAAAGCAAAGCAAGAATGCATGTGGGCCTCTACGAGTATTGACAGTTACTGGTTGTGAGGCTCCTTCAGGAAATATTCTCCCTGCCTAGATTATCAGGGAATTTCCTCTCCACTTAAGTTAATGACTTTATAATAATCAGAGATAGCATCAGTCAAGGAGGTGAGAATCGGTCTGTATTCTTTAGCAAAAATGGTAAATCTGTGACCTTCAGGACAGCCTTTAAGGCTGTGGTAAAAGAACTCTGAAAACGTGAATTCAAAATATACAATTTCTCAGTTATACAAACTACAAGAATGAAATACGGTTTATATGACAGATTTCACTGACCTAAATGAACAGATGTAGCTATAGTATGAACCAGATTATTAGAAATATACAAAAGCAAGCAGGTTCCTGAGTTCAAGGTCAGCATGAGACATAGCAAATTTAGGTCCAGGTATCATCATGGGAGGTGTGATACCAGAGTCATATCCCGTCTAGTGAGTTTATTGAATGTGCTTAAAAAGGCAGGTAGATCTCTAATTCACTTGAAGTGTTAAGAAAAATGTGCGTGCTTTCTTTTTCTAAGAATTAAGTAGCTAAGGTCATAAAATGCTGACTTACAGGATAATAAAAAGGGAACCTGGGTTGGATGATTAAATTGATTTGTAAATAAATGACTGGGCTTTGTTCTGATAGTGCTGAGCTGTCTGGAATAGAGATAGAGTTAGAGACAGGGAGAGAGAGAGAGAGAGAGAGAGAGAGAGAGAGAGAGAGAGAGAGAGAGAGAGAGAGAGAGAGAGAGAGAGATCTTGGGCATAGCAGAAGTGTCAGCTTGTACCCATGAATTGACTTTGAGTCATTCTTTTCACTGATCTTGAACACCCTTTCCTCTCCAAGCTGAGGCTGGTCTTAGGCAACTTAATAAAATAGAGAAATAATCTATGAGTAGTACAGAGATTTTCATTTATAACTCATATTTTCTGGGAGCCATATTGTTAGACAATATACCAAATTATTTTTCTTTTTAAAATTGTACTTGAATTAACTTACAGACTAGTGAGATTTCATAAGCTTTTACATATATCCTTAATTCTGGTTAAGCCACTCAGTTTTCACAGTCCCCTGTGCTCCATTACTCCATCATTTCAGCTTCTCATCTCAGGTGCCACACAGTCACTTTTATACATTTCAGTGACTGGATGCCAGTTCCTCATCATTACCTGTGTTGAAATGGACAGGAGTGACCTTTAATATTGGTGGTGTCTTTGAGTCATTTCTACTTCTGTTGGTAATCCAATAAACTAATTGACTAATATATACTTTAATGATATGTATATTTTGTTTATCTTTGGGTCTTTATCTGGCGTAAGTAAATATCTGTTCTTTTTTTTTTTTTTTTTTTTTTTTTTTTTTGATTTTTGAGACAGGGTTTCTCTGTGTAGCCCCAGCTGTCCTGGAACTCACTCTGTAGTCTTAGAACTCTGTAGTTCTAAGCCAGGCTGGCTTAGAACTCAGAAATCCATCTACCTCTGCCTCCCAAGTGCTGGGATTAAAGGCGTGTGCACCACTGCCTGGCTCTGTTCTTCTCCCTCAAGGAATATTGTGATACAACACTCTACTCACCCTAAGGTTCAGGAACCAACTCAGAAGATGAATGGAAAAATGTAAGATTCAGAGTTTATGAATTGAGTGTTGTAAAAAGATAGTTTCTAGACATGGCATAGCTATGACACATGGACTCACAGTAGCTGTGGTTTTCCACCTAAGACCTCCAATAAGCACTTTAAAAATTCTAATATGAAATTGAAGTTACTTCTGATACCCCATCTCATCTGAGACTTCAATGGAAGTTGATGGCTGCTGAAGGAGAGATTGTCACATAGTTGGGAGAAGGTACCCTTTGGTCAGCCTTTCATACCTAAGTCAGCTACCTATGAGACATGAGCATATAGACAAGAAAATCCAGACTTGATTTGTTTTAAAAATTAAAAGACATGGAGTTGGAAGGTAAACTTTGTTGCAGGAGTAAGATAGAATCAAAGAGAATTGATTGGAAGTATATACAACTAATATACATTGTATAACTGTATGAACTTTTTTAAAGGAATTATTATGATTGCAATGTTATTTTTTTTCTTCTAGAAATACAGTAAATTGCTTACAAATTTAATTGTAAAAGTTATTAAAAACAAATCAGAAAACGTATTATGTAGCCTCACTAAAACTATATGAACTTTTCAATGAAGTTAAAAAAAAAGCCCTGCCTTTCCTGATATACTTTAAAGCTTTAAATCTATTCAACCTTTTAACTCTATCCATTGACTGCATAAAAAATTTTATATTTCAACTACCTCAAATTGTAAACCAACAAATATCTGTTAGCTCATAGACTTTCTAAACATGCAGAATGTGCAGTGTCCCATATGTTCATTGCCGAATCTCTCTAGAATCTGGTTGGTTCAAGCCCTGGCCAAGGGGAGGGGTCTGTTAAGTAGTGCTGTGTCATTGCACTTCTTAAGATGGGTTACTAGCTCACATGGGTATGATTGCAGACTTCACGACTTATGTATGTGGTCTGCATAGAAGTTCCTAAACTGAGAATTGAATTCAACAAAACTATTTCATTAATGTTCACAATGTGGATGTGGCATAGTCATTTCTATACATTCAGGTGACTAGAATATAGTATCTCACTACAATCTGTAATTAAGGAACTGGAATCAGGTCTAAAATTTTGAAGAGGAAAAACAACAACAACAAAATACATAGATTGTAATCCTACCTCAGCAAGGAACAATTAAACTCAACAGAGGCATTTATATATGTACTTACAGCATTTTACAGTCAGGCATGTCTTACAATAAGTAGTGGTAGTATTTTAGTATTATCAATCAGATGATAAACTTGAGATATAAAGGTCAAAACACACAGCTTGTCCAGAACTACTAAACGCTATCTTTCTAATGAATGGGTAATAGCTACATAAAAATAAGTGAAAATACTAATACTGTTTAGACTTGTTAGAACATACACTTTATTTTAAAATAAATAAACATAATTTTAGATTGTCTACATGAGTGGCTAGTTTTCTTTATTAAACAAATGTGTTTTTAGATACTTTAAAATAAAATGGCTATGCAATGGCAACCACTACTACAAATATGTGTTCTTGCAAGATCACTTTGAGTATATCTTTTTGCTTAATTTTCCATTAATTGTTTAGATTGGGAAAGGAATGAAAAGAGTGTAGCTACTCTGTTAAGGGCTACATCTTCATTACTAGGGCTAAAGAATTTTCTCTGCTGAATAAAATTGATTGATGAGTAAAAATTAAAGGTGTTCATCTTTTATTCCCAAGTACTCCTTTTCTAACAAAGTGCCAACTTAAATTGACAGTCAAGCTAGTATGACATCACTCACATACACCTCCAAAAGACGATATTTGATCAGCTGTTGTCAGGCTCACACTTAAGCAACACTAAATACTTTTCTGAAGTTTTAAATGTGTGGCTTTTGAGAAATGTCATGCAGTTCCTAGTCTGTTATTAAGACTCCATCTTGATGCTTCTTTCATTGAAATTAATAATGGCCTCACTTAAAGTTGCTTTATACAAAATTTTAATTTACTGCTCTGTATTCTGTAAGAATTACAAAAGATCAGATATTGTTAGAGCAGGAGTAGGGAAATTCATAACCAACAATTTTTATAGTTATTTCACTACAGTGCTACATTTTGTGAAAATATAATCTTTAATATTTCAATAGAACTCCTCATTATTGATTTTAGAGAAGTATATATTAGTCTATTTCCTGTTAATATTTTTTTAGTTATTTCTGGTTCCATATCATTTAAATAATATTTCTGTTCACAAGAGAAAATTTGTAATCAAAAGATGATAAGACACATGCTTAACCCAGGCAAGGTTAATGAAGTATGATCATTATGATTACACTCCCTTTTGGCACTTGGGAGGCAGAGGTAGGTGAATATCTATGAGTTGTGGGCCAATCTTGGAAAGAAATGAGGAAGCAAGGAAAGAAAGAAAGAAAGAAAGAAAGAAAGAAAGAAAGAAAGAAAGAAAGAAAGAAGAAAGAAAGAAGGTACTGCAAGTCTTGAATACTCCAATAATTGGAACAAAATACCACTTTGTCTATTGGTCAATAATTACTGTGTTTTAAAAATAGACATCAATGACACCTCTGTATGTCATCATTTTTCGAAACTGATCAAAACAACAAGAAAGTAAATTTCACTTGTTCTCTACTTGCTGATAGAGAACTGGTACTCTCTTTGAGTTTCATGTTATGAAGCTGTAATTCTGAGGAGTCAAATTTTTCAATCTGTTAGAATTTTTCATTTTTGATATATATTGTTCTTATTGGTGCATAGTTACCTAAGTTTAGTACATTTAGATATTTTGTTATCCTTGTGCTCTCTTTTACAAAAGAGTGAATTCATTATAGTTTAAATTAAATATAATAAATACAATAACTTTATCAGAGAATATTACATTTTCACTGGAATCAACTAGGTTATATTGACAAGACATTTGAAAATATTTTCATGCCTATTATTTAACTGCCTGCTCATCTCTCTAATATTTCTATACTTGTAAAAAATAAATTCTTTAATTATTTATAAAACAAAATGAAACAAAACAACAACAAAACCCTTCCCATCTTCACTTTTTAAAAAGTGAATCCTACATTCTTAGACATGACAGAGAAATTTAAATCCAGTAGCAAGTCTGCTCTGGCAAGAAATCAATCCAAATAACTATATAGGTTGGAATACAGTAGTTCATTGGATTACAGTATAATCTGGCTGGAATATAGATACACCCTTAGTATACACCTTTAATCCAAACGATAGTCAGTAAAGTTCTTTCTAAGTAAGCAGCTATGTTTCAACTTGACATTTAACTGAGGGACATACAAGTGATGAATAGAAAGATTTGACAGATGATCAGAGATGGGATATGTCCAACTCTCGAATAGGAGAGGAGTGGATGACTCAAGAGTGTAAAACAAATAGGTAGATAAGAGAGAGAGGAGAGAGGAGAGAGAGAGAGAGAGAAGAGAGAATTTTATTGGAACAGAACAGTACAGGTTGCAGGTGGAGACTCAATTTTTGTGAGATTGATTTTAATGCTATTTGTGTTAATTCAGATTCCAAAGTTACATGGGAACCCACATGTCTGTCTTTAAGATTCTGAGGGTCCCTCACTCTCTAGTTTTGATTGGTGAATGAAGATTTCAGGATCCAATGGCTGGGCAGGGAGACAAAGATGGAACTTTATATTTCTTGGGCAAAGGAACCATGGGAAGAAGGAGGATTTAGAATCTCCATGTAAAGGGAAGCAGGAAGATCAAGCTTGAGAGTTGTAGGAGAGAAATTATACAGCAATATAAGAGTAGGGAAGAGCAGCCCCAGGGATTACTCCCTTGATTGGGTCTGGGATAGCAAAGATGGAATATAGATTTTATAAGTAATAATTCATGAGTATCAGAGGGGAGGCATTAGGACATAGAAATTTGGGAGTGGCTCAGCATTGAGCTGCATAGGGCATATTAAAAATAAAGCTGTGTGGTGTGTGTGTGTGTGTGTGTGTGTGTGTGTGTGTGTGTGTTTGTGTGTGCTTCATTTGAGAATCCACAACATTAGGGCAGTACCAAGAAGCACATGAGTAGCCAGAAGGGAGTTTAGAGCAGATTAACTTATTAACACTACACTCAGTGAGCCAGAGAATGAAAAGGAGCTGAAAGATTAGAATAGACTACAAGAGTTAGATTGAGGCCAAGCAGAGCAATTCAGTCAGAAGCTGAGAGAAGCCAGTTTCAATCAATCTGTTAAGAGAGGAATTTGAGCCAGAATAGCTGAATTGAAATAGACAATCAGAGTTCAGAAAAAAACTAGAAAAGATGGACTTATTCAGCAGTAAGCCTCTGAGCTGACAATCACATCAGGCCAATAAAAAGTATTTACAAGACATCACAATCTCAAACCTGCTCATCTGTGAAATATTACTACAAAATATTAAGAACTAGGTAAATTATTAAGGCACAGATGGAAGTTAAGGCCTATGTAAAAAATTAATGTCTGAATGGAATTTTTATGTCCAGGTATAATGTTAAGACCTAAGTAATAGTTACTTGGGTAACCTGCCATTATAAGGAAACTTTCTCATATGCTTTTGATGCCACTAGGAAACTTTCTAATGCCAAATTGATTACATATTCGTTATTGTATTTCCCTTTATAAACTGCCCATGAGATGGACCCAGCATAAGAGAGATACTTGAAACTATTTGGAATATGACTTCTATTTGAGTAGTGGCCAAGTAAAGTTTAAGTTCCCAAGACCTCCATGGGAACTGACATCCTACTTGGTAGAAAGACACATATGCATAGGTAAATGAATTCTCATTGACAAGATATAAATGTGAGATAAGTCTCATCCTTGTTGACAAAGTAGACATGAATGTTAAACAAGGCAAGTTTTCTGACATAGATTAATATCTTAAACAATGGAAACAGGATAAATGTACAACAAAGACATGTTCCTTTGAAAGTCCCTATCCCTAAATCCTGACTACTGAAGTAACTTGGCACACATATTTGTGGATTTGGGGCTTAAAAATTCCTGTAGAATCTTAACTCAGGGTCATATTCAATTCTCAAATTTGGACCATAGCCCTGGCTGATGAGTTGTGGAGCATTATGCTTAATAAACTATCCATGTCTGACTGAGATTGGTGTTTATATGGTTTGTGAGGCATTCCCACACTCCAACACTAACCAAGCAATATGGTGCTCAAGTACATGTTTTCTATTTTTATTATTATTTTTTTGATCTTTTGGGTGTACTCGATAAAATAACAACAACGGTAACCAATTAACTTTGTTGCAGAAATATTTTATTAGACTGTGAATCCCAAGATAGTGATATTTACTAAAAAAAAACCTTCTTTTAGTGTGGTGTGGCTCAGCCTTTAGCATTTATCCTTCTGGCTAGAATACAGACACACCCTTGGTACAGTTCTCTAATCCCAAACAATAAAGGTAAAGTTATTTTGTAGAAGGAAGCACCCATATTTGAAAGTGATGAATCAGAAAAAGATTTGAGAGAATAGGATTTGTGCAACCTCACTATAGCAGACAGGAATGATAGGCTACATAAGAAAGAAGTGCAAAGAGATAAAAATATAGAGGGGCTGTTTTACTAGGACAGTTTACAGAGACAGGTTTAGAGAGAGAAGAGAGAGAGAAGAGAGAGAGAGAGAGAGAGAGAGAGAGAGAGAGAGAGAGAGACGGGATTGAGAAAGAGAGAGAACAAGCTAGACCCAGCTGAAGACAGAATAAGCCAGAGAATGAGGAGCCAGAATATTAGAACATATTGACAAAGTTAGTGTAAGGCCAAACAAGGCAATTCAGAGGTCCAGGAAGAAGCCAGTTTGAATCAGTGGATAGCAAAAGTGATAAAGTAAAGAAAGACTTGACAGAATGAATCAAAGATAGGATATATTCAACTCTCAGAGAACAGTAGGAGGAAGGGTAGGTGTCTTATTAGAGTAGCACACACACATATGCAGAGAGAGAGAGAGAGAGAGAGAGGAGAGGAGAGACAGAGAGGCAGAGAGGCAGAGAGACACAGAGAGAGGAGAATTTTGAGCCAGCAGCTGAGTTGAAACAGCCAGTCAGTTTCAGAAAGAACTAGAAAGGTGAGCTTATTCAGAAGTAAGTCTCAAAGACTGAAAATATTCTAGGCCTAGATAAGATTGTATGGAGGTTAGAAGCTTCCAGGAATATGCCTATGATAGCAGATAGAGCCACTAAGCCTCCAAGATGGCAATTACTACAGGCTAATAAAAGATAATTTAACGTAATACAATACTGCTTTAGTTTCTGTGGGAGCAGCCACAACTGTCCAAATGTCTAAAACATTTCTTCTTTATCCAGTATTTTCAAGGAAGTCTCTAATGTTTCATTTGATCTCTAATAACTTCAGTGCTTCTCTGCATTACAACATCTCTGTGTATAATAATATTTGGTTTTAAATTCTTACAGTTATTTTTTTTCTATTTTGTGGAAATCATTCAAAGGAAAAAAAAAGTGTCAATGAGTCTGAGAACTTCTTCATATTATTTAAATATCCTGAAACCTCTTTTTCAAATGTGTATGATTATGAAAAAATTTGGCAGAATTCTAACCATTTAATTAGAGAGTGTCTTACACTGGTGTCATAATATCTATTGACATTTAAGGTTTTTTTCATAGTTTTAAAGATGGCTATTTTAAACTTGAGGAGGATTTAGGAACAGGTCTCAGCAGATAAACTGCTTGTAGCACACAGAATAAATTAGCAAACAAAAATAAACACTCTTGAAAATCATACTAATATTAATGTGATTTAAAACATATTTCAGTTTAGCACTCACCATCATGCATGTTACGGTTTTAATATTTTTAGTCACAGTTAAGACTGAAATTTGTAATTCATCAAATGACAGAACATATAATTTTTCAAAGGGACATAATGGAAGTCAGACATACAATTTGAAAAAGCAAAATCTCTGGTTTGGAGTTATATGACTATAAATGATGACATAGTCTTGCAAATTCATATTATTATTCTAGTAAAACGAAAGTAAGTACATTGTTGTTAGAATTGAATATCTTTATATAATTAGATATTTATAGATTGTGCTAAAATGATGCAAGGGTCCAAAAGTCAATGACAGAAGACCCCAGACTCAGATAATATGTAAAAACAAAGAGCATTTATTCTCTTGAAACAACTAGTATGTGGGGGTCAATCATTCTTTGAATGGCAACTCCAGATAAAAGCATATAGGCTTATAAGGGAACGAGGACAACTCTCTAGAAGGAATGGGTAATCTAAAGCTTCATTGGAAGGTGCTAGGTGGTCACAGGTGGTCAGTGGTCTGCATTCCTACAACATTAACACTTAGCCCTATGATGAAATAGGACTGTCCCGCACAGAAGGCCCATTTTGTAATAAGATATTTCCCAATTTTTATGGTTGCTCCCAGGCTGTTCTTTGGGAGAGGATTTTATAATCTTGTTCTATATTTTATGGTCTGTTCTTAGAGCTGTGTCTTACCACCTAGTTTCTGGGACTTACGGTCTATTCTTGTAGCTGGTGCCTTAAAGAGATTTGTGAAATCAGGCCTGGTCCTCACAAGGGAGACAAATAGGTTACTTACATTTGGACAAATGGGGTTTATATTGTCCTTTCAATGAAATGTTTTATTATATACTTTTAGCTTTGTTAAAACAAATGATTTAAGCAACCTAGTGCAATATAAGATCCCACCCTCTGTCATGGCACTTACTTTGAGATGCCCCCGAGTGAGACACCGAGATGCAGATTGATGCAAAAGCAAGAGGTTTATTTTTCAGTGAGTCGGGATCTGCCTTCAATTAATCCCTCAAATGAATAACTAGAAGGCAACCCCAATGGGTATTTCAAGCAGTTTTTATACTTTTTTAGGGGCACAGGTTACATCAGCAAGATTACAATGTAAACTTATTGGGTAAGCATATTGACCTTTAATCTATTGGCTATCAAGCATGGGCAGATCATGACATGCATTTGAACTCTCTTCGGGACTTTCCAGAGGGTCCGGTGACCATCAGTCAGTACATTCTGCATTTTTTTTTTTTTTTTTGAGAATTGTTTAGTCAGGAATGTTCCATGGGTGGAGAATGGAACTTGGCACAGACTTGACCCTAGGTGAGACTCAAAAGCTGTAGGGTCGGGAAGTGTAAGACTGGCAAAAGCCCTTAGGGTACTTCAGTTAATACTGTGATAACATCTTCCTTTTTAAAAGGATTTCTGTTATCTTTACAAAAGCCTATGGCAACCAGATAAAGAAACTTAAGGAAGGTGGAGTTTATTTTGGTTTTAATCCCAGGATGGATAAAAGCCACCATGACTGGGAAGATAGGACAACCGAGTAGTCATTGTAATTTTGCTGGTTAGTTTTTTCTCAACTTGACACTAATTTAGATAGACAGAAAGAGGAAACCTTAATTGAGGAATTATTTTAACAGATTGTCCTTTGGCCATATCTGTGGGACATTTAGTTGATTAATGATTACGATTGGAGGGTCTAACCTACAGTGCCTTTGTAGTAAGATTTTGGATTCTTTAAAAAAAAAAAACTGTTATGTTATGTAAATAAGATTTTTTTTAATCCCAGGGATGGAATATGGGGCTTCTTCAGATTATCCACATCAGCTTAACAGAGACATGATGCTTCAGTTGAAGACAGTTTACACTAGAAATTCAGGAACTTTTAATTTTCTTTAATTATTTTTTACAGTCCAGATTGTATCCTCCTCCTAGCCTACCCTTCTGACTGTTCCACATTCAATACATCTTCCCCATCCCTTACCCTGCCATTCCATAAATTCTCTCTAACCTCCACACTCCCTACCCCACCATACCTCCTCACTCCCTGGGGATTCCAGTATTTTGAGGGTTAGGTGCATCTTCACTGACTAATTCAGACTCACCCAGCAGTCCTCTGTTGTATATGTGTTTGGGGACCTCATATCAGCTGGTGTATGCTGCTGGGTTTGTGGCCCAGTGTCTGGAGATCTAGGGGGTCAAAGTTAGTTGAGACTTCTGGTCCTACTACAGGGCCACCCTCCTCTTCTGCTTCTTCCAGCTTTCTTCTAATTTAACCACAGTGGTCAGCAGCTTCTGTCCATGCTTGGGTGCAAATATCTGTATCTGACTATTTCAGCTGCTTGTTGCATCTTTCAGAGGCAGTAATGATAGGCCACCTTTTGTGAGCACAGCATAGTATGAGTAATAGTGCTAGGCCTTGTGTCCTCCTCTTGAACTGGATCCCAATTTGGGCCTGTCAATGGACCTCCTTTTCCTCAGGGTCTTCTCTATTTTTTTCCCTGCAGTTCTTTCAGATAGGGACAATTCTGAGTCAGAGTTTTTGACTGTGGAATGGCAACCCCATCCCTCCACTTGATACCCTGTCTTTCTGTTGGAGGTAGGCTGTACAAGTTCCCTCTTTCCACTAAGGCCCCTCCCTTCAAATCCTGAGAGTCTCTTACCTCCCATGTCTCCAGTACATTCTGGATTGTCCCCCAACATCCTCCCTCCCAAGGTGCCTGTTTCATTCTTTCTGCTGGCCTTCAGAGCTTCAGTTCTGTTCCCCTCACCCAATACTTGGTAATGCCCCGCTTCCTCTCCTTGTCCCCTTTCTCACCCAGTTTCCTCACTCCTTCCCCATTCTATGATTGCTTTCTTCTCCCTCCCAAGAGGGATTGAGTCCTCCTCACTTGGGCCCTTGACTTGCTAACCTTTTTGAGTTCTGTGGATTATATCCTGTGTATTCTGTACCTCTTTGCTTAATATCTACTTATTAGTGAGTAATACCATGCATGTCCTAATGTGGCTGAATTACCTCACTCAGGATGATATTTTTTAGTTCCAATCATTTGCCTGCAAAATTCAAGATGTATCGTTCTTAATAGCTGAGTAGTATTCCATTGTATAAATGAACCACATTTTCTGTATCTATTCTGTTGTGGGACATCTGGATTGTTTCAAGCCTCTGGCTATCACAAATAAGGCTTCTTCCTATGAACACAGTGGAACGTGTGCCCCTGTGGAATTTGGGCATCTTTTGAGTATTTGTCCATAGTGGTGTAGCTGGATCATCAGGTAGATCTATTACCAATTTTCCGAGGTGTCCTGTCCTGCAGGATATTAAACAGGGTCGGGGAATCACTTGAAGAGAGTTGGGGGTAGCAGACAAAGATGCAAGGAATCAGACCTGTCTATAGTCTGATCATATCGTAATCTTTACTGTTTCACACAGGCTTATACACAAAAAGGCAGGATGTGGGGAAGGGATGAAGCAGAATGTGGGTATTCAGGGGAGTACAGATATCTTCCAGAACAGAATATCAGGGGAATGGAGGTTCAGGGGACATGTCACTATGACTCTAACTATGATTCCTTGTCTTTATCTAAGTTAGTACTATCCACCAAGGCTACCTATCTGCAAGGTCTTTGGCTACTCAGGCTTGGCAGCCTTCCACCAAAACTGCTTGTTTACAATAGCTTATAGCTATCTGTTTCAGTGTTTTTCCACAGAGACCCAAGACTTGGTGCCAGCAGGCATGTATGTTAGGCCTATTGCTGATTTTAGGCCTTCAGCGTAAGCAGGGCTGCCCCTGACACCAAGGAATCTCCAGATTGATTTCCAGAGTGGTTGTAGCAGTTTGCAATGCCACCAGCAATGCAGGAGTGTTTCTCTTCTCCACATCCTTGCTAACATGTTTTCACCTGAGGTTTTGATCTTAGCTATTCTGATTGGTATAAGGTGGAATATCAGTGACATTTTGATTCGCATTTCCCTGATCACTAAGGACTTTGAACATATCTTTAACTGCTTCTCATCCATTTGATATTCCTCTGTTGTGAATTCTCTATATAGTTATATACCCCATTTTTTAAGTTGAATTGTTTGGGATTTAGTGGTTAGCTTCTTAGTTCTTTATATATTTTGGATATTAGCATTCTATCAGATGTCAGGTCAGTGAAAATTTTTCCCAGTTTGTAGGTTGCTGCTTTGTCCTATTGTCTATGTCCTTTGTGTTTCATAAGCTTTGCAATTTCATGAGGTCTCATTTATCAATTGTTTATCTTAGAGCATGTGCCATTGGAGTTCTGTTTAGGAAATTTCCCCTTTTGCCAATGAGTTCAAGGCTCTTTTCCACTTTCTCTTATATTAGATTCTTAAGAGTGCCTTAAAGTATCAGAGCCCCAGAGGCTTTGGTGGCTGCTGCCCCTGCACCTCCCACTGCTGCTGCCCTGTAGCTCCTCCGAACCTCCTATTCTGCTTCCTGTGCTGCCTGTATTATCCTTGTTGCTATTTGTTTCTGATGCTGCATTTGCTGTTTTCTGGATTTCTGAGTGCAGGTTGAAGTCTGTACATGTCCCAAAGAACTTGCTTCCCTAATCAACAAGAAGTAGCTACAGAGAGCAGGAATATGGACATTGGCCAAGGACAAGGAAGTAGGCTTCAGGTAGGAACTGGACATTATGCTAGTACAAAGAAGTAATTCAGGTAGAATCTAAATATTAGTTACAACAAAGAAGTAATCTCAGGTAGGAATCTAAATATTAAGCTAAACAAAGAAGTAACTTCAGACAGGAATCTAAATTTTGGCTAGAATAAGGAAGTAGGCTTCAGACATAAAAATGATTTGGCTAGTACAGGGAATAGGCTCAGATACTTTGGTTATCCTGCTAAGCCCATAGAAACAGTGATCATGCGAGTTTCATGTAATTGGTTTATGCTTGTGTAAGTTTTTACATGATAATATGTGACAATTTATATATATATATATTTATATATATGGTATAAGTACACACACGTACATTGGATCTGGGGTTCTGGCTTGGGGATTGAAGTCTAGATCGGGACCAATCCAAAGTGTTTTTCCCTTTGGAATGTCAGATACTGCTGCATGCCAGGCTGTCAGGGGTGAAACAGATACCAGGCCAAGCTGTGGCTCTGAGTCTTCTGCTTTCTAACTCTGAGAGTGTCTAGATACCACTGCACATCAGAATGGAAGGATGAGGCTAAGCCTGAAATTTACAGGATCTTAGACATTCATGAGCAAATGCCACAGAAATGGAGAGAAGAGAGAGAGAGAGACAGGAGAGAGAGAGAGAGAGACAGAGAGACAGAGAGACAGAGAGACAGAGAAGATTTTCCTGAGGATCTTAGTGTTACAGTCCTTTTAGACAAAGGCCTTCTCTAGTGATCATCAGTGAAACAGGTCTTAAACAAACTTAGGTAGTGGATATACTTTCATTTACCTTATATACATACATTTTATTTGGAGTGAACCAAGGGTTATACAATTTTGGATAAGGGGAGAGAATATCCAGGGTAGGCAAAGGTCATCTGCTGAAGGCTACAGCTACTGAGATGCTTCATTAGCATAGGGGAAGAATTCTAGGTGCTGGGCTCTGTGTGGAGGTGGGCTGTGAGAAGCAGCTGGATTCCTGTTCAAGCACAGGCCTCAAACCCTGGACCCTAATGGGATGGAAGGCATTTGGAGTTGCTCCTGGCTTCTGTCTCCTCTCACTCAGTCTCAGCCCTCCACAGCCCCTCCCACAGAGAGGTCTATGGCCATCAATCTTGTAGGAATAGGGCCTCAGGCTCTCCTACATATAGAATAGGCATCTCCAAGCTCTCAGACCAAGCCAATAGGGGTTATCTGCTGACAGACTCTAACCCACCCCAAAAATGTATATAAGGACCCTATTCAGGAGAAGTAAAGGTGTGTGAGAATCATCCGTTGTCCGAAAGTTTTTATCACAAGAGCTGTAACACTTGGGAAGATATCTGCTCTCCCGAAGTGCCTTCAAGACCCTCCCTTCCCTGCTAGCTAGCCGGTGCCTCACAGGCACAGCCTGGAGCAGCTAAGTGCAGAGAGACAGGTGCAGCACCTGGGAGTAACTGGGTAGTGACAGCGGAGAAGCGGGCAGAGACAACAGCAGAGGCAGCAGAGCCAATTTCCCCTCCCTGCTCACACTCTGTTCCCTTGGCCCAGACCCCTGCACTGTACTGGGTCAGAGATCATTGTGGGACCCCACCAGAACAGGGACCTGCAGGATTCCATGACTGATGACCTGTGACCACCCGGTTGAGGTTCACAAGGTTAAATGCTCTGAAGCAGATAAGGACAGTCAGACCAAATCCTGCTGGATGCAGAATGAGACTTTAATACTCAAATTTTGAGATTTATGAGGTTTGAATATATTCTACCTCACCAGTTCCATGCTAGTTCCTCTGGTGGCACAGTCCAGGTGGCCGACACACACACACACACACACACACACACACACACACACACATTGTTTCAAAGCTGACTACTCTGAATGATGTATCAGGAAGCACATCCTTAGGAAATGCTTGTTTTCCTTGTCTTAGCAGTATATAGCTACCTACAGTTCTTTGGCTTAGGATAGGGCTCCACAAAACTTTCCCCTACCATAGTAATATCTCCATTGATATTGCTATTGATCTAGTGTTGCTTATGAAACCATTTATAGAAGAGAATGTTCACATTACATTTTCTTATTTTTCAGACTCTTATAATCTTTCTGTCCCCCTTTCCATGATGTTTGTGGAGCCACAGATGCAGTGCCTGTGATATAGATGAATCTGTTGGCTAGGACCTTTACCATTTATTGCTCTTAGCAATTTTTCATGATTTCTGTGATGAACCCGTCTGATCTACATAGATGCTTCTTTGATGAGGAATGGTAGCTGCATTTACATATGAGGAATTAGGTACTGCTGATAGCAAAGTATATGTGACATTTTCTTTCTGGTTTTGGGTTACATCACTCAAAATAATATTTCTAGGTCCATGCATTTACCTGTAAAATTTATGATTTTATTTTCCTTTATAGATGAATTGTATTCCATTCCATTGCATATTTTATACCACATTCAATATCTGTTCATATGTTGAGGGAAATTAAGATTGTTGTAGTGTTAAGTATGGAAGCTATGAAGATTGCTGAGCAAAGATCTATGCTCCATGATTGTTGCCTATGCTCTGGACTACTCACCACATGACACAACCTGCCCTTGGGGAGTTGGAGGTGAGGTGGTGCACAGTCAACAACACAGACTCCAGGAGCAGGTGAGAAATGCTACAACAAATTTACCTGAGCACTGCTGCAAGCTCCTTTATACCCTCTACCCATGCCCCATTGGTCCCAAGAAAGCATCTCATCTAAACAGCAGTTCCTGATTGGCTGGTGTTGTCTGCGCCAGCAATTCTTGGTTTCTCAGTCAGTGCTCAGTTAGTTTTGTGTTCAGGAGATGGTTCTGCAATTGCTCAGCCCCCAGCATTTACCTAATAGCTCTGTCGTTCCTGCTAAATCGAAATGTCGAGTCCTTTGGGAATATGCCTAGGCTTGGTATATCTACAGTGTATGGTAGCATCATTTTACTTTATAGAGGTTTCTCTACAGTGATTCCAGAATGTCTGTGTCACTTTGCATCCTACCAATAGTCTTATGTAGTTCATCTTTCTGCACAGCCTGCCAGTATGTGCTATCATTGTTTTGTATCTTGGCTGTTTTGACTGGGGTGAGATGAAATCTTAACCTTGCCTATATTTGCATTTCCCTGATTGTTAAGGATGATGAATATATTTGAGTTATTTCTTATTTTTTATTTCTTCTACCTAGGACATTCTGTTTAGACCCCAAAACTATTTATTAATCAGAGCTTCACTTTCTTTGGTTCTTTTTGTTGAGTTCTTTGTGTATTCTGGTTATTAGTCCTCTATTAGATGTGTAGCTGTCAAAGATTTTCCCTCTTTCTGTAGGTTTCTTATTTATTCAATTGATTATTTCCTTAGCTTCAGAGTTGACTTAGTTTTATAAAGTTACACTTGTTGACTATTGGCTTTAATTCTTAGCAAATAGAGTTCAGATCACCAGTTCTTTTGTCATACATATTATCAGTGGAACAACCAAATAATTATAATTGTTGAGTGTCAGTATAATACCTCAAATTAAAGAATAAATTGCCTTTCTATATACCACCAACAAATAAAATAAATAAGAACTATAAATTAAATCTGCATTAAAAAACAATTAAATATTAATTGAATAAACCTAACAATGGGAACAGGTCTGTGTATTAAGAACTTCAAATTTCGTAAGAAAAAAATTGAAAAAGAAAAAAATGGAGGCATATCTCCTGTACATAGATGTATAGAATTAATATTGTAGAAGTGGCAATTGTACCAACAGCTACTTATAGATTCAATAAAATTCCAATAAAAATTCTCATCTCATTCTTTACAGAAATAGAAAAATATTCTAAAATTCATATGCAGCTAGAGAAGACACTGAATAGCCAAATCAATCTTGAACAAAAGGAATACTGAAAGGATTGCTATTCTAGACTTCAAGATATGGCATAGAAACTCTAAAAAAAAACCAATATGATATTGGCACCAAATCAGGTTATCTTTACCAATGGAAAGAAACAGAAGACACAAACATTACCATTAATAACTACATCTACCTTATATTTGATACAGAAGCAAAAAAAAACAAAACAAAAAAAACATGTATTGGACAAATACAGAAATTTTAACAATCAGTCCTAGGAAAACTGAATGTCCATATGTAGAATAATGATATGAAGCCCATATCTATCTCCCTATACAAAACTTAGATCCAAATGGATCAAATAACTCAATTTGGAATCTGAAACACTAAAGTGGATTGAAGAAAACATACGTGGATGTACTCTTCTGTATCTTGATATCCTTTGCATTTTCTTCCACTACATCTCTCAGATTTACCTTACAAAAGCATACATTATACTTTATAGCATCAACCCAAAATAATCATATTTATTTAATCACATTAAGTCAGAATAACTTAATAGAACATTTTTAGAATTACCTGGTCCTACTCTCTACAGAACATTCTCATTAATGTAAGATGGCAAAGAATGGCCATTATTCCTCCTGTTCTCTGTAATTGTTCCACCTAAGGTATTTCTCTTAGTGATAACTACTTAAGATCTCAAGAATTTGATCACAAAACAGATTGTTTAGAAGGAAACCCCTAAGACCTTTGATGTCTTTGCTGCCCTCTTCCCTCAGACCTACCCTTTCATTTAGTGTTTACAATCTTTCCTTGTTTTTGAATTCCACCATGCCATCTTACTTCTCATTTTCTTACCATAAGGGTTTTCTTTTATTTTTATCCTTCTGTGACTTTATCTGGGTTTCAGAACTAAGGATGTGTTCAGATGTTTGGTCTATTGTTAATCCTATACCTTCATTGGCTATATTAAATTATGAGCTAGTAATGATCTGAAAACTCATATAATTTCTTTGTTACAATATAAAGAAACCCTTCTCAGATCAGAACTTGTTATCTGGATCAATATTAGTGAAGGTAACCTGATGTAATATGTTTGCATACTATATATAAGGTGTGTTTGTGGCACCATCTTAATTTTCACCATGTAAGTGAAAGAGTTTCTAATTGAATACATTATCTTTATAGGGAAAATTCATAGGTGATATATGTTCTAACCTCTAGGAATAACTACCAGCCTTTTCATCTGTCATGGAGTTACAAGAGCAGAACAATGCTTCAATTTGCTATTGCAATGTGGTAGGAAAGAAGATGTTTGATTCAATACTTTATGCTAATAAGATTTCATTTGCTCGTAGCTTGAGGTTTCAAAACTCTGAATTAGCAATACTTCACTAGTTGATAATGCCAGCTACATTTATTGTACTATTCAGAATAAAATATTACTGCTGGGGCAGGTTTATTAACATAGAGTACATTACCTAAAACTCAGGTAATTTGGGTTGTTCTTTGTCATTTTTACAGTCTACTGTTGCCACCACTGAAATAACATATTAAATGTGTATGTTCTTAAGCACCTGGAACACTTGAAATCCATGAGAGGGATAACCAAATAACTGACCTGAATAATAAATCATAAGGAATCATAGTCTATGAAAATTGTCATAGCCATTTTTATAGAGAGTCAAGGCAGGAATGGGGATCTCATCTCAGAGAGTAAGTTCAGTGCAGAATCAAAACATAGCTTCCAATGTTACTCTACATACTTGCAAGTTAGCCTTTTAATTTTAAATCATTATTATGCTTTAATTATGTATCAAAAAAATTAAAGTAAGCTAAAAAATAAGCTCAGTAGTTGCAAGCTAAAAATATAAACATTTCTATTTGTGCAATATCTATTCTGTTTGAAAAATCAAGTCACTACAGAGACAAAGGTAAGACAAAATTTAGGTCATACATAACTCAATTTTTCTTAAGACAAGGAAAAACTGCATTCTTAATAGTCAATTCTGAAGCTGCCATAAGAAGTAAAAGGTAAATGATTCAAGAAGTGCATTAATAATTTAGGCATCAGGTTTTTTTTTTAATGAAAAGTACATTTTATGTTGAAGATTTCCATGATGACTGAAGTTAAAGTGAAAGAAAGCCCAACACTCTGGTCAGTGGGGTACATAGTACAGCACTTAAACTCTTTAGTGGTTTTCCAGTTTTCTTTCATAGTTTTGAATTATTTTCTGTTCTTTTTCTTAACATAAAAATCTGTCTATATGATTATGTTTCTATTATTGTTTCATAATAAATGGAATAATTTAGAAATATCTTTGAATTTTGTTATAAGACATTATAATAGTTTCTAGTATTTTATAATTACCATTGTAATTTTTATTTTGTCATATTAATAAACAGTGTCACAAAACTTGTGTAAGTAGTCAACCAATGACTGCTACAATTTCAGGCTACATTTAAGGTCCAACTTGAGAAGAAGGCCATACCTGACACTGTCTGGATTGTAAGGAACCAAAGGCTGGATAGCACAGAAACATATGATAGAATCAAACACTATTGACTGTGCCCTCACCAAAAGGCTATAAAATGATTCTGAATAATATTCTGCTATTCTCATAGACCAAATCCTAACCTGATAGTCACCAGTGAAGTTTCATTCTACAAGTGAGGGATGGAGATGCAAAGACCCAAGCCCAAACATTGCTTGGAACATGGGGAAGATGGGAAGGAATGATCGCAGGAATTAGAAGTGGTGGATACTACAAGAACATGTCCCATAGAATCAACTAAACAGGCTCACAGGGGCAAGCAGAGTCTGAATCAACAATCAAGGATTCTGTATAGTTCTAAGGTAAATCTTCTACATATATGTTATAGTTGTATAGTTTGGTCTTCTGTGGGACTCTAATAAGTCAATGCAGGGACTTTCTCTAACTCTTTTGTTTATTTAGGACCCATTTCCTTTCATTGGATAGTCTTGTCCAGCCTTCATATTAGGGTATGTGCTCAGTCTTATTATAAATTGTTATGCTGTTTTCTTCTGATATTCCTGGGACACCTGCTCTTTTCTGAGGGAAAATGGAGGAGCATACTTGGGTAGAGGGGAGGTGTAGTGGCAGAAGAACTAGGAGGACTAGAGGAACTGGAGAATATTGTGGTTGGGGTATAATATATGAGAAAATAATAAATCAAAAAATATTCTGCAAAAATTAGTCATTTAACTTCCAATCATATATATAGTTTATAATGACATTTTACTTTATCTTAATCAGCAGAAAACATAGTCCTGGATGGTATAACCATATCAGAATTGGTTAAGTATGTTTGTGGCCTAAAATGGCACCTATTTTAGAAAATGTTTGTATGTATCTAACATTAATTTTAATTTCAGTGACGTGTATTCATTTTATCTGCATTTCTTCCTTTTGTTGATAATTAAAAAATCCTTGTACTTGTGTTTTGGGAATTACTTTATTGGAATCATATATTCAAATTTGTTTTTATGTTATTAGTGAATATTATATACTTATTACACTGTGCTAGGTTTTATGGTCACTCCTGTTTTAAAGTCTATTTAGAAAATATTAGTATAATTATGCTAACAATGTGTTGCTTAATATTTGCTCATTATATCTTTATTACCACATTTAACTTTCAGCTTTATCATATTGTTTATATTTAGTGATGTTTCTTATATGAAACAGTCATAGTTTGTTTGTTTGTTTTGTTAGTGTTTTGCTGTTGTTGTTGTTAGTTTTTGTTCTTAACAATTTAGGTGAGAAGGCAGATGACAGGAAAGAGCGTCTGATGGGGCAAGACTTGGACTTGGAAGAAATTTGGGTTTTAGGGTTGTTTTCTAATTTATTACTAACATATGCCTGTCTTGATTCTAAGTTACTCTTAAATCAGAAGTCGAAGGCAGCTGGTGGAATTAATACCTATCACTTAACAGCAGGGATTAAGTTAACAGTTCCTTCCTTCATTTCTCCACAGGTATTTGTGTCTTTTCTAGGGGAAAAGATCACATGGTTATTCCAAGCATGCACAAAAAAACCAGGATAGCAAAAACTATTCTCACCAATTAAAGAACTTCTGGAGGAATCACCATTCCTGACCTGAAGGTATATTACAGAGCAATAGTAATAAAAACTGCATGCTATTGTTACAGAGACAGGCAGGTATATCAGTAAATAGGATTAAAGATCCATGAAGGAACCCACAAACCATGGTTACTTTATCTTTGACAAAAAAAACTAAAACCAGAGGAACACTCCTCCATTGTTGGTGGGATTGCAAGATGGTGCAACCACTCTGGAAATCAGTCTGACTGTTCCTCAGAAAATTGAACATAGTATTACCTGAGCACCCAGGTATACCACTCCAGAGCATATACCCAGAAGATGCTCTAACATATAACAAGGATATATGCTCCACTGTGTTCATAGCAGCTTTATTTATAATAGCCAGAAGCTAGAAAGAACCCAGATGTCCTTCAACAGAGGAATGGATACAGAAAATGTGGTACATTAACACAACGGAGTGTTACTTAGCTATTAAAAACAATGAATTTATGAAATTCTTAGGTAAATGGATGGAACTATAAAATATCATACTGAGTGAGATAACCCAATCACAAAAGAACACACATGGTATTTACTCACTGATAATTGAATATTATCCCAGAAGCTTGAATACCCAAGATTCAACTCACAGACCACATGAAGCTCATGAAGAAGGAAGACCAAGTTGTGGTGCTTCGGTCCTTCTTAGAAGGAGTAACAAAATACTCAAGAGGAAAAATATGGAGATAAAGTATGGGACAGAAACTGAAGGAGGGGCTGTCTGGAGACCATTCCACCTGGGTATCCATCCCATGTGCAGTCACCAAAGATAGACACTGATGTGAATGTCAGGAAGTGCATGCTGACAGGAGGCTGATATAGCTGTATCCTTAGGGGTCTGCAAGAGTGTGACATATTCAGAGGCAGATGCTCACAGCTAACCATTGAAATGATCAAGGGGTTCCCAATGGAGGAGTTAGAGAGAAGACTGAAGGAGCTGAAAGGTTTTGCTGCCCCATGAGGAGAGCAACAATATCAACCAACCACAGCTCCCAGGATCTAAACCACCAGCCTGGGAGCACATAGGGAGGGACCCTGGGCTCCAGCTGTATATGTAGGGGAGGATGACCATGTCGAGCATACATGGAAGAGGAGATGCTTGGTCCCATGAAGGCTGGATGCTGAGTGTGGGGAAATCGAGGGAGGGGAAGTGAGAGTGTGGGTGGGTGGGGGTGATCCTCATAGAAGCAGAAGGAGGGGGGATATGATGGGGGTTCTGGGTTGGGGGAAATTGGTTAAGGGATAACATCTGAATTGTAAATAAAATCTCCAATAAAAATAAGAGATGGAAAAAAAAAGAAAGAAATATGACAGCATCTTCGACAAATGGTGTTTGATTCAACTAGGGGTCAGCTTATAGAAGAATGCAAATTTATCCATTCTTATCTCCTTGTACAAAGCTCAAGTCCAAGTGGATCAAGTACCTCCACATAAAACCAGATATGTGAATCTAATAGAGGAGAAAGTGAGAATAGTCCTCGATCACATGGGCACAAACAAATTTCCTGAGCAGAACACCAATGGCTCATGCTCTAAGATCAACAATAGAGAAATGGGACCTCATAAAAATGAAAAGCTTCTGTCAAGGCAAAGGATACTGCCAATTTGACAAAAATACAACCACACATTGGGAAAAGATCTTTACTAACTCTACATCTGATAGACGGCTAATATCCAAAATATACAAAGAACTCAAAAAGTTAGATTCCAGAGAACTAAATAACAGTATTAAAAATGGCATACAGAAGTAAACTGGGAATTCTCAACTGGAGAATATGGAATGGCTGAGAAACACTTAAAGAAATGTTTGATATCCTTAGTCATCAGGGAAATGCAAGTCAAAATGATCCTGAGATTCCATCTCATACCAATCAGAATGATCAAAATACAAAAAGCAGGTGATAGCAAATACTGACGAGGATGTAGAGAATGAAACACACTCCTCCATTGTTGTTGGGACTGCAAGATGGTAAACACACTGGAAATCAATCTGATGGTTCCTAAGAAAATTGGAAATAGTTCTACCTAGAGACCACTATACCACTTTTGGGCATATACCCAAAAGATGCTCCAACATATAAAAATAACAAGGACACATACATGTCTACATGTTTACATGTATGTGTTTTCAGCAGTCTTATTTATAATAGCCAAGGCTGTAAACAAACTAGATGTCCCTCAACAGAAGAATGGATACAGAAAATGTGTTACATTTACACAACGGAGTACTACTCAGGTATAAAAAACAATTACTTCATGAAATTCTCAGGCAAATGAATGTTTTTGGTTTTTTTTTTTTTTTACCTTAAGACAGGGTCTCTGTGTAGTCCGGCTCCTGGAAATGCTCGTAACTAGCTGCCTCGAACTCAAATCCACTGCTACTCCCCAAGCTAGGATTAAAGGCAGTGCGCCACACCGCTCAGGCAAATGAATTAACTAAAGTATCATCCTTGAGTGAGGTACCCAGACATTAAAGAAAACATGGTATGATATCAGATAAATGTATATTAGCCAAAACCAGCAATGCCAGATAAACACAGATATAATGAACTTAGCAGGAAGGAAGAGGGTGTATAGACATCAGTCCGCATTAGAACTGTATGATTGAGGAGATGATTGAGGAGATAGTCATGATTGAGATGGAAGGGGGTAAAGAGGAGCGAGAAGCTAGATGGTATTCGCCAGGAAACCACGATGTTGGGAGTGTACTGATTTAGCTGCGAATATGTTGCATGCATTGAAGGAGAAATAGAAACTGCAGAGACCACTTCCAGTAGATAGGCTTGGCCCCCAGTCCAGGGATGGAACCACCCACCCATCTCAAAGTTTTTAATCTAGAAATGTTCCTCTTAAAAGCAAAAACAGGATCAAAAAATGAGGCAGAGACTGAAGGAAGGACCCTTTAGGGACTGTCCCACCTGGGGATCCCTCTTGTCTGAAGATAGCAAACCCTGACACGTTGCTGTTGCCAAGAGGCTTTTGTTGACAGGAACCTGGTGTGGCTATTTCTTGGGAGATTCTGCCAGCAAGTGAAAATGCAAATGTGGATACTTGAAGCCAACCATCAGACTGAGCTGGAGGACCCTGGCTGGGAGCTGGAGGAGTGGATGGGAATTGCAACCTCATAGAAACAATGTAGTGCTGGCACCCAGTGCTCCCATGTACTAGACCACCAACCAAGGACTGTACAAGGAGGGATCCATGGTGCCAGATACATAAGTAGCAGAGGATGACCTTGTTTGACATCAATGGGAGGGGAGGAAGTTGGTCCTGTGGAGGTTTGATGCCTCAGAGTAGGGGGATGCTGGAGCTGTGGTTTGGGAGAAGGTGGGTGGTTTAGGGAGCTCCCTCATAGAGACAAAGTAGAGGGTGGAGGGCAGATGTGCAATTGGGGAGTTGTGGATGGGTAATCAGAAGGGGGATACCGTTTGAGATGTAAATGAATGGAATGATAAATTAAAAAGTTCACTAACATTTAAATAGAAATCAAATTTAAATGGAATAAGAAGTCTACCACAGATATGTTTACATGTATTTTTATTAAGAGTAATTATCTAGTTAGACATTCATTATCTGTCACTAGTTCCATAGGTTCACTAAATGTTAAAAAAGATAACTTTTTTTGTGACTAAGTTTAACAGTGAAGTTTGTATAGATAAACCCACTCACTATTGTATCTTCTGTCTTTGAATCTACATAAATAGCTCCCCTTTATGACCATTAATTAATTGTTTGATAACCTCTTGAAATCTGTTCTAAGTTGTAATTTCCTGCTTTCTAACTCAGAGGCAATTAACTCATGACACATGAAGACTGACAGAGTTCTCATTGCAGTTTTCATAACAGAGAGGGCTTTAATAGCAATCCTATTATAAAGGACTTAATAATTAATGTAATTTTAAAATTATTATGGGATCATCATCAAGAATTAAGAAATTATCTATTTGTCTATATGGCATCACTACAAGACAGGACATCTTTGTAGATGTACTGAGAATTTCCCAATAGGCTGGGCTAATACCTAGTGATTGTTTTATATATTTAATAACAACAGGATAGACATAAAAATAAAAAGAATCTTTTCTAAAATGTATTCCCTTGGCCTTGTTTTGAAGTGGTCATTCATCATGACTCATAGTCCACTGTGATATCATCCCAGGAAGATCACTTGCTAGTTTTTAGCCTTTCCTACATGGCTTCTGGCATTTAGGTTATATTCAATAAATATAAATTAATGTTATATCCTATATCTTATACATAACAAAAATAACTTTATATTTAATATTTCATTCTATGCTTGATCTTTTTTTTTTTTTTTTTTTTTTTTTTTTTTTGGTTTTTTGAGACAGGGTTTCTCTGTATAGCCCTGGCTGTCCTGGAACTCACTTGTAGACCAGGCTGGCCTCGAACTCAGAAATCCACCTGCCTCTGCCTCCCAAGTGCTGGGATTAAAGGCGTGAGCCACCACTGCCCGGTTGATCATTTTTTATGAACTTTAATTCAAGTATCAGCCTCCCTCTCTTCCCATACTCCCTCACAGAGATCCTCCCTCATTCCTTCCTTGTCATCCCTTCACACAATAAACCCCTTCCAACTCCCCTTGGACAAAAGTCATTGTAGTACTAGGCACATCCTCTTCCATTGAAAGCCAGTCAAGCCGGGGGTGGTGGCGCACGCCTTTAATCCCAGCACTTGGGAGGCAGAGGCAGGTGGATTTCTGAGTTCGAGGCCAGCTTGGTCTACAGAGTGAGTTCCAGGACAGCCAGAACTATACAGAGAAACCCTGTCTCGAAAAAAAAAAAAAAAAAAAAAAAGAAAGCCAGTCAAGGTACCCAGTTAGGAGAATGGGATCAAGGCAGGAAGGCAGGGAAGGCAGGAAGGCAGGAAAGGCGAAAGGAAGGCAGGAGAGGAAGAAGGCAGGAAGGCCTGCAAAAAATTCACATACAGCCCCCACTCCAGTTGTTGGGGAATCAACATGAAGACCAAGTTTGTTACATATGTGCAAGGAGGCCTAAGTCTATCCCATGCTTGCTCTTTGGTTTGAGGTTGAGTCTCTGGGATCCCCCAAGGGTCCAGGTTAGGTTCTTTTCCTGTGGAAGCTCTGTCCTCTTCTGGTTCCTCAATCCTTCCCCCTACTCATTCATAAGACTCCCCAACTTCCATCTAATGTTTGACTGTGGGTCAATGTATCTCTTACCATTGGATGTTAGGTGGATCCTTTCATAGACCAATTATCCTAGCTCATAGCATGATAACAGAAAATCATTAATAGTGTCAGTATTGGTTCTTGCTCATGAGGTAGATCTTAATTTGGGGCAGTGAGGAGCTGTAGCTCATGCGTGGGCATGTGTCCTGTAGAGTTGAATTGTGAGTTCCTGGTGTCTGCCACAGCTCAGGGAGGCAGAAGTGCAGGACTTTGACTGAGTTCACTTCAGTGCTGTGCCGGGTGGACGCTAAGCCACTGGGCTCCACCAGGGCTTGGGGAGATCTCAGTCTGAAGTCCCGCTGGGGAAGAGCTCCTGAGTGGGGGTCTCTGGGCCTAAGCATCTGACTGGGGAGACGAGTAGTCTCTGTCTTTGGGCTCCCAGCAGCTTCTGGGAGCCACAGAAGAACTGAGACAAAGTGGGCATATGGGCTGGACTGGCCCACAGTCAAGAGGGAAGGGAGAGAAGCTCTGGCAGCGACCCATGGGGTGAGGGACTCTTGGTTTGGTACTGTTTGGCTGGGTCAGCTAGCTTGCTTGAGTTGGCAGGGCTCTGTGGCTGGAACATAGAGAAGTCTTCTAACAGGAGATTAAGCAGTGGCTCAGTAGTCAAAGGCCTTCTCCATGGTTCCCGATGGCGGGGGCCTCAAAGACACGAGGAATACATGGTTTTAAAAGGTTTATTGTCAGTGGTGGAAAGTGGATGTGGAGGTACTCCTCTGTTTCTCGGGCTTGCTTGACTTAAATAGGGATGGAGGAGGGTCTGGGAAGGAATGCTTAATTGGCTATACCCTCTGGCATTTAGGTATCTCATTAATAGTGGAGATCTCTTGAGTCCTGCGACCTGTAGTCATGCCCTCTACCTGTGGAGGGCTGGTAGGGGCATTGCCCTACATGACTGAAAGGCTGGATCAATGGAGGTCTTTGGCCGTGTGTCAGGAGCCTGGAGCCTGGGAGTGTGGCAAAATGTATGCCGTCCCTTGCAGGGTCTCTGGCCATCTCTAGCCAGTGCTCCATCAGAAACCAACTATCCTTTCAACGGTCCCACAGGGCAGGCATTGGTTGGCCATTTCCTCTATCTATGCTCTATCTTTGTTGCTACACATCTTATATGCAGAACACATTTCAGGTGGAAGGTATTGTGAGTGGTTGTTGTCCTTATTTCTCTAATGGGAGTCTTGCCTGGCTACAGGAATTGGTCACTTCAGGATCTCAAATGCAATGGGAACCATAGTTTTAAAAGGGCAGACTATTTTATTTTAATCTTTTTCACAGTTTTTGTCTTTTATTAAAATTATTAGTTTCTTGACCCTTCATTTTCATCATTTACTTTTCCTCAAATTTCTTCTAGTCACAAAAAGAGTAGCAGAAATTATTTTTGTAAAGCTGTTTCATTATTTTTCCAGAGTATTTTCTCACATTTTTAATTTTATGATATATCTTATAACAACTAATAAATTTACATATTTAAGTATGTGGTAACATAGTAAAATGAGTACCAATTTTCCAGAAACTTGCAGGTTCATGATGCAACTATTATGCTAATGATTATAATTGTCTTATTTTCATCCACTTAACTATAAACATATTTCAAATATTCAGAAGGAAACCTGATAAACATTAAATAAATCTACCATTTGGATTCTACCTAAATAATTTTCTACTCATTTAACACAGATTTATTTATTCTATCATCCATCAATCTATCTAGTCATTTTTACTTTTAATATGTTTTTGCTCTCTTTCTGAGATTTGGTGTTTGAATGTGTGAGGCTTGTTGACAATATCTTAGAGTAACACATATGGATATAGGATCTACTGTATTAGCCATTGTTTCAGGTTACCTACATAGTAATATGGCAGAGTGTGAACTTAGAATCTAAGAATCATTCTCACCACTCTGTTTTCTCTCATTGAATATCATCAGTACATAATGAAAATGGTGCTTGGTAAAAATCAAGATGGAAAAACTGGAAGATGAAAAAAATGTGGAGCACTGAATGAGAACGACCTGGGAGCTTTGAAGAAAACCAGCTACAGAGTGCTTACTGATGTTGGGGGCAGAGCCATCAAGAAGAACAATAGGTTTGGTCTGAGTTTCAATACTACTTTGTTATCTTTCTAAAAGTAGTTATATATTTTAAGAACCATCATTGTGGTTCCTCTTTCTTTAAGAGTTGGCTGATAAAACAATAAAACTGTTCATACAAAGATATACTGGTTTCAAAGAGTAGTTGGACCCCTACTGGATATTATGTCTCAATAAAAATTAAAATGTAAGAATTCTTTTCCATACCAATAACCATTGCAATTGTGTCTGAGATTTAAACGGCAATGAATGTTTAAAATGAAAATAATAAATATGTTTATAATGAAGAAAGCCTGAACTTAACCAAAATGAAAATATTTTGTAGTCAAATAGTGCATGAAATAAAATGTGAATATGATTGATTTGTAATACATTTTACATTTATATACAAATATATAGCTATCAAACATGAATAGCTAAGAAATTCATTAGTAGAAATTAGAAACTTAAGAATGCGGACTAGAATATATTGGAGAGTTATTAATGAACTGAACGTGAAAGTAGATGGCTTCAGATTTACCCAAACAAGCAACATAACAAATGTCAACCCAGAACAGTAGCCTGCACTTGTAATTCCATCACTTTATATTCTGCAACGGCAGACTGATTACTGTGCTCTGCTATCCAACACATCCAGCCAACCTGGGAATTTCTAGGCTGCTGAGAGACCTGATTTAAAACAAAGGCATTTAATGTGGCCTTCTGGCTTCCATACACATGTATCTACATGTACATATTCACAGATATACAAATCACACTCAGAAACACAGAGAAAAAGTTACTTCATTTAAATAATTTTAAAAATAAGTAGAGTATAATATTATATATAAATGTGTATATAGCATGCATCTTACGAAGTATATATTTAATGTATGCATATATTTATATAAATAATAAATCATTAACTTCTAGAATCCTTAATGAATTCCAGATTCCTGATTCAGTGGAGTAGGTTAGCTCATTGCTAAGCATAATGATATATGATTAGGAATCCTGGAACTCACATAACAGAAGGAGAAAACTGGGTCCTGCCTGGTTGTTCTCTGGCCTCCACATACATGTCTTGGCAAACACCAAAGTACGAATACATGCATGTATGTGTGTATCTGAGAGAAAGAGAGATGTATTTTATATTCAGTTCAGTTTATTAGATAATTTATTATTAATTATTAATTAATTATTTGTTAGAGAGAGGGGAGATGTGTTTTATATATAATTCAGTTCATTAGATAATTATTTACCTGTTAAGTGTGTATGTGTGTGTGTCTGTATGTATGTATATGTCTAGCAATAATCTATATGTGTCTGTCTGTCTATCATCTCTCTGTATAAATCTTTTAAAGAGTTCATATTTCTTGTGTCTTAGTTAAAAATAACTTTTCCTAAACCACGGTAACAGAGGGTTTTTCCATAGTCTTCTTTCAAATGCCTTAAAAATCAATTTTATTTCTAGATCTCTACCACAAGATTTTTTCAAGTGTTAGCTGTTATAGCTGTGTCCAGCTTTATAGATTTTATATGGATATCTCTTTATTTTCCAGTCTCATTTGTGAAAAATTATTCATTCTACATTGCACTTCTTTGGAACTCTTCCAAAGTTCAAGAACTCAATTTGTATAATTCTGTCTTGAATACATTTTGATATATGTAGCTCAATTTCCAAATAGTTTTTGAATTTTCAAATAATTTATGTTAATTATTTCTATATTTTATAGGAAAGGCATGTTTTGCAGTGTGTGTGTGTTATTAAGGTTTGCATTTATTAAAGAAATTTTTCTCAAAGAATTGGTGATCTGAAATGAAAAATAAACGTGTTTGTCAAGCTTTGTTTGCAACTTTCTGTACTTCAACTGATTAATTTGTTTAACAATGTCCTTCATATATTCCATATTTTTTACTTTGAAAAATTTTGCCATTTTTTATTGAGAATAGATGACAAATATTCTTTGTTTATTACTTGTGTCATCTGTCTTATCTTTTCATCTATACTATGTAGTCAGAATATACTTTGTTCCTGTATTGTTTTGGATGTGGAAGCCTCAGATAGTACCTTCTGTAAAATCAGTAACTGTGTTTTCATACAGTGTCTTATTTTAAAAAAATCCAAATTTTATGTAAAATGGACTTGGGAAAACTATAAAATGGGTTCAGTGATATCATTTATAAATGATTGCTAAATAGATCAAAATGACAAATGAAACAATATAAATAAAAACTTTTAATAATCTTTAACATAAACCATTATTTGAAAATATTAGTGATAAAGAGCAATCTGTCCCTATGATATTCTTCTCTCCCTTTCATTCAGTGAACTATGCAAGCTTTCATCTAAATCAAAGAATATCTTCTTTAACTTTGTTTTATTTTAAAGGAGAAATGCAAGGTCTAATTTTCTATAATTATACTGCTTGAAACTCACATCAAATTGCACAAGCAGACTCATGATGCATGCTGATGACTGAATCTACACAAATGCATGTAGTGAATTGCTGAGTGAAAACAAGAGACAAAATTCAGAGCAAAATTCATCATCTGTTCTTTCCTCTTTATTTGTTCTTAAAGAAAATGTGTATGACTAATAAAGCTAAATAAAACTGTAGTAACAGCTGACCTAGTAATTGTCCTATTTAATGATAGCTTTTCGATTTGGTTCTATGGTTTCAGATACATGGCGGCATCAAATTACATTTGATAATATCTGAATCAGTTATTAGTCTTTAACCTCTTTACCTGAACCTCCTTCCAATAATTTGAATAGGATAAAGAACATCAATTCATTTGTCCAAATGCCTATCTAAGTCCTCTTGTATATTTAACACATTAGTAACATTTTTTCCTAAATGATTAGCAAAAGTAGCTGTCTTAACGTCTTGTGTCACAGCAATTACAGAAGCAGTGGTGCTAGCTATTATTAATGTAATTAAAGCTGTTACACCACCAATAATCAAGCCCACTACCTTCTTGCTTCAGCTTAAAGCCTGACTCATTTCTTCCAGTACTTGCAAGCTACTTTTAGAATACCAAGGTTCTGTGATACTCATGGCACTAGAACAAAAGCTGGTTGATAGACCTCTGTAACTGAAATGCTGGATTTCAAAACACAAACAAATTAAAAGGTGTACAATCAATTGAACTTACATTAAATACTGTAGAAAAAACAAACATATTCATCTTGACAATTAAAAGAACCTTAATGCATGTGCTAATATCTATTTGACATGCAGATCTTGCCCTATCTCTATCTCTTGCTAACATCATAAAGAACTGCAACTAATTTCCAAATGTCTCTGAAAATGTTCTGAGCCAGAATTCCAAATGTAAACTGTTATTTCCAATATTGAATTGATTTCTAGACCAGTCCATGATCAAGTCTGAATAACTAGTCATATTTAACAACAATACAAGAGGCATTATAACTTCCTTTTTTGATTCTCTATTCTACAAGGTCTAAAAACTTAAGGCAAGGCAGCTTGTCCCATTATGGGTCTAAGCAAGCAATGGTAGGTCAGAAATATATGTCCAATACATCCTCCCAGTCCCCATTGTCAGAGTACTCAGCAAGCTCTCAGGTCAGTATCTTTCTTTGTCCTGGCATCAGCATGTCTCACCCATCACTCTGGCTGCCACCATACTCCTTCAGCATCCTTCAGAAAAAACACAAGCATGCCCTCTTCCCCATATTTAATACCTGATAGAGATCATGCCCTATGCCAGTCAGCAGATCCTTCCCTTTCATCTATGCATAAGTATGCCTAGTTATAGAGTGCCATAGACATTCAGCAGAAAGTTCCTTGAAATCCATTTTTTTTAAAAAAAATTAAATTAAATAAAAAATAAATAGAACATGATTTAAATAGATTTGTGGTGTACAGGGATATATCTTCCCCTTTTTTTATTTTATGGAGATATTGTTTTAAGGTTCCATGGGTCCATTCCACAGTCTCTTGTCCTTGACAATTATAAGGAATTCCCATAATATACGTAATCTTAAATTGCTGCAAAAAAGTCTCAAATGTGTGATTGCCATAGCCAGTTCCAATATCTGTTTTCATCATTATTATTATTATTGAGTACTTTATCTATATTTCAAATGTTATCTCTTTTCCCATTCCCCACCACAGAAACTCCTTAACCCATCCTCCTTCCTACTATTTCTATGAGGGTGTGTCCCCATCCATCCAAACATTCCCACATCCCTACCCTGAAATTTCCCTCTCTCTGGGGTACCCAGATTTCAAGGGATCTTCACATAAAACCAGATACACTGAAACTAATAGAAGAGAAAGTGGAGAAAGAGCCTCAAACACATGGGCACAGGGGAAATGTTCCTGTACAGGACACCAATGGCTTATGCTCTAAGATCAAGAATTGGCAAATGGGACCTCATAAAATTACAAAGCTTCTGTAAGGCAAGAGACACTATCAATAGGACAAAATGGCTACCAAAAGATTGGGAAAAGATCTATACCAATCCCACTTCTGATAGAGGGCTAATATCCAAAGTTTACAAAGAACTCAAGAAACTAAACTCCAAAAAATCAAATAACCCTATTAAAAATAGGGTACAGAACTTAAAAAATATTTTCAACTAAGGAATATCAAATGGCCATGAAGCACCTAAAATAAATGTCCAACATCCTTAGTCATCAGGGATATACATATCAAAACAACCTTGAGATTCCATCTCACACCAGTCAGAATGGCTAAGATCAAAAACTCAGGTGACAGTAGATGCTGGCAAGGATGTGGAGAAAGAGGAACACTTCTCTATTGTTAGTGGGATTGCAAGATGGTGCAACCACTTTGAAAATCAGTCTGGTGGTTCCTCAGAAAATTGGACATAGCATTACCTGAGTACCCAGCTATACCACTCCTGGGCATGTACTCAGAAGATGCTCTAACATATAGCAAGGAAATATGCTCCACTATGTTCATAGCAGCCTTATTTGTAATAACCAGAAGCAGGTAAAAAACCCAGATGTCCTTCAACAAAGGAATGGATACAAAGAATGTGATACATTTACACAATGGAGTATTACTCAGCCATTAAAAGCAATGAATTTGAGAAATGCTTAGGTAAATGGATAGAAATATAATATATCATGCTGAGTGCGATAACCCAATCACAAAAGAACACACATGGTATTCACTCACTGATAATTGGATATTAGCCCAGAAGCTTGAAATACCCAAGATTCAACTCACCTCATTTCACTGTCTGAAATGTTCTCCAAAAATTGCAAAGGACTTTATTGTACTTGATTTACTTTTTTACAATAGAAAAGACTGCGTACAGCTCTTGACTGTGTACAGCCCTTAAAGAAGAATGTTGCTTTTACATAGACAAGATAGGGATGGTTAAAGAAAGCATGAAAAAGGTCAGAGAAGGCCTTGAGATATGAGAGAGAGAGAGAAAGAGAAAGATGAGAACTGGTACAAAAATTGGTTTTCAACTTCTCCATGGTTGTCAACCCTACTTCCTCCCATCTTGGGACCATTAATTGGGTTACATATACAATTTGATTTAAATAAAGAAAGAAAGAAAGAAAAATAGGAAAAATATGTATTGGAGAAATGAGGAATTGAAGGTTCATACTTAAATATAATAAAAGCAATATACAGCAAACAAATAGCCAACATCAAACTAAATGTAAAGAAACACAAAGTAATCCCATTAAAATCAGGGACAAGGCTGCCCTTTCTTTCCTTACCTATTCAATATAGTACTTGAAGTTATTGCTAGAGCAATTAGACAACAAAAGGAGAACAAAGGAAAGCAAATTGAGAAGAAGGAAGTCAGAATATCACTATTTGCATATGATATGATACTATACATAAGCATCCTCAAAAATTCCACCTACAGATGATAAAAAACTTCAACAAAGTGGCTGGATATAAAATTGACTCTAACAAATCAGTAGAGTTCCTCTACTCAAAGGATAAATTGTCTGAGAAAGAAATTAGGGAGACAACACCCTTCACAATAGTCACAAATTATATAAAATATCTTGGTGTGACTCTATCCATGCAAGTAAAAGACAAGTATGACAAGAATTCAAGTCCTTGAAGAAAGATATCAAAGAAGACCTCAAAAGGTGGAAAAATTCCCATGCTCATGGATTGGTAGGATTAATATAGAAAAAATGGCCATCTTACCAAAAGCAATCTAAAGATTCAATGCAATCCACATCAAAATTCTTACTCAATTCTTAATAGAGTTAGAAAGACCCATTTGCAAATTTATTTGGAATAACCAAAAAACCAGAATAGTGAAAACTATTCTCAATAACAAAAAAATGTGGGGGCAATCACCATTCCTGCCTCAAGCTTTATTACTAGAGCAATAGTGATAAAAACTGAATGGTATTGGTATAGAAACACGGTGGTAGATTGGTGGAATAGAATTGAAGACACAGAAAAGAACCCAAACACATAATGGTCTCTTGATCATTGACAAGAAACTAAAACCATCCAATGGAAAAAAGACAGCACTTTCAACAAATGATGCTGATACAACTGGCCGTCAGCATGTAGAAGAATGCAAAGTGATCTATTTTTTTTTCCTTGTACAAACTCAAATCCAAGAGGATCAAAGTCCTCCACATAAAACCAGATATGTTGAATTTAATATGAGACAAATGGGGAAGAGCCTTGAACACATGGTCACAGGGTAAAATTTCTTGAACAGAACACCAATGGCTAATGCCCTAAAATCAACAATACACAAATGGGATCTCATAAAATTGAAAAGCTTCTGTGAGGTAAAGGACACTATCAATAGGACAATATGGCAACCCACAGATTGGGAAAAGATCTTTACCAACCATACATCTGATAGATACCTATTATCCAAAAATATACATAGAACTCAAAAAGTTAAAGTCCAGAGAACCAAATAACACTATTTTAAAAATGATGTTCAGAACTAAACAGAGAATTCTCAACTAGGGCTTTTGGGATGGCTGAAAAGCACTTAAAGAAGTGTCTCAACATTCTTAGTCATCAAGGAAATGCAAGTCCAAATGATCATGAGATTCCACATCATACCAATCAGAATGGCTAAGAACAAAATGCAGGAGACAGCAGATGCTGGCAAGGATGTGGAGAAAGAGGAACCCTTTTGCATTGCTCCTGTGACTGCAAGTTGGAAATCATTATGACTGTTCCTGAGAAAGTTGGATATAGTTCTACCTGAAGACCCAGCTATACCACTACTGGCCATATATCAAATGATCCTCCAATGCTATAACAAGGACACATCCTCTACTATGTTTATAGCAGCCTTACTTATAATAGCAGAAGCTGGAAACAATCCAGATGTCCCTTAACAAAGAATGGATACAGAAAATATGGTAGTTACACAATGGAGTATTACTCAGCTATTAAAAACAATGACTTCATGTAATTCTTAGGTAAGTGCATGGAATTAGAAAATATCATTCTGATGAGGTAACCCAGACACAAAAGGACACACAATGTATGTACTCACTAATAAGTGAGTATTAGCCCAAATCGCTCACAATGCCCATAACAAAACCTCCAGACCAGATTGAACTTAAGAGGAAGGATGACCAGGGTTTGCATGCTTCTGTCCTGCATTGAGGGTTAAAGAGGATGATTCAGGAGGTGGATGGAGGGGGGACCTGAAAGGGAGTGAGGAGGCAAAGGAAACTAGGGTTTGAAATATCAGTTACTTGTGGGGGCAGGAGAGAGGTACAAAGTGTTAGGTAATAGAATAAAGTTATGTAACAGTAGGGGATGAGGAACACTGGAGGATCCCAAACTCCAGGGAAATGTGAGGCTCCCAGGACCCAAAGGGGATGACTTTAGCCAAAATGGGCAAAGAAAGGGGAGACAGAACCTGTAGAGACTACCTCCAGCAAATAGGCCCAGCCCCCAGGTCAGGGGGTGTGACTGTCCACTCACCCATCTCAAAATTTTTAACCCAGAAATGTTCCTTTCCAAGGAAGAACAGGGTCAAAAAAATGGAGCAGTGACTGAAGGAAGGACCTTCCAGTGACTGCCCTCCCTGGGGAATCTATCCTGTCTGCAGACACCAAACTCTACACTGTTGCTGTTGCCAAGAGTCTTTGCTGACAGGAATCTATTGTGGCTGTTCCTTGATTGGTTCTGCCAGCAACTGAACAATGAATATGTGGATGCTTAGAACCAACCATCTGATTGAGCTCAGGGACCATGGTGGGGGAGCTGGTGGAAGGCCTGGAGGAGTGGAGAGTGATTGTAACCTCATAGGAAGAACAACATTGTCTGGCCATACAACCCAGTGCTCCCAGAGTCTAGACCACCATCCAAGGAGTGTACAGGGAGGGATCCATGGCCTTGTATGACATCAATGGGAGGGGAGACAGTTGGTCTTGTGGAGGCTTTGATTCCCCGTGTGTTGTGGTGGGAGACTGAGGGTAAGTGAGGGTCTTAGAGTTTATTGCTGTAGACAGACACCATGACCAAGAAGACTCTTATACATACAAAATATTTAATAGGGGCTTGTTTACAAGTTCAGAGGTTTAGTCATTAAAGAACAAGGCAGGAACATGCAAGCATCCAGGCAGGCATGGTGTAGGAGGAGCTAAGAGTTCTACATCTTCATCTGGAGGCTACTAGCAGAATGCTGGCTTCCAGGTAGTTAAGAGAAGGGTCTTAAAGCCCACATCCACAATGACACACCTGCTCCAACAAGGCCACACCAACTCCAACAGGACCACACATTCTTATAGTAGCACTCTCTGGGCCAAGTATATACAAACCATCACAGTGGGGGAGCACCCTCATAGAGGCAAAGGGGAAGGAGGAAAAGACAGATTTGCAGTGGGGGATTTGTGGAGGGGTAACTGGAATATAGGATATCATTTGACATGTAAATGAATAGAATGATTAACTTAAAAAAATAAAAAATAAAATTAAAAATAGAGATTTCACAAAAGAAAAATGGTACTTCTTATGTTGTTTGTAATAAAGCTAATATTTGATTAAAAATCAATAAAATTAATGCACTATAAAATAAACTGAAAGAAGAAAATAATAATTTCACTAGATGCAGAAAAGGCCTTTAATAATATCCAACACCCCTTCATGATATAATTCTTAAGGAGGTTAAGTATACAAGGGACAAATATTAATATAATAAAGTCACTTTAAAGCAAGCCTATAGACAACATCAAATTAAATGGAGAGAAATGCAAACAATTCCAGTAAATCCAGGAAAAACTCTCTCCATATCTATTTAATAGAAGAGTTGAAGATCTAGCTTGAGGAGTTAAACAACTGACAGAGAGCAAGAAGATACAAATTGCTAGGAAGAAGTCAAAGTATCTTTGGTTCCAGGTAATATGATAATACACACAAGTGAACTTAGCAATCAACCAGGAAACTGCTACAGTTCATAAACACTTTCAGCAAAGCAGCTGGATTAAAAACAAATGAACTGTGTGCTGGAGATATGGCTCATCAGTTAAGAACATTGGCTAATCTTTCAGAGGACCTGGGTTCAATTCCCAGCACCAGAGTAGTAGCTTTATGCGACAGTTTTGTGCAGGGCAGTGGTGGCGCACGCCTTTAATCCCAGCACTTGGGAGGCAGAGGCAGGTGGATTTCTGAGTTCGAGGCCAGCCTGGTCTATCTATGGAGTGAGTTCCATGACAGCCAGGGCTACACAGAGAAACCCTGTCTCGAAAAACCAAAACAAACAAACAAACAAAAAACCAAATGAACTCATAAATCAGTAGCTCTCCTATATAAAAATGGCAAACTGTTTGATAAAGAAATCAGAGAAACAGCATTCTTCACCACAGCCACAAATGAAAATGTCAGAAGATGGAAAGGTCTCCCATAATCATGGATAAATAGAATTAGTGTAGTAAAATTGGCCATGCTACCAAAGCAATCTATAAAGCCAGTACAAACCCCATTAAAGTTCCAAGACAATTCTTCACAGACCTGATAAGGGCAATTCTCAACTTCATATATATATATATATTTTATATATATATAAAAGCATCCACGATAGCTAAAATGGTCCTAAACAATAAAGAAACTGCTGGAGGTTTTAGTTACTTCCAATTTCTATTTTTAATACCAAGCTATAGAAAAATATTAGCATATTGGAATAAAGCACACACATTGATCAATGGAATTGAATGGAAAACACAGATATAAATCCACATACTAATGGGCACCTGATTTTTTGATTACAAAATCTACAAAACCCTACTGGCCAAAAAACAGCATCTTCAAAAGCTGGTGCTCATCTAAATGGATGTTTGCATAAGAATGCAAACAGATCCATTCTTAATCATTCTCCACAGAATTCTACTACATAGTTTTTCAACATAAAACCAATTATACTGAGCCAGACAGAAGAGAAAGTAAGGAATATCTTTGAACTCATTGGAGCAGACTTCTTGAACAGAATTGTTGAATTGCCTTATCATGCCTTGGGGTGATGGTATTTGCTTTACGTCATTATTTTTCATTTTTTTTCATGTTTGTTGTTATCAATTAGTAGCATGTTATTTTCTAATGAGAGAAAGAAATGGAGTATGTCCAGAGTGGAAAGAAGAGAGGGAAGAACTGGGATGAGTTTCAGGAAAGGAAATTGTAATCTGGGTATATAGTATGAGAAAAGGAATCTATTTTTAAAAATAAGAAAAAAAGTAAAGTAAAATATATATTATATATATATATATATATATATATATATATATATATATTTTATGTGGTATCTTATGGTTTCTCAAGTTAAGTATTTTTTCTTCTCTGTTATTACTTAGATTAATTTTGTTAATAATATTTATCTCTGCTGATTAAATTAACGTTCCTTAAAGCATCAAAGCAAAACATAAAAATTTAAAAAATGTTTGTTTTTCAGGGTGAGGGGGTTGTTCACGATTGTTTTTCCACAACATGGTCATACAATACTATTACTTTGATTGAGGAAAATGGAACAAAGTAAGAGTTATAGGGATTGAAAGGATTATCTTAAAACAATAAATATGATAATCTAAAAATTAAACCTTTTAAAATAGGAAAGAATTTGGGAGAAAAGAGGACTAAGGAGACCAGAAAACACCATACAATTACAAAGCTTATTTACAACAGTCATTAAATTCTTTGTTAAATCATCATGCACATGATGGTTTTTAAAAGTATTGTTTCTGAATTCTAAAGGAAAAAAATTGCAAAGTCCTTGGATTGTTAACTCATGTGAAATAATTCTATAACTAATGGTATATTTATTTTGTTGTCAATATTTAATGTGTGTGAATATTTAAAGTGCTGTATTAATAATTTAGAAGATAGAAAGCTTCATTCCATAACATTTAAAAAAAAATCTTTGTTTTGAGAACCTCGGGAAGAACACAAATAAATGGTTAAATGATGCTATTCAACTGTTGGAAATATAAGAACAAACCAACTGAAACCCAGGTGAAAGCAAGAAACAGTGAAAATCAGAGTAGAGTGAAATAGAACCAAGTCAATCAATAAATCAACGCATTTAAGAGCTGGTTCTTTGGAAAGACACAGAAGAAAAAAATAGAAGACTGAAATTAGCAAAATCAGAAATGAACAGAAAGCATTACAACCAACTTCCAGCATAGAAATTTAGACTAGTAGAAAATAGTTTCAAACACTGTATTATACAAGATGGAAAAACCTAAAGAATGTATGGATATCTGGGTTCAGCCAAACCAACACAATTAAATTAAGAAGAAATCAACAACTTAAATAAAAATTCTCCCAGGTACAAAATGGTCAGAATTCTGCAGAGCATTCAGGAAGTTCTAATTCCAGTTAGTCCATCTTAAACAATTCAAAATAGTATAAACACAAATCATATTCCAAAATTCCTTTTATGATACAAGTATTGTTTTAATACCTGAACTAAACCTATCTAAAGACATGACAACAGTATAAAAGAGAAGGGAGGGAAGGACTTGGGAGGGAAGTGGACAGGGTGTGGGGAAGGGGAGAGGAACCAGATCTGGTATTAGGTGAGGGAAAAGGACTGAAGCCCTGAGGGCCAGCAGAAAGGATGGAAACAGGCAACCATAGGAGGTAAGAGGTTGAGGGGACCCTTCAGAAAACACCAGAGACATGGGAGGTGAGAGACTCTCACCTGAGAGACTCTTGGGACTTAAAGGGAGGGACCTTAGATGAAATGAGTGATAGTAGGGAGAGGCAACTTATAGAGTCCATCTCTAGCTGGAAGATAGGGCATAAAGTGAGGGAGGGGGTTGCCATCCCACAGTCAAAACTCTGACCCATAATTGTTCTTGTCTGAAAGAACTGCAGGTATGGAAATGGAGAGGTCCCTGAGGAAAAGATGGTTCAGTGATAGGTCCAAAGTGGGATCCAGCTCAAGGGGAGGTCCCAAGGTCTGACACTTCCTGAGGCTATGGGTCTCTCAGAAAAAGGAACCTATCAAGACTGCCCTCTGGAAGATACAACAAGCAACTGAAAGAGTAAGATGCAGGTATTTGCACCCAACTAGTTGACAGAAGCTGCTAACCCCTGGAGTTAATTAGGAAAAAGCTAGAAGAAGCTAAGAAGGAGGACAACCCTGTAGGAGAATCAGCAGTCTCAATTAACCTGCACTCCCAAGATCTCTCAAACACTGGATCACCAACCAAGCAACATACACAAGTGGATATGAATCCCTCAACACATATACAGCAGAGGACTTCTGGGTCTGGGTTTAGTCAAAGAAGATGTACTTAACCCTCAAGAGACTGGAGGCCCCAGGGAGTTTAGAGGTCTGGTTGGGTAGGGGCTGGGGGAATGGGAGTCATGACATCATTGTGGGGACAGGAGTAAGGGAGGAGGTATGGCATGTGGAACAGATGGAAGATGGACTGGGATGGGGAATAAAATCTGGAGTGTAAACAAACAAACACAAATAAATGACAAAAAAAAAAAAAAAAAAAAAGAATGGCTGGAAAGATGATAGAACATAAGTAAGCTACAGAAAATTCCAGGCTAATACCCCTGATGAACATACTCAAATTACACTATAAAATTATTGCAAACTCAATACAGATATACATCAAGAAGGTGATGAGGCAGGAATAATTTGTCTTTATCTTAGAAATGTAGATGAGTTTCTACATACACAAGTCAATAAACCTAATGACCATCAGAAATAGACTTTAGTAAGAGTAACACAATTCAATAGATACAGAAAATCATAACAATCCTAACATACATAAATATCCTAGGAAAATAGAGTTGGAGAGAATGTGCGTAAACATAATAAAAACTGTATATAAAACACCCACAGCCAACTTCATCCTAAATGGATAAAAGCTTAAACAGTATTACTGAAGTCAGAGATGAGAAAAGTATGTCGAATCTACCATTCTTTTTCAGAATTGTGCTCAAAATCTTACCTTCATCAGTAAGGCAAGTGTAATTTAAAGAAATACAAATAGGCAAAGAAGTCAAACCATCTATATTTGCAGATAATATATGATAGATTACAAAAAGATTCAGAAACTTCTAATAATGTTAATAAAACTCACAGATGGGACAGGATAGATGCTAACCTTGGACAAATCAAAAGTTTTCTCTGATAAACAGCAAACATACAAAGTATGAGATGATGGAAACAATTCACAAAGTCTCAAACATATCTCAAAATAAACCAAACAAGTAGTCTGAAGAACCTCTACAGTACAGACTTTAAAGCTGTGAAGTTAAAAAAAAATAATTAGAAGATGAAAAGATATCTCATGATCACAGATTGTTGGAACTAATATCGTGATATGAGCACTGTACTAAAAGCTGTTTGTAGATTCAGTACAATGCCATTCAATTTCTCTATCTCATTCTTCACATAAATAGAAAAAAAATGCTTAAATTTATACAGAGCCACAAAAAAAAAAAAGAAAAGAAAAAAGAAAGAAAAAAAATCTGATAACAACAACAAAATGTCCTAGCAAACTGAATGCTGGAGGTCTTACTACTTTAGAATATAAAATATAGAAAATATCTTCCTGAGTGAGGTGACCTAGACCTGGAAAAAACAAACATGGTATTTATCCCCTTATAAATAGATATTAGGCATAAAGTCAAGACTAACCATAGTATAATCCACAGACTCAAAGAAGCTAAGTAACAAGGAAGGCTTAAGGAGGTGGTGGTAGGGACTCGTTATTCTCACCAAACATGGGAGAATCAAGAATAGTGGTGAGTGGATGAGGCAAGGGTAATGGGTGGGGTTGTGAGGGGGATGAGAACTGGAGGGATCAGTTGGAGGGAGGATGGGCAAAGAGAGTACTGGCAGAGACAATGGAATGGGAGGTGCTTCTCTTGGATGTGCTAGAATCCTAGGGCAATGGAAACTTCCAGGAATTTATGAGGGTGACCCTAGCTAAGATTCCTAAAATGGGGGATATGGAGCCTGAACTGGCCATCTTCTATAACCAGGAAAGTCTTCCAGTGGATACCAACCTAGGAACAAAACCTTCAACCTATAATTTGCCCTACCTACAAGATGTGCAGGATTAAAGATAAAGCAGAAATTGAAATTCCTTCACAACCAATGACTGGTCCATCTTGTGACCCATGCCATGAGAAAAAGGCCATCCCTGACACTATTAATAATACTCTGCTATACTTGTAGATGGGAACCTAGTATAACTGTCATCAAAGAATTTTCACCCAGCACCTGATAGAAACAGATGCTGAGACACATACCCAAAAATTAAATGAAACTTGGGGAGCCTCCCAAGAGATAGAGAGGAAGGATTATAGAAGCTAGTGGGTGAAGAACATCAGAAGAAAAACCTACAGAATCAACTAACCTAGGCTCATTGGGTCATAGAGAGACTTACGACTAATCAAGGAGTGTGCATAGGACTGGCCTAGGCTCTCTGCACATATGTAACTGTTCTGCAGCTTTGTTTCATGTAGGACTCCTTAACAGCAGGAGTGAGGGCATTCTCTGACTCTGTTGCCTGTCTTTGAAACCATTTCTCACTATTGGGCTACCTATTCTATTCTCAATAGAAGATGCACCTAGTCTTACTTCAATTTGTTATGCTGAAGCTGGTTGACATCCATAGGAGGCCTCTCCTTTCCTGAAGAGATAGGATGGAACAGTGGATAGTGGAAGGGAAAGCTGTAATTGGGATGTAAAGTAAATAAGCAAATTAAATAAATAAATAAATAAATAAATAAATAGAGTCATAGAAGATAGATGATACATTTATAGGCAGACTAACAGACAGATAGACAAATAGACAGACTGATTAGATATATAGATGATAGATAGATAGATAGATAGATAGATAGATAGATACCTATTTGCAGCAGAAGGCCTGTGATTGAACAGGGAAAATGGAGACAGAGCTAAGAGTTGCAGAGAGAGAGGGACACAGGAGGGAGATGAGAGAGGGGAACATGGTGTCAGACATGAACTAGCCTGGCTTTAGTTAGTCACAGTTAGTTATGATATTAAGATTAGAATAATTGGATAACTTTTCTAAATTGTGTGGGCATCTTGTATTGTTATTAATTGGTCTTGAAATTATTGTGTGGGCATTTTGTGTTTGAGAATTGATAGTAAATCTGTTTGATTAATTATAAACTTTAAGTGTTTTGATTTTACTGGGTACTAGATAGTGTGTTATCTAACTGAGAGTATGGCGGTCATTTTGTGGGGCTAGCATGGCTAGTTAGTGAGCAAGGGGAATGCTGGAACTCCTGCCCTGTTAGAGAACCTGTGGAGGTGAGGACACCAGGCTGGGACCAGGTAGCCCTCAGGTGCTAGGCTTAGTGTGGGAACTTGGTGGCAGAGCTGGGAAACCTGCCACACTCTCATTTAATACCTCCCACTACAGATAGATGATAGATAGATAGATATAGAAAGATAAATAAATAGATTAATAGATGACAGACAAACAGATAAAATAAATGACACATTAAAAATGGCCTCGAGACGTAGACAAATAGTTCTCAAAATAATAAGAACAGGTAAGAAATAGCTAAAAAACATACATTGTTCTACCTGTTAGAGAAATATAAATCAAAACAACTTTGAGATTTAATCTTACTCCAATCAGATTAGCAAAATCAACAAAATTCTGAACAGCAAATAATGGCAGAGTTGTTAGAAAAATAAAACTTTCATCCACTCTTGGTCAGAATGCCAAATGGTATGGCCACTCTGGAAATAAATTTGGAGGATATTAGTCAGCCAGCGGTGGTGCACCGCTGCAGTCACCGCGCTTTGGAGTCCGAGGCGGCCATCTTTCCAGAGTTCGAGTCGAGGCTCTGCTTGCTCACAGCCTGGAAAAAAAGAAAAAAAGAAAAAAGAAAAACAAAACAAAAAAAAACTTTAAAAAAAAAGCCAGGCAGTGGTGGTGCACGCCTTTAATCCCAGCACTTGGGAGGCAGAGACAGGCAGATTTCTGAGTTCGAGGTCAGCCTGGTCTACAAGGTGAGTTCCAGGACAGCCAGGGCTATACAGAGAAACCTTATCTGAAAAATCAAACAAACAACAAACAAAAGTTTGAAGGATATTCAAAAAACTAAAAATAAATCCAACATATGAGCCAGGTATATCAGTTGTTGGCATATGCCCAAAGGATTCGAACCTACTGCACAGATACTTGTTCAGTCTTTATCACAAGATCTAGTGAGTGGAAACAATGTAAACATCCTACAGATGATGAGTGGATGATGGAAATGTATCAATACACACTGTGGAATATTCATATGTAAAACAATGAAATCATAAATGAATGAAACATGAAAGATCATACTGAATGAAGTGACCCAGACCCAGTAAAACAAATGTTATATATTTTTTTCTTTTTGTAGTCTCCTAGATCCAAAGCTTCACATGTGAGCTATGTCCAGAAATAACTCAGAAATCAGAAATCTAAAATGGCAAGATTGTCATGGTAAGGTAGTAGAGAACTGCAGGAATGAAGAGGAGAGGAGCAGGAAACAAATAGGACTCTAGGGAGAAATGAATGAAGAACATAAATACTGAGAGAACGGTGAATAAAAGTAAGATTGTTTAAGATGATATAAGAAATCACACCCTTAACTTTTGCCTAAATAAAATGTATACTTCTTATCTAGGCTGACAATACTTCATCCAAGAAGTAAAAAACACTTAATAAAAAAATCTCACTACTAGGTTTGAGAAATTGTCTTTTAATTACTGGGCAGGGTTGTCCTCCAGAAGTAGATGGTAAATGAATATTGTTGAAGACAACATTCACTTCGGACACAGGGACCAGACGACCTGATCTGGAAATGGCTTGAATGTCTCCTCCTTGAGTTCTAGATTTGTGATAATAGAATGCCCCATTCAAGCTTCCACTGGAGGGAAGTCACCAGCAGTTCTACTGAGCTACAATGTACTACATTGACATGAAGTGCAAGATAGCTTAATGGTTCAGTAATGTATGAACCTCCATGCCAAAAACAAAACAACAAAACCAAAACCAAACAAGTAAAAAAGCAAAACTCCCCAATTGAACTCAGAACTTAATGTGAGGGAAACTAGGCCTGGTACTGGAAACCTAATGAACTGGCCCAGAGTGAGAGGACTCCTGAAACTTGGTGTAGAATCTTTACCAGCACTTACTACTAAACCATTTTAAATCTCACCCATTATCAAGGAAACTTCTCTTTGCAACAGAAGGAGACCCCTACAGAAATCTACAACCAATGAAAATGCAGAGTTGTGAAGCTCTGTCCTAGTGATTATAGCTACAATATATTTTGCACCAAAGGCTCAAGGAATACTTGGGAGAGGGGTAAAAGATAGTAAAAGCCATAAGACCAGAAAGTTAGCTGTCAGATTGTGTTGACTGGCAATACCGGAAGCTACACCATCGTGCCTGCCTAAACATGATCTGAGCACATATCATCAACAGACATTTCAATGGGGATCAAGAAAGCCCACTAAGCTTTATACAAAGAACTACAGTCAAGTAAGGAATGTTGAAAGTATTTATTATGCAATACCAAAATGATCAGTCTAAACATATATACAAGTAGACTTAAAATGTTATATTTAGGAAATTTAGGTTGCTCATTTGACAAGTAATAATTGTTCCATGTTAATGAATGTACTTTTAAAAATATATTTCAACCAGATTCATAATAAGAGTTCAAGAAAAATGGAATTAAAGAACTAAGTATGAAAATTACTTTAAAATTGCAGTATTATCAATAGACATGTCCATTTTGAAAATCAGAAATATGAAATCTATTGGAATTTTGCTGAGCTATGGGTCAGATAAAACCAAGAATTCCAGATTTTGCTTATCTATGTTGTATTCAATAACATGCTTAGTAGGATAATAAAGATAAAGTATTTAGCCATTTTATTGTAAGTGCCATCATTATACACATCAAGAGTTTTAAGTAATCAACTTATAATAATAAATTCATTTTTTTCAATACTGATAAAAGTAAAATTATTTTCTCAGTAAATTGTTGTAGAAATTATTAATTCCATCCCAGGGTATTTATCTCACCTTAGATCACTTAGTTCCCAGATAAAAGTCATACTTGGGCTTTATATTTACAGTAAGCCTTAACAGCACAAGAGCTGGACAAATATCTACCCTCTGTGCTATTAGATCCGACTTTCCTATTGATAACCCTAAATTACTACTTACTACTTACTATGGCTGCTTTTATAGTCCAATTGGCCTGCCCTCAAGGGCTACATTTTTATGGCTACACTAACCCATGATGCCTTCTACTTGTTCTGTTCTGCATCTTTTTCTTCCCTTTTGGTCTCCTCTGACCTCAAACCAAGAAAACCTAAATCCCACTTATGTCTCTACTGCCCAGCTATTGGCTGTTGGCATCTTCATTTACTGATTAGAAATAAGTTAGTGGCTATGGTCACTTGAGTCCATGTGCAGACTCCAGTTCTTAGGTTCCTTACTTAGCATTAAAATAGACAGCAAGATCAAATATCAATAGTTAAAACATTTAGAGATATTTCTTATTTAAACAAAGTGTCTTGTCAAAGCTAATATATAACAATACAATAACTAATTATTTTACATAAAAATAAATTAGTACCTGGCTGGTCTGCTCTGTGAAGGCATCTTATCCTGAACCTTCCTAGAGCAGCTGGTAAGAACCCTCCCCACCACAACCCTATGCCCAGAACTGCAACTGGGAACTGGGGCACTCTGAACCCATCACACAGCCAAACCCAGCCCCAGGAGTCCCAGGAGCTCTTCCACCCAGGAGCTCAGGATCACAGGATCACAGAGACATCTGGACTCTGAGGAGTTCTGACACAAGCAAGATAACTGGAAATACAGTCTCTAGTTAGAGACAGTGAGTGCAGTTAGCACTAGAGATATCCAGATGGCAAAAGGCAAGTGCAAGAATATAAGCAACAGAAACCAAAGTTACCTCTCATCATCAGAACCCAGTTCTCCTACCATAGCAAGTGCTGGACAGCATATCACACCTGAAAAGCAGGATTAAGATTTAAAATAACTTCTCATGAGGATGATAAAGGACTTTAAGAAGATTATAAACAACTCCCTTAAAGAAATACAGGAGAACACAGGTAAACAGGTAGAAGCCCTTAAAGAGGAAACACAAAAAATCTCTTAAAGAATTGCAAGAAAACACAACCAAACAGGTGAAGGAATTAAACAAAACCTTCCAAGATCTAAAAATGGAAGTAGAAAACAAAAAAGAAATCTCAAAAGGAGACTACCCTGGAAATAGAAAACTTAGGAAAGAAATCAGGAGTCATAGATGCAAGTATCACCAACAGAATACAAGAGATGGAAAAGAGAATCTCATTTGTAGAAGATACCATGGAAAACATTCACACAACTGTCAAAGAAAATGCAAAATGCAAAAAGCTCCTAACAGAAAACATCCAGGAAATCCAGGACACAATGAGAAGACCAAACCTAAGGATAATAGGTATAGATGAGAGTGAAGATTTCCAACTTAAAGGGCCAGTAAATATCTTCAACAAAATCATAGACGAAAACTTTTCTAACCTAAAGAGATGCTAATGAACATACAAGAAGCCTACAGAACTCCAAATAGACTAGACCAGAAAAGAAATTCCACTTGTCACATAATAATCAAAACATCAAATGCATAAAACAAAGAAAAATTACTAAAAGCAGTAAGGGAAAAATGTCAAATAATATATAAAGGCGGACCTATGAGAATTACACCAGATTACTCACCAGAGACTATAAAAGCCAGAAGATCCTGGAGTGATATCATACAGACCCTAAGGAACACAAATGCCAGCCCAGACTACTTTACCCATCAAGATTCTCAGTCACTATGATGGAGAAACCAAGATATTCCATGACAAAACCAAATTTACACAGTATCTACCCACAAATTCAGCCCTACAAAGGATAAAAGATGGAAAACTCCAACACAAGGAGAGAAACTACAACATAAAATAAGGAAGAAAGTAATCTTTCAACAAACTCATAAGAAGATAGCTACACAAACATAATTACACCTCTAATAACTAAAATAACAGGAAGAAACAATCACTTTTCCTTAATATCTCTAAACAACAATGGACTCAGTTCCCCAATAAAAGACATAGACTAACAGACTGGATACTTAAACAGGACCCAGAATGTTGCTGTATACAGGAAACGCACTTCAGTGGCAAAGACAGACACTGCCTCAGAGAAAAGGGCTGGAAAACAATTTTACAAGCAAATGGTCCCAAGAAACAAGCTGGAGTAGCCATTCTAATTTTCGAATAAAATTGTCTTTCAACCAAACGTTATCAAAAAGATAAGGAAGGACACTTCATACTTCTCCAGGAAAAATCTAACAGGATGAACTCTCAATTTTGAACATCTATGTTCCAAATGCAAGGGCACCCACATTCACAAAAGAAACTTTACTAAAACTCAAAGCACACATTGCAACTCACACAATAATAGTGGGAATTCAACACCCACCTCTCAGCAATTGACAGATCATGGAAACAGAAACTAAACAGAGACACAGTGGAACTAATGGAAGTTATGAAACAATGGATTTAAAGGATATCTATAGAACATTTCATCCTAAAACAAAAGAATATAACTTTTTCTGAGTACCTCATAGTACCTTCTCCAAAATAGACCATATACTTGATAGAAAAGCAGGCCTCAACAGATACAAAAAGATTGAAATAATCCTTTGCATCCTATTAGATCACCATGAACTAAGGATGGTCTTCAATAATAACAAAAACAATGGAAAGCCCACATACACACTGAAACTGAACAATATTCTACTCAAAGACGACTTGGTCAAGGAAGAAATAAAGAAAGAAATTAAAGACTTTTTAGAATTTAATGAAAATGAAGGCTCTTCATACCAAAACTTATGGGACACAATGAAAGCAGTGCTAAAAGGAAAAATCATAGCTCTAAATTTCTACAAAAAGAAACTGGAGAGAGTATACACTAGCAACTTGACAACACACCTGAAAACTCTAGAACAAAACAAAGCAAACACACCCAAGAGGGTAGACAGCAGGAAATAATCAAACTCAGGGCTGAAATCAACCAAGTAGAAACAAACAAACAAAAAAACTATACAACATATCAAGAATACCAGGAGATGTTTCTTTGAGAAAATCTATAGGATAGATAAATCCTTAACCAGACTAACCAGAGGGCACAGAGACAGTATCCAAATTAATAAAATTAGAGCTGAAAAGGGAGACATAACAACAGAAACTGAGGAAATTTAAAAAAAATCCTCAGATCCTACTACAAAAGCTTATACTCAACAAAACTGGAAAATCTGGATGAAATGGACAATTTTCTAGAGAGATACCGGGTACCAAAGTTAAATCAAGTTCAGATAAATCATCTAAACAGTCCCATAACTCCTAAAGAAATAACTGCATTCATTAAAAGTCTCCCACAAAAAAAGCCCTGCCCCAGATGGTTTTAGTGTAGAATTCTATCAGACTTTCCAAGAAGACCAAATATCAATTCTCTTCAAATTATTTCACAAAATAGAAACAATAGGAACACTACCCAATTCTTCTATGAAGCCACAAACATGCTCATACCTAAATCTCACAAAGACACAACAGAGAAAGAGAGCTTCAGACCAATCTCCCTTACGAATATCAATGCAAAAATCCTGAATAAAATTCTTGTAACCTGAATCCAAGAACATATTAAAACAATCATCCATTATGATCAAGTAGGTTTTATCCCAGGAATGCAGGGATGGCTCAATCCATCAATATAATCCAGTATATAAACAAACTCAATGAAATAAAAACCACATGATCATCTCACTAGATGTTGAGAAAGCATTTGACAAAATTCAACATCCCTTCATGTTAAAAGACTTGGAAAAAAACAGGAATCCAAGGCCCATACCTAAACATAGTAAAAGCAATATATAGCAAAGCAGTAGCCAACATCGAACTAAATGGAGAGAAACTTGAAGCAATCCCACTAAAAGATACAGGCTGCCCACTCTCTCTCTACCTATTCAATATAGTACAAGAAATCCTATCTATAGCAATTAGACAACAAAAAGAAGTCAAAGTGATACAAATAGGAAAGGAAGACGTCAAAATATCACTATTTGAAGATGATATGATAGTGTTGTTTAAAAAAAAAAAAACGGCGGTGGCAGAGGGTTCCAGGAGGAAAGTTTATTTAGGGCAGAGGGGAGGCAGAGAGAGGTGGCCGGCCATGACCACTTGAGGCGGGAGGGGAAGGGGGAGAGGGTCAGATACGACCTGCAGGCGCAAGAGAGCAAGAGAGCAAGAGAGCAAAAGAGCAAGAGAGAGAGGAGGGGCCAGACAGCCCCTCTTATAATAGTGGGCAGGGCTACCTGGCCATTCCCAGGTGCTTTGGGGAGGAGCATACCTAGCTGTTGCTAGGTAATGTGGAGGTGGAGTTTAACAGAATGCTAATCTGTAGATTGCTTTCGGCAAAATAGCCATTTACATATTAACCTTCAATCATGAGCATGGGAATCTTTCCATTTCTGAGATCTCATTCGATTCTTTCTTCAGGTGTGAATTCTGTCATACAGGTCTTACTTGCTGTTAGATTCACCCCAAATATTTTATATATTTGTGACTATTGTGAATGTGTCTTTCCATAATTTTTCAGCAGTTTATCCTTGTGTAAGGAATGCTCTGATTTGTTTGAGTTAATTTATACCAGCCATTGCTAAAGTCTTTTTCAGGTTTAGGACTCTTGTATTCAGTTTGCAACTACTCTTGGAATTTTGTATGTATATTCATGAGGGATATGGACTTATTTATATATTTTTGTTGGGTTTACACTTGATTTCACTATTTCAATATAATTGCTTGTGAAGGAGCTTAATGTGGTGCTGAATTTTTTAAACATAACTCAAAAAGTTTGCTTGTTTGAAGCTCTATAGAATTCTTGTATAAGTATATGACCTTGTATTATTGTTTTTAGTTTATTTTCATTTTATTCTGTTTGAATGCTTTTTAATTTTTTTTGATTTGCTGAAATAAAAATTAAAAAAAAAAAGAAAGATAAGAACTAAAAAAAAAAAAAACAGAATGTACAGATAGTATACATAAGTGACCCAAACTTCACCAGAATCCTAACCTGATAACAACTTCAGCAAAGTGGCTGGTTATAAAATCAACTCAAACAAATCAGTAGCCTCCTCTACTTGAAAGATAAACAGGTGCAAAGAAATAGGAAATGACACCCTTCACAATAGTCCAAATAATTAAGTTACCTATGTGTGAATCTAACCAAGCAATCAACAGATCTGTATCACAGAACGTCAAGTCTCTGAAGAAAGAAATCGAAGAAGATCTCAGAGATGGAAAGATCTCTGTCACGAGCCATTAATGCAACAAGCTAATAATTAGCAGGTGATCATCCTGAAATGCTTGCCTTGGATTATTATATTAATCTGTGACAAAGTGAGTCTCATCCAGCAAGGCTGTCGGGGATTTATTTTAGGAGTGATTCTTGCTATTAATATGCTTTTCCTATTATGATTAAACATGTGTAACATCACTAAGCAATAGCACACCCTTTGGAGCAGATCTCTGCAGACCCATGAAGATGTACTGTCTTGCAATGATGCTATGCAGACAAATAGATGATTTCTTAAGTCTTAATGATGATCTTATAAGAATTCCTAAAATTATATCAATGATTATTAAGCTCTTTTATAGTGGGACTGCTATTAGGTTCCTTTCTGATAGTTAAAACTGCAATTAAAACTCTGCCAGTCTCCAGAGTGTCATCAGTTAATTGCCTTAGATAATAACCAGACTTTCTCCTGCTCAGAGCACATTCAAATGAGGTTGTAAAACAATTAACCAAGGTCACTAAAAGGAACTCATGATTTATTATAGGTGCTAGGACAGAAGAGAAAATATTGCCTTGGTTTATCTATACAAAACTTCACTAATTTCTTAGTTACAGTTTTAAACCTTTGGTGAACCTGTGGAGCTAGACAGGTGATGAATGTTTAGCTAGATAAATATCTAATGGATATGCATGTAAACATTCTCTGTTGTAAACGTCTATTTCAATTTATCATTTGAATTTCGGTGTGAACTTGTGATGAACTTGTAAATGTGAACATGCACTCTGAATGATGTATAAGTACAGAAGGCAAAGAAAAAGAAGTAGTAGTCATGATAGTCATAGTAGAGTAGTCTTAGATGTAGGATTCGTTAGGAGCCATTTGTTCTTTCCTTTCCTTTTCCCCTACTTAGAATTTTTTCACTTTGTTAGAATTTTTTCCTTTTCACCACTTAAGGCCTTACCACTTTTCTTCTTAGATAGCTTTCATAGGAAACTTTTTACACTTAGTAATAAACTCTATTTGATAAGTTCTCTAAGTGTTTTTTCTTCCTGTGACCGCAGACTAGCAGACATAAGTCAAAGCCCAGCAGCTCCTGCTGAGAGAGTACAAAGGCTATTTGCCTAATCCTCTGCTGTCTTTGGGCTGAGGTGCTAGGGCAGGCCAGCTATAGTAGCTTAATCTTAGGTTTTACCCCTGCCAAGGCTCTTCCCATCCCCCTTGGCTGACTCAAGAAGGACCAACTAGGGAAAGAAAGAAGAGATCCTTTCCTTCTCCTCCCACCAAGCCGGGGCTAGCTCCCAGAAGATCTCCATGCTCATGGATTGGCAGGATTAATATAATAAAAATGGCCATCTTGCAGAAAGCAATCTACAGATTCAATGCAATCTCCGTTAAAATCCCAATTCAATTCTTCACAGAGTTAGAAAGAGAAATTCTCAAATTCATTTGAATAACAAAAAACCCAGGATAGCAAAATTTATTCTCAATAATAAAAGAACTTTTGGAGGAATCATCATCTCTGACCTCAAGGTATACTACAGAGCCATAGTGATAAAAACTGCATGGTATGGATACGGACATATGCACAAAGATCAATGGAATAGAATTGTAGACCCAGAAATGAACCCATACACCTATGGTCATTTGATCTTTGACAATGGAGCTAAAAACTGTCCAGCACCTAAAGAAATGTTCAGCACCCTTAGTCATCAGGAAATGCAAATCAAAACAACCCTGAGATTCCACTTCACACACCAGTCAGAATGGCTAAGATCAAGAACTCAGGTGATAATAGATGCTGGCAAGGATGTGGAGAAAGAGGAACACTCCTCCACTATTGGTGGGATTGCAAGATGGTGCAACCACTCTGGAAATCAGTATGGTGGTTCCTCAAAAAAAATTGGACTTAACATTACCTGAAGACCCAGCCATACCACTCCTGGGCATATACCCAAAATAATCTCTAACATATAACAAGGACACATACTCCACTATGTTCATAGCAGCCTTATTTATAATAGCCAGAAGCTGGAAAGAACTTAGATGTCCTTCAACAGAGGAATGGATACAAAAAATCTGGCACATTTACACAATGAAGTATTAAACAGCCATTAAAAACAATGAATTCATGAAATTCTTATGTAAATGTATGGAACTAGAAAATATCATCCTGAGTATGGTAACCCAATCACAAAAGAACACACATGGTATTCACTCACTGATAATTGGATATTAGCCAGAAGCTTGAAATACCCAAGATTCAACTCACAGACCACATGAAGCTCATGAAGAAGGAAGACCGAGTGAGGGTGCTTCAGTCCTTTTTAGAAGGAATAACAAAATATTTAAGAGAGCAAATATGGAGACAAAGTGTGGGACATAAACTGAAGGAGAGGCTGTCTGGAGACCATTCCACCTGGGTATCCATCCCATGTGCAGTCACCAAAGGTAGACGCTGATGTGGATGTCAGGAAGTGCATGCTGACAGGAGCCTGATATAGGTGTGTCCTTAGAGGTCTGCTAGAGTTTGACATATCCAGAGGCAGATGCTCACAGCTAACCATTGAACTGATCAAGGGGTTCGCAATGGAGGAGTTAGAGAGAAGGAGCTGAAGGAGCTGAAAGTGTGTGCGGCCCCATGAGGAGAGCAACAATACCAACCAATCAGAGCTCCCAGGATCTAAACCACCAGTCTGGCAGCACTTAGGGAGGGACTCTTGGCTCCAGTTGTATATGTAAGGGACTATGGCCTTGTTGGGTATAAGTGGGAGAGGAGATCCTTGGTCCCATGAAGTCTGGATGCTGAGTGTGGGGGAATTCGAGGGAGGGGAGGTGGAAGTGTGAGGGTGTGGGGGGGACATCCTCATAGCAGGAGGTGGGAGGATGGGATAGGTGGTTCCTGGTTGTGTGGAAATGGGGTAAGGGGATAACATCTGAAATGTAAATAAAATATCCAAGAAAAAATACTTAGTTTAAAAATATATATATAAATTAGTAGGTTAAGTTTGTTTCCTTAGTATCTGACCAACCTTCAGTAAAATGTCAACTTAAAAATGTATTTTCAAATATGCATGAGTATGTTTGTGTAGGTAACATTACTTACAAAGAGATAGGAATAGAGAAACAAAATCTCAATGAGACTTAAATACATAGTAAATTATAACACATTTAAATTTTGTTTTATTTTATTTTGAAAGTGTAATACATGATCCTTTTCTCACTTTTCTTTCCTTAAAATCCTATCACATGCCCCTCCATTCACTTTCAAACTCATGGTTTCTTTTTTTCATTATTACTTCATGTCTTTATTTATATGAATATACATTGACATTTCTACATATAATGTACTCATTGTTTATAATGTAACTTGTATGTATGTATGTCTAGATCTGCAGCCAGGATCTCAAAGGAGATAAGGTTGTGGTTCATGGAAACTTGACTCTGCTCTCTGGGCTGTGGTTGTCAGTCGTAAGGCTGAGGTATCTTGGTTTCTTTCCCAACATTGCTAATTATTGTTATGCTGAGTCTGACCCATTTCCTCCTGCAAATAGTGTATTACACGGTGTCCTTCTTAAACTTCCTTGCCATAAGTTATTAACTTTTGCAAGATTTCCTGGTAGAAGCCTTCATATTTTTATTTTCTCATCTTGTGTCTTAAGGTTGAGATCAATCTGCTCACCAGAGGACACTGAACTTTGATTTGTATCAAGTCTTTGCAAGCCCAGAGATACAAACATTCCACCTCCACCTGAGTCAGCTTGTTCACTTGTTTATTTTTGAGGTGCAGTCTCACATGACTAAGAGTGGCTTTAAACTCTGTATGTCTGAGCCCTTTCTCCTTTGGAGGGCTTCTATATCCTGGAATCCATTTTTGAGCTTACTCTGAGAAACTGAGTCCATAGGGAAGAAAAAACATATCTGGTCATTCTACTCTGATCACTTCCATCCCCACACTCACTAGCTCTCCCAGATTATTCAGTGTTTTTGCCAAGCTCTGCTTGTTTCTTTTTATAAAACAACTACTAAATCAGAGATGACATTTTATGAGCAAATTAGGTAGTGGTGAATAAGCTTTTGTTTTTAGAAAGATCCTGAATGACATGCATTTTGTGTTGATCCTTTTAAAAATCCTACATTATACTTCCTTTAATGTATGCACTGAGAGATGTGATTCTTGTTGACACAAGTTGTTCTTTTTTAGGGAATGTTACATTTTATAAATGCTGTTTCTTGACACTTGCATACATTCACAGTCCTTAGTTGGCAACTGGCTTTCCGGATTGTGGAGAGGGATCTTTCTTATACCTCTTCAATCATCAAAATATCCTTTAAAAGATCTGGCTATGTCTAACACAATAAGAAAATGTGTGACATTTCATGTCAGGTTTTAAAAAATGAGAAAGAATCAATAATAAAAAAAAAGGAAGGAAGACTCCTTTTGTATATTTACCAGTTAAATCTGGACTTTAAGACAGTTGGATATGTCAGACCGATTATCTGAGTCCTATCTCACTTCTTGGGGAAGGAAGAAAGGCAGCTGGGGAACAAAGTGCCAGTAAATATGTCACAGTGCACAAAGCTTGATCTTAGAGAAGTGATGTTTTCTTTTTTCACCCTATTCATCACACCTCAGTCGGAGGACTACATTTTAATAACGTTTCTGAGGGATGCAGTATAATTAGGTGGCAATGACCTTGAGGTTTACACTGCTTTTAAAACAACCACTTGGCTAAATTTTTGCAAGCATGAGTGTGCGTTGAAGATGGATGTTTATTAAAAAAAAAAAAAAAAAAAAACCCTGACGCAATATATGGAGAATTTATCTTCTCATTATGAACACTATTTTTCATCACTGAAACATGCTCTTCACCTCCTATGTTGACAAGGTATAGAAAAAAGCTTTTATGAATTAATAGTAGTCCATTTAAGGAAGTAGTCCAGAGTTTTGTTTTAAGAGAATTCAAAATTTTAGAAAAAGTTATATTCTCAAATATAATTTCATATCATAACTTAACTCCTATGTGCATTTCATTTTGCACCTGCACAGATATATTATATATCTTTCAACCCTCAACATTTTTAGTGTATAAGTTTTAGGCCATAATGTTGTCAATTTAAGGCAGCATTTTTAAACTAAGAATAGTAATTAATGTCTAAACAGCAACAGTTTCTTGAATATCATAGTGTTTGCCTCGAATTACCAACCTAACATTTATATTGTAGAGGGAGATGTGACAGGTGTTTCTCATATTAAATGTAACTTTCTCAATCCAATTTAAGTGTTAAGAAACAATCTCCTTGGCAACTGAAATCTTCAAACACCTGATAATTAAAACATGGCTTTTTTTCTATAATGAATATGAAATGAATTGAAATGTCAGTAATTTAACCTATGACACATGTTGTACTTGTAGTCTTATATCAAATTTGTCACTAGAACCTGACAGGTAAATGCATGCATTTATAGTATAAAAGTCAAGAGCAAACCTCTGCTGGTTATGAACCACAGTATGCTCAAAAGAAGTCTGATAAGTGACAAAAATCAATTTTTCTAAAAACAAAAGTGTAATGTGAGAGTCACTTTCAATTTCAGTCTTAAAAACTAAATACTAGCTGTGTTACCACTTTTCTAAGCTTCAACGAGACCTGTCTGTGTGCAGTGTGTGCAGAGTGTAAATATCATTTGAAAATAAAGGAATTGAATAAAGCAAAGCTTCGTAGATACGTGGCAGATCCTGATGGAGGCAGAGATGATTACTGATGAAGTTTAGCTAACAGTTTCCTATGTCAATCTAATTTAACACTCCTTTTAGGAAACAGTACTTATTAGTGATAAGTTCTGGAAATGACCTTATTCTAGTCATTCCATGCATTTCAAATCAATTATAAAGGCATTAGAAACTCTTTTGAATGAAAGAAGACAAAATACCAGCACTGGAGAGATGTTTCAATAATTAAGAGTACCTGGATTTTGTCTCCTCATGCACAACTAGGGTTGAAAAGAGACAGTTACTCCAGCTCCAGGAGATCTGATGCCCTCTTTGGACTTCATGAAGTATGCACTCAAAAATGCACATTCTCACACACAGACATACACACTCATACTTAAAATTGCAAAAGGAATATTTTCAAAATATATGTATATAATTTTCCATAAAATTTTATGTCATACCTAGACTCACCACCAGATTTGAGGGATGGATTATTCCATATATGTACACATATGAACTGAGAAATCAAATATTACTAACAAATTGAAAGTCCCCTCTTCCTGTTCCTGTTCACATGACACCTCATTTTAAATTTATCATTGTATATGTATATTGTTGTAAGTGCAGTGTTTGTGGAGACCAGAAGAAATTATCTGCAAATCTAATGCAGTTGCGTTTAGTGGTGAACCACCTGAAATGTGGGTGATGTGACTGAAACGTAGACCCTGAGCAAGAACACAAAAATGGACTTATCAAAGGAGCCACCTATCCAGCTCCACAATTGATCTCAGACTCCTGAATTAGTGTCATGTAGTCTTTACTGGTTTCAGTGATTCAGTGCTTCCAGTCAGCAATGTATGTAACCCAGACATGCATGCACTAGGCAGAATTGTCTGAATAATGTTGGTCTTTTCAGAATTATAGTGTAAATAGTTCATTTTCATTTATTGAAGCATGGTATCAAATATATATTATATGTAATTTTTCAACTTAATCTTATCTATTGAATTAAGTTATTTCCAATTTGGGTCTATTAAGAATAATTACCTTTTTACTATATTTAATGCCATTTGATATATGTGCATATGGGAGGATGATATATTTACATGTGTATACATTTACATACATATAGCCCTATACTACATGTACACTTGTATGGAGGTGTCCCCCTAACCCTGAATGAAAATACCTCATTCACATAATATAAATATAAAAGTATTGTTTTGAAAAACCCATCCTTGATGTTTAGAAACCTAAATACAATGTATTTAGTAGATCTCAGTATTCTGTAATTGACTTATTTTTAGTAAGATATAATACAGATGACAAAATATTAAGAAGATATTCTAAGGAATAATTGACAAATTATTACTATTCTAACAACTTTATATATAAAATAATTTATAATAGAAATTTTAGAAATTTCATTACGTGATCTGTAATATCAATAGATTATATGTGCATAATCTACAGACTTTCATCATTTACACATAAAGTATTATATTGTATGTCTACTTTAAGTGAATATTATATTTAATGTTGGTTTCTTATATAAACAGTGGCACAGACAAAAACAAAACTATTATTTCATTATGTAATTTTCTTGTGTTTTATTCTCTGTTTATTTTAACCAAATGGCAGCCTTACTGCTACTATTTATTTTCACTTGCTTTTCAATAGTTTCATATAACTTGCTTCATGTGTTTGGATGTAGTGTGTCTGCCTTTAGTTTGCAAGACAGTGTTTAAGGGATTCAAAGAAAGCTTGACAAACAATTCAATTTATTGCAGACAAAACTTTCACTCTCTCAGGTAAATACCTAGTAGGAGAATCAATTGATCATATGAGAAGGCAATATTGAAATTGTTAAAGAACTGTCAGAAAACATTCTAAGGGAACTAGTAATTTATATACCTTCTAGGAAATGATAATATTTCATTTCCACCTTTTCTATTATGGTATGTTTATTTGTAGTACTGGTGAGCAGACACTGTTTTTGACTGAGGTTCTATTACATTTCTTTGATCTAAAGTGATATTGAGACATTTTTACTTATGCTTAATGGTCATTTTAAAAATTGTTTTTTCAACTTGAATAGTAAATGAGGTTGTTAATATTTTGTCATTTTGGAGAAACATAATTAGTATATATTTTAAATATTTATATGTATATAAGTAGAATTACATAGATATAGATGTGATCATTATAAATATATAGTGTCTTATATGTAAAAACTGCATTTCTTGTCAAAAATATGCTAAGAATGTAGGCAATTTACATTTGTCAGTGCTACATATATCTTCAGATGTTCTTCATTAATTTATATATTTTATATACTAGTTAAAATGTCAATCTTACTTTAAAGAAATTTAATTTTCTTAGGATTTATATTGAACTTATACTAGCCTATGTGTTGGATAGGATCAATGTACAAGTAATTATTATTTCTGTAGTACTTGGTTTTTAACTTTAGATTTTTGTGGAATCCTAATAGTAAGAATGAGGGTGTCTCATACTGCCTTGATATGAGAGTTTGCATCTAGCCTCATGTCATCTTGTTATGGTGTATCAGATTGATATTGCTGGGAGACCTGCTCATTTCTGAAGGGAAAGGATGAAGCAGTGGATCTGGAAGTGAGTGGTTGATGGCAGACTGGAGGAACTGAAGGGAGTTAAGTGTGCAATCAGGATGTATAATATGAGAAAAGAATAAATCAAAAAGAAAAATAAGTGAAAAAGAAAGTAGAAAATGTCTATGTAAAACCCATCATTCTGTCCAATAAGAATAGTGTCAATGATTGACTTTCTGTTTAAATGATAAAGTTGTGATAACATTTTATTGTTTGAAAAGATCACTAAAATGATGTATCAATGTGGAACATTTATTAAAACATGAGAAAATTTTCAATATATTTTAAGGATTAAAACTATTACAAGGAATAAATATGTGGAAAGAAATTGATTACAAAATCAGGTTTTTGCAGAAATTCATTGCATCAGAAAAAGTCTGCTGAATATCTCCACAGTGTATAAGAGCATTTACTGGATACAAAGGAAGAAAATCTAGGCACAGCTGAATACATTGGTTAAATCAGATATTTCTGCTGTAAACAACTATCATATAGACTTTTATGAAACAGGGTAGTAAATTTTTTTTGAAAAATAATCTTCAGATTCTCTTAGGTTGAATCATTTTCTATTTTTCCCATTTAATTGATATATCTTCCATTACTGAAGTATACAAAATTATTTGCTTATTCATTAACCATTGTACTTTTACGCTTATTTATGTATTTGAAAATACAGATTTCATGTTTCTGGGTGACTCTGGGATCAGAGGTCAGCTTTAGGCATGCTTCCTCAGGAGGCATCCATCATGATTTTTTAAATGGTCATTTATTTGCTGAAAGCTCTTCAAATAGACTAGGCTAATTTTAAATAAACTGCAGAGATCAGTTTTTCTCTGTCTCCCCAGCTATGAGCTTCAGTGTGCACAACTTTGTGTTATTAATTTATTTCCTTATTTCTAATTTGGGTTCATGCACAGAAAATCAGTCTCTGGTCGTGTGTACAAAAAATCACATAATTTTTGGAATAATATTTGAACTGTCATAAAATTACTTTAGTAAGATTTAAACAATAATATCATGATTTATTTAGTATTTAATTTAAAACTCTTATGGGAGAATACTTATTGCATGCAATGATGAGTTCATCAATATTTGCTTTTTACCATTACATTGAGTATCCATCTCTGATTCTCCCACTCTTCCCCCTTTTCTCCTCTTAGTCTTTCTTTTCTGTCTTCACACTTCAATTATTCCTCTTCAATCAAGACAATCTAGTTTCTAGTTCCTACTATTCATAAAGAGGGAAAAGGTGATATCACCTTTTAATCTGTGTTATGCCATATAATGTTAATCTCTGCACTTTACACGAAGAGTCATATAGTACATAGTTTTCATATAGTGAGATCCAGGCCAGGCAGAGGTGAAATATTGTTTCCCCCTTCCTTGTCTCTCAAATTATCTTTTGTCTTTATTATGAAGGATATCTCATTAGCTTTTTGTGGGTTTTATACATTAAAAAGATGCTATGTCAGCGTTGTGGAAATATCTAAATGATTATTTAAGAAAATAAACTTAAGATGTAAACAATCTTGGGCCGTAGCACAAACTCAAAATCTTTTGTAGGTGTTTGGTGGTAAAATTCGAGGTGTATAGTAGAAACCAACAACATAGATTTTAAGAAAAGACACATTATTTGAAGAATGTTGTTAGTGAGTTGTTACAATAGAGGGAAACTCATCATTGAGGGTGACTCACATCTCTAAGACTGCTGAGTGAACTGGAGCATGCTTAGATGAACATGGACAGGACAGTCAAGTTGCATGATGATTAGAAGAATCATCTTACAAGTTAATGCCAAGTAGATGGATTTATTGCTTATTATTTATTACTCCTGTTCAGGAAATAAAATGTTGGCTCAAACATGTTCAGCTAAGAAATGCATTTGTGAAATGAATGAGTTCATTGGGAGGTAATTTGGAAAGAGAAAAACAACCCAAATGTCTATAATTTAGTATGTTTTTAGTTGGGATAGATTCTGTGCCTTGCTAATGGCTTAACCCTTTAATACAGATTCTCATGTTGGATTGACCATAATCCATAAAATTATTTTTGTTTCTGCTTTATAACTCTAATATTGCTACTGTTATAAATCATAATGTAAATCTGGTATGTGTTCCCTATGAAAGGGTTTGTGACACACAGGTTAAGATTTGCTTCTCTAAGATACTGTAGCAGGTTTTCATAATTTTGAGAGTTAATCATGAGTTTGAAATTTGTCCTCTGAAAAATACAGCCTGCTAGACAGGATAGAGTAAATAGCAGAACATTTCAGTAAATCCAAACTTTTTCTATTTTCTTTTAGCTAATTGTCTCAGATATGGAAAAGAAAAACTGCAGCTATCTATAGTGGCTTAGCTACTTTAGAAAACAACAAACAACAAGAAGTATTTTTTCATATTTCTAAAGTCACATTGTAAGACTGGAGAGCCTTAGCTTACCGGGGAACCTCTGAGTGAACCACGTGGAGCTGGAAATCAATGCAAAAAGCAAGAGGAATTTATTGTTTTAATGTGTTGGGGTCGTTCTACACTGAAAGGTAAAGTCTTTCAGTGATCTTTTTATACATTTTTCATGGCAGTTAGCCATTAGGCACAATGTGATTGGCAGAACATGTGACTTTTTAAACTGATTGGTCTTTAGGGAATGAGGTGGCAAGGACTTCCCTTGCTGTAGGTGGCCAATGGTCCGTCCTGCAGAATGTGTCTCCGCTTGCAGGTAAGTTACTCTGACCCCCTGGTCTGAGGAATGTTAGTTAGCCTCTCCCTTCTAAAGGTGCAGGTGTTCCATGACCTTTCCAAAGTTCCTGAGCTGTCCTCTTTAACATGCATTTATTTTATAGTTCATTTGTGCCTAAAGAATATAAATATTCACCAATCTTGATAATATCTACTCCATTTTGTCTGATATTTTTTTTTCTTTTTTTTTTTTTTTTTTTTGGTTTTCGAGACAGGGTTTCTCTGTGTAGCTGGGCTGTCCTGGAACTCACTCTGTAACCAGGCTGGCTCGAACTCAGAGATCCGCCTGCCTCTTGTCTGATATTTTTCATTAGTGGTGAAGAAAGTGGTATCTATCATTATTTTGAATATAGAGAGAGGACTTTTGAAGACATTTACACTTGCGAAAGTCTTAACATATTTTAGAAAGTTTGCAATTTCTCTGTAAAGTTTTTTGGCTTTTCTGGTCTTAGATTTGTGACTGTGTTGGTGTGTGTATGTAGTTTTTTAAAAATAATGTTACTGATAAGTATACTTGATTTCCTCCCTCAAGTTATTCCCACCAGAAAAGAAACAGTGGCTATTGTCAGTTGTGGCTGTTTCCAACATTTGATTGTAGCAAGGGTTAAATTTGAGCTGGTTCCATAAGAGTGAGATCCTTGTAATCAACTTTCAGACCAGTGCATTTTCAAGTGTTATGTTCTCTGAAAAGAAGGGAACCAAAGAAAACTCTAGACTATTCACAAAGGATAGTTGCTTTTATAAATGTCACCTGCTTCATCTGTTCAGAAAAATCACTTTCATTATATTTCAAGTTCGAAGTCTCTTTCTTTTGTCTGTGGCACCTTTTTTTTTTCTTACCCACTGAAAGAATCCACACCAATTTTGTGGTGTTTTTTATTTATTTTTTTTTCTGCTCGTCACTCTTACAGAATTTTTCATCTTGCCCCGTGGAAAGCAGCACAAGAATTACTGGTCAATTGACAATTCATTCAATTTTATAAGGCACATTTCACTTCGTCTTTTATGACTTGAAAGAGTTTTCTGTGAGGGGAGACTACTTCTATTCACAATCAGTATGGCTTTGTTTGAGCTAAAATGTCTACCTTATAAAATGTCTTTGTTGAAAGCTAATGAATAGCATTAGTAATATGTTATACTGCAGCTAGAAAATTATTGAATTCTCAATAATTAGTAGGAAAATTTGCTTTTACCTGAATGTCTGCAGTTCCCCATTTATCATCATTGCCAAGAAATTTGATTCTAAATATAGTACTCACCCACCTCAAACTACACAGTTAGCCTCTACTAAATGGATAATTATGAATAACATTGATGTGATAAATAAGGGTGGTATAGTCATACTATTGTTAGCTGTATGTGTTGTTAATACATGTATGACATTTTGGAACAGGTATTCATGAGGAAACCTCTGTTCATGCATACACACATCCAACATCAACACTAACACTTTTAAATACAACACAGAGGAACAGAATAACATAACTTATTAATCAATGCATTCAAGTCTTACATCATTTGATCTGTTCTTCCTCCATTGACAAATGAGGCTTGTATTTGGGGCTGCAAAGATGGCTCAGTGATTAAGAACACTTGCTCTTGCAAAGAACCTGGATCTATTTGTCAGTACCATCAGGACACATCATAAAAGCTGTAACTCAGCTTTCATATGATCTGATAGCAGTATGGCCCTAGTTGGAACAAAGTGAAATGGTTCCTGCCCCTGGGCCAGTTCACACCTCCAGGAGTGTAGATGAATGCTATGGGCTGAAGGCTTTTTTGTGTAATAATCTACATATTTTCACATTCCTCTGAGGAATGTCCTCCCTGTTAATGTTAATGACTCCTTAAGAATTAGAAATAATGGAGTCCAGGAGTCTAGGGTGAGGCTAATATCTCTGCAAAGTGGTAAATGCTGGGACCTTCAGAGCAACCCTTAAAGCTATGGGAAAGAGCTATAAATACATGAATTCAAAATTATACAATTTGTCAATTGTGCAAAAATATAAGGATGCAATATACACTTTGAGTGTCTTGTCTTTATGAATCTAAAGGGACAAAGGAGCCACACTACTAGCCACCTTCTTAGAAGGATACAAAGGCAGGCAGATTCCCGAGTTCAAGGTCAGCCTAGGACAAAGTGAGGTTAGGCCCAGATGTGGTACAAAACTGTAATTTCAGGGCAGGGTCCCACCCAACTAGCTTATCGTTAGTGTTTAAAAAGGCAGACAGATCTCTGAATTCTTTTGCAATGTTAAGAAAAAAATGCATGGTTGCTATCTCTTAAGAATTAGAGTAAATGACTGGATTGACATGTAAAATAAAAGGCTGGACCTGAGTTCTGCAGATGACCCATCCAGAAAACTTTTTAGGATAAAAAGACAGAACTTTTTGGAGAACAGAGAACACACACACACACACACACACACACACAGAAGCAGAACATAGATGGATATATCTATTAGAATAGCAAACAAGCAGAATATAAACAGATAAATCTCCATTGAGAAAGCAGAACATAGAGAGAAATATGGAGAAGTAAACTGGAAAAGCTGTATCAAGCAGAACAGAGTTGGTCAGCTTGGATTCATGATTTGGTTTTGAGAAGTTCTGTTCACTGCTTCCAGACACCCCTTCTCTCAGAACCCCTCTCTAAGCTAAGGCTGGTCCTTCCCACTTGGGCACTAGGAATGGACATGGTACACATACATACATGCAGGCAATCTCACAGAGACATAAAGTAAGCATGTTTAAAAAGGAGTCTGAAGCATTTGTCAATCTGATAGGTGTACTTAACTATGTTATGTCATACCTTTTTCTGTAATTTTGCTTGCTCATATTTTATTTACACTTACACAGACATCAATCCTACCCATGTAAGTGGAGTTCTTATCATCTTTTAATGGTTTCACCTCAATATTGCTACTTTGGTAATTATATTGTAACAAGATTTTTGTAGAAAAACTTTTCTAAAATCATTCAAGGAGTATGTAGTCCTGTTGGATAAATAAGAAGAAAATAAATTATAAATAACTTCCAGTCTCCCCACACCAACACTGCTTATGTAGCCATCCAGAAATAAGATAAATGTTGAATGCAATAATCTGGAGTGAGATTGTGAAATTTAATTTAATCTTTTTCAAAGAGTGATAGGGTTTACGCAGCAGTGTGAATCTGATTGAGTAAGGGAGAGCTAGATGATAAAATTAGAGAGTTTAACAACAAATAACAGTGTATTCTTTAAACATGTTGATTAAATCCTACTAAGGTTAAAATTTTATATTTATTGAGTAAGAGTAAAATGAGCCTATAACCTTTAGATTATGCTGCTTTATATTAGAGTTTAAAATGTCAGCCTCTTACTCTATCTTAAGATATCTACTACTCAAAAATATTAACAGAGTTTCTTATAGTATTAACTAATTAATTTGTGATGATATTATCAGATTATATTACTTTGATAATATTTTTGATTGTGTTCCTCAAATTATTGGATATTCCAATACCTAAATAAATGTTGGATGAATTATCTTTTTGTTAAACTTTTAGAAACAGTATTTTCTACCTTCAGTCACGTTTGGGTAAGCTTCTACTGAGTCAACCCTAACCAGATGGAGCTAAAATAGTAATCAAGCTTCGCATCTGGGAACTTGCTCATAAGAATAATGCACACCTAAAATAAACACCAAACGGTTATCTTAACACCCTGTTCTTTAGCAGCAATCACAAGAGAGTTGTGAAACTAAAAATGGAAATGATTCTACATTTGTTTCAGTGTCCTGATTAAAGTGTTGTCAGATGTGTGAAGCCTTGGTTTCTGCAAGGACCAAAATAATCTTGCACTTTTCTCTTTGGATTGATCTGGATTTGCACATATGAGCATGTTAGCATGGTAGTTAAGCGATCGGATAATAAGGGCTTTGTTGATATCAGAAACCTTAACAATTATTTAATGATTGGTTTCTAGTGAACTTGCCCTGATTCATACCCAAATCACAAACATTGCTAGTCTTTAATATGTACCCACAAGTCATTAAGCCAATTTTTGAAATAACTTCATTGACAAAGCTTTGGAAAGTTAAAATAAACAGATCTTTTTTTTTTTTTTTTTTTGCTTTCAAAGATATATTGATAAACTTGTGACTTCATTTTGATATAAATATTGAATAATGTATGAGGCATAATACAGGAGCCAACGGCTCTCACGTACAGTGTATTCTTTGCTTTAGATAAGTGTGTGATCAACTCCCATCCTGTGAAGAGTTTGGGGAATATCTCCCTTTGGAGTGTCTGGCCTAATCTCTCCCTCCCAATCATGTGTCTCTCTTCTGAGCTTTGAGATATTTGTTTTCTGAACCACTAGCCCTGTTTTGCAAGGAAACCATTCAATAACATGAGTCAAGTAAGACTTTCCATTTCAAATACCCAGTTTTAAATCCGAAGTATGATTGCTTTATTGCCTCAGAAAAGTTTTGTCAGCAAGTTTTCTGAATCTAGTTGTGACTTCACTCTCTCAGTTTCAATGAGTTGTCTGCCTGAACTGGAGCCCAGGTTTGTCTTTTATATGCTGAACATCACCATCAGAGCATCTGTGTTCTTTCTGGAATGACTGTCAAATGTGACACTTTTGAGTAGCAACTTGATATAGTATGATGAAGCTATATCACTTAAAGAAAACCATGTAGAAGTTGTGCTTTTTTCATTAACAAGATATCCTCAAGGATACTTTCCAATTTGTAGATTAAGGCTACAAAACCTCATAAATGCTTCCATACTATTATAAATTCTAAGAGAAAAGGAGTATTTAAAAGCTAAGACAAACTGAGCAGATAATTTTAGACTGTTAGGAAAACAATAAATATGACTAAAATATTTTGGATCATATTCATTCAGTTTTCTATTTATTAGTGTAGTGTGGGCATGATCTTTTGTTGTTGCTTTTGTTTTGACTTTATATGGACATCTGTAGCTCTTATGTAATTATGTTAGCATTCTATGATATGAATAAAGTAAATTCTTAATAGAGTCACTTACAGACCACATGGAAACTGAACAAATAATTCTCTCCTCAATAATAACTTGGTCAGGAATGAAATAAAGAAAGAAATTTAAAACTTCCTGGAATTCAATGAAAATGATGAACACATTATAACCCAAACTTATGGGGCACAATGAAAGCAGTGTAAGAGGAAAATTCATAGCACTAAGTGCCTTCTTGAAGAAACTAGAAAGATCCTACATTAGCAATTTAAAAGTACGCATGAAAGCCCTAGAACAAAAAGAAGAAAACACACCCAAGAAGAGAAGATCACAGGAAATAGTCAAACTTAGGGGCAAAATCAACCAAATAGAAACAAAAAGAATGTTATAAGAATCAACAAATCCAAGAGCTGGTTCTTTGAGAAAATCAACAAAATAGATAAACCCCTAGCCAAAGTAACTAAAGGACACAGAGACAGTGTACAAATTAACAAAAAAACAAACAAAAATTGAGGAATTTCAAAACATTAGATCCTACAAAAAAAGCCTGTTCTCAACAAACTGGAAAATCTAGACGAAATGGATGATTTTCTATACAGACACCATATATTAAGGTTAAATCAAGAGTAGGTAAACTATCTAAACAGGAACATAATCCCTAAGGAAATAGAAGTAATTAAAAACCTCCAAAACAATAAAAACCCAGGGCCAGATGATTATTATGCAAAATGCTACCAGACCTTCAAACAAGATCTAATACTCCTCATACTATTCCATTAAATAGAAACAGAAGGAACACTACTTAATTCATTCTATGAAGGCACAATTACTCTGATACCTAAATCACACTAATACCTGTTGTGTTTTATAAAAAGATAAGGAGAGGAGGAATATGTTTGGTGGATGTGTAGTCAGGTGTGCAGGAAGGGGGTGCCTCCACAAGGGCAAGCTTAGGCATCCGTTTCCCCTGAGGGTCCAGCCACACAATGGCATAGTATAGAATAGAGTTTATCCCGGCATGGGGAGGGGACTTGTGAGGGAAGAAGAGACAGAGAAAGGCAGAGAGAGAGAGACAGAGAGAGACAGAGAGAGAGAGACAGAGAGAGAGACAGAGAGAGACAGAGAGACAGAGAGAGAGACAGAGAGACAGAGAGACAGAGAGAGAGAGACACAGAGAGAGAACAGAGAGAGGAGAGACAGAAGAGAGACAGAGAGACAGAGAGAGAGGACGAGAAGAAGAGAGAGAGAGCAAGAGGAGTATAGGGCTGCCCTTGAGCATGTGGACAAGCCTACTTGTTCATGGTGAATGATGGTTTTTGATGTGGTTCTTGGATCTGGTTTGTGAGAATTTATATGAGTATTTTCATGCATCCAAGAACACATCAAAACCATCATTCACCATGAACAAGTAGGCTTGAAGAGGTAAGGAAATGGGGAGAGAGGAGAGAAGGGACAAAAGGACAGATGAAAGCAAGAGAGAGCAGAAGGGTCAAGCAGCCCTTTTATAGTGAGGCAGGCACACCTGGCTTTCTTTTGCCAGGTAACTATGAGGCAGTGCTTAGATAAAATGCTAACAATGTGCAACAAAGAGAACTTCAGGACAATTTTGCTTATGAATATTGATGCAAAAATACTCAATAAAATTCTCACAAACCAGATCCAAGAACACATCAAAACCATCATTCATCATGAACAAGTAGGCTTTACCCCAGAGATGCAAGGTTAATTCAATATACGAAAATTGAAAAACCATTAATATAATCCGCTATATAAACAAAAATCAAAGAAAAAATTCACATGACCATCGTATTAGATGATGAAAAAAGCATTTGACAAAATACAACACCACTTCATGTTAAAAGTATTTGAGAGATCATAAATTCAAGGTCCATACCTAAACATAAAAAGAGCAATATACAGCAAGTCAACAGCCAATATCAAATTAAATGGAGATATATGTGAAACAATCAAATCCCGATAAAATCACCAGGGACAAGAGAAAGATGCCCACTCTACCCCTCTTTATTCAATATAGTACTGGAATTCAAGCTAGAGCAATAACACAACAAAAAGAGATCAAGAGGATACAAATTGGCAAGAAGAAGACAAGGTATCACTATTTGTCAGTGATATGATAGTGTACACATGCAACTCCTAAAATCCTACCAGAGAACTTCTACAGCTGAAAATCAACTTCAGCAAAGTGGCTGCATATAAGATTAACTCAAACAAGTCAGTAGCCTTCTTTTATACAAAAGATAAATGGGCTGAGAAAAAAATAGGGAAACAACATCCTTCACAATAGTCACAAATACTATAAAATATATTGGGGGAATTCTATCCAAACAAGCAAAAGATCTGTATACAAGGAACCTCAAGTTACTCAAGAAAGAAATCAAAGAAAACCTCAGAAAATACTCATGGATTAGGAGGATTAACAAAGTAAAATAGCTATCCTATCAATCTACAGATTCAAAACAGTCCCTATCAAAATTCTAACACAAATCTTCAAAGACATGGAAGGAACATTTCTCTATTTCATTTGGAAAAACAAAAAACCCAGGATAGGGAAAACAATTCCTAGCAAACAATAAAAAAACTTCTGGGGTGAGGGACCCTAAAGGCTTTTTGCAGTCCCACACCCTACTTACAGCTTTCTCCTCCCTCCTGGGGTCAAGGCTAGGCCAAGTTCCATTGTCTACCCACAGGATCATTCTTGAGTAAACTATTCTTAGTATGTACTGACTGATGTCACTTGACCTCTAGAAAGTCCCAGGTAGAATTCAAATGCTTGGTGGCCAATAGATTTAAAGGTCAATATGCTTAGCCAATAAGTTTGAACTGTAACCTTACTGATGTAACCTGGGCCCTGAAAAGGTATAAAAACTGCTTGTAGTAGCCATTCAAGGTCACCTTCTCATCACTTGCCTGGAGGGATTGATTGAGGTTGACCTCAAAGCTCCAGATAATAAACATCTTGCTTTTGCATCAATCTGCATCTCAATGTCTCACTCAGAGGCATCTGGAAGTAAATACCACTGACTGAGGGTCGGAATCTTACATGGGTAATCTTTATCCCTGACCTCAAGCTCTACTACAGAGCAACTGTGATAAAAATTGTATGATATTGGTACAAAGATAGACAAATTGATCAATGAAATAGAATTGAAGTGCCAAAAATAAAACCATACAGTTATTGACACTTGATTTTTGACAAAGAAGTCAGAAATATACAATGGCATAAATAAACCATCTTCAATAAATAGTGCTGGTGTAACTTGCAATTGGTATGCAGAAAAATGAAAATAGATCCATATTGTCACCTTGCATAAAGCTCAAGTCCAAGTAGATCAAGGACCTTAACATAGCACCAGATACACTGGATCTAATAGAAGAGAATTTGGGAAAGAACCTCGAATTCACTGGCATGGAGGAAGTGAGGGATTTTCAAAACATAACTTCAATGGTTCATGCTGTAAGATCAAGAATAGATAAATGAGACCTCACAAAACGGAAAAGCTTCTGTAAGGCAAAGGACATAGTCAATAGTAAAAATTGACAACCTACAGATTGGGAAAAAAATCTTCACTACCCCATATACAATAGAGGGGTAATATCCAAAATATATACAGAACACAAAAAACTAACCTACAAAAAGTACAAGCAACACAATAAAAAATGGCTATAGAACTAAACAGAGAGTTCACAACAGAGGAATCTCAAATGGCTGGAAACACTTAAAGAAACTTTCAAAGTCCTTACTGATCATAGAAATGCAAATCAAAACAACCCTGAGAGTTCACCTAACACAAATCAGAACGGTAAGATAAAAACATTCAGGTGACAGCATGTGTTGGTGAGGATGTGGAGAAAGAGGAACACTCTTCCATTGCTGGTGAGATTGCAAACTGTTACAATCATTCTGAAAATCAATCTCGAGATTCCTCAAAAAATTCTAAATAGATCTACCTAAAGACCCAGGTATAACACTCTTGGGCATATAAACAAAAGATGCCCCACCATGCCACAGGAGTACATGCTCCACTATGTTCGCAGAGACCTTATCAGTGACAGCCAAAAGCTGGAAACAACTCCAGATGTCTCACAATGGAAGAAAGGATACAGAAAATGTTGTTTGTTTACAAAACAGAAATCTATTCAGCTATTAAGAAAGAAGATATAATGAGTTTTGCAGATACATGGATGGTATTAGACAATATCACCCTGAGCGAGGTATCTCAGACCCAAAAGAAGTTCATGGTATGTACTCACTAATAAGTGGGTATTATCCAAAAAAAGTACAGAATACCCAGGACATATTCCAAGGAACTCAAGAAGGTTTAAAAGCAGAAGGACCCATGTGACGATGCTTCAATCTCACTTGGGAGGGGTGAAGAAAGCAATCATGGGACATAGAGGGAAGAAGGGATCTGGGTCAGAGAGGGGATGGGGAAGGGAAAAGGGGAACATGACCAGGTATTAAGGAGGTGGGAAAAGGAGACAAGCCCAGGTCAGTAGAATGAATGGAAATATACAATCTCAGGTTGGGAGGACCCTCTAGAGGACCCTCAGAGACATGGGAGGTGAGAGACTCTCAGGACTCAAAGGGAGAGACCTTAGATGAAATGCTCAACAATAGGGAGAGGGTACTTGTAGAATCCGCATCAAGTGGAGGGATGGCATTGCAGAGACAAAATCTCTGACCCAAAATTGCTCTTGTCTAAAAGAACTGCAGGGAAAAAAAATGGAGAAAAGACTGAATGAAAGGAGGTCCAGTGACAGTCCCAAATTGGGATCTAGCTCAAGGAGAGTCTTCAAGACCTGACACTACTACCGATGTTATGGTGTGCTTTACAGACCGGGACCTAGTATGGCTGCCCTCCTAGAGTCCCAACAAGCAATGGACTGAGATAGATGCAGATACTTGCACCCAACCAATGTACTGAAGTTGGCGACCACTGTGGTTGAATTAGGGAAAGGCTTGAAGAAGCCAAGGAGGAGGGTGACCCTATAGGAACAATTGCTGTCTCAACTTACCCGGACTCCAGAAGTCTCTCAGGCACTGAGCCTCCTACCAGGCAGCAGATAAGAGCCAGTTCGAGGCCCTGGGCACATATACAGCTTAGTGAGAGAAGCTGTGCCTAATCATCGAGAAGCTAGAGGCCCCAGGGAGTGAGCACGCATAGTGGGGCAGGGATATTCTCTTGGAGACAGAGGGAAGGAGGAATGGGATGAGTAACTGTGGGAGGGCAAACTGAGAAAGGGTTAAGGAAAAAATAAAAGTAATAAAAAAAAACTGGAGTACCTTGATTTGGGGTTTTACAGCTTCCAGAAACTCAGCAAATTGTTGTCATTATATTCTTTATTCAAATATTCATGGTGAATAAGAAGGGCAAAACCTGAAAGAACAAGTGAATGTCTGCTGCTGAAAGCCATCCAGTTCATGGGATTTTGCTATTGCAACTCAAAAATCTATACTGATCTCATCCATCAAGATGGTATAAGTGGAGACATTCTAATTAAAATTCCTAAAAAATAATTTTATTGTGAAAGCTATCATGTTTGAAATGCATGTCTGTCCAAACAAATTAGTGATTATTTTAATTTAAATAAACAATATGGAAAGATTTCTCCTAATATTTTTAATCTATTTGTAGTTTCGTTGAACATTTTTAAAAGTTAAATGAATAAAAAGATAACTTCTGAAGGAAGCAGTATACATCAGTAATAACCTAGAAAACTTGGGCTTTTGTTATTGTTATATATTTTGAATATATTGTGTAATGTAAGAGTGAATGATGTTACATGGGACAATAGCCCCTCATCATAAAGTAATGCTTTGCCCAAGCCTGACTCTTTAGGTCGAACTGGAGAAACAATATACCCAGGTATCAAATATAACTCACCATTCTTCCAATAAAACAACAGAGTTGTGACTTCCTGTTAGTTACCCACATGCATGTATACATGTATATAGGGGTATATATACCTATCCACCAGTCCCTCTAATAGCACTCAGCTTTCATTCCACATGAAGGTAGAAGCCTTTCACTGTTTCGGTAAACAGTCTCAGCCTGATGAGATAGGTCTTCCTGCTTGTCTGCGACATTTTTTCTTACAACGTGTAAACAAACTACATATTGGAGAGTCATCAGTAGAGCCTGAGAAGTGAAAATTTGTTCTATTTGCCTACATGCATAATTCATTGTCAGGGTGTTATTGTCATTTTACATTAAAAATTAGGGATCAGAGAAATGGTTTAGCAGACAAAGGCACTTGCTACCACACTTGAAAAGAGAAATTCCCATGTCCTGTATCATGATTGTGTACCTCTCCCACCACACACACATTGCTTATACACAAGATGCCACATACATCCACCCTTATACACAATAAAAATATAAGGGAAAAAGATAATGTGCTAAATGATTGTTATTTACCACAAAAGCTACATTGAATATATTTTACATACTAATTTTTATATAATTTATTCAGAAAAGGTATTATGAAATCATATTTGGATTATTCTGTTTTGAAGTTTTAATTTATACTTTATATATTACTTATTTTATGGACAAGGCTTTAATGCATTTTTTAATTCCACAAATAAGCAGAAAATATGCACTCGCTAATTAGATTTATAATTCTTTCAGGGGTAGGTGAAGGCTTATGAGATTCTTGCTAGGAATTGAAATTGGTTCTGTAACTTCAATAAACATATTTTAAAATCTTGGTTTCATTTGTATGTAAAACAGAGAAGCCTTTCTCCTGTCTTTTGCCGATCTGTGCTTTTTCCGCTCAAGCAACTCTGTATTGACTGTGTAAGAAAATACCTATTCATCTGAAAAAAATCTTGTTCTTCCAATTTTCATTTAATTTGCATTGCTATCTCGGAGTTACTCTGAAATCTATTTTGCTTCCTCACTAAAAATGTCATTTTTCTTTATGCTGCTTGAGTTGTAAGTCATGTTAGAAGTGTGATGCACACACAGGAAGGTGAAGAAATATTTCTTTTGTCTATAACTTAAGTTTAGAAGCGAAAGCATATATCAGCTTGACTAAAGGATAAAACTAAACAGGAAAGAACAAAGGAACAGAAGGGAGGGAAGACATTTCTACTTGCTGTATTAGAAAAGAAACAAAGGTTTATGAGAATCCTGAAATACTAATCTAGGGCAGAATTCTGAAAGTGTTCTTCATTTCTAACTTACAGTGTGAGAACAAGCTAGGAGCTATTATCTCCATGCTGAAAGCAGCAATACTCTTTTGAAATCATATTAGTAGCAACACATTGAAGAGCTCATATATTTCTGTTCTAACAATAAATGATTTAGGGCCTAATATCAAGTCAAACTTATTATCTTTCATTTATATGTAAGATCAACTACAAGTCTCTTCTCTTGTGGGCAATTGCAATTACTGCACAGGACTTCAAAAGTATCCTAACAAAATTATTATTGTGCTTCTTTTAAAATTCATGATTTTTTATGTGAGATAAATAAGTATGAAGTTCAATTAACTTTGGATAATAGGTTGGTGCTGCAAGATTTCAAATTGGCAGTGACAAAATTTATAGAGAGTAAGTGACAAGAAATAGCAAGAGGCGTAGAGGAAAAAGGATGAAGGAGAGAGAAGAGGGCCAAATGGAGCAACCAATAATCACAGGTGTACCTAGCATCATACGATTCTATTATAGTCAACAAATATAATTGTTTTGTTTTGTTTTTTGTTTTTCGAGACAGGGTTTCTCTGTGTAGTCCCGGCTGTCCTGGAACTCACTCTGTAGACCAGGCTGGCCTCGAACTCAGAAATCTGCCTGCCTCTGCCTCTCAAGTGCTGGGATTAAAGGCATGCGCCACCACCGCCCGGCTAACAAATATAATTGTAACTTACACAATAAACTTATGAAGTAAGTTATTTTCTGTTCTGTCCTCTTGAATTTGGCCATTACCCGTTTAATATATTCAAAAAAATTCCAAACACAAACCAGAGTTACTATTGGTTTGTAGATACTTAAAGGAGATGAACACAATTTCAAAGTAATTTTCCAATTTTTTAAAGATACTTCATGAACAATACAATTGATTGTTAACTGACAAACAAAATGAATGCAGTAGTAAATTATTTCACATTTAGTAAATGTGAAAATGATATTTTTCTATAGTATTATTATGTGTATTTTATTATTTATGCATGACTATGTACAATTTTCTAGTTAAATCATTTTAGGCTCATATATATTTCAGTGGCATCAAAGTGAGCTGTTTTGCCACCAGTCTCTAGAACACTTTGAACTTACAATTCTGTATTATTCTACCATTCATATCTATCCATTTCAGTTATCATTTTCCATCTATTTATTTATTTATTTATTTATTTATTTATTTATTTATTTATTTTATTCATTTTACATTGTAGCCACCCTCTCCTACTAGTTCCCCCTCACAAAGCTCCTCCATCCATCCGCCTCTTCCCTTCTCCTGTGATAAAGGGGAGGCTCACCCTGGGTACCAATCCATCCTGGCACCTCAAGTCACTGCAGTTCTAGTCACCTCCTCTTCCTGCTTAGGTCAGACAAAGCAGCCTAGTTAGGGGAACAAGATCTACAGATAGGCAAAAAAGTCAGGGACAAGCCTGTTCTAGCTGTTGGGAGACACTCATGAAGACCAAGATGCACATTTGCTACATGTGTGTCAGATGAAGATGAGATAGGTCTAGCCCATGTATGCTCTTTGGTTGGTAGTTCATTCTCTGGGAGCCTATAATTATCCAGGTTAGTTGATTCTGTTCTTCTTTCTGTGGGCCCCTCAATCCTTCACCAGATTGTCCTACAAGACTCCATGAGCTCCATATAATCTTTGGTTGTGGGTCTGTGTTTCACCAGCAGCTGGGTGGGAGCCTTTCAGAGAACAGATATGGTAGTCAGTTATTTAATTTTCCACATCTACCTATCCATATAAGGTATCTCTTTACAGCTCTGAGTGATAAATAGTCTTTCTCCTCTCCTCATCTATGAATACAGATATTCTATCAACAACTCCTAACTGCACTCACACAGCACTTACTTACTCTTTTGAAATCAGGACATTTTCACTTAGTATAACATGTTTAAGGTTGGGGCTAAAGAGATGGCTCAGTGGTTAAGAGGTCCTGAGTTCAATTCCCAGAAACCACATTGTAGTCCAAAACCATCTGTAATGGGATTTGATGTCCTCTTCTGATGTGTATAAGGAGAGTGACAGTGTGCTCCCATACATAAAATGAATAATAAACCCTTAAGGTTAATGTATATTGAAACCTGAAGGAAATCTGTACACTTTTAAGGCTAATTGATATTCCATTGTTTATGTATGTCTCTTTCACACTAGTAGATGGCATTAGTTGTCATTTCATATTTAATCCAGAGTATTGACAAATTTTTCAGATGTTTGTTAGTTATTTGTTTACTGTATTTGATTTATCTTTGCCATTTAAAAGGCAGGTCACATTCTAATTATTATTGTCATTGCTAATTTTGACTTCACTAATTTTCTATTTTATTATTTATCATTTTGCTACTTACTGTATTAATAATTACCTATTAATGTTTAATAATGTTATAGCTACTGCATTGTTGTTGCTTTTGTCATTTTTATTACTATCATCTATCTCATAAGGGATCTCAAATTCCTTGGATCTCTCATCAACAAATAGACTAATGGATATTTAAAACTATATTGTTATCATACTATTTTTATTTTTCCATTATGATAAAATGAGGGTAATAGAGAACTATGAGTGGGAGTTATTTTAAATATGATTATATTTCTTTGGCTACATGTTTGACAATCTCAAAATCAAGAAAAAATATTTCTCATAAATATGTAAAGTTGATTTTATTTTCAATAAGAGAAAAATGTTATGTTAAAAGCCGTTTTAAAATAAACATCATTAAAAAGATATTTAAATAATCATATACTCTTGATCAACCCTGAAAACATACATACAAATAACATGTATATGTACATGTGTATGTGTGTGTATGTGTGTATGTATGTATGTATATATATATGATTATATGTATGTGTAAATGTATATAGTGAGCAGGTTGTATTTATGTAATTATGAATATATATATGTATATACATATACATATATGATTTATATGATTGTAGTAACAATGGAAAAAGGTATGAATTTAACAGCTGGGAGGGACACATGGGAATTTGGAGGGTGAAAAGGAAGGGAGAAGTGATGTAATTTTGTCATAAGTTCAAGCAATAATAAAAAACAAAATTAGAGAATTTCAAATTAGATCCAGGTCTTATGTCATGTTTGTTTTAGGTCTTATCAATCTAGACCTAGAATTCCATGAGAATTTTGGACCTAGAATTTATTCATTTATTTCTAATGAAGTACAGTAAGAAGAGATATTTTCATTCTTTAATATGTATCATATACCATAAATCAATATATCTTGGTTGATATCTGACTTGTGAAATAACAATGTACGGTGGAGTGAAAGATAATGACCCCCATAGGCTCATCTATCTGCATAATTAATGTGGAGAGCCGGTGTCACAAGATGACTGCTGGCAATCTGCCAGCCCTAGCTTGGGCATTGCTGCATCATGATCAGGGCACGTAGATCTGGCCTTACTGCGCATGTATATTGCTTGTACATAAGATCAGGCCGTGTGACGTATGGGCTCAGCACCAATCTGTAATGACTTCGTGGCAGATTCTGGCTGGAGGAGACAGAGATTTAAGGGCAGGGAACGAGGGTGCGCGGGCTTTTTGAACGTTAAGGTTTCCTGAATAAAGGGTGCTGAGAAGAAGTGCCAGTGTCCGTAGTCTTCTGTTTGCTGGTTGGATCGGGAGGCAACAAGTGGTGGCCTGTAAGGGGATTTCAGAACTCTTCATGGTCAGGGTAGCTAGCTGGTAAGTTCCCAGGTAAGTGGGACAAGGGAAAGTTCTCGGACAAGACTATAAAGTTCCTGAGGACCAGAACAAGTTTTACCAAGCACTATGGGGAATTCCACCACCTCTACTTCAGTTAGTCAGGCACTCCGAGGATTGCTGAAAGTGAAAGGAGTGGGTCTGAAGACAGCTGAGAAATTTATGCAAGCGGTGGATGAGGTTGCTCCTTGGTTTTCAATGTCGGGACACCTCACCCTGCTGAATTGGGAAAAACTAGGAAAAGATCTGAGGTTTGCTGAGGAACAGGGGCATTGTTCACTGGCGTACTTCCAGTTTGGAAGTTGGTACAATCTTGCATTGAGGATGAAGAAGGAAAGGGTAGTGAGGCTTTGGAGCAGTTAAGAGACAGTTCCAAGAGTGAAGACGTTTCGGAGAGATGAATTAGAGAGCCTGGCCGAGAGCTTGAGTAAAACGAAACTAGAGGCAGGGCCGACCGCTCCAGGGCAGCCGTGGCTGCCTCCATACGCTCCGGCAGTGTCATCAGGACGAAGTTTACATCCAGAAGCGTGGAGAGAGCTGAGGGCTCAGTTTGATTCAGGAGTACGGTGTTTCCCGGTGTTTCAGGATGCCCAGGGAAACCGTTACCACAAGTTCTTTAGACTGGAAGATAATTCAGAGGTTGGCTGAGGGAGTGCGAGCATATGGAACTAGTGCAGCTTATGTGGTGGCTCAGCTGGAGTCATTGCATAGATATGCTATGACTCCCAGCGATTGGCAAAATTTAGCACGAGCTTGCCTTACACCTGGCAAGTACTTAGATTGGAAGGCTTACTTTATAGAGTTTTCAGCAGAATGCTCAGCTCAAAATGTGGCAGCAGGACAGACTCAATGGAATCAGGACATGCTGTTAGGACAAGGGAGATGGGCCAACCGTCAGACCATGTATCTGGTTGCGGTGTATGAACAGATCAATCAGATGGGGACAAGAGCTTGGAAATCACTTCCTAATAGAGGAGAGGTCACTGGGAATCTTATAAAAAACACCCAGGGGCCAGCAGAGCCTTTTGCAGACTTCATAGCAGAGGATAGTGGAAGCAGAAGGAAAGATCTTTGGGGACCCGGACACTGCTATGCCTCTCTTAAAGCAGTTGATATTTGAACAGTGCACAAAAGAATGCAGACAAGCCATTAATAATTATAAAAGCAAGGGCCTGGAGGTCTGGATGAAAATTTGTAGGGAGATAGGACCATTATTTAATGCATGATTGGCCACTGCCATCATGCAGATGACTCGCGGCTCGAACCAGTCCTCCAATAATGCTTGTTTCAAGTGTGGACAGCAGGGCATCTAAAACGCCAGGGTCCACAGCAGCAGAGGAGTCAGAGTTAAAGGAGTAGAACTCCAGGCTTATGCCCAAGGTGCAAAAAGGGAAATCATTGGGCCAATGAATGTAGATCAGTGAAGGATATAAACGGACAGCCTCTGAACGCTGGACAAGGAGGAGTGGAGTGCGTCCAAAAAACGGGACGCGGGGGCCCCCGACCCCAGGGCCCTCAAATATATGGGGCAATGACAGATTGGCCGAGTCTGAGACCGCCAATGCAGTGGGACCACCCCGGAGGGCCACAAGGGGGAGTGCAGAACTCGACCTCTGTTCCACCACCAGACTCATATTGACACCCCAAATGGGCCCGTAATTAATAGAGACTGATTTTAAAGGACCTTTACCTGTTGATACAGTGGGACTGGTGTTAGGAAGGAGTTCAGTTACTATGCAGGGACTTGTTGTTCATCCTGGGGTCATTGATCCTGATTATACTGGAGTAGTCAAAGTTATGATGTCTTCTCCCCGAGGTATTTTTGCAATCTCCCCGGGAGATCGCTTGGCTCAGCTTCTCTGTCTTCCTCGTTGTCATGATTATTTTCCTGCAAAGGATGTTCAAAGAGGGGATAAGGGCTTTGGGTCGACAGGGGCCTCTGCTGTATTTTGCTCTTTAGATCTTGAGTCAAGATCATTACTGTCTTTGATGGTTGAGGGGAAAAATATTTCTGGGCTTTTAGATGCTGGTGCTGATCACAGTAGTATCACTTTTAAAGACTGGCAAAAGGGATGGCCCAGACAAAAATCAGTACAACTCCTTAGGGGTTTGGGGTATGCTAAAGAACCTGAAATGAGCTCTCATCTTTTGCTATGGAAAGATGATGAAGGCCATGAAAGGACCTTTCAGCCTTATATTTTAAAGGTTCCTGTGTCCCTTTGGGCAGAGATCTCATGAAGGAGATGAGATATGCCCTAACTAATGAAAAAGATTATAGCCCTCAGGCATATAGGATGATGTCTGATATGGGATATATCCCGGGGAGAGGACTTGGAAGAGGATTACAAGGCAGGACTCTGCCTGTGCCCACTGTTCCAAAGAATGATAGGACTGGAGTGGGTTTTTCCTAGGGGTCACTGTGGAGGCAATTCCCATATCTTGGAAGTCTGAGGAGCTGGTGTGGTTCCCCAGTGGCCGCTTCCCTCAGAAAAAGTACAAGCAGTGTATTCTTTAGTTGCAGAACAATTAGAATTAGGACATTTGCAGCAATCTACATCTCCTTGGAATACTCCAATTTTTGTTATTAAGAAAAAATCAGGAAAGTGGAGATTATTACATGATTTGAGAGAAATTAATAAGCAGATGGTGATTATGGGTCCTGTCCAGAAAGGTCTTCCTTTTTGTGTCAAGCTTGTGCTCCATTATTGTCACAAATTATCATAGGGATTAATCCTCGGGAGTTACACCCACTCCATTTGTGGCAAATGGATGTTACTCATTTTTCTGATTTTGGAAAGTTAAAGTATATACATGTTTCCATTGATACTGCGTCAGGAGTGATGTATGCCTCCCTGCATTCAGGGGAAAAGGCGCGCCATGTTATTGCCCATTGCTTTGAAGCCTGGGCAGCGTGGGGCATGCCGAAAGGCTTAAAGACTGATAATGGACCAGCATACACCTCTGTCTCTTTTACAAGTTTTTGCAAAATGATGGGAATCCACTTAAATCATGGATTGCCATATAACCCTCAAGGACAAGGCATTATTGAGAGTGCTCATCGCACCTTGAAAGAATGTCTTATTAAACAAAAAGGGGGAATAGCTTCTGGGTGTTCTCCCCAAGAGAGATTGGCCATATCTCTTTTTATTTAAATTTTTTGACTGAAGATGAGCAGGGGCACACTGCTGCTGATCGGCATGTTAATCCTGATTCTTCATATAAAGGTGTGGTGATGTGGAAAGATATTCTGACAGGAAAGTGGAATGGCCCTGATCCGGTACTGGTGTGGGTGAGAGGCTCTGTTTGTGTGTTTCCACAGAAAAATCAACAACCTATTTGGATTCCAGAACGCTTGACCCGACGAGTGATAGATCCTTTAGAAGAAAAGGAAGATGAAGGGCATGATCCTGGTTATGATGATCCTCATGAGAATGCCTCCGGTTGAAGGACAAGATCTACGTTGGGGCATTTTGTCAGTTTTTCCTATTTCCTAGAAGAGAGATTTTGGCATAACGGCTGCCATCATTACAGCAATTACTATGGCGGCTGTGGTAGTTACCACGGCAGCACTTTCTTTATCTACCACTGTTCAAAGCACTGGGGCTGTCAACAATATGTCTGCCACCAAGACTCAAGCCTTGAATATTAATAGCCAGCTGAGAGCTGGAATTTTGTTGCTGATGGAAATAGTCCAGCTTGGCTGTCAGTAGAAGTATACAGGGTTATGTGTCATCTCGGTGCCTTTAAAGAATGCTAGTTATGCTGCACACTTGTCATGAAATCTCTCTCAGTATCTTAGAGGAAACTGGTCTAAAGGATTAGACATGCTGCTTCCAGAGTTGAGACAGTCCATCATTGACATCAATTCCACTCTTATGGATGTTTCCTTAGCCAGTGGAATAGCAGATTGGGTTCTTCAAGCAGCTACCTATTTGAAGGAATGGGCGGAATTGGGAGGTTTGGCTCTGTGTCTCGTCCTTATCAGTTGCCTAGCATTCTGGTGCTTGTGCCTCATGAGAAATCATCACGCTCATGATCAGGCTCTGATTATACAAGTATTTGCAGCAGTAGAAAGTGGACAATCCCCTCAGGTGTGGTTTGGCATGCTAGAGAAGTAGTCAATGACGGGTAAGACTCCTTGGACATGTTACCAACCTAAGACAGGGATCAAACCAAAGCTGTTTGTACCCTGAAGACAGGTAAGGAACATTGTTGCAAGGGGAAACCTAAGAAAGGCATTTTCTCTGCCAAGATTTAATAAATAAGGGGGAATTGTGGAGAGCCATTGTCACAAGATGACAGCTGGCAATCTGCCAGCCCTAGCTTGGGCATTTCTGCACCATAATCAGGGCACATAGATCTGGCGTTACTGCATGTGTATATTGCTTATACATAAGATCAGGCCTGGTGACATATGGGCTCAGCACCAATCCAGAATGACTTCAGTGGCAGATTCTGTTTGGAGGAGACAGAGATTTAAGGGCGGGAACGAGGGTGCATGGGCTTTTTGAACATTAAGGTTTCCTGAATAAAGGGTGCTGAGAAGAGTTTCCGCGTGTCCGTTGTCTTCCGTTCGTTGGTCGGATCGGGAGGCGACAAATTAATCTCTCTTGATAAACTCTATACAGAGATTAGAAGATGTGGTCTTATTGAGTATGTGTGTCCCTGAGATGGCCTGTTAGATTTTAAAAGCCCAAACCATACTTAATATCTCTCACTTTGTTGCCTCTGGATCAGCATGTAAAGCTCTCAACTACTGATTCCATGCTATATCTACTTCCTAGTATAAGGGATCAACCTTAGAAACTGCAAGCAAGCTCCAAATTTGTGGGGCTATTAGCTCACACCTGGTTTGATGTGGGTCCTGTTGGGCTGTTGTGGATCCTGCAGCTATGGGGAGCAGAAGCAAAGGAATTTGACTGAGTTCACTCTATGCTGTACCTGGCAGATGCTGAGAGGCTCTGCTCAGGCATGCGGAGACCTCAATCTGAGGTCCGCGGGGACGGGGCTTCTGAGAGAGGGTCTCTGGGCTGATGGCTGACCCAGAGGCCGGTGGTCTCCTTCTTTGGGCCCCCCAGACTCTGCTAAGAGCCACAGAAGAACAGAGACTGGGGGCATATGGGCTGGACAGGGCACAGCAGAGAGGAACCAGGGAGAGGGAAATCCAGACAATGCCCCGCCAGTTAAGACTCTTTGTTACCAGGACTCTCTTGGCTGGGTTGGCTAGCGTGCTTGAGTTGGCAGGGCTCCTCTATGGGAATATAGAGAGGTCTTCTGGTGGAAGATTAAGCAGCAACTCAGTAATCAAGGGTCTTCTCCACGGTTCCCCATGGCACAGCCCCAAAGATACGAGGAAGTCCATGGTTTAAAAGGTTTATTATCATGGTGGAAAGCGGATGAATCTGGCTGAATTCCCCCACCCCCAAAACTCAGGGCAGACCTGAGTTAAATAGGGAGGTAAGAGAGAGGAGAGTCTGGTAAGGAATACTTAATTGGCCAAGCCCTCTGGCCTTTAAGTATCTCATTAGTATGTAGATCTCTTGAGGCCCTGAGGCCTGTATTCACACCTTCTACCTGTGGAGGGGTTGGTAGGGGCATTGCCCTACTTGACATGAATCAATGGAGGTATTGGCCACGTGTCAGGAGCCTGGGGTCTGGGAGTGTGGCGAAATGTCATTTCTAGCCAGTGTTCAACCAGAAACCAAGCTATCCTTTTCACAGTCCCACACAAGTTAAATTCTATTATTGCAATTAATTAATTAATTTAATTACATCTCAAATTTTGCCCTTGATCCTGGTCCCTACTCTCAGAGTTCTCCCTGCCATCCTCTCTCTCTCCTTTGACTCTAAGAGCATGCCCCAACTCTGGGCATCACCCTTCCTAGGGACATCAAGTCTCTGTAGGATAAGGCACATCCTCTCCCACTGAGGCCAGACAAGACATATGCTATATACATGCCCCAGGTCTCAGACCAGTCCCTGTATCCTCTTTGATTGGTTGCTTAATCTCTGGGAGGTCCTAGGTGTTCAAGTTAGTTGAATCTGTTGGTTTTCCTATGGGATTGCAATCCTCTTCAGTTTCTTCAAACCTTCCCCTAACTCTTCAATAGGGGGTCCTCAACCTTAGTTTAATGCTTAGCTGTGAGTATGAGCATCTATCTCAGTTAGCTGCTGGTAGAACCTCTCAGAGGACAGCCATGCTAGGCTCCTGTCTGCAAGCACAATGTAGTGTCAGTAATGGTGCCAGGGTTTAGTGACCACACATGGGATGGGTACCAATTTGAGCCAGTCACTAAATGGACTTTCCTTTAGTTTTTGCTCTATTTTTGTCCCTGTATTTCTTTTAGACAGGAACAATTTTGGTTCAAAAATTTTGAAGGTTGTTTGATTTCCCTATCTTTCCACTGGGTGGCCAATCTACTGGAGATGGTCTGTTCAGGTCCTATCTCCCCAGTGTAGGGCATTCTAAGGTCACCTATAATGAGGCTTAAGAGCCTACCACCTTCCAGGTCTTAGGGACTTTGTAGAAATTCCCTGAACCCTCACCCCTAACAGTTGCATATTTCCTTTCATTCTTCCAGTTCTCTGGGTTTCTCTACTGTCCACTCCCATACCTCATCCTATCCCCCTTTTCCCCTCCTCATTCCCTCTCCCATCCAGGTTCCTCCCTCCTTCTGCCTCCCATGATTATTTTGTCCCCCTTACTAAGTGGGATTGAAGCATCTTTACTTGGGCCCTTCTTCTTGTTTAACTTCTTAGGGTCTATGGAGTATATCATGGGTATTCTATAGTTTTTGGCTAATATCTACTTGTCAGTGAGCATATGCCATGTTTGTCCTATATGGTCTGGGTTAACTCATTAAGGATGGTATTTTCTAGATCCATCCATTTTCTTGAAAAATGAATGATGTCCTTGTTCTTTAATAGTTTAATAGTATTTCATTGTGTAGATCAACTACATTTTCTGTCTTCAATTGAGTGACATCTTTGTTTCTTTCAGTTTCTGATTATTACAAATAAAGCTGCTATGAACATAATGGAGTATGTATCTTTGGGGTATGGTGGAGAATCTTTTGAGTTTATGCCTAGGAGCTGTGGTATAGCTGGGTCTTCAGGTAGAACTATTTTCAATTTTCTGAGAATTGCCTTGGTCATGTTATTCCTTCACAGTAAAAGAACAGCGATTAGGAAAGAAAGAGGCTTTGTAAGACAGAAATCTGACATATTGTAGCAGTGGAGATAATCCCTAAACCATTATTGTCATCTTCTCTGAGGAGAATAGAGTCCTTCAGCTTGATGGGTGAAAGAAATAATGTGTTAAAAATTCAAACTCTGAAATTTAGAAAGAAGTTAAATTTAGTAAAGATCAAAAATATCTTGCCTTAATGATATATTTCATAAAATTAGGTCATACTAAGAGCTAATTATTTTAAAAGTATCAAGAGTTTTAATAGTACCTTATATAAAATTCCACAGGCCATTTCAACCAAGGTTAAATGAAAAGAAGTGTGTAAATAACTAAAACAATTCTTACTTTTTAATTTAATTTGTTTAAAAAAATGAGCTATAGTTTTGATCAGTACATCTGCCAGTCCTCTGTAGTAAGATATAGTCCTTGTCTTAGGTCTATTGGGAATTGCAGGATCATGCTAATGCCAGTACTTACTTACTTACCCCAGGTCACTGGGGTATATCACTTAGAGAGAAATTGGGGCACTTATCTCTTTCTGTTTTGGCTTTTATCACTCTGTGACATGAACACTCTGGTATATCATGTGCTCCCACTGTGTTATACTGTTTCTATTCAAGTCAAAAATCAACGGACCAAGCCATCACACTGTGGTCTAAAAAAAATATAAAGCAGGAGTTCTAAATACAACTTTTATCTCAGAGTTGTTTATGATATGGTGGTATAGTAATGGTGAGCTGACTCACAAAATACACCTATGTGTCTTTATGTTTATGTGTAAATGAACATTTACTTTCTTATTTTTTAGTGATATTTTTATGGAATCTGTTTTATATAAAAACACTTCTGATATTTCTTTATGTGTTTCATCTTATATAACATAGTCTACAGAAAGTAATCACATGGTTATTCCTATTTATTTGTAGTTTTGGAAAATATAAATGCAAGCTACCAGAAGAATAAAGAAACCATCAGTAATAATCAACTCTGAACTTTGTGAGTTACAGTAATGACTGATGTAGCAAGACATGTCCACCAGTGCAATTAATGACACAAATATGGAGTCATTAATCACTTTCTGATTGGACTTATTAAACTCTTTTTCATCAGATAAACTTCATTCAAATAGTTCAAATCAGTTCTTCTTAAGTTCAGATCTGTTCAGTTCAGTTCTGTCTCCTCTCTTTGTCTTCAGCACTTATATATCTTTCAGAATATATGATTGCACGGTAAAAAGTTGAGTATAATATTATACACAAATTCAAATCATAATTCAAATAAGAAGTTTACAGGAGAGAATGCTTACTAGCATATTCATTGAGAGTAATTATCTTGATAAACATTATCTGTCACAAGCTCAATGTGTTCATAAAAAAGTTAAAAATTATAACTTTTGTTACTAAGTTATTAGTGAAGTTTTATATAGATAAACCCAGTCAATATTTTATCTTTTTATTCTACCTATAGTACATCATTAGTTTCCTTTTTATGACCTGTCATTAATGGTTTTATAACCTCTTGGAATGTGCCCTAAGTTGTAGGTGACTACCTACTATCTCAGAAGCAATTAACTTATGACAATTGAAGAGTGGGAGAGTCCTCAATGCAGTTTTCACACCAGAAAGTACTTAATAAGTCCTATTATAAAAGATATTAATAATTGCTAATATAATTTTAGAAATTCTTATAGGATCATCATTAAGAATTAAATCATCTATTTGTCTATATAACATCACTAATCCTCATTGTTCCACAGAGATCTGCTCAAAAAGGTGAATGTCATATATATTTAATAATAATAGAAAAAGCATACTAATAGCAGGAATCTTTTCTAAAATGAAATTCTCCTCAGCCTACCTAAAAAAGCAATTCCATTATTAACTTTAACAGTCCATGGCAGAACTATGTCAGGAAATCACCTGCTAGACTTTAGTTTCTCCTTGATGTCTCCTGGCATGTTTTAATCACTGAATATACGGTATATTTTTTCTGTAGAATATTACCCACAACATGTGATATGTTCAAGATAAATATTGGTAATAAGACATCACATTATTTCACACAGTTTTTTCAGCTTGTGACAGATATGAAATATTTTGGCACAGCATAAGTTATAGTATAATACACATATATGTGGCATTATCAATTTTAATTCTTTGTATTTTATCACATTTATCTATGGAAGAATATAAAGTAGATTCATAATGTAATTACTTTTATTTATTTTGTTCCATTTTTGTAATACTAGTATAATTGCAGAATCATGACATTTTCCTTCCCTTTTTTACCACCAAACCAACCCATATACTCTTCCTTGTTCTCTTTGAAATTTATTGTCTCTTTTTATTAATTGTTGTTATACCCACAAACACAAATCCATACATAGACCCACACATCTACACACACAAAGACATACAGAGACAGACAAATACATGGACAACTGAAACATATATACATACACACAAAGACAGTCACATCACACACACACACATGTAGAAAAAAAAATATATATGGCCAAACACATAAATACCACCTATAAAGACTATATGATGGTACTTTCCCGCAAGTTTTCAGCTGATAATTTGGTATTGGTTCACATACTTGTATGCTCTTCCATGGATGTGACTAATTTTCCTGTACTCAATGACACTTAGCCACTTGTGGTTTTGTTTTCTTAGCTCTCCCAGAATTTTTCTGACTACTTTATCATATCTACAGTTTGTATACATTTTCTCTCTATTCCTTTAGAAGGGTTTGAAATTTAATGTTTCCCTGAGGCAGAGAAGAGATTTGGGATTTCCAATGAATATATTTTTATTTACTCTTATTTTATCAATTTTATTTTTTTACTTATTCACTTTATATCCCAATTACTGTCCCCCTCCCAGTGACACCTCTCAAAATCCTTGTCCCATCTCCCTTCCAGTTCTCCTCTTAGCAGGTGGGGGTACTGATGTGTATCCTCCAACCCTGGCACATCAAGTCTATGAAAGGCTAGGTGCATCCTCTCCCACAAAGGCCAGACAAGGCCGCCCAGCTAGAAGAAAATATCTCACATACAAGCAACAGCTTTTGGGATAGCTGGTGTTCCAGTTGTTTGGGAGCCGCACCATATGGGTAGGTAGGATAAATATAGTGAAAATGGTTATCTTATAAAAAGCAATATACCGATTAAATACAATCTCCATCAAAATTCCAACACAATTTTTATAGAGCTTGAACAATCAATTCTCAACTTCATATGGAAAAACAAAAAAAAAATCAGGATAACTAAAACAGGCCCAACAATAAAAGAAACTTTGGGACAATCACCACCCTGACTTATAGCTGTATTAAAGAGTAATAGTGATAAAAAGTGCTTGGTATTGTACAGAAACAGACATGTTGATCAATGGAATAGAACTGAAGTGCCAGAAATAAACACACAAACCTATGGTCACTTGATTTTCGATAAAGAAACCAAAGCTATGCAATAGAAAAATGAAAGCATCTTCAACAAATGGTGCTGGTCTACATTTTTCGTACTTCTAGATTTTGTCTGAAACATAAACATGCATTTAGTTTTCATGTTTTCAAGGCTTCTCAGAAATCTGATTGTTTTCATAATTTCTTTAGTTTAATATAAGCCTAATAATTTTTAAAAGTAAAGGACAAATACTTGTATTCTTGGATACCTGTAAGAATAAGTCTACTGCTTTAGGAACAATTAGGTTTTCGCATGAATTATTGGGGTATCACAGAACAAGCTATAGGTTCTATGTTATGTTAAAGCTATGTACTTTTCATTCCACATGACTGGTACTCGTTATGTTAATTTCAGTTACCTGATTGAGACAAATCTCTAAAATTGATTTTCAAAAAAATTCTCCCTCTCCTACACTGTGTTATTAGGAAGGAAGTCACAAGGGTACTCCACAATGAAGGAAAGCTAAGGAACAGCCCATCTCTTTAGGCAAATTATCTTCATAACATATTTGTAGTTCTTCTGAAAGGTTATTTAGTTATTTAGTGGATAGCACACAGGGATATTCATTGTTTTACTTTAGCCTTTATCCAATGCTTTATTTTGTTGTTTTTTCTTTTATATTCTTTCCATTCTGGTCACTGAGATTTCTCTTAGTTTTTTTCTTTTGACTATATAAACTTACCATTGTAAAATTTCCAGAAACACTTTCTGATCTTGAAATGTTTCAACTTGTATATTTTCTCCCATTTCAGATCAAGCATTTCTCCAGGGAACCCTGGTTTCTTTTATTGGAGCATGCTATTAAAACTCCAATGTCTGAGCATCAGGTGGGCCCTGTGCTATTTTACTGCAGTTTCTTCTAATTCTTTTAGGTTAAAAAGGCAAACAAACATATGAAAATATATTTAAAAACACATATACACATATACATATATCCATAAAATTTTTATTGCAATTATCTGTATCAATGTTAACTTGGATGTGAGTTCATAGAGAAGTTGTTAACTCTTTCTGATTATCTATGAATAATTACATCTTCTGTAATTTCTCCCTCAAAAAAGAAATATAGCCCATATTCTATTCATGTACTTGTTTTATTTCAGTCTAAATGGACAGCAGGATCAAAACTATGAACCCTTAACCTCCAAGTTCAAAAAGTACAATGTATGATTGCATGCAACTATTGCTTTGACTCTATCAGACTTATTAAAACTTACTGAGGTGAGCATATTTCCTCCCACTACTTTAAGAGCTATTTCACTCAATTAGATTGCAATTAGATTCTGTTTGCATGCCTTAATTTCCATCATGAGACTTTCTTGTCAAAACAATTTTTGTTAAAATATACACATGCTCAGTTTTGCTTTTGTATTGACAGTAATGTTTTGTCAAATGTAAAACTACATTCCTCTTTGAAGAATAGTAAAAACAAATTCACAGTTCTAAAATATTGTGTTCAGTTATCATACAGAATATTCTAACCCCCAAATTACTGATAGGCACTCTTCTTGTCTTATTTTCTAAGTGAGACTTGTCTCTCAATTTTGTCACAATTATATATGATATAAGGTGTAGGTTTTTCACCTGTATATTAGCATAAAATTATAAATACACACACACACATATATATACATACACACACACACACATATATATATATACATATACCTATACACATACACATATACACACATGTTGCAGTAAATTTCCAACCCAAATTTGACTGGTCAATAAAAACACAACTCAATAATTATGAATATAAGCTACACAACTAGTTTGGGCAGATTCACCACTACACTACTCTATTCCCCAGCGATGAGATCCCTTATAACTTTCGGGTTTTCCAAGCCATGAGCTTGTCCTTCCACCTCCTTCTCCTCCGTCATCTTTCTTCTTCATCATTCTCCTCCATCGTCTTCCTCTCCAGTCATTGTCTCTCAGTCCTCTCTCTCTTCCCACCAACCTTTATTTCTCCACCTCCCCTTCTCTGCCCAATCACTGGCTCTAGCCTTTATTTTACAAATTAAGGTGGCCAGAAGGTTCAATAGAATTCACCTGTTTACTGATTCACTCTTCCTCTGCAGCCCCTTCCAGGAAAGTGGAATTAACATCAAAATACAAGGTCCTACTATCTACAACACACACACACACACACACACACACACACACACACACACACACACACACACGAAATGAAAGAGAGACAGAAAGAGAGAGAGAAAGAGAGAAAGAGTGAGAGAGAGAGAGAGAGAGAGAGAGAGAGAGAGAGAGAGAGAGAGAGAGACTTATTGTCTATTCTTACCGCATATTCCTGTTGGGAAATTTTCAGACAAAAATATATGCTTGCTTTTATCAACTACTTTCTACTTTAACTTAGCAAAAACATAGATTAATACAATCCACCTACCTCTGGTCAGTACATGTGTTCATCTTCCTCAATTCATTGTTGAAATTGAACACCCAGTTTTAAATCTAGAATAACTATTTGAAGTTTATTTATTTATTTTTAGATATTACTGGAAATAATTTTCAAAACTTCATTGAACATATTTCCAGTTATGTTTATGAAAGATATAGACATAGAGTGTTTTCCTTGGGATATTTTAACCTGATTACTTTATTGTTAAGGTTAGTTTTACCTCAATTTTCATTGTAGAAAGAAATGGTCTTATCTCATTTTAAAAACTACATAACACTAACCAGTGTAAACTTAGAACTATTTATTTTGATTTATTTTGTTTAAGAGACTGAGATGTGTTTTGATAGTATATTTCCCTGTTTGTAAATTTTGAAAGCTTTTTATTTTCAAGAATTGTTACATTTTATTTAAGATAAATTTGTGTACAAAACTTATTATATTACATTTCTTTCTTCATGCATTATTGACTCTTAATAATTTGTGCAATTTATATTTCAAGGTTTGTTAATAGTTTTAAAACTTCCCCTTTGTTAGTTTAAACATCTTCATTTTATTCTGATTTTTATTATTTACGTATTTGTTTTTAGTTTTGTGAGAGTGTTTCTCTGAATAACAGGAATGCCTGTCCTGAACTTGCATTGTACAATAGAATGTTCTAGAACAATCAGCAATCTCTCTGGCTTGCCCGCAGGACCGTTGGAATTATTCTTATTTTTTTAAGAATAAGAACATCCAGATTATTCTTACTTTTTAAGAGGTGATATCCTCAAAGTATTCATAACGTTATTAATTTTAAATGTTCTCATATTAATTTCATTGTTTTCCCATTTAGCTTTAACATGTTTTGCTTATTTTCACATCGAAGGATATATTTTGGATACATTGTTCTGTGACAGTTTGATTTTCATATTGCTTCTTAAATTATTCACAGTTGTTACTTCTATTACTTTATTGAGTCCAATGATTATATACAATATGATGGAATCCAGGAGTCACCTCCTAAACCATATGAACATTGATCTCAGTCATTCAGCATATGCCCCAGAGCTGATCGATCAGGGCCACAATTCAGGCTTGGGAGCTGAACAGTGAAAATGAGTTAAGGTCCTACATGGTTTTTAAGCCTAAAATCTATAAACATCTGTGCCAAGTTATTCCAAAAATTAGAATTAGGGATAGGGAATTACTTAGGAACATTTCTTTATTGTACACTTATCCTCCTCCCATTGGTTGGAGTATTCAGTTCTTGCAGAAGACTTGACTTGTCTAATATTCATGTCTTAACTTGCCAACCATGATGTCAGTTACATGTCTCTTTCTGCCAAGGAGGATGTCAATTTCCAGGGAGGTCTTGGGGGACATAAACTTTTAAATGGAAATCTTTTATCAAATACTTTCTTATACTCATGCAGATGTCTCACTTATGTTGTGGATCATCCCAGGGGAGCTTATAAAATCAAATACCATAAAAACTCATACTCCAGTGCAGGTAGTACTGTAGCATGGTTTGTTTGGGTCCAAACTTATTGTGGATAATTCTACAAAGCAGTTCTACTGACATATATCATGACTGGTTTCCAAGGACACAAAAATAATATGTACTCAAGTTGTACAAGAGAAAGTTTCCTAGTAACAGCAGAAACAATATATGAGAAAGTTTCTTTTTTTTTTTTATTGGAACTTTTATTTACATTCAGTGTTTTCCCCTTACCCCCTTTCCCCCCTCCCTCCCAGGAACTCCCTATCCCTTCCCCCCTCCTCCTGCCTCTATGATGGTGTACCACAGCCACCCTCCCCAGAACCTCACCTCCCCACCCTCGAATACCCCCCCATGATGTCCAGCCTTCATGGGACCAAGAATCTCTTCTCCCACTTATATATAGCTCCCTTGCATATATAGCTGGAGCCATGGGTCCCTCCCTAAGAGCTCCCAGGCTGTGGTTTAGACCCTGGGAGCTCTGGTTGGTTGGTATTGTTGCTCTTCTCATGGGGTCCCGTACCCTTTCTACTCCTTCAGTCTTCACTCTATCTTCTCTGTTGGGAACCCCATGATCAGTTTAATGGCTAGCTGTGAGCATCCGCCTCTGAATATGTCAGACTCCTGCAGACTTCTAAGGAGACAGTTATGTTAGGCTCCTGTCACCTGGGTATCCATCCCATGTGCAGTCACCAAAGGTAGATGCTGACATGGGTGTCAGGAGAAAGTTTTCTTATAATACTAGTAACAGCCCAAAATGGAAGGCTAGCCAGGTAACAGTTAACTGAGTCTTAAAATATTACTTAGGCCTTAATATTTTACCTGAACCTTAACAATTACAATAAAGACTTCATAAAATATCTACTTATATTACAACTTTGAAAATAATAAGTATATTTCCTTTAAACTTCTGATCTGATCATTTACAACTCCTACCATTCCACAGTCTGATTTCTGTGATTTTATTTTTAAGTCTAACTGTGTTTTTGTTTGTTTGAGTTTGTTTGTTTGTTTTCCAAATTGATGTTAGTGAGTCTGCTAAAATTTTGGATGAAATCTGTCTGTGTGTGTGTAACATGAGCCAATATGAGTACACTTTTACAGCAAATTTCTAAACTAGTCGTCTAGGAGTATGTATAGTTTTATGTTCTATGTCTGTCAACTATGAAAGACTCAAATTTCTCCAGTTCTTTTATAGTTTTCTCTGAATTTCCATTAGATCTCAAGGAAATATTTCTCAGATCAAATCTACTTCTCAGTAGTTGTTAGAATGAGGCTCTATTGGTTGTGTGGAAAGCACAAAACAGGTCAGGATATTTTCATTTTATATGTGACTATTATTAGCATGATTCTGGTTTATGACTTTCAGCAGTGCCTCTTAAATTTAATTTTCTTCAGTATGAGAAAGATGAAGGTAGATTTAATGATACTCATGAAATGTTGTTGTTTAGTCTAATAATTTGACATTTTCCCCTAGAAATCAATCACTGGCCTTGAAGACTACTCCAGTACATACACAATGATCCTTCCCCTCCTCACCTGAGAGATGCTACATCAGGAGCTCTCTAGAATCTTGTCCATGAAATATGCTAGAATATATTTGGTGCATACATCTGAAAATAATTAGACAGCAGTGTTTAGTTTTATTAACTTGACACAAACTTAGGCATATCTGTGAAGAGATGTTAGTTGAGAAATTGCTTTCATCTTATGGGCCTGTAGTTATGACTGCCAGACATGTTGTTGATTAGTGATTGATTTGGAAGTCCTTACCCATTATGGGAGGTGCCTTGTGATCTTGGAATATATGAAGTAATAAGGTGAGCAAGCCATGATAAAAAAGTGAGTACTTTGTATTCCTCCATGTTCTCTGCTTCAGTTTGTTTCTAGACTCTTTCCTTGAGTTACTGTCCTGACTTTCCTCAGTGCTGATGTCTACTCGAACATGAATGCTCCCACAAACAAAACAAGACAAACAAAAGAGAAAGCAAAAAATAAACAAACAAATATTCAAGCTTTTCTTTTGTTAAGTTGCTTATGTTAATGTTTATTAAATAAATAGAAATCAAACAAGTACATGTACCAATAAAGAAAGAATATCTCTCTTTATTACTTCACTACCTCATCAAGAAACATACCTTGCAGGGTTCATACAAATTTATGATTGCAGAAATTTCCCAACTAGGTTAGTAGCTTCATTTGATTTTATGCAATCACTTTACTGCAGTTTTGCTTCCTATGCCAATTTTATGGTATCTTCTTGAAAATTTATAGATTTACTACTTGTTCATAGTTTTTATTGTGACTATCAGAGCTGAGTGTACAAGTCTTCAGTCATTGAGTTGTTTCAACTGAAAAAGCAGTATTGGCTCTTTTACTAGATGTGGGTCACAACTAAGTTGTCTGAGTGTGTGTGTGTGTGTGTTGCCTGTGTGTATGTGTGTGCTTGTGTATATATGCTTTTGCATAAATATATATCTGTATATTTTGTGTATACAGATAGATAAACATATATGTGTGTATCTGTGCGTAAATGATTTTGTGTATGCCTATGTGTGAGTCTTGTGGTGATTTGAACAGATTTTTTTTCCCTCATAGATTCATGTGTTTGGATGCTTGGCCGTAGAGAAATGCACTATTTGGAATGTGCCCTTGTTGGAGGATGTGTATCACTGAGTAAGTGGGCATTGAGACCTCATCTGGTCAGGCTCTACCCAGTGCAGAACAGAGTCTTTCTCTGGCTGCTTTCAGATCAAGATGCAGAACTTCTGGCTCCTCCAACACCAAGTCTCCCTGCATGATGTTCCAATGATTTCCGCCATGATGACCATGGACTGAACCTCTGTAACTATAAGCCAGCCCCAATTAAATGTTTGACTTTAAAAGAATTGACTTGGTCATGGTGTCTCCTCACAGCAGTGAAAACAAAGTAAGACAAGTTTGTAGATCTTTGTGATCTTGTTTCTAAAGAGTTCTTGTTTGTAAATATATATTAAGAGAGTAATGTAAAAATAGCTCAATCATTATACAATGCCTAGCACTTTGGAATATTAGAATTCTACTGAATATTTTCAATGTCAACAACCCATGACTTTTAGCATGGTTTGTCTGCTCCAAAAACTTCCTATTCCTTTAGCTAAACTTGCTCTTCAATCTTTCCTATCCCATGTCAAATATTCTGGCCATTTTTCTCAGTTCCAGCTGAGGACATGTGAAAAAACAGAGTTTGTTTTTATTATGATATTCTTTTGATGCATTTAATTCTGATCTTTCAATAATATTAGGTAACTAATCTTACCTCTAAAAATAAAACTTTAAGATTATCTTTAACATTTTCAAACCTGTTTGAATAATTTTTAATTTGCTATTTTTATAAGGAAACTACCAGGCACTAACATGTTTATAGTGTCAGAAGTCATCTAACATTTTAGTGTGTAGATCCAGTAGCAGTACTCATCATGTGCTTCTGTGACTGCCTATTTTTCCTTAAATTTTCCTTTGTAGTTGATGAAAAAAATGGGGTTTTTGTATTTCTGTGTGAATCAGCTCGGCCATGATTTACATTTGTTAGTTCATTTGAACACTGATGCAGCCAAACTGCTTGTTAGGAAGTCTGCATTGCGTTACCTTAGTTAATTCTTAAATAAAGAGTGGTGATTTATTAATAAACAATCTATGGAATTGGATTTGTATAGAGTCAAATGTTATATAGGAAACATTCCAGATAATTAATCTAGTTACTCCAAGGACTTAAAGTGTTTAAGTTCTACAAAGTAAGGAGGCAGAGAAAGAAAAAATATTGTAGCTCAAATATTACAACATTATATTCTTTTCTAAATACTTTGGAATGACTTTTATGATATAATTATCCTAAATACTTATTAAATGAAACGATATTAAAATAAACTAAGATTGAATTTTTATTACTATTATTAATTTTACAAAAAAGTTTTTCCTTTAACATTTCCTTTGTGGGTTTTTTTTTTGCTGTTTATTTCTTGCTTTTTTAAAACATTTTTTTAAGTACAGTTTCAAACAATAAGCTGAGAGGATCATGATATTATTTCTAAAGAACTTAGAAAGTTGCAAACTCTATGTAATTTACCTTTTTGGAGCAATAAGGTATAAAATAGGTCATATAAAGTGCCATTATGGAAACATTAGATTCTGATTGGTCAACAGCTGTGATAATTTTCTAGATCAGAAAAATTAAGACAATTGAAATTGGAAATAAGTCTACCTGAAGATACAGCTATACCACTCCTGAGCATATACCCTAAAGATGCTTCAACATATAACAAGGACACCTGCTCTACTATGTTCATAGCAGCCTTATATGTAATAGCCAGAAACTGGAAACAACACAGATGTTCCTCAACAGAAAAATGGATACAGAAAATGAGGTACATTTCATTAATGAAATACTACTCAGCTATTAAAAATGAAAAGTTCACACACTTTGTAGGCAAATGAATAGAACTAGAAAATATGCTGAGTGAGGTAACCCAGACTCAAAAGGATATACATGGTATATATTCCCTAATAAGTGGATATTAGTCTCAAAGCTCAGAATAGTCAGGATACAACTTCCAAAACCATCGGAAGCTTAATAGGAAGGAAGGCCACAGTGCGGAGGCTTCAAACCCACTTAGAATGGAGAACAAAATAATCACCACATGAGGCCGAGGGAGTGAAGGACCTAGGTGGGAGAGGTAGTGGGAGATAAAAGGAAGGGAAGGGCCAGATATGGGAAGAGACAGGAGAGAAGTCTAGAGAGCCAGGAGAATGTATAGAAATATGTAGCAGTGGGGTGTGAAGCATGGGGACAGGGCAAATAACCGCTAGAAAGTCCCAGATACCAGGGATGGGAGAGGCTCCCAGGAACCAATAGGGATGACATTAGCTGAAATACCCAACAGCAGGAAGATAGAACCTGAAGAGACCGCTTCAAGTATATAAACATCTCTCTCCCAGAGGAGCGATGGGGCCATTCACCCATCTCAAAAATTTTAACCCAGAATTGTCCCTATCTAAATGAAATGCTGGGACAGAAATGGAGCAGAGGCTGTAGAAAAAGCCATCCAGTGACTGCCCCACCTTGAGATTCATTCCATCTGCAGACACCAAGCCCTGACATTATTGCTAATGTCAAGATGTGCTTGCAGATAGGAGCTCGGTATGACTGTCCTCTGAGATGCTCTGCCAGCAGCTGACTAAGACAGATGTAGATACTCACTGTCAACCATTTGACTGAACTGGGTGACCTCAATGGACCAGTTAGAAGAAAGACTGAAGGAGCTGAAAGGGTATTGTAACTCTATAGGAAGAGCAAAAGTATCAATTAGCCTGACCCCTCAGAGCTCCCAGGGACTAAACCACCAAACAAAGAGCATGCACGGGCCAGTCCATGACTCCGGCTACATATGCAGTGGAGGACTGCCTCATCCAACATCAGTGGGAGGTGAGGCACTTGGTCTTGTGAATGGTTGATGCCTCAGAAAGTGGGATGCTAGAGGGGCTAGGTGGGTGTGGGTGGGTGGAGGAGCACCCTTTTAGAGACAAAGAGGAAGGGGTAGGGTTTTGTGGAGATGAAACCAGGAAGGGCGATAACATTTGAAATGTAAACAAATAAAATGATTAATTTTGAAAATAAAAAATACATAAAATAAAATTAGGATTGTATAAAATAAGAAGTTAGAAGGGCAAGAAAACTCTCTGTGGGTAAAGTGCTTTCTGTGCCTTTGTGAGAGCCTGAAACCTGGTTGGGTGGCATGTAAATTTGTGAACCTAGCACTAGGTAAATGGAGATAGAAAGACCAGTGGACTTTGTTGGTCATTCAGTCTAACCTAAAAATAGTGAATCTAACCTTCCAGGTCAAGGCCTTGACTCTAAAAATAAGTCGAACATATTCTGAAGGCCACACATCATTCTCAATACACACACACCACACACACACACACACACACACAAACACACACACAGCTATAAACACACATGTGCCCGAGTAACTGCGTGCATCAACACATGTACCCACTCGTACATGTGAAAATATACATGCAAGGAAACAGATGACCCTAGAAAATGACCCTGAATTAACTGATAGTTTTGTAATATATAACAATTTTCAAGATAAAAACTGAGTCACATTTTTGCTTTCCTAAAGGTTGAAATCAGAGTTTGTAATCCTAAATTGCATAAAAACCATAATGTACTTCATGTGTACCATGAAATCTTTTTTTGGCATAGATGTTGTACAATGCATCTGAGTTCCTATAAAGTTATTTTTTCTCATGTGATCATATTTGAAAAAATATTTGGCATAAATGCCAATTCATGTACTCTGAATACTCTAGTGAACAGGATCAACTGCAATCAAGAGCTAGCCACCTAAAACAGTACCAATGTGGAGAAATCCATTTTTACCCCCATTAGAGCTACAAATGGCCAAGAAAAAAACTGACTGGTGGTTTATATATAAGTTATTACACTATTTTGTAATGGCATATGTGCAATAAACTAAATTACTTAGGAGAAAAGAACTTAAGAAGTTGTGGAAAATATTTATTCTGGATTAGGAAGCTACAATATATTAGCAATACACTGTGGCTATATATTTTCCACATATTAAAATAGACAGTTTATTCCTTTTGTTATTCAAAATGTATATTTCCCATAAATTATCCATAATAAAATACATAGGAATAGATAATCTTTTCAATGTTTGCTCCAACTCATGTGCTATAAGATAACCATATAAAAACAATGAAAATCACATGACAAAAATGATTATTTAATACATGCATTAGGATTACATAAATACCACACAGATTTATGTAGATATAAGAATACTTTTGCATCCATATCACATTTTATTACAGATTTTTAATTTTTTTCTATTATTAGTTAATATTTCCATTAAGTTTTAAATGTTATAACCTGATGATATGACAGAATAAAATTCATAGAATTGCATCTGTTCATTTTGTGCTCAAACTTTATTGATTGGAAAATAAGATCAAAGAAATAAAGTCATATAACACATATAAAATTAGAGGAGCAGCATCAAGACACAAGTTATATGCTTTTCCTAGACACTGATACATATGGAGAATTATGTTTCACCGGATGCGCATAAAACAGAAGACCAAATAACTTTCATCATGCTAATGTTTTAATCACATAGTAATTTTCTTTCACATCTTCATAAGGAAGAGTGTTTTCAATATCTTTAGTGAAAAATGTCATAATATTCATTTAACCGTCTTGGAGGCCTATAAAACTCTGCTTTGGTCATGATGCCAGAGGATTAAATATGAAGGAGTACAAAAAATTATATATTATATAACAAACACAACACATACATACATACAGATATATACTTTTATATCTATATATACCTATATATGCATATATTATACATATATATCATACATACATATATGTATATAATATATGTATATACATATTCATATGCATATGTTTAAAAGCCATACACATTCTGGGATGGGAGTGAGAAAATTCAGTCACAAAGACCAAAGTCACGTCCTCAGAATTGTGGTTAATATTCCTCAGGGTGAGCCTTGACAAGACTTTTAATCTTTTTCTGGCTTGTTAGAGTTTCCTGTAACAGGACTACAACTGGGATGTCTGCTCTGCAGAGTTTTCCTTATTAGCATCCATTGTTTGAGTATCATCATGTCCTGCCACTTCTAAAATACATCTGAGTCCCATAGAAAGAACATGTTCTCCTGCTTCTCGGGACTTGAGTCAACGGTGGGGAATACACTGTGCAATTGAATTTAAATGTGATAATTTCAGGATGCTTTTCAGTAGACAATACATAGAAAGGGTCTCTAAAAATCTATAGAAAGACATGATTTGGAACAAATTAGAGATGTAGGAAAAATGTATTACATAAAGATTTTTATGAAAAAATTCAATAAAATATAATTTTGAAGTCCTAGCATATCTTGGAAGTGGGGGAAGAGGGAAAAATTTTTGGTCAAAGGGTTTATGGCTGGCTTGGTGTTTATGTATCTCTCTTGGTACAGAGTACCTCCTCTACCAAAAATACTAGAATTGGGTAAAGGCTATATGCTGGAGTCAACTTGACTTCTTTATATTCAATGAGTTCTAAGATATTGTCTTCAACAATGGTCATTGCTGACATTTTGAAGAGAGCAACATACAGTCTTCACTGGTTGCGTTGTCTGGGGATTTCCACTGACTCCTTTGACTAACAAATGAATTACATGTAACACAATATCTGTAATTTTAAAGTATGCTTTGAAATGATGCATTGTTATTTTCATTTTCTTCTTTGACCTCCACATTATGTCTGTATCTCTTCCCTTTCCACCTCCCCCTCTCCTTTTCTTGCTTTTACACCCCTCCAGTAGAGAGAATCTGTTGTTATTTTATGGATACATTCCCAGTCAGTAACAAAATTTATGGCCTATAGGAAAAGGTAGAATAGAAGCTGGGAAGATGGGTAGGCAGAAAAGATTCTAGGAAGAGACAAGCATAGGGAAATTCTTCCTCATACTTGAAGGAGGACAGACACATGAAAGCTGGCAGAAGTAACCAGCCACATGGCAGAAGTTAAATAAGAATAAATGAACATTGAGTTATGAGCTAGTCTGGGAACGTATTATATTATATTATTATATATATATGGGCCTAATTATATAGCTAGGCATTTTTCTAGGAGTGGTATTTCAGATTTTAATAAGAAAATTAAAATTTTACTTTTCTTTAAGAATGAAAAAGAACCAATTTTTCATGAATATCCTAATATATAATCTATACTAATAAATAATTCTTCCAAAGTTTTTCAAAATCTATAAGACCAACATTAATCCACTGTGATGGTTAGTGTTGCCAATTTGACCTGACATGGAATCACCCTGAATACAATCTTTGAGACACACAAGAAAGACACACTAGACTCTGGGAATAAATGTGAGGGTTATTATGCTTGTTGGGTTATTTGAGGTGGGTGACACTGTTTTCATGTTGTGGTTTTTGACTGTATACATAGTAGAATGTGAGTTTAACAAAAGCATTCACTTCCATTTCCTTCCTCTTTCCTGATTATACAAATGATATGACCATCTACTTAAGTCTTCTAATGCCATAACTTCTCTATATTGATGCCCTAGACCCTTCAACTGTGAGGGATGACAATCCTCCTTTGAGTTGAGTTATCTTTTTCAGAAATTTTATCATGTCACCAGGAAAATAAATTAAGGAAACCCACCCACCTATTTGGATCAATTTCCTCCAATATGGTCTCCAGAGTGTCACATCTTAATTTGTTTTGCCAGATTATATTTTTCTCAGTAGTATATCCTTACCACTGTATACCTTCCTTCCCCTTCTCCAAATTCACCTCACATCTCTCTTTCCAGCATCCACTGATACTGTTTCCCTTCAGAAAAAAGCAGGCAACCAAACGCAGCATAACAAGGTGCAATAAAACTAAACATAATCCCTGATATGAAGGCTGGACAAGGCAAACCAGTAGGAGAAAAGGTCCCACATGGAGGCCAATGAGCAAAGACTTTCTTTCTCTTTTATGTTATTAACTTAAATTCTATATGAATCAAAATAAAACATCTAAGGAAGATATGTGACCATTGAAACTGGTCCTTAAAAGATAGTATATATTCCTTTTTCTCTTGATCAGATTCATCTTGATATCACCTAATTGAAACATGAGTTGCAGTGTGTTAGCTTACAGTTGTGCTTTACTTCCAAAGTATTTGATGTCATGTCTTAAATATTTTAAACTCCTACAGTGCAAGAGAGTGAAGCCCACAGGTGTTCTAATAGTGACGCCTTTGTGTCTGAGCACAGGGTGCAGCATATATGTTGCCATTTCATATGTGAGACTTCAGGTTTTGGCTCTGTCAAGGACTAAGTTCCATGATGCATTGTGATGGTGAATAAGACCATATTGCTTATATCTCTTTAGGAAAGAAATTACGAGAAAGACACACATACAGATCAGGTATTACTAAAGACTTGTGCATCATTAATGAAAAATCTTAAATTTATGTTAGAGAAAAGTTACTCAAAAATCAAAATAATGTCACTGATTTCATTAAATGCTGTTGCTTCATTTTTCCTCTTAAAATGAACATGGTATTTACTTCATTGTACAAAACACACTTCATCTACTTAGACAAAGAATAGTCAATTTATTTATTCAATTCTTCATTCTAATCAGGCAACAGTGGTCTGAAGTTCATTTCTTCATTTTTGCAAGTTCTGAAATCAGAGTCTGTTTTTTCACTTAAACATTGTGTAGTCAAGGACATGTGGAAGCTATCAGTCAACATAAATTTTAAAAATGTGAAAAATGATGAAAAGTACCGGGTTGGGATTCTGCTGAGCCAGCAGAGTGAAGTTCAGCTTGGTGGGTAAGAAAACAGAACTGAGATCTCTAAAACATCTGCTCTCCTGGGTACATTCTGCCTAAGAGGTTATAGCTTGTCACTGAATAATGAGCCAAATAAAATGTGTGAGTCGCTAAGGCTCATGAGTAACATACTGTGAGAAAAGGGTGAAGCATACACATATAGTTAGTTTTATCCACTTAAATGTGTATCTTTGTGAGGGTTTCTATTGCTATAACAAAACATCATAACTAAAAGTCAGTTGGAGAGGAAACAGTTTATTTTGCTTACACTTCTAAATCATATCCATTATTGGTGGAAGTCAGGGTAAGAGCTCAAGCAGGACAGGAATTTGGAGGCAGGAGCTGATGCAGAGGCCATGGAGGGGTGGGACTTACTAGCTTGCTTCCCTTGACTTACTCAACCTGCCTTTTTAGAGAGTCAGGACTACAAACCTGGCGATGGCACCACCTACAATGCCCTGGACCTTCTGCCATTGATCACTATTTGAGAGAATGCCTTACAGCTGGATTTCATGGAAATATTTTCTCAAAGAAGCCTACTTTCTCTGTGATGACTCTAGTTTGTGCCAAGTTGATACAAAAAAGCAGCCAGTGCGATGTGGAACTAAATACAACATAGAGATGTGTCAAGTATTGTCCACAATATCAAAATTTATAGCCAATTTATAGGTAATTTTTTTTACTAATAGTGAGTATATTTTCAATCAAAATTGTCTTCAATTATATGTTTTATTTTATTTAGTTTTTTTAAAAAATTACTTTCTTTTAATTTTAATGTTTGTATATATCTCTGTGTGTGTCTCTCTGTATGTGTATGCATGTGTGTGAGTGTATGTATGTGTGTATATGTGTGTGTGTGTGTTTGTGTGTGTATGTGTGTCTGTGCACATGCATGCATGTGCATGCACTGGTCATAAAATGAATGTGTAGGTTAAAGAACAACTTGTAAATCTGAGTTTTGTCTGTCTATCATCATGGAGTTCTGAGGATTAAATTCAGGTTATCAGATTTCACAGTGAACACTTTTCCTACTGAGCCATCTAACTGTCTTTACAGCTTGTTTTGAGAGAATGTCAGAGGGAGTGTACGATGCATTTTAATCCATTCATCCAGCAAATACGGTGCAAAAATGTTGAAACATGATGAAGAAATTAAACACAACTTAGTGTTATGCTAACTCTACACCAGTGAAACATTTTCATATTTAAATATCACATTTTCAATATCTAGCTAGTACTAGAATTTATTGTCTATCAAAATATAAAAGTGATACACATATGTACTTGTGAATCTAATTGACAAGTATCATATTATGCATAATGAACTTATATATTTAAATATATATGTAATGGACTTTAGTTATTTATATATTTTTATATATAATAAATTGTATTTACTTTAATATAGAATTATATAACATGTAATATTTTTTGTTTAGAAGTGTTGTGTTTTGTTTAATTCTTTATAACTCAGTAAATTAGTGTGCCATATATTTTATATGATATGCAATTGCATAACTACTTCATATAGTTACAAATACAAAAACACATATATTTAAACTTAATATATTATTACCGTTAGTAAGTACAGTAGTTATATTAATAATAGACACTTAGGGTGAAGCTCTGAAAAGCAAGAAGATCACTATAACACATAACTTCCACCACTTGGAACTTAATCATCCATAATACATGAAATAGTTTAAAAATTGCTTTGTGGCTTGGATTTTCTACCAAACTATTTGTGGTGTTTGATGATGAGAACTCTTTTAGTGCCTTGACTCTCATTATCTGGGTTGCTTATACAAGTTATTTAATGTCTATCCCAGCTTCTTCACTATCCAAATGAAGACAGAAACAGTGCTTCCCAACAAAGTATGTGCTAGGTTGACTGAGCAGCACTGGGTGAATGGTTGGTAGACTATCAGCAGGCAGTTCGAGTTTGCTACTCATATAAAGTGGAACTCCTGGATAGGACCATGCCTTTCTGTCGCCATCAGTCTCATTCATACTGCTTACTCTTTCAGCAATCACATTTACTTGCTTTCTTTTATTATTCTCATTAAATACATTATTTTGTAAACATCAGTCTCTTGGGCCTTGCTTTCTAGTTTATCTATATGTTTATTTATTATGTTTTGTGTTTTGACAGGCTTTCTTTCATATAACTGGATTCAAACTCATATACCTGGAAATGTTTTGAACATTACATCATCCTGTCTTCATTACTTGAGTTCTAGGAGCAAATGTTGGTATTACCAGCCTTTCTCTAACTACTTTTCCCGTTTATTTTATAAGAACCAAGAATTCTTCCTGACCCACATCTCTTACTTTAAATGATAAATTAAATGATTAATTTATTAGGAAATTAAAATTTTGTTAAATTATATTGCAGCACAGAATCTGGCATATTTCTCAAGTTCTACTCATATGGTTTATTAAACAAACAACAAACAAAAAATATACATATAAATTGAAAATATAAAATACTTCACTGATAGTGAGAAAAATCTTGTATTAAAAATTATTTTTCAAATAAGTTCATGTTATTTTAGCACAAACTTACTTCGTAATGTATTTAAATTACCTTTTAATGTTTTATTTTTCACCTTTATGTCTACTTTTCCTAAATTAACTTGTAATGATTTGCTTTTGTCATAGTCTAGAAAACAGCAATATACTTCACAGTAATATGAGTTTCAATAATGATATGTTTATTTTTCTTCATTGCAATTGATTTGATATTGAGAATCAGAGTTCATTTCACAACCTTTGTTTGGCAAGGCTCATATTCTTAAACAATATTAGTCCCTTTTTTTTTTTTTAGTTTTGTGCCAATGATTTTCTTTTTTTATTTATTCACGTTACATCCCAATCACATCCTCCTTCTTCCTCTTTCTCCTTCTTTCATCCTGTCAAAACCCTCCTCCCATTACTCTTCTTCCCTTATCCTTAGAGAAGAAGAAGCTGCCCTTGGGTACCACTATGCCATGGGACATCAAGTCATGGCAGGATTAAACACATTCTCTCCCACTGAGTCCAGTCCAGGCATTCCAGCTAGGGAAAGGGAATCCAAAGGCAAGCAAAAGAGTCATAGATATCTCTCACTCCACATGAAAAGACAGCTACACATCTGCTTTATGTAGTGGAATAGGTCCAGCATCTCCATGTTCTTTGGTGAGGCCTGATGGGCCCAGGTTAGTTAACTCTGTAGGTCTTCTTGTGGTGTTCTTTACCCTTCCAGTTTGCTGAATCCTAATCCCTACTCTCTTATGAGTCTCCCTGAGCTCCACCTGATATTCAGCTGTGAGTCTCTGCATATGTTTCCATTAACTGTGAGATGAAGCCTCAGAGAAGAAAATCATGCTAGACTCCTGTCTGCAAGCATACAAGGCCAGACACTAATACTGATGCTATGATGTGCTTACAAACAGCAGCCTGGCATGGGTGTCCTCTGAATTGCCCTACCAGCAGCTGACTGAGACAGACATAGATACTTACACCCAACCATTGGACTGAAGTCAGGGACCCCTATGGTAGAATTAGAGGAAAGATTGAAGACAATGAAGGGGAGAGCAACATCATAGGAAAATCAGTAGTCTCAACTAGCCCAGACCCCAGCAAGCTCCCAGAGACTGGAGCCAGGATATACAAAGGCCAGTCCAAGATCCCTAGCACAACATATACAGCAGAGGACTGCCTGCTCTGGTCTTAGTGGGAGAAGAAGCACTTAATCCTCGAAAGACTTGAGGCCCCAGGGAAGGGGTAGGTTTGGTGGGGTAGAGCACCCTCTCAGAGGCAAGGAGGAAGAGGAATGTGATGATGAACTGTGGGAGGAGAACTGGGAGAGAGGCAAAGATTGGAATGTAAAGAAATAAAATAATTAAAATAATCAAAAAAGAATACTATTACTAGTGTCAGAAATTGGCTTTATCCTGTAGAGATTGTCTCAGTTGGGGTCAGTTATTGGTTGGGCATTCTCTAAATCTCTGCTCCGATTTTATCCTTATGAATCTTGTAGGCAGGACAGATTTTGGTTGAACAGTTTTGTGGGTAGGTTGCTGTTCCTCACCCTCCTCTAGATATCTTACCTGGCTACAGGAGAAGGTCACTTTTGTACCACATCCCCTCCTGCTATAAGTCTCAGCTAGGGTGACCTCCTTAGACTACCAGGAGACTCCTGTGTCCCAGGTTTCTAACTAGTCCCAGGGATGTTCCCCAACAATTTCTTCTCTGTCTCCAAGCAATCTGCTCCTACTGTTCTCCCAAAAACTTGTTCCTATACCCATTCCTCTCCTTACGTCTTCTCCTACCCAGTTCTCTCCTTCAATCTACCTGCAATGTCTATTTTATTCCAAATTGTGGGTGAGAGTCATGTATCCTCCCTTCTTTGGGCCATCCTTAATATATAACTTCTTCGGTTGTGTTAATTGTAGCATGCTGTTTCTGTACTTTATAGGCTAATGTCTACTTGTGAATATATACCATGTGGTTTTCTGATTTGTGTTACCTCACTCCGGATATATATAGTATTTAAAGAGTGCTAGTTTTTTCTTTTAAAAAAATGCATTAAAAGATACATTTTCACTAAAGATAAAAATAAATAATGAATATGTACAAGTAATAAAGAGAATACAGAAAATTTGATATATATTATTTTATGTATAATATTGCTAATGAGGAGTAAATTAGCAGTGACAAACATGTTTTTCTCTTAAAATATTAAATCAACAAAATAGAATACAATGGTAGTTGTCAGATGTTGAAGGAAAAGGAAAATCCAGTGATGGTGGTAAGTTACAAAGTTTCACTCATATAAAATAAATGAATCTGGATCCAATGTCTAGTGGGTATAGTGAGCAGATCTCAGAACCAATTTTATTGGTGTTGGTAGTTTACTTTTTATAATAAAATTTTCAAAGTTAAACAAACAAAGGTTAATAGATTTGACAAATGTACACAGTCACTTAACATTGTACTTTAGATCTGTAGCGTATTGTGTGCTAATTATATCTCAATACTGAAGCTCCCATATTTTATCCTGTAAAAGTATATGTTAATATAGGAGAGTGTTAAAGCAAAGAAATTTAAACTACAAAAACTGTCAAAGAGGATCATAATGACGCAAGAATGGAAGATAAAAGAGTGTCAGGACTTTTAAACTGTATGTAAAGTGCAAACAAGTTACAAGGCATCATTCCACAAACAAGAAAATAGTACCTTAACAGTTTAAACAAACTACTTATACTTTGGGTCATATGGTAAAATTAATTAAAAGGCAACATTTAGAAGCTAAGTCAGGTATGTACTTTCACAGAGGAATCTATATTAAATATGCAATCAAAGAGAGTTTAAAATGAAACAGGTTAAAAAGGATGTACCCAGAAAACTATAACTTTATGCCTGAAAATAACTAAAATGATTATCTTGATTCAAAAATTCATTAGTTGTGAAATTTGAAAAGAGCAAATAAAATTAGCTAAGGCTATTATATCAATTTTAATTTCCTGCTTCTTCAAATTAAGCTATTACTATGTAATATATTATCATTAGGAGACTGAATAAACAATAGGGGAATCTATATTCTATTTTTGTAAATGCTTATTAGTTGAGCATCATTTTAAAATTAAAAAAAGTTAAAAGAAAATAGACATCTAAAATTACATATTCTTAGATATATTAAGAATACACAACTAGAGCTAATTCCTTGGCATTGCACAAGCAATTGGTATGCTCTTCTCTATGAAAGACTACCTGCCCACAATACAGCTTTCCTTCAATAACAATAGTTCTTGATGTATGGTTGAGAACTCAAAGCTTTTTTCTGTCCAGTTTGGCATATAAGTTGGTGTGGTCCTTGTTAAGCTCATATTTCAGGAGTTATATATTAGAAATTTTATAAATGTAGCTTTTGACATTATTAGGAGACACAATCACACAGAATATCCCTGATCCTGTGGTTCTTACAATCTTTTCTGCATTGTTCTTTGTGCCTTAGGTGCAGAAGTGATTTTTAGATGTATCCATTGGGACTGAGCTCTACAACTATGAATTTTGATTGGTTTCCTTGAAAATATATATAACAGTAACATTGTCTGGACTGAGTAGAATATATACATATCTATACAGACATGCATACATACATGCATACATACATCATAGTTATAGTAGTAGTGATATATATCTGTATATACATGTATATATACATGAACTAGCTTATTTTAATGGCATAACACTTGTCACTCAGAGTACTATCATATTGAGTTATCTAACATATACTTACTGAACAATAGACTAATGGCATTACTACTTTTTTATCTTGCTAAAATAAATACATATTTATCATCTATACTTTATACCAGCTTTATCAACAATTATGACAGTTAATGGGGAAGAAGTACAGAGGGTCAGAAAATTGAACAGATGTGTGTAGATGGAGAACTAGGGGTAGACATTAGAAAGTCCCAGGTGTAGGAAATCAAGAGGCTCCCAGGATCCAATGGGGATGACATTAGCTGAAATACACAATAAAGGGGAGAGAGAACCTGTAGATACCGTATTGTATCAAGAGGTTAGGCATAGGCCCTGGTTGAGGGGTGCGGCCACCCACCCATCTAAAAAATATTAACACAGAATTTTCCTGTCTAAAAAACAATCAGGAACCAAGAGTGGAGCAGAGACTGAAGGAAAGGGCATCCAGAGACTGCCTCAGCTAAGGATCCACCCAATCTACAGACATCAAAGCTAGACATCATTGTTGATGTCAAGGACAACTTGTTGACAGGAGTCAGGTATGGCTGTCTCTTGTGAGGCTCTGTCAGAGACTCACCAATATAGATGAAGATACTCGCAGCAAACCATCTGATTGAGCATGTGGACCGCAATGGAGGAGTTAGAGGGAGGGCTAGAGGAGCTGAAGGGGTTTGCAACTCCATAGGAAACGTAATAATATCAACCAACCAGATCCCCCAGAGCTCCTGGGGACTAAACCATCAGCCAAAGATACACATTGGAAGGACCATGGCTCTAGCTGCTTATGTAGCAAAAGATTACCTTATCTGGCATCAACAGAAGAGGAGGCCCTTGGATCTGTGGAGACTCAGTGCCCCAGTATAGGAGAATGCTAGGGCTGTGAGGTAGAAATGGGTAAGTGGGTGGGGGAGCTCCATCACAGAAGCAGGGGGAGGCGGATGGGATAGAGGGTTTGTTGAGGGGAACCTGGGAAGAGGGAATAACATTTGAAAGGTAACTAAATAAAATAACCAATAAAATAAGCAAAAAAGAATAAATTAAATGGTCTATGTACATTTCAGTAATATTTAAAAATATAAAAGTCATTAAAGGGAATATTATCCATCATTATTTTAAAAAAACTTAAAATTACAGTTTGAGTGAATATTTTAAAACAAAACAGGAAAAATACATAAAACTAGGTTATAAATATTAATATAAATATTAATTAGATACAACCCAATTATTTTAATTACATTTAGATAAAAACTAGAAAAGAGAAAATTATGTTATATAGTCCAATTCTGTGGTTGTTAGAGTTAAGAATAGGGACAAGAGTAACAGATAAAATCACAAGATAATATTTTCAAAGAATATAAGGTATATAAGTTTCTCTATCATAATCATAGTGCTGGCTTTATAATTTGCCCTTTATTGTATTTTTACTAATGAACATTGCACTGTATGCTGGCAGTTCTATGGACTAACTGCTGTTATTTTTGTATTTGTGAATTAGGGAAAGTTAATAGCTTCTCATTAATATTATTATTATTATGGTTGTTTCTAAATTTTGATGATATTTAATATTTTTTTTATTTGTCATCAATTTCTCCTGTTCCTCTTTCCCTTAAACATCTTCCTTTTTTTTATCTCTTATGTCTTTAATTCTACTTTATGTGCATTACTCTCTGCTAAGATGAGCTTGATACCTTTAGCATATATACCCAGAAGTAGTATCACTAAATCATATGTAGCTCAATTATAATTATCTAAGTGGTCTCTGACAGCTTTCAGTAATAACTAGAGTACTTTATATCTCTTCTAACAATACAAAAATCTACCTTCCAATACATCCAGGATAGTGTGCTACTTGTTTTGTTAGACTAGTGCATGCTTAAATTTTTCAAACCTTACGTTAATAAGGGTTCTTAAACGCTTCAACTTCCTTTCTAGCACACCTACCAGAGATAGCATAAGGGAAGATTAATAGGACATGGGGGTCATGGAGCTGTTTAAAAGTAGGTTTTTGGGGTGATTCAAATATTCATTTTAGGTATCAGTCCAGTTCAAAACATCAAACGCAAATCAGTAGTGACAGGCCAGCCTAAGCTGCAAATACCAAATGCAAATCAGTAGCCATGACTCCATCCAGAAGAAACATGAGGCTCTGTCAAATCTGCATGAATGCATAGAAGTGACCAAAAGCAGACAGAATACTATGAAAAGTTCTTTGGTGCATATCTCTCTACAGTGTCATGAGAAGTGAAGATCAGTGAAGACCAGCACAGCATTGAAAGGCAAAGTAATGTGAGAGTATCACTCACTGTCTGTTGGGTATACTTATACTCTTTCCAAATATTTTGTGTCCTCTCAAGTGTCTGCCTCAGCAAAACATACTTTTATGTGTCTGCTTCAGCAAAATATCTCCTCCTAAGACAGCTTCCAGAATAATACTATATAATGCAACCAAGTTTCTAAAGAAATTTCCACTTCAGACTAGCCTTTCTGATAGGGCGATATACAGAGTCACACTAGAGTTTTGATTTGTGTTACCCTGATTACAAGTGGTTTTGAACAAATTTTAATATTTCTGTTTTTCATGTATACTTCTTCATTTGAAGACTTTCTGTTCATTTTCTCATCTAAGTATTGGTTATATTATGTGCTCTTAGGCTGTATAATTGTTTTACTGTTTTGTATATTATAGAAACTAATTCTCTATTTTGGAAACGTTCTTCCAGTGTTTCGGTGGCGACTTTGGGAGGTGAATCATTCGTTTGCTCCATGTAATATTTCTAATTTAATGCCATTCCGTTTGCTAGTTCTTTCTTAAATATGCTGAGCAATTTTAGTCTTATTGAGAGTCTTTAAATGCGCTTAGATATTAAAGTATTTCTGCTGTTTTTTTCCGGTAGACTTATATTTAAAGTATCAAGATATTAAAATATTAAGAACAACATGGAATGAATATTCAGTCTTTTGAATTAATGGCAATATCTTTGTTTAAAAACGTAACATACCATATAAAATATTTATACTGTAACATGGAAACAGTCACGGATATTTAATCAAAATTAGATAAAAGATTATACTGAAAAAAATAAACTGATGAAATTGTGACCAAATAAGATCCAGAAACAGGAAGACGAAAGAGGAGGAGGAGAAGGAGGAGGAGGAGGAAGAGGAGAAGAAGAAGCAAAACAAGATCAAGAAGGAGAGGGGGAGGGGTAGGAGAAAATGGAGGAGGAAGTGAATGAAGTGGAATAAGAAAGGAAAAAGAATAAAGGAGAAGCAGAAGACGAGGGGGAGGAACCAGAAGAACAGGAAAAAAAAGACAGAATGGACTGTGCACTAGTTACTTTAGTGAATTTAAACTACAGTTATCTGGGTAGAATTGACCTCAACTGAGTACCTTTCCATGTCATATTTGCCTGTAAGCAAATCTAGGCATTTTCTTGATCAAAGACTATGTGTAAAGGCCCAATGCATTGTGGATGGTGCCTACATTAGGCATTCTTATGCATTGCATTAGATAACAGACTACAAGCCATAAAGAAGAAAGTCAGTAAGTAGCATTCCTTCAGAGTCTCTACTTAACTTCCCGTCTGCAGTTTCCTTATTTTGTTCATTGGTTGAATTTTCTCCATGAATGATTATAGACTACAAATCATGTAAATACTGTCGTCCCACAAGTTTATGTTTGACAATGTTCTCTCTCAGCACCAAAAGCAAACTAAGACAGACTGTTCAAGAATTGATGTACAAAGAATCCCAATGAAAATATTCAACCAAAGTTTATAGTGTGCAGTCTTTAATTAAAGCTAAGGTAAATAAAAAATTCAGCATATTACAAGTATAGTCAAAATTAAGAAGACATAAAAGTTATTAATTTTGCCTAACATCTTTTTAAATGTTAAAATACAAGAAAAGTGTTTTCTTATAGCATGAGGAAATTCCATGATTGTATTCTTCCCAGCATAATTGTCCTCATTGTGTACATTATAAAGTGTTATTCTATAAGTCTCCGACATACAGGTAGCCTTCCCACAGCACTGGCTTTATTGGTATTACTCAGCAGTACAATTGTCTGACAGTGTGATAGTTAAAAGCTTGATATGAGGAACTTGAGGCTACAGCAGTATTTAAACATTTTGTTACTGGGATGGATCCTTCAATAGAGAATGGTTATTGAATTATAACAATATTTATACAGATTTCTATAAACATTTTCTCAATATTAAATGCTGTGTTCAATTAAGCAGTTTTATTTCTACCATTTTCCAAGTGGTATCCACTTAACAAATGCTGGATTTTATTAGGTAAGAATTCCTTACCACTATAAGCTTGGCCAGGTGGGAAGATCTATCTGAATTCTGTAAATTCATTACAATTTTCACCTAGATAAATTCTTAGATATTGTGACAATAAAATCTCTTAATTTCTTGTATTTACATTTTTGGTTTTGCCACTACTATGCTAAAATGTCTAATCATAAATAGAGATTTACAATGTACATAAGTACATATATGAATATGAATATATTTTTAGGCTCCATGTATTTATATTATTTCTCATAGAATAACTTATTTTGAGTACAACTGAGTTAAAGTACTATTTGATTTTCCTTTCATTTCCAAATGCTGGACATAGAATATAGAACACGTGACTGTTTTGGTGGTGGACAGTTCCAGGATCAATGTGTCTAAGGCCTATTGTTTTCAAAGTAGATGCTCCAATTCAGAATTCTTTCTTATATTTTTCCATTTCTCTTACATTTTACATTCATATGATTCTATTTGGTCTACTTCAATTTGAAAGATGATTTCTGAATCAAATTCCAATGAGGAAAAGGCTGAGAAATGAGAAACATAAACACATTAGCACCAAGCGCCAGACATTTTCCTCTACAAATTTTCTCAATATTGTGATTTTTCCCTCGGTGAAGTCTTTTCATGAAGTATGCTTGAGGGAACATAGTTGTATTCCCTAAATTCTTTGGTAATTTTATACAAGTGTGGTATTATCAGTTTATTTCATGTTCTCTCCCTACTTTTTATATTATTTTATTTAGTTTTTAGACTGTAATCTAATTATAATATCCTACTCCCTTTTCCTTCTTCCATTCCCTCAGTCATGGATAGTTTTGCTCTCTTTAAATTTTATGCATAATTTTTTAAACACACCTTGACAAAACAGGAATATATGTGGTGCTGTGTATGGCAGAAAGCTCTGGAACCTTAACCATAACATTTTTTTTTTTACAAAGATCAGTAGAGATCAGCTGACTGGTTAGCTCAGTTGATTTGAAAATGCTGCCAATAAGAAAAATCTGAAATTGATGATATGAGCCCATATTTCTAATCCTAGAAAAGATCATTATTCCAAAATTAGAAAGAAGTACTTCATACAATAGCTCTTGTCAAATTGATTCAGATTTCTGAGCAATTAATAACCACTAATTAGATATCACCTGATCTTTCTAACATATCTGTGTTGGTTAGAAACATGGTCCCCATAGGCTCATAAGCAGTTGCACTATTAGGAAGTATGGCCTTCCTTGCTGAAGCAGGTGTGGCTGTGTTGGAGGGAATATGTCATTGGGATGGTGTTCAGATCTCAGAAGCTCAAACAAGGCCTAGAGCCAAACTGTCTCTGCCTTATACCTGTGGATCTAAGTGTAGAACTTTCACCAACTCTCCAGCAATAATGTCTGACTGCCTGCTGCCAAGCATCCTGCCATAAAAATAATGGATTAATAATTATCTGAACTGTAAACTAGCACAAGTTAATTTTTTTTATGAGAGATGCCATGCTCATGGTGTCTCTTCACAGCAATAGAAACCCTAACTAAAACAACATCATACTTTTTTATCTTTATTTTTCTCCATCGTACTTTCTGTCTGTTAGGTTTTAATTGATAATTGGAAAAATAAATGTTATTGTTAACATACTAAAGGTAGAAAATAAAGAAGATACAGAAAATGTGTTATTTTAAAGTCATGTAAAACACAGGAAAATGGTTATTTCCATACATTTGCTTATGTACTCACTAAAAAGTGGATATTAGCCAAAAAAGTATAGACTATTCAGGATACAATCCACAGAACTCAAAAAGGCTAACAAGCTTAAGGGCCCAAGTGAGGATGTCTCCATCCTACTTGGTAGGGAGAAGAAAACAATCACAGGAGGGGAGGGAGGGACCTGGGTGGGAAAGGTAACAGGGAGGGGAAGAGGAGAACATGATCAGATATTGGGTGAGGGGAACAGAACTGAAGCCCTGAGGGCAAGCAGAGAGAATGGCAACAGGTAACCTCAGGATGTACCTTCCAGAATGTACCAGAGACCTGAGGGATGAGAGACTCTCAGGACTCAGAGGGAGGGAACCTTAGATGAAGTGCCCAATAGTGGGGAGAGGGAACTTGTAGAACCCACCTACATCAGAAAGACAAGGCAACAAATGAAGATTGGGGTTGTCATCCCATAATCGAAAACTCTGATCCATAATTGTTCCTCTCTGAAAGAACTTCAGGGACCAAAATGGAGACAAACCTGAGGAAAAGGAGGTCCAGCAACAGGCACAAATTGGGATCCAAACCAAAGGGCGACCCCAAGGCCTGACACTATTACTGAAGTTATGGAGTGCTCACAAAAAGGGAACTCTCATGACTTCCCTCTGAAAGACCCAACAAGCAGCTGAAAGTTTCAGATGCAACCAATGGATAGAAACTGTGGCCCCTGTAGTTGAATTAGAGAAAAGCTGGAAGAAGGTGACGAGGAGGGCAACCTTGTAAGACCAGCAATTTCAACTAACCTGGACCCTGAGATCTCTCAGATACTGTACCACCAACTAGGCAACATATATAGGCTGATATGAGGCCCCCAACACATATACAGAAGAGGATTGCCAGGTTTGGGTTCAATCAGAGAAGATGCACCTAACTCAAGAGACTGAATGCCCCAAAGAGTAGGGAGGTCTGGTGAGTGGAGAGTTGTGGACATCCTCGTGGAGACAGGGGATGATAGGGGAGGTATGGGATGTGGAACAGTTAGAGGGTGCACAGGGAGGGGGATAAAACCTGGATTGTTAAAAAAAAAAGTAAATAAAAATAAAAAAGTAATAAACATTAACTGGAGACTATCACTAGACATGTTTAAGGATGATCATTACACTTTATGTACCCTAAAAGTCTTCACAGGGCTTTAGATTCTTTTATCTTAATTTCATTAGATTGTTTGGGCAACAGAAGACTTTAGAATTCATTTACCTTATTCTAAGTAATTAGCCTTTGAATCTATAATTTGAAAATATAGATGTACTATCACTTGTCTGGGAGGCTACTCAATTCTTAACTGACTAAAACACAGCAAAATTCTTCAAAAGATTAACATCACCTCTAAAACAACTATATGACATTAAAAGTTGTTAGATTAGATGAATCCCCAAATAAAAATTTTTGAAAACCAGGTTGTTGCTGTATCAAATGCTATAAAAATATACCTTCAAATTCCAGTGTCTTCTTGCAAATCCAACCTTTCTGGAAATGGTATAATTTTAACAAATAATGCCTACCCTCCATCTAAAATTTTCTCTTAAATAGAATGTCTAATGAATTCATCCTTTCTGACATTTTCATGTATCATTAAATGCCACAAGATAACAGAGTTTTAATCATTCCAAATAGCTTTTTAATTATAGTTCTAATTACTTTTTGCAGAAGGTTAAGCTTCACAAACAGGAATGAAACTGTTTGCTTGCACTTTTTAGGAAGAGTGATGTTGTACTCTTGATTTAAGCAGTGAGTAAATTTATTTGGTCAGTTTTCACTGACTTTATTAGTATTAGATAAGTTCTTTTTTAAGTGAATTCAAAGTTATGCAACAGAGACAAGTTCTGTCATCTTAATTAATTATAAAATAAGAATATAAGATGTTCTATGTAGGAAATTACAGATTATTGCATACTCATGCTAGCATGCAACATAACACCAGAGACACAGGAATGCCAAACCCAGAAAATATAAAGCTACATATTGTAGAGCCCATGGAGGAATGGACTGCGGTAGAGAGTTTTATTTTAAAAGAAAGAAAGAAAGTAAGAAGAAGAAAGAAAGAAAGAAAGAAAAGGAAATGTACACATACATACTCCTAATGATGATATATATAATATATGTATATATATTAATAAATAAGTAATCAAATGATTGTCCAGTGCTCAACTCCAAAGAGCACATTCATATCATCTCTGAGACTATGGGAACTGTGAGGTACAATGGGTTGAACGTATATTAGAACCTGATGATAGAGGAAAAAGCTGTGAAAGTCTATCTTGTAGTTATGATACAGACAATACAATTATGGAAATTAGGAGGGAAAGATACTAACATGGATAGTCAAAGTTTGAGCTCATCTAAAGTCAAACATATATCAGGGAGGAGCCGGTGTGGCCCTGTTTTACTCTGTTGAACTCCTGGGTTATGACAGAGGGGCACATGTTATCTTTACTTGCCAAACTATAATGAATTCACCAAGCTCCAATGATAAGTGGCAAACTTCTTGTAACACACATATCCTTGGCTAAACTCAGTGGGTTATAAAATGAAACCAAAAATGATAAGTGTGAAATAGGGAGTTTGGTGGTAAATAATAGTTGGAGTGGAATAAGAAAGTAAAAAGAATGACAATAAGCATGGTATACTATACAAATGTATGAAAGTTTCAAAGAAACAAATTTAATAAAATAAAAAAGAAGGTTGATTTTTTTTGGAAGCAAAATCTTGGAGAGGATATTCATTTATAAGAAAAATTAAATGGTTACTTTTTGGTTACTTAATTATTATTTTTATTTTAATATGTCTCTTTGATGTACACAGTATCAGTTAAATTTCTTAAAAAATATTGTTCTGAGTTATGCTGATTAACTCATATAAGTGCGAACTCTGAAAATGAGCCCAACAATGATCATGTATTTAAGTTATACATTTTCTATTATAATAAATTGTCAGAATACTTTGTATATTTCTAATAACTCCAGATGAAAACAGTGAAAAGTATGCAGCAATCTTTCATGGTGTTTGTATCGCTCTTGCTTGTATTTGTGCATTTCTCACACTCATTACTTCTGTAGCAGACACATAGAAGCAGTATCACACTGAGAGTGAGGTCCACTGAAATCATCATGAATCCCTTAATTGGACAACTTCTTCAAAAATAGTCTCTCTCTCTCTCTCTCTCTCTCTCTCTCTCTCTCTCTCTCTGTGTGTGTGTGTGTGTGTGTGTGTGTGTGTGTGTGTGTAGTCACCCCTCTTCCATTACTACAAAACAGATACAATTCTTGATATATAATGTGTGTGGTTTGTGATTCTAGAAAAATATGACAACAGGTATGTGATATGAAGCTACGCATATTCATAGTGTTGATGATTGCTAAGGATCACTATTCACATTAAGACCAGTAATTGTTTACAGTGAGCTTAAATTAAAACAAGGTTGTTCATAATGTGAATGTTGATGTTTTCTTAAGGAATAATTATATATCTTTTACTATACAGGTTCATATTTTCTTAGCTAATTGTTTCAAATTATACAGTGCTTAGTATGTCAAAATCTGCACAAAGTTTAGCACATGAAAAGAGCAGATACTATTTCTAACCCAGAAGTCTCACAGTCTATTCGAAAAACAAAGCAACAACAAATGAAAAGACAAACAAACAAACCAAACAATAGAAAAAAATGCAACTGTTAAGACAGACTATAAGCTGTGTAGTGGTTGTGTAGACCTTTAATTCCAGTACTCAGAATCAGAGGCAAGCAAATCTCTGTGGGTTCAAGGCTAATCTGGTCTACAGAGAAAATTGTAGGACAACCAAGAGCACAAGAAAGTCTGCCTAAAAAATTACAGCCAACAAACAAAACAAAAAACAAGCCAACAAGCAAACAAAAAACATTACTCAAAAGAAAATTACAATAGAATTATTTGTTATATATTCTTCCTTTGAAACTCATAACTAACTAAACATTTTCCATTTATTTTATTTCCACAAGTTCAATATATCCCAAACGCAATAACTTGGCATGATTATCAAAGTGTATGTAAGCTTGTCGAGAGTAGCAAGATTTTTTTTTCCCTCTAATAGGTGACAACAATTTACATGTATCAAAACGATCACCTTAGGACTTATTTTTGAAGACTTGTTCTGGTAAACTGGCTAATTCTTCATTCTCTATTCTTATACTTACAATAGAATTACAAACTTTTTCATAACTCTCTCTTTTAATGTAGTCAGAACATGTCACTACATCCCTGGATCAAAAGATACAGGAACTCAAACCCAACTTAGAATGAATTGTTTTCTTTGATCATTAACTTATCCCAGGACTAGTTTTATTGCTAGTACAGTTTCTTACTTGTAGGGCATGAAAACTCACTGTAGTCCTTTTCCAACCTATGCAGCCTTTGTTTACTATTCTACAAGAAGGGATCATATTCTAGTTTTGAGTCTAACTTTAAACTTTCTATTAAGTACACTAACTTCTCAAAATTATTTAAATCAAACAAACTTTCTAAATTTATTTAAATTGAATCAGGAGTCTCATAAAATCATTATTCGTTTAAAAAGCATTATCTCATGAAAGTTCATCTTCATGTTGATGGGCAGTAAACTTGTCCAATAGAGTGGTCTATCATCCAGGAAGTAATCATATAAGGCTAAAGGAAGTGAGGTCTCCCCATGCCCTATAACACTATGCCAGGCATAGAGGGATATAGCAATTGTTGGGTAAAGTCGGGGTACCAGGTCCACCCCGCCATGGGGCTAGCGTTGCTGGTCCGGGAAGCATGAAGCACGAAGCTTGACTGTGCTTTCAACCCTCACCAGTGCTGGGCCGGAGTCTGACTGTGTGAAGCCTCAGGATCACTGCTCCAGATAGGGGAGTGAAGTCTGAGGTCCCGCAGGAGCCAGAACTGGCTTGGGGATCCCTGGGTCTGCAAGGCAGCCAGGGATGATCTGGTTCTCAGGCTCTTGGGCACACAGGCACAACTGGAAGTCATGGAAGAGCTGAGAACAAAATGGGGGCCCATGGACTGAACTGGCCAGCTCTGAAGGGGACAGGGAAGAGTGCTTGGCTTGTTAGGCTGTCTTGGCTTGGCTTGGTCACAGGCAGCTTGTTTGGTTTGGTGGTCAGAGTGGCTGGAACTCAGAGATGTCTTCTATGGGAGATTAGATGGTGGCTCTGTAAGCAAGGTCTTCTTTATGGCTCTCCACAGTGGATCCCGATGAATAAATATACTCCATGGTTTTAAGGCATTTATTGTCATGGTGAAAAGTAGATGAGACAACAGTACCACAGTTTCTCAGGGCGGGCCTGAGGTTAAATATCTTTTATAGGTCCAAGTGTCTGGGAAGGAAAGCTTAATTAGGTTAAGCTTTTCTGGCCTTTAGGTACCTCATTAAAATAGAGATCTGTCTTGAGGCTATTGGCCACAGGTCTACCTGTGGAAGGGCTAAGGGGTATTGCCCTCTCACAAAACCAGAGGAAGTGGACCTCCCAGGAGCTCTAACCCGGCAGCTTCTTAGGTAAGGAGACAGCACCACCCGACTCCAAACGGAGTAACTGGGAGCACTAGGACCCAGGAATTCAATCCTGCTCCCGAGCACTGGTTCTTTCTGGTCTGGGCCCGAGCACTGAGCAGATCTTGGGCCCCAACTCTAACCCCAGTAGTAACACCCACCTCACACAGTTCTGAAACAACCAAGATAATAGGAAAGGCAGGCTTCAGTAAGAGACAGGGCAGGTAACACCAAGGTGATTCAGATGGTGAAAGGTAAAAGCAAAAACTAAGCATCAGCAACCCAGGGGGTACTTGGCATCATTAGAACCTAGTTCTCCATACTAGAAAGTCCTGAATTCCCCATATCACCAGAAAAGCAAGATTCAGATTTAAAATCACTTCTAATGATGATGATAGAGGACTTTAAAAAGACATAAATAACACTCTCAAAGAATTTGAGGAGAACACAGGTAAACAGGTAGAAGCCCTTAAAGAGGAAACACAAAAATCCTTAAAGAATTACAAGAGAGCACAACCAAACAGGTGAAGGAAATGAACAAATCCATCCAGGACATAAAAATGGAAGTAGAAACAATAAAGAAATCACAAAAGGGAGACTACCCTGGATATAGAAAACCTAGGAAAAAAATCAGGAGTCATAGATGCAAGCATCACCAACAGAATACAAGAAATAGAAGAGAGAATCTCAGGTGCAGAAGATACCATAGAAAATATTGACACAACTGTCAAAGAAAACGCAAAATGCAAAAAGTTCTTAACCTAAACCATCCAGAAAATCCAGGACACAATGAGAAGACCAAACCTAAGGATAATAGGTATAGATGAGAGTGAAGATTCCCAACTTAAAGGGCCAATAAATATCTTCAACAAAATTATAGAAGAAAACTTCCCTAACCTAGAGAACAAGAAGCCCATAAACATATAAGAAGCCTACAGAAGGCCAAATAGACTAGACCAGAAAAGAAATACCTCCAATCCCATAATAATCAAAACACCCAATGCACAAAACAAAGAAAGAATATTAAAAGCAGTAATGGGAAAAGTCCAGGTAGCATATAAAGCAGACCAATCAGAATTACACCAGACTTCTCACCAGATACTATAAAAGTGAGAAGATCCTGGAGAGATGTCATACAGACCCTAAGAGAATACAAATTCTAGCCCAGGCTACTATACTCAGCAAAACTCTCAATTACGATAGCTGGAGAAACCAAGATATCCCATGACAAAACCAAATTTACACAATATCTTTCCACAAACCCAGCATTACAAAGGATATTATCAGGAAAGGGCACAAATCTATGGAGAGCTGCTGCCTGTGTCAAGAGCCTTGAATCTGGAGTGTGGCAAAATGTCAGCAACCCTTAGGGTCACCTGGGGTCCCTTAGGATCACCTGAGGTCACTGGGTTTCTAGTGTGTGCTCCACCAGGAACCAGTACCTTTCAAGGTCCTACAAGCAATGGCAAACATGAGAAGGCACCTCAGTAGCAAGAAGTCATCCTGAGACAAAGGCTTCTTCTGATATGAAGCTGTGCCTCTGCTGGGTACACTCATTGCAGCTAAGCAAAATGGTCAGCCATTTCTAGGAAGCACACTTATCATTGCAGCTTTAACTGCATGATGTCTGTCCAGACATGAGTATTAACATTCAAGAGATATTGTCTTAGTTAGGGTTTATTGATGTGAATAGAAACCATGACCATTAAAACACTTATAAAGAAAAATATTCCATCAGGGCTAGCTTGCAGTATTAGAGTTTTGTCATGATGGAAAGCATGGGCAGCTTGCTCGAGAAGGAGCCAAGAGTTCTACATAAAGATCATCAGGCAGCAGAAATTGAGTAAGCTTGAGCTTCTGAGACTTCAATGCCCACCCCCTCGTGATGTAATTTCTCCAACAATTCTACACCTATTCAACAACAAAACCTCCTAATAGTGTCAGTATCTATGGACGTTTGGGGAACATTTTATTCAAACTACTAGAAATATATATAAAAAAGTTAGGTGTTTAAAAATGTTTCTTAGTGCAGCCATAGAAAAGTGCAAACTATAAAATAAACTAAACCAGTTCATCAAAAATAAATAAATAAAATCACTTATAAACTGTAAAATAAACTATAAATATAAACTAAATAAAATTCAATAAACATGAGTTAATATTGAGTCAATTAGGAGAATGATATTCCTTCATCAAATGTAGAGAAGAGAAAATGATGTTAAGCAGATGTAAACATGTTTCTTACAGTAGAGAAAAATGAGACCTACAAAAGTGGAAAGGAAAAGAAATATAAATGAAGGAAAGGAAAGGAGAAGAGACAAGAAAGCAGGCAGATACAGCCAATTGGGAGTATGTCACCAGCATAGCATTTACCTTGTGGGTACAAAAACATGTTTCCAATGAATGTGAGATCATACAATTAATGATACTCATTGAATTCATTTACACTACAAATTTTAATAGACCAGAAGAATAATATAAGAAAAACAATTTGAGACCACACAAAAACTTTCTTTTCCTTTGGTAATGATGTCACAGAATTAAGAAACAAGAGTCAAAGAGATTACTAACTTAAAACCTAGGGAAAATGTCAATGGAATGCATGTACATAGTTCATAAGATGAAAAAAGAGATTAGTTTAGTGATTGAGAAGAACACCTAGTGCTTCCAAAGCTGAGAAGGTAATTAATAAGATTTTATTAACTACCTCCTTATATTTCCTGTAACTAGATACCAATATTCCTTGTGACATTTGTCCAGATGTTAATGAACAACTTTGACCACTTCCTAGAGTAAGTATATTTGTGTACTTGTAAATAGTTACTCTCTGAATGGTAGATGATGATAATTCATTCTGTGTGTGTGTGTGTGTGTGTGTGTGTGTGTGTGTGTGTGTGTTGTGATGATGAGGATGTTGCTGCTGTGTATGTATATGGTGTAGATACATGAGAATAATCATGTATATGAATGAAAGTGTAGATTTCAATTTTCAGTGTCTGAGTCTGTCAGTGACATATCTTGTTATTTTTAAGTCCAAAGATAATTGGTTATTTCTTTTTTTAGATTATAATATAATTACATCATTTCATCCCTCCAAAACCTCCTATACATTCCTCTGTTCTTTCAAATTAACATCCATTTTTTCATTAAGTGTATTTTACAAAATTTGTAAATCATATGGTCACATAAGGAAAATTATAAACTTACCAATATGTCCACGTACGTGGCAATGATGTTTCATGTTTTAACAGTTTTATGAATTAGTTGGAAAATAGTTTCAGAAATTATGTATAATATATAAGGTCTTATATTTATATAAAAATGATATAGTTTATAATTACTCAGGACTTATTCAATTATTTTATAGTTTTATGAGTAAAAATTTGAGGCCTTGTAAATATTTCTTGATAATAATATTGTTGTCTTACTGATGCTATTATTAGATAAGCATTTCAAGGCTTATCATGGAATTATTACATATTATACATATTACATTGGTATATAACATAAATGTATAATCTGATTATTTAACAATAAAAACGAGGAAATTTATTTGATTTTTTTTTGCTTCATATCATTACTTGATTATAATTTTATTGATAGCTATGAATCACTAAATCACTTATACCACTTGGATTTTTTTGCTTCATTTCATTACTTGATTATAATCTTGTTGATAACTATGAATCCGTAAATCATTTATATCACTAAATGACAGCAAGTTCTAGTGTTAAGTCTATTCCCTTTCTCCACACACTTATCAAGCTATTCCTTTGACTCCAGCATTTTAAAAGATCGTATACCATATTAGCAGTTCTACTCAGACTGTCCTTAACTTGCAATCTGTCTGTATATGTAAACTATATGCACTTGTCTGTCTCTCTCATCCCTTTATTTCTTCAATAGCCTAATCTCATCCTTTCCCATAAAGTGTCTTTCCTTTAATATTACATGTCTTATTAGAACATAATGATATTCCACCAGTCAGCACCAAAATAAAAAAACTAGATATCATTTCTTGGAGTTCTCTGCCTTTCTCTTTCTCCTGGCCTCTTCAGCCTTGTTTTTTTTAGTATCTCTTTCATTGGATTATTTCAACAATATGTTCAGTTATATAGTTTAATATATTTTAGGGCAATCCCTTTAAAACATATATAAAGTGACATCTGGCCATAGTAAAAAAAAAGTTTATTATTTTAAAATATAATTGTAGTTTGTATGATTTGAATTTTTGGAGAATCATATCTGATTTTTAATTCAGCAAGATTTTAAAATGATGTATAATGTATTAGTTTCTAGTTGGCATGATTTCATTAATCATATTATTTTGTTCTGGTATACAACAAACTGATATATCCAGTCTGAGGTATTAAGGATGATACTTACTGAACACTTTGTAGCAGGTGCTGGTCTATGAATGGTAATTCTAAAATTAAGAGAGGGATGATGTTCCTATCAACGACATACATAATTTTGAACACACAGCCAACTACAAGAAAGCCCTGGATACTTTTGAAGTCAGGAATAAAAGGGCATAAAAACAAGTTCCTTAGGAAATAGTAAGGCTGACTGAAATAAATCTTAGGTATCTAGCTTTAGTAGGACTGGTAGTGGGTGGATAAATGTGTGTGTGTGTGTGTGTGTGTGTGTGTGTGTGTGTGTGTGTATGTATGCAAAGATTATAATGCAGCCACAAACATATACACATTCCTACTAATATTCAATAAGTTTTGTTAGTTTTAAAAAGTAATAAATTATATATTCTCACAATTTGAATGAAAGAATGAAAATATACATGAAGTATCTTGTCAGGAAATACATGGAGACTATGTCACTGTTGCCTCTGAAAAAAAAATTGGGTGTCTAGGTGAAGGAGACACTTCATTTTGGATAATATACTACAGGTATATATAACCAATTTAAAAATTAATGAAATTAATTTTAAAAATATATAGTTTTAAATGAAATTAATTTTAAAAATATATTCCAGAATGAAATATATCTGTTGTTTGTTTGTTGAGAGATGACCTTATGTAACCCAGGCTATTCATAAACTTGTTCTAGAGTTCAGGATGACTTCAAAGTACTGATTCCCTTGCTTTTTCCTCTGACTTGCTGTGATTACAGGCATGTGCCACTACATTCATGTTCCTGTGGAGGTTTATGGCATGTGTACCCCAGTACAGTGAGCATGTGAGAGTCAGAAGATAGCTTATGGAAAATTATTTCTCTCCTTTTACCTTGTAGGCTTGGGGCTCATACTCAAGTTGTCAGGCTCGGTAACAAGTACTGAACTCAGTGAGCCACTTCATCAGTCTATCTACCCACCATAACTGTGAGATAGAGTCTCACTGAACATATAGCTCACCATTTCAGTTACAATTGCTGAAGAGCAAGTTTACAGGATCTAACCTTCTCCACCTTCCAGTGTTGGTATTAAAAATGTGCACCGTTGTGCCTGATTTTTACCTTGGTGCTATGATTCAAGTATGCGTCATCGTGCTTGTTTAGAAAGAAGTTTAGCCAGCAAGTCATCTCTCTGACCTCTCATTATTTTTTACAACCGCATCTTGCTGCATCTGGAGCTTACTGAGTTGGATCTGCTGGCTTCCTAATGTGCTTCCTGGACTTCCTGTATCTTTCTTCTTTTTCCTGGTATTAGAGAACTGAGCTGTAGTGTCAGATATCGTGTATAAGTACTAGGGAACTGAACAATGATCTTGCTTTTGCAGCAGACCCTTTACTGATTGGGTCATATCCCCATCCCCAATATTCTAGGGATTTAGTGTATTAATCTATGCAAATGGAGGTAATTTGTGCAAAATTGTCCTCAGCCAAATAATAATTTGAAGAAAAAAAATGAAGATTTCTTTGAAGTTTTTCATTATAATAAGAGATTTGGAATATTGAAGGTAATATGGTTAAAATCTATAAATACTTCCAATCATGGTCTTATCTTTAATAGTCACTTAATCAGATTTTACACAATGATGAACAAGACAGGTAGAACACAGGTAGTTTACCATCATCATAAACCAAATATTTGAGGCTGTGCTCTTAAGGATCATATTGAAAGTAGCACTGAAATGATCCATTTTATAAATCATAAAATCACCAATTTCAAAATTATGAGTGAATACAGGAAGATATATTATGGGCATCTGACAAATATTTTATCAATATGTTAAATTTGATAGACTAGGAATATAACATTTTAACTACCACAACAGGATATAAAGGAATGACAAATCTGAGTTAATTGACAGATGTTTGAATATTTAGTAAATAATAAATGTTTTTAAATCATCATGGACATATGAGCACAGTAATTTATAGATTAGTAAAGAAAAATTAAAAAGAGCATCAATGATAGCATATTCACATTTTTATCATATATAAGAGCAAGTGTTTTATAGAGAGAAACGGCAGCCAAATTCTGTAACTTTCTGGGTTTGTCAGAGTCAGTATAATAGAAATATCACCTTTAGTTTGAATTATTTGAGAAGTAATACCAAACTATTGTATTCTGTACTTAAATCAAATGATAACTAATTATTCAACACAGTTTCTGTGTTTTCTTCTTTTCTTTACACACTTTTGCCCATTCTTATTTTTCTTATATAATTGTATTTAGACTATTTAATCTTAAATTTTAAATAAAATTTCAAACCATTAAAATCTATGCATATATATATATATAATACATATATGTATAGAAGGCAAAGATATACCTTTCTGAAGGAAATATCTGACCTTGAATCCTAATATGAAAGTTGGAATTTATTATTTGTATGAAACATAAGAGTTGTATGTAAAATTTCATTTTAGGGATATTTCTTAGTAGATATTTGGAAATCATCCAATGCATTTGTATTTCTCACTGTGTGAGAATCTACAAGTATGAGAATCTATAAGCTTTATGGCTTAGTTTGAGATGTGTTACTAAGAAATGTCTCAAACTAAATCTGTTTATTCAATCTTCTAAATGTGTTCATCATATGACCAGTCATTTTTTTTTTAAATTAAGAATATATAATAACATCCAAGAACTACTTTATGGATAATCTGTTTTGGATATGTTTCCTAGGCATGAATCTCATGTTTTTATCTTCAGAAGTGTGTGCAAAGTTCAAACTAGAACAGAGACATCCATAGCTTCCAATTTTGGTTGTAGGTTTCAGTTTTTATGTTGAGACTTCCTGTTAGCATTGCTAACCAACCCTGACAAATTTATGGGAACAAATGAAGGAAAAGCGAGTGGGAATGAACTTAATATGAAGAAATTTATTAAGTTCCAGGCTCAGAGTTGTGATCTCAAATCAGTTGATAACTATTTCTCATGTCATGTTTACATAACATTCTTCAACTGTTTAATTGGCTTTATACTTCTCTAAAAATCTAGCATGATCCAGAGTTTATGAATAAATCATTCTGCATTCAGATCACTAACATACAAAATGAAGAGACCTCACTCTCTTGAGAAAGTGTAGGATATACAACCAAATTCCAGAAAATTCAATAATTTTTTATAGACCTTCATAGATGAGATATATGCATATGCCCTTGTTCCACCATTGATCTATGAGTGATGATAAAGTAATAGCCAAGGAAGTTCAATGAAAAACATGAATTCTAACAGAGATAAGTACAACAATATTATTCAAAGGTCATTGTAGAAATGTATTGATATTTAAACCTTCGTTGATATACCTGAAATTTCAAGAGAGTAATTCTATAAGAAAATTATATAGTATGGTTACAAATACAGGAAAAATAGGTTTCTGGAAGGAGATTAAACAAGTCAGCATTCTAGTGTGGGATGAAAAGGGATTCATGAACCTTAGGACCTAAGCATGGAGCTACAAGAATCTAGGATTTCTATAGGTTCAAATGCCAGTTTTCTCTCATGATGGGGCTCCTGAAAAGTTGATCACATTCCGATGCATTACTCCACATCCAAAAATATATTGGGGGCACAAATTGGAGTCATTGGATAATTAAATTTAAATATGCTATTAGATGATAGGATATTAGACACAGAGCTATACTGATTTAAAAAGAGTTACAATGAATAAAATCAAATGCAGTTTATAAAAATTTCAAAAACTAATACAATATTTTAAATCATGTATGGAAAAGATGCAGATATTATATTGCTGTGATTATTGTTTTACAATTTGTTAAACAGAGACAACCTTAACAAATAGTTTATCTCTTGTTAAAAAAGGGTAAAATATTGGAAAGTGAAACAGAACAGAAAAGAACAAACAAAAATTAAAACATCTGCTCTACAGCCCCTTATGATTCATTTGAATGTTTAGTGGTGGGTTATTGGGTTTCAGAATGGTGCTGTGAAATATTGTTTGGAGAGTATGAAGTGAACAAGGGAAAAATACTTATGTGGAAATAGAAACTGAAATCTGCCACTTTGCAGAGAGAAAATGCTCTCAGTATATAAAGTAAGACGAGAAAGATGTGCTGGGCTGCTGATTGCCTGGGACAGAAGCCAGATATGCATTTACAGTTTCAGCACCAAGCAAGGGTCAGCTAGGAAAGAAGAAATTGTTTGGGTTGGTTAATACCTGTATTGTTAACAGCAGAAAAATTATTTATTTTACCAGCACATTTAGTTGTGTGCAGACAGCAAATCATATTTTCATTTCAGTACTGCAGAGAGAGTTCAGATTTTTCCTTCTTGTATCTATCTATAAAAATTTACTCTATTTTCTACTGATAAATGTGCATTCCTAGATGTATAGAAATATTTAGGGGAGTGTGAAAGCAATAGTCATGTGTAAACTGTTACCAGGAATGCATGTACATTATATCAGTCTACATATGCACATTTTATTCTCTCACAAAATGAATACAAAATTCACAATAATAAAATACAATGTATAATACAAATCTTGTTATGTTGCATTGTATGATGAGAAACATATCTTTGCCTAGAATCATCAGGTTTCATTTATGCATTTTTCCAATAATAATTTGAAGGAGATAAGAAAATTAAATGCTTACTTAAGTTCATGTTTATGTTTTAAAATATATCATAAATATTCATTTTGTCCTTTATTTCATTTTACTCTTTATGCATTCCACTGAAAGTCTCAACTTCAATATTCTTTGACTAACTTGCTTGATATTGGTTACCTTGGATTGACAGAAAATAAGAGGAATTTCATAATTTTCTTATTTGAATTGTTAACTGACAAACTATTCATATAAAACTTCAAATGATAAATGTATAGAACTGATTGTCTTTGAAAGTACAATTCTATTTTACTGGATCAGAATTATGCATGTTAAAACAGTACCTGTCAGTTAGCCAGTTTAGACTGTGTTTCTATGGATAAAAATATCTCAAAATTAGGTATGATTAAAGAAAATACAGGGACAAAGTGTGGAGCAGAGACTGTAGTAAAGGCCATCCAGAGACTGCCCCACCTAGAGATCCATTCCATCTGCAGACACCAAACTCAAAAAATATTGCTGATGCCAAGAAGGACTTGCTGACAGGAGTCTGGTATAGTTGTCCCCTGTGAGGTTCTGCCAGACCCTGACCAATACAGATATGGATGTGCACAGCTGACCATCAGAATGAGCAAGAGGACTCCAATGGAGGAGTTAGGGGAAGGATTGAAGAAGCTGAAGGGGTTTGGAAGAGCAACAACAGCAACCAACCAAACACCCAAGAGCTCCCAGGGACTAAACCACCAACCCATGGCTCCATTTGCATGTGTAGCAGAGGATTGCCTTGTCTGGCATCAATGGCAGGGGAGGCCCTTGATACTGTGGAGAGTTGATGCCCTTGCAGGTGAAGGAGCACCCTCATAGTAGCAGGGGGAGAGGGGTTAGGATAGGGGGATGGAGAGGGAAAATCTGGAAGGGGGATAACATTTGAAATGTAAATAAATAAAATAACAACAAAAAAGAGTTAACAATATCTTGCAATGCATTTATCTTTAACATTTATTAAGGGTACAATAAAATAAATAATTATTGTATAATACTCTGAGCAACTTTTATTCCTCCCGTTACAGGAAAGATTATTTTCTCTTATTCGGATACCATGAAAGACATCCATTTCTCTATGAATTACTCTCCTGTACTTAAAATGCTCTTATCAATTCTATTTGACCTGTCCACAGTTCCAAGATAACTCTGGTTTCATCCCTAATGTGCTTCTACTCATCAAGCAAGATATACTTTCTTTAATATGTAAAAGAAAAGGAGTAGTTTATCATCACGATTACCTGTATTTTCTACTGCATAAAAGATATGTGTGGTTTTTTCCATTATTTCCCTAAGGATTCTATCTCTTTTTTTATGCATGGGAGAGGGGATTTATATATATTTGTGCTGTATGCAAATGTATGCTTATAAAAGCCAGTGTTTTGCAGTGACCAGAGAGTGCACAATTTTTCAATCATTCTTCAATCATTGCCCACCTTGAAGCTTTGGAGCATGATCTCTGTCTCAAGTGTAGAACGCATAATCCTCCTGCCCCAGGACCCCAAACACTGCGATTATGGGCAAGCAACAGCAAGTCTGGAAACACTGTACTAGGAAAAGTTTGATTTATACTTGCTTAAACTTTCCTTGTGAATATTTACATAAATGCTCTTCTTATTGTTTTTAAATATTTTAATTATAAACTAAAATAATATTATATAATAGCTTTTACCCTAATAAAATAATCAACTACTGCTACTTTCAAGAGATAATTACTAAAGTCTATGTTCTGTGCTAGATTGGCAGCCAACAAACTCTAGAGATCTTCCTCTCAAGGTTGTTTTAGTGATGAACTTATAAGCATTATAGCACAATATGTACCTTGTTAGATTATTGCTGGAATCTGAAATCAGACTTTTGTATTTCCTTAAAAAATCCGTTAATTATTTAACGACCTCTTCATACACTACACATTATTACTACTATTAAAACATGATCTTATTATATAAATTTACTCTATTATTTTATCATTTTTGTTATAAATTTTTGTATTTACATTTTATACACTCCGCTAATGTGGTACAGTATTATTGAAGTTCTCAAATAATAGCATTTTCATCATTGCTTGGTTATTTATTAGGATTTTAAAAAATAAATTGTTCGCTTACATAATACTTCCCCACTACAATTGCTCCTCCTCCTTCTCCTCCAGCTTCCCTCTACCTTTTCTCTTCCCCAGTTCCACTCCATGCCATTATCCTTCAGAAAGAAGTAGGCCCCTAAGAGACATCAACCAAACACAAAATATAATAACACAAGGCAAAACCCCTCATATTCAAGGCTGGAAAGTTATCCATTTTGTGGAAAAGAGTCCCAAAAGCAGACAAGAGTTAAGAGGCACACCCACACCCACTGTTAGGACTTCCTCAAAAACACCAAGCAAGCAGCTATAACATATAAATGGAGGACCTGACCTAGACAACAGGCAGGGTCTGTGAATGCTATTTCAGTCTCTGTGAGCCAACATGAGTTCCACTTAGTTGATTTGCTGGGCTGTGTTTTCCTGGTGTCCTGCATCCACTTTGACTTCTACACATTCCTTCCCTCCTTCTGTGTGGTTGCCTGATTGCTAAGGGAAGGGACCTAATGGAGACCTCCATTTTAGACTTTCCACATAATGTCTAGTTTTAAGTCCCTGCATCTACTCCTATCTACTACTAAAGGAAACCTCTCTGATAACTGGTCAAAGCAGCAATCCATGAGTATAGCAGAATATTATTAGGAATACTTTTTTGTAGTAGTGTCTGGTTATGTCACAGGTCTCTGGGATGCAAGGTTGTCTCTATTTTCTACCCATTCAGGCTGTGTCCAGAATAGGTTCACTCTCATGTCATGTGCCTCCTGGTAATCCACATATTGGTTGTCCACTTCCACAAGGTCTGTGCTACAGTTGTCCCTGTAAATTTTACAAGAAGGGCAGATTACAGGTCAAAGATTTTCTGCGTGGGTTGGTATTGTGCTTTGAAGAAGTTTGTCCTCCATAGACTCATGTTGTTGAACATGCTTGGCCCAAGGAATGGCACTATTAGGAGGTGTGGCTTTGTTTAAGTAGGTGGGTTTTGATGGAGGAAGTGTGTTACTGTGGGAGTGGGCTTTGAGATCCCCTTCCTGGCTTCCTGGAGACACAGCTCCTAAATGGTTTCAAATTCCAGCAGTCTCTCCCCATTCTCTCTCCTTTTGTCTCTTTCTCACCCCTCACTTGATGTCTCACATCTCTCTTATCACCCACCTCTGAGTCCACTCACAAAATCTATTCTAATTTCCTATCCAGGAGGTTCATGAGTGCCACCAAGAGCCTTGTTTTTATCTAACCTTTTTGAGTATGGGGATTGTAGCTTGACTTTCATTCATGGAAGCGCTAATATTAATTTACAAGTGATTATATACCATATTTGTATTTCTGGGTCTGGTATATCTCACTCAGGATAATTTTTCTAGTTGCATCCATTTGCCTGCAAATTTCATGATGCCATTTTTTTAAAAATAGCTGTTGTCACTCAAATGTGTACCACACCTTCTTTATCCATTCTTCAGTTGAGGAACATAAAGGATGCTTCTAGTTTATGGCTATTATGCATAAAGATATATTAAACATAGTTAAACAAATGTCCTTGTGATAAGGTGGAGTATTCTTTGGATATATGACCCAGAGTGAGATAGCTTAGTCTTGAGGTACATCAATTGTCAGTTTTCTGAAAAATTGCTATATTTATTTCCATTATGGCTATGTAAGTTAGCATACTCACTAGCAATGGAAAAATGTTCCCCTTCCTACCTACCCTCACCAGCACTAGGTATCACAAGTGTTATTGATCTTAGCCATTCTGAAAGTTGTATGATGAAATATTAAAGTAGTTTTGATTTTTATTTCCCTGATAGCTAAGAATGTTGAACATTTCCTTGAATGTTTCTCAGCCATTTCACATTCCTCAATTGAGAATTCATTCTCTGTTTATATCTGTGCTCCACTTTTTAACTGGATTTGTTGATATCTAAGTTTTTAGTTGTTTATATATCTTGGACATATGTCCTCTATAGGATATGGAGTTGGTAAAAATCTTCCCATTCTGTAGACTTCCTGTTTGTCCAAAAGATAGTGTCCTTTGCCTATAGAACCTTTTCAGTTTTATGTGGTCCCCTTTATTTATTGTTGATCTTAGTGCCTGTACTATTGATATTCTTTTCAGAAACTCTCCTGTGCCAATGTGTTCAAGTCTATTCCCTACTTTCTCTTGTTGGCTATAAGCATTCATTATATTGCCTTTATTATATTAGTTATGTCCCTTGTCTCCTAGGTCTCTCTAGAATTGTTTATCATCCAGGGGTGTTGGATTTTTGTCTAAATCTTTCTTGATCATAAGGTTTGTTTCTTTCAGTTTATCTGTATGGTGGATTACGTTTACTGATTTTCATATGTGGAACCATCCCTGCATCTCTGGGAAGAAGGCTACTTGATCATCATAGATTACATTGTTGATGTGTTCTTGATTTGTTTTGCATGTGTTTTATTGACTATTTCTGCATCTATGTCATAACAGAAATTTATCTACAATTGTATTTCTTTGTTGAGTTTTTACGTAGTTTGCATACCAGGATATCTATAGCATGATAAAATGTGTTTGACATTGTTTCTTCTGTTTGATATTTTGAGGAGTAATTTGTGGACTATGGCATTGATTCTTCTTTGAAAATCTGGCAGAATTCTAGACTAAAACAGTGTAGCCCTTGGATTTATTTTGGATAGGAGACTTAATGACTGCTCCTCTTTCCTTAGGGGTTACAGTTTATATATTGTTTATCTGATTAACTTTGTATGTATTACCTATTGAGAAAATTATCAGCTTCTTTTAGACTTTGTAGTTTGACAGAGTATGGGATTTTGAAGTATGTCCTTATGTCTGGATTTCTTTGTTGTCTCTGGTTATGTCCTTTTTGTTTCTGATTTTGTTAATTTAGATATTCTTTATTAGCCTTCTAGTTTGGTTGGAAAGGACTTGTCTATGTTGATTTTCTCAAAGAACAAACTCTTTGGTTCACTGATATTCATTCTTTTAATCTGTCTTAGAGCGTCTGTCTGTGGGAAAAAAAATACCATAATGAAAAAGCCAGTTAGGAAGAAAGGCTTATTTATGTATTTATTTATTTATTTATTGGCTTAAACTTTCATATCACTTTTCATCACTAAAGAAAGTGAGGATAAGAACTCAAACATGGCAGAAACCTGAATGAATCTGTTGAAGAGGCCACAGAACTGTATTACTTATTAGCTTGCTTTCCCTGGCATGGCTAGCCTTCTTATAGAAAGTACCATCCACAATGGGCTGGGTCCTCCCCATCAATCACGAATTAAGAAAATTCCTTATAGCTGGATATTATGGAGACTGTTTCTCAATTAAGTTTTCCTAATTCAAGTCAAGTTTGTGTCAAGTTGACAGAAGACTAGCAAGTACTGTATTGTTCTCTTCTTTCCTATTTTATTGATTTCAGCCCTCAGTTTAATTATTTCATGGTACCTTCTCCTCTTGTCTGTGTTTTCTTCTTTGTGTTCTAGAACTTTCAAGTATGATGTTAAGGTGCTAGTAGAAAATCTACATGTTTTCAGGTTTTTTTCTTTGTGTAGGCCCTGAAATCTATGGACATCCCTCTTCGCATTACTTTCATTGTGTCCCATAAATTTGTTAATGTTTCCAATGTTGTTTTGCTGGTTGGAGTGAAAATGGTCCCCATAGGCTATTAGGGAGTGGCACTATTAGGAAGTATGACCTTGTTGGAGTAGGTATGGCTTTACTGGACGAAGAATGTTAGTGGAGATGGGCCGTGAGGTCTTAGATTCTCAAGCAAGGCCCAGTGTCTCATTTGCTTCCTGCTGCTTGTGAATGCAGATTTAGAATTCTTGCTAATTCTCCAGGACCATGACTTCTAGCTTGCTGCCATGCTTTCTGCCCTGAAGATAATGGATTAACCTTTTGAACTGTAAACCAGTACCAATTAAATGTTTTCTTATATAAGACTTGCCATGGTCATGGTGAATCTTCACAACAAAAGTAATCCTAGGTAAGATAAATGTTGGTACAAGGAATTAGGGTGTTGTGATAAGTTGGACCATACTTTTCTTTGAGATAATATAGAACACTTTGGAACTTTGAACTAGAAAAAATAGTTGAATGCTTTTTGTGTGGCTTAATAGGCCACATTAGTGGAAGGCAGTGTTGTTGAGAGTGATTTGAACTATGCAGGTCCAGCTAAAGAGTTTTCATAGGAGAAGAATATTAGTATGCGGCCTAAAGATCATTCTTGTGATATTCTGGTGAAGAACATGGCTGCTTTCTGTCCTTGCTCAAAAGAATCTGACAGAGCTAAATTGAAGAGTTACGGATTAACAGTTTGACAAAAGACATTTCAAAACAATAGAGTATATTATTTGGTTTTTGTTTGTTTTTAATGCTCAAGACTGTATTTCTTGGTTATTAAGTGGCCATGCTTATGAGGATCTATAATGAAATGAGCAATGAAAATTTTAAAAAATGGACAATTTGTGGAGAAAAAATATACCAGGAAGTATATACAGATTAAGGAAAAACATGATCCAAATAGGAATAAAGGTGACCTCAGAGTAAGATCTAATTTAGCCAAACTTCTAACTTATGAAAAGGAATGAAACAAAAGGAAAAGGGAGTTAAGGAAACATTTAGGTCAAGGCATTGTCTTTATCTAAGTTGGTACTATCCACCAAGGCTACCTATCTACAAGGTCTATGACTACTCAGGCTTGGCAGCCTTCCACCAAAGCTACTTGTTTACAATAGCTTATAGCTATCTGTTTCAGTATTTTTCCAAAGAGACCCATGACTTGGTGCTAGCAGGCATGTATGTCAGGCCTATTGCTGATTTTAGGCCTTCAATGTAAGCAGGGCTGCCCCTGACACTCAGAAAAACTTTGAACTTTATACTTATCAGTGCTGATACTGGGATAGACTATGGAGACTTCTGAAGTTGGATTAAATGCATTTTGCATTATGTTAGATCAATAAGGCTATGGGGCTCAGCGAGTAGAATTTGGTGATTTCGATGAAAATGGACATTATAGGCCATTAGGAAATGGCACATTAGGGAGTGGAGCCTTGTTAGAGTAAGAATGCCTTTGTTATAGGAAGTGTGTTACTAGAGGTGAGCTTTGATGTCTCAAATGCTCAAACAAGGCCCAATGCCTCATTCTCCTCTTGATGTCTGTAAGATCCAGATGTTGAAATATCAGCTACATCTCCATCACCAGGTCTTCCAACTTGTTCCCATTCTTCCTGCTCTGATAATGTACTAAATTTCTGAAATTTAAGCCAGTGCCAATTAAATGTCTTCCTATATAATATTGCCATTGTTGCTGAATACAAACTTGTATTCATTTTCATTTAATTCTAGAAAGGGTTTAATTTTTCTATTTCTGTCTTGACTGAGTTCTCATTTAGTAGAGTTGTGCAGTTTACATTAGTTTGTTACCTTTCTGTTGTTTCTGTTGTTGGTGATATCCAACATTAATCCATGATGTTCTGATAAGATACAGGAAATTATCGTAATTTTCTTTTATCTATTTAGATTTGCTTTGTGTTCATGTTCAACTTTTGAGAAAGTTCTATGAGTTGCTGGTAAGAGTCTACTTTCTTTTTTGTTTGGGTAGAATGTAATGTCCATTTAGGTTATAGTATCCATTAAGTCCAATATTTCTCTCTTAAGTTTTGGTCTTCATGACCTGACGGTTGGTGTGAATGTTGTATTTGAGTCTCCAACTATCAGTGTTTGAAGGTCAATATGTGATTTTGTTGTAATAATGTTTATTTATTTTTTTAAAAAGTGGGGATACTTGTGTTTGGGGCATTGATGTTAAGAACTGAAATAAAATGTTATCTTGCTTGATTTTATATTTGATAAGTATATTTGATACTATTTTTCCATCTCTTTTGATTAATTTTGGTTTAAAGTCTATTTTGTTAGTAAAATGACTATATTAACTATTATCTTAGGTTCATTTGCTTAGAATATCTATTTCCTACCCTTTACCTTAATATAATGTCTATCTTCCTAGAATGCAACAGAAGGATGGATCCTATTTTTAAATTAATTTTGTTAGTCTATATCTTTTTATTGAGGAAATATGACCATTGACATTCAGAGATATCATGACCAATGACTGTTAATTTTTGTTATTTTTTTTTTCTTTGATGGTGATGGTGATGGTGATGGTGGTGATGGTGGTCATGTGTGCTTCCTTTCTTTAGGTTTTGCTGGTATAAGATTATTTAATTCTTGTGTTTTTATGGATGTATTTAACCACCTTGGGTCAGAATTTTCTTTATAGCACCTTTTAAATTCTACTTTATCATCAAATTTCCACCTATATTGATTTAAAATGTTTCTGAATATAATAGTCTTGGCTGTCTTCTCTGGTCTCACAGAGTTTGCAGTGGATCCGTCTAAGCCCTTCTGGTTTTCACAGTTTCTATCGAGAAATCAGGTATAATTCTAATAGATCTGACTTTTTATGCTATTTGGTCTTTTTCCCTTGCAGGAAAAATATTCTTTAGTTTTTTTCTGTGTTTAATGTTTGTTATTATGCAATTAAAGGACCTAGTAGTCTAATCTCTTTGGTCTTCTGTATGTGTAGTTATTTCTTTCTTTAGGTTTAACACTTTTCTTCTAAGATTTATTTGAAAATATTTTTCAAGAAAATCCCTTTGTGCTGGGATTCTTCACCATTTGTTCTTATTTCTCTTATTCTCTTAGGGTTTTTTTTTTTTTTTTTTTGTATCTCAGATTTCCTGGATGTTTTGGTCAGATTTTTTTTTTTTTTTTTTTTTTTTTTTTTTTTTTTTAGAAGTAACAGTTTCTAGCTGGGTGCCTCATCTGGCCTTAATGGAGAGGAAGCACCTAGCCTCTCAGAGACTTAAAGTGGCAGGGTGGGGGATACAGAAGGAGGGGTACTCAGAAAACAAGAGATGGGGAAGGATGTGGAGGAGTGACTGGGACGGGTTATAAGTGAATAAGCAAAAAAATAAAATTAAAAAAGGAAAAAAAAAAGAAGAAGAAGAAAAAAGAAGGAACAGTTTCTTAGATTTATATATCCATTTCTTCCATCATATATTCAATACCTGAGACTCCCTCTTCCATCTCCTTTGTTGTGTTGGTGAAGCTTGCCTCTGTAGTTCCTGTTCATATTCCTAATTTATTTTATTTCCAGAATTTCCTAAGTTTGTCTTCTCTTTATTGCTTCTATTTCCATTTTCAAGACTTGAACAGTTTTATCCATTTCCTACAACTGTTTATTTGCTTGTTTTGGATTTCTTTAAGGTATTTATTTATTTTTCCATTGATTTGTTTGTGTTTTCCTGGATTTCTTTAGGGAACTTATTCATTCCCTCATTAAGTAACTCTATCATCTCCATATAGTTGGTTTAGTTGCTGTTGTTTCCTTGTGCTTCAGATATGTTGGAATATTTAGAGCCTGCTGTGGTAGGGATTTGCAGGCTCTTGTAGAGATTTATGGCCCTGCCTATTATTATGTTTTTTTTATGCTGCTATATAGGCCTTTTTTTCCAGATGATTATACGTCCAGGTGATAAGTTCTAGGTTTGCCTTTGTTGGATAGTGGTTTTGTTTCTGGTTTCCTTTGTGGATTTTCAGAAAGCGTGTCAGGTGTGTGTTTCTTGTATTACCAGCCTGCTTCACTAGTGTTTCCTAGGTGAGTACTTGTTGATTTTGGAGTCTGTTTGAGGTAGGCATGGTTTGTAGGATCCACAGGAGGCATGGACATGGACAAAGGGAGGTTGCTGGTGATATTATGTTGCAGGTCCATGGAGAATACTGAGAAATGACTACAGGGGAAAAAGAGAATGTAGAAAGGCCATGGGCAGCCTTTGTGGTTGGTTGTACGGGGTAGATATGCCCAAGTAATGGGTAGTCAGTGGGCCTGATCTGTGGGATACACAGGATTATAATGTAAATTTATACTGTAGAATCTTTAATGTCTCATTGGGTTAAATGAATTATTTATTTCATTATCACATTTTGCTTTAATTGCAAACTATGCATGACCTGTTTCACACTTTATATATTAGATAATGACTTTTAAAGCAGAAAAGTACAAGAGTGCTTAGGTGAACCAAAAGTCATATAACTAACTAATTGAGAAACAGGATCAAAATACTTTAATCTCTTTGAGAACAAGATTTTTATATTTGATCCAAGTTTTGTTTTTGCTTAATTTAATACAAATGGATAGATTCTATGTGAGTTTACCTCCCACTGAAAATATAATTTATATTTAGAATTCAAAGTTCTAGGAAAAACAACTTTTTTATTTCTTTTGTTTTGAGAATTATGATTTTTGAGAGATTTTCCACTATTATGATTTGATTTTTGCCACTCAACAAATAAATGTAATTGTTAGACTATTGATCTGTTCCACATGTGTCAGTTCAAATAAAGATTTTTTTTTTTACTCCTCACAGGAAAGTCAGTCCCACATTTGGATCTTTCAATTGTTTTCTATGTATATAATCTGATTAATATTCCCCAATTAATTATCAGATGTGATGAGTAAACATGTGGTATAGAAAATTTTGAGATTCTAACTCATATTGAAATATTAATGGAATATTTTAAAAAGGGAATATAAAGGAAAATATAAATGGAAATAAAAAGGGAAATATAAAGGGATAATTTGGATAAAAGAGTAGACAATTGAATGTACTTTTCAATTGTTATTCTCAAATAAAGTTATTTTTAATACATTGGTACAGAATTTGGTTTATTGATATAGAAGTAAGGATATTTTTGATACACTGTTTCACACTTTATATATTAAACAATGACTATTATTGTATTGTGATACAAATTTAAGGTTAGTTTTGATAAACATAGTACATATATGTGTTCAGCTTTTATGTGAGACATTGCATCTATATAATTCTTTAAGATGTAATATGAAACTCTAGTCCTTTTGAAAACTGCTATTATGAATGGTTAGGGATAAATAAAATATACAAATTAATAGTCAGATACTCAGACTCATGTTCATATTATATTCCAATTTAGTTAATTGCAATAAGATGTTTTTAAGCTTACTCAGATAGTAAATACCTAGAGATAGACAGATAGATAGATAGATAGATAGATAGATAGATAGATAGATAGACAGATAGATAGACATACAGATAGCTGGACAGTCTTGTAAAACCTGAGAGATCTATAAAGCATGGCATTCAAAGTTCTTTCATTATTAAACAATTTTTTGAAAGACAGATCTGTTTCTGAAAATACCTCCATTCTACTTCAAAGAAGATGATGAGCGACATAAACCTCCATATGGAGTTTGCCTCAAATGTGGCAAGACGTCACCAGGAGGAGAATTACAGATGCTTCAACTACAGACAGAACGTTGTCCAGAAAGGACAAACGGACTTAGGAAAGTTGATTGCCAGGCTTTGCCAAGAAAGGTTAAGCAAGTCCTTCATCATAAGTCCTTCATAAAAGGTCTGTTGGATATACTGGGCCAGAAACTGAAGATGGGTGTTCCAATGTTATAGAGACAATTTTGAGGAACTTTGCAGGCAGTCAATTCTCTTTCATTTTTATAATCTTGGAAGTTGCTTGCCTGCACTTCCTACTTACTTAGGTAATATTTATTTCCCCTTGGTCTCTGACAGGTTTGAAGACTAGATAGTCTCACAATTAAGTTTGAGATATTTTGGGTCTAATAAGATGTTTTTAAGGTTGGTAATGTAAGTTAGAATAAACATTAAGTTAGGTATAAAACTTTGAATACACCAAGAAAGGATGGATAACAGAAAATTTTCCTTAATTGCCAAATAGTATTGACTGGACATTGTGAATGTATATCATACCTTACAGCTTTCATAATAGTTTCAAAAATGTTACTTTTGTATATAGTATATTATTGTAAAAGAAAGAGCCTTTTATTAGAAAAAAGGGGAAATGTAGGCATAACGTTTTTGTGCATATATAAAGTAATCCCTTGTGTTATGCAAATACTGATGTCTCTGGCCCATATATCTTTATTCAGTCCAAATTCTGACTTTGTTTCGTCTTAGAAAGTCCTGTCTCAAGTTTGTATAACCATTGCTCCTCATTCATTCTCTGCCCTGCCAATAAAAGACAAGGAATCATTATAGAACTTTAGAGAGAATAGGTGAGACTTGTGATTCTAGATGTGGTGGAGAAAGAGACAGGGAAAGAAGGAGGGACCTAAGAGAAGAAAGCTGTATTGAGAAAGAACAAAAAAATGCAAATAAGATGAGAATATTGTCTGAGAGGAGGCCTGACTAGCATGAAAATTTAGAATGGAGTAATAATTGCTCAGTATTTGGTTCAAGGTAATCTTCTTTTTGTATGTTTGGTTTTGTTTGTTTTGTTTTTATGAAACAGGGTTTCTCTGTATAGCACTGGCTGTCCTGATTCAAGGTAATCTTAATAAATTTTATTCTAAATGTGGTTATTGAGTAATTAGCTGGTTAAAAAATAACTGGCAGCATACTAATTTTATGAAACTCTATTAGTATAATAATAACTTTATATCTAGGTATAGGAAATTAAATTATATTTCCTATTAATTTTAATCAATTTTATGAAGAAATAAAAAACACCGAAAACAAGTCAGAGATATATAATTGATTAAACAGCTAATTTCTTGTATGCAGTAATCTTTTTGTGAACACATTTTTTGTATTTGATCCAAGTTTTATTTATTTTTTTACTTAATAAAAACAAGACAGATAAATATCCTTTATGAATGTATCTAAGACTGGCAGTATAATCTAGATTTGGAATTAAAATTGTTGGAGAAAATATAAGCTTTGTATTTCTTTTATTTTATTATGATTTGATTTCCTTACACATTTATTCCCATTTCTCTTTCCAAACCCTCCCATATACTTTTTCATAGCCTCTTTTCATGAATTGTTAAATGTGTATATGTACATGAATGCACATATATTCCTAAGTGCATAAATACAGCCTGCTCAGTTGGTATAATATGTATAATTTCAGGGCTGATTATTAATGTATGATGGATAAGTATGCTTTTACTGAAGAAGAATATTCTCCCATTCTCAGCATTCCTTAATTGTCTTTAGCTCTTTGTATTGAGCTGAATACTCATGGTCTTTGCCTGTTTCACATGAATGGATGTTGTCGCCAATGTTCAGGTCATATTTGGGGGAGTCATATTGATGAGACTTTATGAGTAAAGCTATAGGCATTACTAGCAGAAACATTCTCAGACTAAACTCCCTGTTTCTTTGCTGATTTTTTTCTTACTTACTGACTATTAGAAGGAATGTACAACTAGCATATTGTTAGATCCAAATATTTTATAATATACATTAATTTAAATATATTTGTATTTGGTATTGGCTATTTGTAATATTTATGTCAAAATATTATGTTTAGAATGGGATAATATTCCTTGTATAGGATACCTTGAATTCTATAGTATACAAAGGTAAATATGTTGGCCTGATTTTATGTAGTAACTACTAGCACCTATGTAAAATATGTTTTTCAGACCAAATACTTGTACCTGGCTAAACCAAAATTTAAATACATATTGGTAAGCGATGTCAACTGCCTATAAACATTGTAGATTAGGACATTATTGATGATCTAATTTCTCTCTCTCTTTCTCCTTATCTCTCTCACTTTATCTTTCTTTTCCACTTGTTGGAACATGGTACAAGAAAAGAACTGTCTAAGGAAAATTCTGATTTTTTAGGAGAAGCAAACAGGATAAGAATCTTGTGATCTTTGTTTCTTCAAAATCATTGACTGTCCTTAGAATGTGTTTGTGGGCTTTGTCCAGGTGTGCCATATAGAAGTGGCTTTACTCCAGATTACAATGACTGCTTGCTTGCATTGATTATTCAGAATGATTACTGGCTGAACTATGAACTTCACTCATATGATCTTACCTAAGCCCCAAAGTATAATGTCTGATGCTCTAATTCATGGTTTCCCAACCTGTTCTTCAAGACCCCATTGGGGTTTGAATGATTCTTTCCCTTAAGACATGATTAAAAGAGCAATTTAGAATATTCTAATTAATGTCAGTGATAATGACATTATTGAATGACATTCTGAGATATTCTATGCCACTTGACAGAGCTCAAGTTGCCAATCACTATTTTTAAAAGCTAGTTTATTCTTCCTGTGCAATGTGGTCTTAATTTAGCTGGGATCCATAGATGTACAATGAAACAACAAAGAAAAAAATTCAGAACTACCAGGTGAGGATGTTTTCCACATTAGTAATAAGCAGTGCTTTCATATAGGATTGATATTTTATATAGGATTAATTTAAGATGTAAAAATATAAACTACTTGTGCAATCATTTGTTCCTTGCCTTTGAACGAATAAGTAGTTAATCAGATTGTGAAGGTCACTTGCAAATCAAAAGTAAATTGTGATATTGTATGGAGTTATGAAAATCAATGGTGAAATTGTTAAAGTTATAGAAAAAATATTGTGAAAAACAGCAATTTTATAGTAACAAGAAATGTATTAAAATGGTGTTTAAGGTAGTATGTAAACAATAAAAAATTATTGTAATAGAAGTGACATATAAATATAAAGGACAAAATAAAACAACATTTTTTGGAATTACTATATACGTGAACCATAATTTATCAGAGTATTAATGGACAGGAATAATAGACAAGAACCCGAGGGTCCTACAAAAGCACAGCATGTTTGAATACATCTTCAGTGCTATGGGGATAATTAACTGGATAGGCAGGAACGAATCATTAGTTATATCTCATCACTGCTGTGTGACTGCTACATGAAAGACAAGATAACTTTAGAAAAGATAAGCAACTTTAGAAATAAAGAGAAGTTACTTGCAATCTTATTTTTATCTATCTATCTATCATCTATCTATCTATCTATCTATCTATCTTATTTATCTATCATCTAACTATTCTTTCTCTAAATTTTCCTTTCTTCTTGTTCTTCCTACTCTCTCTTTAAATTCATACAAATTTATAATCTTCTACTTTAATTATGTGTATGGATATGTATTTCTGTTTCTCTCTGTCTCTCTCTGTCTCTGTCTCTCTATCTCTGTGTGTGAGTGTGTGTGTATGTGTGTATGCACATGCATTCACAACTTTTTGAGCTCATTCATTGCTGGTCTTATGTAATGTATTTAGTACTGATCATTTGATATTAAATGACCTATCAGGAAACATTGGCAGTCATTGATAGCTTGTAGCTCTTAACATAGAGTTAAGGGCTTGCATATTTCCCCTATGCATGTTGGCCTGTCAAATTGTATGGTGATTTAAGCAGCCATATTGTTGAAAGTCAATGAGTGTAACTTTCTGGTCAGGTCTAGAAATCTCTAGCATCAGAGGTCCCTGTCCTCTGGCTTTCACAATCTTTCCATTCTATGTTCTATAATGTTCCATTAACAATAGCACATGCTGTAGTCTGCTTTTGTAGTCATTGTATATTTCAGCAGTCACTTCTCAAGAAAGCTTTGAAGAAAAATTCTTAGTAAAATCAAATGAATTATTTTAAACAGTTGAATCAGGGGTTTGCATAATCTGAATAATTTGTAGCAGTTTACTTTACTTTCATCTACAATATTTCAATCCCCCAACATAACTTGAAATCTATTATGAAAAAGTTTTTATTTTTCACAGGACCAATAACTTACTGTTCTCAATAAAATTTTAAATTGTAAATCTTTATTTTCCATATATATATATATATATATATATTATAATATATGATTCTAAAATATATATATATCTATCTTATATTTAAAAATGGAAAATAAAGATTTATAAAGATTATATATATATACATATATGTATATACATAGTATTTATATATGAATAATGGTGGTTATGAGTACATCTTTAAGGTTTATCCCAAGACTATTTTGATAGACTAAGATTAAGATATCATATTAATTACTATATAGTCCAAATCTCAGAGATAAGACATGGTACATAATCACTGAAGAGTGTGTCTTGTCTACATAGGCTAATATGAAAGGATATTTTTAAAATAACAAATGATAAATGCTAAAATATAAGTCACTATGCTCTAAAAGTACATTTAAGGGATGAAGGTGTTATTATTAAAGCTGGCGGTCATCACTCTATTATGACAGGATGGACATAGTAGCAGAAGAGGACAAGATGTCAGGATCAAAACAGGCAGCTGCCTACTGCATCTCCAGTAGGTTTCAGAGAGTGAAAAAGGAGCGAAATCTGGTTATAAAAGTCAGAGTCAGCACATTCTAATATTACACAACCCTTCCAAGCAGCACCCTTAGCTGGGGACACAGCACATAGACATACAAAGGGCCTTATACATTCAAACTACAGTAATTGTAAGATCACTTGCTATATACATGGTAATATAATTTAAGCATGCTCATTAGAAGACCAACCTAAGTCATCTAGGAATTCAGTAACTGTGCCTGTAATCTAGCAAAGTTAAGGAGATATAGCTTGAATGTGAAGGAAAAAAATAAGGTGATTTGCTTTGTTTTCAACAGCTCATCTAAATATAAAACAAATGATTTCATTTGTGGAGCTTATTTTCACCTTTCTTTCTTCTAACTAGCCTCAGATCCACTAATCACACCCCCATCCTTCCAATTTCATATCCTTATTAAATCTTTTTCTTTTAAAATCACAAACTCATGATTTCAGAGGCCAAACAAGATGTGTGGTTGACTGACAAAGGTCATACTCTTAAGTAAAATTGGGTCTCCGTTTTCCAGACATCATCAAATCTCACTATTTCCTTAGATAGAAGTGTACAGGGTCTCATGAGACTCTGCTATAACCATGTTAAAATTTTCAGTTGCTTGATTATATTCTGAGTTTGAGAAGCCATTCCCAGCTTCTGCAAACTCATGAATCAGAGATTCTGTTGTATACACAAGGTATTACTTTATTAAGGCCCTCTATGATTTGCCCTCTTATGACTATTTTGTTCCTTTCTCCACAACAACACTGTGACTCACAGGGAAAGATTGCGTGATAGATTTTGCTCTTATGACTGAGCATTTCACATTGTCTGCTTTTATCAATATGTGTTTATATTTTACTTTGTTGTTTATTCTTTAGATTGGATTTTGCTTACAATAGTTTCCTTGCCTTTTCTTCTCTTCAAACCCTCCCATATTCCTACTCTACTCTTCTTAAAATTCTTGGTCCTTTTTCTATATGCATATACTCTTTTTCATGCATATTTGTAAATACACATACATTCCTAAATATAAGTTATTGAGTCCACATAATGCCATTTTAATGTATGTTTTTAAGCTTGAATATTTGGAAAACCCAGTGATGTGCTCTCCCTGGGGAGGTCTACCACTCTCACTCCCAGGCTACAGTTCACTCAGTTGCATATAGTTATTTGTCTAGGCGTTGAGAACTCAGATTTTCTGCATTAATTTTGTCATATTCAATGTTATCCTCCTTGTTCAAATTACATTTGGGTAGTCCTATTGGCGGGACTATAGTTACATACTTTGACGTTTCTAGGAGAATAGCAAGTACTGATCTGCTGCCTCTAGCAATCTTTCAACAACCTCTTCTGCAATGTTCTCTGAGCGCTAGATGTGGGAGCGTTTTATAGATGCATCCATTATGACTGGGCTTCATAATACGCATATTCATGCTGTGGCTTTCTGTAGTGGTCTCTGTCTGAGAGGAAATTACTGCATAAAGAAGTTTATATTTATTTGTGTCTATAAAAGTTTATATGTTGTTTAATAAATAAGTGGTTGTAGATTTTCCTCCATCCATGAATTCACTAGAACTTATTCATTATCTTGATTTTCAGTATAGGTCATAGTATCCCTCTTGTTGACCTGGTCTTCAGTCCAATTAAAGAGCAGTTGGTTAGCACCAAGGTATTAGCACCCATTCCCCTTTGGTTACCACTGGAGGTGGAAAGTATGTTTCTATTGTTGGAAAGACTTTAGAAATAGGGCCCAGAGACCTGTGAGCTGAAAATTACCTGAACGCCCCCTGCTATGGAATAGATTTCATCCAAAATTCTGAAGGGATGAGGTAGCCAGCAGATCTACACAGCTATGATGTGAACCGAGAGCTGAAGTAATCTATGGGAAAAAAAGAGATTTGAATTTAGAGGGTAGTTTACTATTACACTCACTTATGAAATTAATCGTTGTAGTTTAACTTCTGAGGCCTAGTACTCTTTAACACTGAATACCTAACCCAGGGCCTGCTTCCTACTCTGGAGGGAATTTTCAATACAATTATGAAGTAGTTGGTTAACCCCATGAAACACATGGTTTTATCTTGCCATTTCAGTAATTCAGTTACATATTACAAAGTTAACAGCTTGATAAGCTGGAAAAAACTTTTAACTTCTACAAACCTTCATAGCACATTCCTATACTATGAAAACTAACATGCAGTGAGAAAACTCCCTATTACTAACAGCTTGAAATTTCTCCTATGAACAAAATTTGTGGTGTTTTCAGCAATAACATTTCTGCACCAGTTTCTCAGTGGCAACCAAGAATAAGATCAATGTCAATAGCTGGAATTATATTGGGAGGCTTCAAAACACCTCTGATCAACAACTGTGATAAAGGAGATATCCCACACCTGGCACTGGGCTTGTCATTTGGCAAACTGTGGCTTCTCAGAGGAGTACCATTCCCTAGAGTAGCTACAATTAACCTCCAAATATACAATACTTAGAAAGCTTTTTCAAACAGCTTTAGCAGTATTACCTTCTTTCTTTATTCTTTCTAACTCTCTCTCACACTTTCTGACCACTTAAAATTGTGTTTCCATTATTTCCCTTTCCTTTCAGGTTGCCATTTTAGTTATGTAGATTTATATGATTATTTAAGAAATATTTGAGTGGTATACAGAAAAATTAGTTGAAAAACATGACAATAATAGCCTTAATAATATCATTATTTATCCACAACATGCAGTATTTTTTCCTCTAGACAACAGTTCTCAAATATTTTCTTCTCATATTTTCTGTCAAACATTGCTTTAAGAAACCATTTTGTGTTTATTACTAAGAATGTCTCAAGAGGTAATAAAAGTTCAAAGTGAAATTAATTGTAATTTAACATGGATTAACACCTTAAACTCATTGGTTAAAGTGCTAATAGTGAAATCGCTTGGGGAAAGTACAGTCAAATTGAAGATCTCTAGGAAGATCAATGAGGCTTTGCTGGTCCTTGCAAAACAGGATTTTGTTCGATGCATGTAAAATGTGATCATTAACTGTCTCAATATTTACTGGATACAGATAGAAAAACACCTGATGCCGTAATTATTGTTATTTAAAACAGACCATTTTGAGAAGTGAACTATGTTTTGGAATTCATTAACTTAGTGGTTAAGTGAAACTTTTAGGGAAATTTACTAGAAGATATAAACAACATACAGAGTACTCTAAATTCAAAGTTCTTAATAAGCTAAAATATTGATAGATTGCTGTCTTAAAAGTTGAGGTTTTATTGCTGAGAAGAGACATCACTTCCAGGTAACACTTATACAGTACAATATTTTGTTGAGACTGGCTTAGACTTTGGAGGTTTAGTTCATTACCATCATGGCATGAAGCATGGTAACATACAAGCAGACATGGTGCTGGAAAGGTATTTGAGAATTCTACATTTAAATCCACAAGCAGATAGAAGAAAGAGAGAGATAGACCCTGGGCCTGTCTTGAACTTCTGAAACCTCAAAAATCACCCCAGTCACACACTTGTTCCAATAAGGCCATATCTCCTAATAGTGCCACACCCTTTGGGTCTATGGGAGCCATTTTTATTCAAATCACTACAACTGCTATGTTTGAGGATAAGCAGTCACACTTTTACAACGATATAAGCATATAACGGAAATTCATGATAAAAATTATAATTATTTATGGAAGAGACAATATTCATTACAAGTCTTCTTATTTTCTTTTTAACATTGATGACTGAACCTTGGACCCCATGTTCTCTAGGAAGCACCATGCCAAAACCTATATCCCCAGCCAAAACATCTGATTTATAAATAACAATAAATCCAATATTTACATTGAGAAACAAGAAGCTACTACTTATAAACAGCATAGCATACTCTGGGAAAATCTAATTTTGCTTTTACTAACAATGAAGTCCAAAAATGCTGTTTCAGAGATGTATGTAGTATGTCAGTCTTTACCAGAGAATTTTAACTATGGTATTCCATTTTAACATATAATACAATACTATAAACAAAGTGCTACTATTATTCTTAACTGTTATTTGTTACTCAAGGGAACTGAGAGCCTAAAGATACTGAGTACTCAATATGGAAGCATGTGCTGTTTTTGGTACCAGACTGTTTCATTTAACATCTAGAGGATAATAGATTTGCTTTCTCACCAACAGTGTTACATTTCTGTGATTTATATGCCCAGAATGTAGAAGCATAAAGACATTGACTGGCACGTCAGCAGGTAATTGACAGGTTGATATCATTTGATTCTTAAAAAAGGGCTAATGACATGTTATTTTATTTACCAGAAAGCCCCCTGCTTTTCACTTATTTTCCACTTTTTCGGAATATATTACATTCCATGTGGTTCAGGATATCATATTTTTCCCCAGGGTCACAGATATGATAGTGTATCCCCTGTTGAATTGAGGACTGAAATGGATTATAATCTTATGGGATGTAAAATCTTTTCAGGGGAATGAAGATCATAATGATGTCTGCACTGCACTAAAAGTATTTGAAATCCTGGAATAAGTTCTAGCTTTGTAGTTTGTCACATTAGACAAGCAGTTTTGTATATTATTTCAGATTTCTTTCCTTATATGTGACACAAGTTTTCATCTGAAGCAGACCAGCACAATTAAAATATCTAGTCATCAATTCTCTATTCACTTTTATTGCCCAACATTCCAAGCTTCCTACTCATGATGTGTTCATAATCAGTTGTGTTTGGGTACGTAGTAAAAAAGGAATATATATCAATATATCAAAATAACTAGAGGCTTTGGTTAGAGGGCATTAGTGTTTAAAAGACACTTATGACTTTTTCTCCTTTTCCAAGTCACTTTACCATATAAGCCAAGTAGCAAGACAAGAAAACAAGTGGATCCAGGATCAGTATATCTTCAGAAGATTATGTTGGGCCAGATGTTTCCACAAATTTCTAATCTGATCACAGTTATATGATTAATGCATTACCTTCTGTGGTAATGCTTGCTAGGATTGCTTAGTATATATAATTATGAGTATATATTTTTAATTTGATGTATCTTACAACAACCATGGAGCCATCAGATTTATGAATGCTATGGTTTGAGTATGAAATATTTTTCAGAGCATCACATGTTTATCATTGTCCCCAAATAATAGACACTTGCTGGAAAGTTGTAATATCTTTGGGATATAGATCCTTGCTGGAGAAAGTAGTTTACTAGGGCATGTCCGAATGGAATAAGTACCTAGGTGTTTTGTGTCATGTTTTCTTCTTCCTATCCTATTTGAATAACCAGGGATTATTGCCACTATGAACATTTTAGACATAACTTACTTACTAAGGAGGTCTAAAACATCCTGAAATCATGAACCAAACAAAATCACTTTAAAAATGCTTCTGGAGATACTTGGTTATAGGAACCAGAAGAAGTAGCTAGGGGCTGGAGAGAGGGCTCAGTGGTTAAGAGCACTGACTGCTCTTCCAGAGGTCATGAGTTCAATTCCCAGCAATCACATGGTGGCTCACAACCATATGTAATGGGATCTGATGCCCTCTTCTGGTGTGTCTAAAGAGAGTGACAGTGTATTCATATAAATAAAATAAATCATTAAAATGTTGCTAATACATCTCTTAACCTTTCAAAACATGTGTATTCTACCTATAAAAGGGGTAAATTTAATCCTCAAAATTTCTCATATTTAAAATAGGAAACTGATCTGAGATTATAGCAGTCCTTCTCCCTGTTTTAACATTCTACACATTATTAATCATAAATGTGTTCCTTATATAATACATATATAATATATATAATCCTTATATAATAAGAATTAGTGTTCGTATATGGTATTCTATCATTTATATCTCCGTCTATACAGTCACACAGTTTATTTACTTTTTGTGCTTTCTTATGTATGCATATTTTGTTTTCTGGCTTGGCTTGCATCTAATGATATTTTCTCATATTCCTTTCACTTTTCCTCTTCTTGTCCTATTCATCTTAAATCTCTCTCTAAAGATAAATTTTAAAAATCTCTAATCTGTAGACTCTTTAAATGACCTAACATTGTCGCCTTCTCCTGAAACAGCTGCTATTACCCCTCTGCTCCATGTTGAGCTTCTACTTTATAATTGGATTGATGAGAACATGCCTGAGGCAATAAAAGACAGTTATTTCCTCTGATGTTCTCACAGTAAATTATTTCAGAAACTCCTTTCACAAAAACGTGGTCTCCTAATGTTTTAACTGCCATGACAGCTGTTGTGAAATTGTTATTGATATCATTTGAAGTGGTAACTCCTTAAGTTTTGTGTGTGTTTGTGTGTGTGTGTGTGTGTGTGTGTGTGTGTGAGAGGAGAGAGAGAGAGAGAGAGAGAGAGAGAGAGAGAGAGTTAGGGAGGGAGGGGGAGAGAGAGATACTATGGAAGTCATCATTACAGACAGGACTGTAGAATTAGAATTTATGTTTAAAACATTTTTACCAGAGAATTAGGACATTAGGCAACAAATCAAAAATGCCAGTAGAAATTAAATGACCATAATAGTCACATTTATGTACACTGTGATAGAATTTTCTGTTGTTACAATCAGATTCTAACTATTTGGATATCTTGTCCATTCAGCATAATTGCTATGATTCTGCATTGATGTGAAAAATATGGCTTCTGATTCTTCAGTTTTAAATGAAATGTTGACATCTGGGGGTATGTATATGAGATTTAAGGACAACAGGCTACCATATTCAAACTATCTGAGCTAAAATTCTAGACATTAATAAAATTTACTAAATATCGCCAAAATACAAAGTTCTCTAGGAACAATGTTTCCCAAAGTGAAATTTTAGAATAACTAAACAATATAATACCTGAAATACACCATCGTGCTCACTGAGATCATGCTCATTTAATAAACACATATGTACAATTTGTTTTACACACACGGTTTTATGTGTTATTCGTCTATATAAGTTATTATTTTTATTTTGCAGATAAGAAAGGCTGGGTACTATCTTTGCCTCTAAGTTCACACAGAAAGTGAGTGTGGACAAAGGGAAGGAAACCTGTCTACATTCCTCCTGAATCCATGATCTTGACCTCTTTTCTCAATAGCATTTCATTTGTGTATAATCCTTTGAATACCAATCTTCTTCAAACCAGGGTCATATACAATACTTCCTTGGTCATCATATAAAAACAGAATGATAATACTAACACGTTCACTATTACTACTTCCAGACATCCTTTAAGTCCTATTGTTTTCTAGAATATATATTTTCTTTCACTTCTCTGGAACAGCCTAGGCAATTTAACCTTTCTCCGAATAGCACTAAAATTTTATGTTCTTTTAGCACTGAACAATTTGACATTTGGTGCCTATGAAGCACTTCTGTTATTTCCAAGGAACCACAGAAAATCTTGGGAATAGAAATGAGGTCAAATACCGTCATCCTCACACTGAATGGAGTTGAGTGGTTCACAGAACTTAAAAGACTAGGAACTCTAAAGGCTTTACTTGATTTGTGAACACATCCTCTTACTCTAAGCCAGATGTTGTTAAGGTTTCTTAATGTTTTTTGTTCCTGCACAAATGAAAATGGCAATGAGAGGAATGGAATACTGACTAGTTAATGAGAATTTAATGATGAGATCCCAAGAGGTAGGGACATTCAGGTCTTATAATCTATGCAAACTGATATTTGTGTAAATATTGAGTGAATATCATTAGCCTTGTATCTTGATTTTTTTCACTCTTAAATTGAATATTTTAGTGTTATTTGCAGGATGAAAAAAACTAGTTTGAGTTAAAAGGTTATTAGAAGTATTTAGTTTCAAAATATATGGTCCTTTCATAATTTACAGACAGAGAAAGATGGGGGAGAGGAAGACAGAGATAACAAAATAGTATATAACCCATGGTTTCATATTTATAATCATTATTTCTGTATTTAATAAATCTGTTGATTGGAATATTTGAAAAATAATTTATTCAATAAAAATACTCCTTCAAAGTCTACTTGTCTCTTATAAAACTGTAGAATAATAGTCATTAGACTGGAAGAAGGGAATCAGAATAAATAAACAACTGCTGAGGATTGTCAACATGTCTAATTATGAAAACTCATTAATGAATGGTGTTTTTCCATATGAAAATGTTCCTTACTAAATATTATTGTCATTTAATTTAATAAAATTACCACATTGTAGAACTTTTTTTTTTCAGAAGAAAACATAGTTAAATTATTTACAAAATGCATCAACTCTGGCATCTTCATTAATTACAAAAGCATTTACTATACTGTAGAAAGAATTGTATATGATCTAGAAATGTTAAATTTTCATTTTTAAAGACATTTCTGAAATAAATATCAATGTGCACATTATAGGTCAGAACTAAAGAAAATTATTTAACTTTTCAAATGAATTCAAAGTTGACTATCTAATTAAGGAGAGAATAGTACTTGTTTTTACCATTAGATACTTATTTACCACATGATTTTTTTAATGGAAAAATGATCTTTATTTTGGTAATTTTACAACTTCTAGTTTTAATTTAACTAATACATCATTCTATCAGTTCAATTTTTTTTTTCATTTGGTTTTTCGAGACAGGGTTTCTCTGTGTAGCCCTGGCTGTCCTGGAACTCACTCTGTACACCAGGCTGGCCTCAAACTCAGAAATCCACCTGCCTCTGCCTCCCAAGTGCTGGGATTAAAGTCATGCGCCACCACTGCCTGGCTTATCAGTTCAATTTTTACATGCTTTAACTAGCATTCAATAAGCTAAATTATTAATAAACTCTTACCTAAATAATAATATAATAGTAAAAACAAATATATTGAGGAAATAGGTTAAAGTTTACTTCTGTATAGATATTGTCAACATTTTCTAAAATGTTATTTTAAAATGTTGTTCAGCCATAATGCTGTCCTTAGCTGATGCTGCTGTTGAAAGCTATGATGGTATCTGTCACAATGCTATGTCAAAGGACCACACTGATGTTTGTAGTATGTACTGCATTCAGAGACCATGTCAAGATATGTGGCACAGGCTAAAGCTGAAGACCATGTGGAAGTCTTTAGTGCAAACTGTCACCAGAAACCTAATCCATGTTCTGCAGACTATAAAGAGCAAGGAAGCTATGTTTGCAAGGATATTCATGACTGAAGACTCAGAATTGAGAAGGAGGGCATAGAAGGCTTCTGTGACAATCCTACCCACATCATATCCCTTCCATACAAATAAGTAACAATCTAAACAGGACACCATGGAAAAACTCTTAAAATTGTAAAAGGATGTTGAAGTGTATCTTTCCATAACTGATAGCTTTTGGCAGGAATACAGTTAAGGAAGGAGCAGATTTTCTTAAGAGGCTGGCCACTGGAAGTTTGACTATGCTCCAGTAAGTTGTTTCTCTCTTCTCTTCTCTCTCTCTCTCTCTCTCTCTCTCTCTTCTTTCTTCCTCTCTCTCCTCTTCCTTCCTTCCTTCCTTCCTTCCTTCCTCTTCCTTCCTTCCTTCTTTCCTCTTCTTCCTTTCTTTCTTCTTTCTTTCTTTCTTCTTTCTTTCTTTCTTTCTTTCTTCTTTTCTTTCTTTCTTTCTTTCTTTCTTTCTTCCTTTATCTCCTCCTTTTCTCTTGTTCCTTTTCCTCCTCCTTCTTCTCTAAGTTAAAAGGTGGGAAGGTAGACTGCAATGACTGGATACTGAGTGTTATAGGAACGCATAATGTGAAGTTCCCAAATAATCAAGAATAATATTATGCTAAAATTTTGTTCAAACAACCATACCACATATGAAAGGTACAGAATATTTTACAAAATCCTCGTGAGCTGTATATAGAATTGTATAAGATGATTACATATGAATATTAATATATATATATATATGTATATATATATATATATATATATCACTTAAAGGATTCATAAAATGTGACATATTTAAACAAAACACACACTCAAAGTATATATTGCATCTGATTAGGAGTAGAAGCCCACTAACCTTTATGATAAAATTTCACTTACAAATGACAAAGAAATGCCTGAACATTAGTGAAGCCAGGAAAGAAGGAGGAGGCGAGGTACTGAAACTTGGATGGGAATTAGTTTGCATTTTTGGATCACATTTTTAAGCTAAGTTTTCCCTGATTATTACTCTATTTTGGGTTAGATTAAAACTTATCATTTTAATTATTATTTGATGCTGGTACTTAACAAATGAAAACATCCAGGTAAATGCTGGGGTCTAATATGATAGTAGCTCTTAAAGAAATAAAGCAGCAGAAAATGAAAATTTAAACAATATATCCTATAATTACTTAACTGAAATGTGTATGTACATAAGCATTTCACATAGCTATATTCAATGATCTACTGACCTAAAAACTCATTTCACTAATTTTCTGAAAATAGATTAATTTTGTTTATTATGACTAAAACTCTCTATATTGCATATATTTCCTTTCATTTGCTGATAAATCCTCATACTGATTATGTAACTTTTATCAATTGTGTCTCCAAAAAATGTGTAGGCCATTATCTTTATAGAATGCTGATTCCATTTCTTAGCATAGACAGTACATTGAATCAGAGTTTTGGGTTTTGTCTGTTGTTGTTTATTTGTTTGTTTTATTTGTTTCTCATGTTTTGTTTTATTGAACATAGTTTTCTTCCTCACACAATATCCCTGATTTTGGCTTCTTTCCCTCTACTCTTCTGCCCCACCTCCTCTCCCATTTGATTTACTTGCTTTTTTTTCTTTTATTAGAAAAGAAACAGTCATTTAAACGATAATAACTGGGAAGAAAGCTATCATTTGAAATGTGAAATGAATATTTGATTAATAAAATTGTACTATATAGTATGTAATATAAAATAATAATGACAAATCAAAGCTAACATGTCATAATTAGACTAAACAAACAAATCAAAGGAAAAGAGCTAAAGAAAAGGATATGAATAAGAGACTCACTTGTATACATGCTTGGGAATATTATAAAGCATTAAACTGAGATGTCATAATATATACACAGAGGACCTGATAGAGACCTTGCAGTCCTTGTACATGATGCCTTAGTCTCAGTAAGTTCATATGAGCTTTACTAATTTTGATTTAGCGGGCCTTGTTTTCAGTATCCTTCATCTCTTCTGGCTCTTATACTTTTTCTACTTCCTTTTTCTCACAGTACCTGAAGAACAAAGGTAAAATATTTGATGGAGATATATCATGTAGGACTGAGTGCTCCAAGTAAGCTTACTGTCTGATTGCCTGGTTGTGGGTTTCTGTATTTATTTCCATTGTCACAGGAGAGAGCCTCTATAATAATGTCTGAGCAAGCCAATGATCCATGTGTATGGCAGAATGTTTTGTACATTATTGCTACATTTTTATTAGAAAGTAGTATTAGACTTTACACCACATCCATTGGCACTTCCATGAAAATTTACTAAAATATGAAGGGAAAATATCTAAATAACAAAATTAGTAATAAAAAGGGCTCAAAAGAACAGACATTTAAGAAATCTAGTAAATCACAAAGACATAATTTAAAAATTATATACTCTATCACATTTGCTCTCCTGGTTTCCCAAGGAAGTCTGCAGGGAAGTCTGGAATACTCATCTTATATTTCTTCCCCATAACCCCCCTGCAGTTTGGGTCTACATTTGCCAGAGCCAGCAGAGGCAAAATGCATGCTATTCTTTGACCTCTATGATCTGGCCCATGACTCTCTATGTCTTCCCAATGAGCCTTTTCAGGGTCCCAGGAATATTTAGGCCCATACCTCTGCTTGCATCCTTGAGGAGTTTTGTTATCATCAGGAACATCCAGGCAACAACAGGACCAGATTGCTAAAGAACAACATAAGAGCATAGTCAACGGGCTAGAGAGATGGCTCAGTGGTTAAGAGTACTGACTGCTCTTCCAGAGGTCCTGAGTTCAATTCCCAGCAACCACATGATGGCTCACAACCACCTGCAATGGGGTCTGATGCCCTCTTCTGGTGTGTCTGAAGAGAGCAATGGTGAATAAATAAATCTTGAAAATAAGAATTAAAAAAAAAAAAAAAAAAGAACATAGTCAACAAGGTCCAGAGCAATATGATACCACCAGAAAGCAGCTATCCTAGGCACCAAACCTAGGCACAAGAATTCCTTATATACAAATTTTTAAAGAAAATGGAGGCCTTTAAGGAGGAAATGAATAAATACTTTAAATAAATACAAGAAATTACCAGTCTAACAGGTGAAGAAAATAAATAAAATGACTCAGGATTTGAAAATAGAAATTGAGGCAATAAATAAAACACAAACTGAGTGATTCCTGGAGATTCAAAACCTAAGAAAGAGAACAGAAGCTATAGATGCAATCATCACCAACAGAATATAAGAGACGGATAAGAGAATCTCATGCATTGAAGATAAAATTCAAGAAATCGATATAGTGGAAAAAAGAAATCGCTAAATCTAAAAAGTTCATGATGCAAAGCATCCAAGAAATCTGAGACACTATGAAAAGACAAAAATCTCAGAAAAATAGAAATAGAAGAATGAGAAGATTCCCAGCTGCAAAGACCAGAAATCATTTTCAGAAAAATCACAGAAGAAAATTTTACCACCCTAAAGGAAAACCTCCTTCTACCTACTGCTTTGATTATAGGCATGTGTCAGCACTCTTGACTGATAAATTATCAATTAAAATATTTAATTAACTGAAATAACTCTAATATGTCTGTTTAAAATATACACTCTTTTGTATTCATTTCTTTTCCCAACACCACCCTCACAAATCCTTCTGCTTATTTTTCCCTCCCTTTCTCCTCAGAGAGGGTAAGCCCCTCTTGGGTACCACCCTATCCTGCTATATCTAGTTCCAGTAATACTAGGTCCATCAACCAACTCCCACTGAGGCCCAATCAGGCATTCCAGGTAGGAGGAAGGAGTATCCAATGGCAAGAAACAGAGACCCGGACAGCCTCCACCTCCACTGATTAGGGGTCCCAGATGAAGTCTAACCTGTACATTTGCTACAGGTACCTAGGGGGTCTAGGTTCAGGTGCTGTATACTCCCTGAACGGTGTGCTAGGCTTTTTGAGCCTCCATGGTCCCAGGTCAGTTGACACTGTAGGTCCTCTTGTAGTGTCTTTGACACCTCCAACTTGATCACTCACATCTCTCTTCTACTTTTCCACATGACTCCCAAAATGTCGATGCGGTATTTGGCTATGGGTATCTGCATCTGCCTACATCTGCTACTGAATGAAGTCTCTCAGGAGACACTTATGCTGGGTTCCTATATGAAAGCAGAGCACAGTATTATTAATAGTGTCAGGGACTGAGTTTTTCATATGGGTTAGGTCTCGTTGTACCAGTCATTGGTTGTATGTTCCCTCAATCTCTGTTCCACTTTATCCCAGTACATCTTGTAGGAGAGAAAAATTTTGGGTTGAAACTTTTGTGGGTTCTTAAGTTATCAAACTAATTATAAATACTTCTCTGAAATAAATCCTGTTCATAGATACATTACTGTAAAAAGTGATTGGTTTCCAAAAAGGTTTTGATTTCATTGGAATTCTTATCCCTGTGTTGGTTTGAGTAGTCTTGGCCCATGGGAAGTGGAATTATAGGGAGGTATGGCATTATTGGAGGAGAAGTGGTCTTAATAGAGTAAGTATATCACTGTAGGGTTGGGCTTTGAGGTCTCTAAGCTCAATAACAGCCAGTATGCAAAGAGACCCTTCTCCTGATTGCCTGTGGGAAGGACTCTCCTTTTGCCTGCCTTCAGATCGAAATGTAGAACTCTCAGCTCTTTCTCTAGCAGCAGTACTACCTGGGTGCTTCCATGCTTTCTGCCATGATGATAATGGAATGAATCTCTGAAGTGTAAGCCAGCCCCAATTAAATGTTTTGCCTTCATTAGAGTTGCCTTGGTAATAAGTTCTCTTCACAGGACTCAAAACCCTATACAGATATGTAAAATTAAAAGAAAATAGTACCCAAACTTATGGGACACAATGAAACAGTGCTAAGAGGAAAATTTATAGCACTAAGTGCCATAGTAAAGAAACTGGAAATATCTTACATTAACAACATAACAGCATACCTGAGAGCTCTAGAACAAAAAGAACAAACACACCCAAGAGGAGTACACAGCAGAAAATAGTCAAATTCAGGGCTGAAATCAACGAAATAGGAAAAAAGAGAACCATACAAAAAGTCAACAAAACCACAAGTTGTTTTTTTTTAGAAATAAAGAAGATAGATAAACCTCTAGATCTAAATCAACAAAATCAGAAATGAAAAGAAAGATATAAAAACATAAACTGAGGAAATTAAAGAAAAACATCTGATCCTACTCCAAAAGCCTATACTCAACAAAACTACAAAATCTACATGAAATGGTTGGTTTTCTAAACAGATGCCATGTACCAAAGTTAAGCAAGTGCAGCTAACTAACTAAACAGGCTCATATCCCTTAAGGAAATAGAAGTCAAAAACCTCCCAAACAAAAAAGCCTAGGACCAGACAGTTTTAGTGCAGAATTCTATCAACCTTCAAAGAAGCTAATATCAACATTCTTCAAACAATTCTGTAAGATAGAAAAAGAAAGAACACAACCAAATTCATTCTATGAAGCCATAATTACTCTTATGCCTAAAGTATACAAGGACCCCAAAAAAGAGAAGTTCAGACCAATTTCACTTATGAATATCGAAGCAAGATACTCAATAAAATTCTCACAAATTCAATCCAAGAACACATCAAAAACATTATTCACCATGAACAAGTAGGCTTCACCTCAGGGATGCAAGTTTTTTTCAATTTATGAAAATCTATTAACATAATCCACTATATAAACAAACTCAAAGAAAAAAGTCACATGATCATCTCATTAGATGCTGAAAAAGCATTTGACAAAATTCATCCCCCCTTCACATTGAAAGTATTGGAGAGATGAGGAATTCAAGACCCATTCCTGAAAATAATAAAAGCAATATACAACAAATCAACAGTAAATATCAAATTAAATGGAGAGATAGTTGAATCAATTCCACTAAGATCAGGGACAAGACAAGGATGCCCACTCTCTCGATATCTATTCAATATACTTCTCGAAGTTCTAGATAGAGCTATGAGACAGCAAAAGGAGATCAGGGGATACTAATTTGAAAATAAGAATCAAAGAATCACTATTAGCAGTATGATGGTAATATATAAGCAACCCCAAAAATTCCATGAGAGAACTTCTAAAGCTGGATAAACAACTTCAAAACAAAGTGGCTGAATATAAAATTAACTCAAATAAATAATAGTAGATTTCCCTTATATAAATGATAAACATGTTGAGAGAGAAATTAGAGAAAACCACATCCTTCACAATAGTCACAAAATAATATAAAAATCTTGGGATAACTCCTAACAAAGAAGTGATAATCTGTATAACAAGAAGGACAAAACCGGCAACCAACAGATTGGGAAAAGATCATTACCAATCCCACATCCGATAGAGGACTAATTCCAAATATATACAAAGAACTCAAAAAAATAGACTCTAGGCAACCAAATAACCCTATTAAAAAAATGGAGTAAAGGAGCTAAACAAAGAATTCTCAACTGAGGAAATGCGAATGGCCGAGAAAACACCCTAAAGAAATGTTCAGCATCCTTGGTCATCAGGGAAAATGCAGACAAAACAACCCTGAGATTCCACTTCACACCGTCAGAGGCAGATGCTCACAGCTAACCATTAAACTGGCATGGGGTTCCCAATGGAGAAGATAGAGTTGAAGGCAGAAGGAGTTGAGGGATTTGCGACACATGAGGAAAGCAACAATCCCCAACCAACCAGAGCCCCCAGGTCTAAACCACCACCTGGGAGCGCTTAGGAGGGACCCATGGCTCCAGTTATATATGCAAGGGAGCTATATAAAAAGGGGAGAAGAGATCCTTGGACCCATGAAGGTGGACGTCTGGGGTGGGGATACTCGAGTGTGGGAGGTGAGGTACAGGGGGGGTGGGGGGTTACACCCAACGTGAAGGCAGGAAAGGAGGGGGAAGGGATAGTGAGTTCCTGGGAGGGAGGGGGGGGAAATGGGGTAAGGGAAGAACATCTGAAATGTAAAAAAATTTCCAAAAAAAAAATTTCCAATAAAAAAAAAAAAAGAACTTCAAGTCACTCAAGAAAGATATCAAAGAAGACCTCAGAAAATGGAGAGGTCTGCTTTCAGACAGGACCTAGCATGGCTATCCTCTGAGGGTCCAACAAGCAGTCGAGTCAGATGAAAATACTAGCACTCAACCAACGGACAGAAGCCCCGGGACTCATGTGTTTGAAAAACACAGCCTGGGAAAGGTTGGAAGAAGCTGAGAAGGACTGCAGCATTATGGCAAGACCATAGTCTTAACTGACCTTGACCTCTGAGCACCAACTAGGCAGCACATATATACAGCAGAGACTGACTGGTCTGGCCTCAGTGAGAGAAAAATGCACCTAACCCCTTGAGAGGGCTGCTAGCGTGTGTGATAGGATGGGGAGCCATAGGAGGGCAGACCAGGGAGGGGGCATTAAGATTAGACTATAAAAAAAGGATTAAAAGAATTAAAGAGAGAGAGAAGCCAGAGCCAAGCCAGAGAGAGGGAAAGAGGGAAGGAGGGGGGGAGGGAGGGAAGGAGGAAGGGAGGGAGGGGAGGGAGGGAGAAAGAGAGAGAGAGAGAATTTGAAACTTTCAGAATTCAATCATTCTATAATAATACTCTCTCGTCCCTGGAATGATCTTCACATATAGTTTATTTTCAAATAATCCATTTTTCATTCTAAAGTTATATACCTATTTCTGTCATTAAGAGCATACATTGACCATAAAATTAAACAACCTAGAAAAACTTTAAAGCATAGTAAACTGAAGTTGATTTTTTATTAATCTAAGAGGAAGAAATTGTTTTGCATCATGTTAGAATATACATAGGTATTCCATTGGCATCCCAGTATGGGGCAAAAGCCCACTCTACATTGATTCTCTCTTGACTGGCAACCTTCGGTATCTATTTGTAATATTCTCCATCATTTGTATCAACCAATTATTCTTTTCATTATAAATATCTTTGTTTCTCTCCTGAATTTGCTTCTGTATCACAAGACCTTACAAACATCACCAGTTACTTCTGTATCTTATAAAAATTCCTTTTGCATAGTTTCCCCTATACTGATTTATATCTCTCCTTACTGTAGTGATTTACATCAGTAGCTCTCTTTGACAACTTGGCTTTGTACACACAAATGCATAAATAAGTCTGCCATTTGTCAAAGAAACTGGATCATCTTAATTTTTAATTTTCCACTGCATGAAGAGAGCCAATGTACCTCTTCAATCTTGTGTGTTGTACTTTCCCATCTCGTGCTAAACCTTCAAGTAGGCAAGAACTTTGAAGTTTTACTATTTATACTCCTTTATGCATATTTTTCTTTAGCTTCAAGTCTTCCTCTTAATGAATTCTCTAGAGTTTTATTCACAAAAGGACACACATAACATTCAAGGAAACTTATATTTAGGGAAAACATTAATTAGTAGAAAGTAATACCTTGTATTGAAAAGTGTCTACAGTAACTTCCCAACTTTCATAGATAAGATGCATATGTATTTGTTTATGTGTATCTATGCATACATATTTTTATATATAAATTAATGTTCTTCCAGCTTTTAAATACACCCAAATTTGCTTCTGTATTATGATCAAGCACAGTTGATGATTACCATTCTCTCCGTGATAATACCAAAATTTCATTTACTGTCTTCATTAACTCATAGCCTTTCACCATCATAGGGACAACCTGTTTAACTTTTAATGACTATTTTATAGGGTTGTTTGTACCTAACAAATTGTTCAATGTCTTAATTATCAAAGCAACTATAGCAGTGTAGAGCCTACATTCATTTCCTCTAGCCTACCAGAGGTCAGCATCTTCCTGCTTTTGCTAATACTAACCTGAAAATAGTGTTTTTCTTTTGAGCTCTCTTACATCTCTTTTCGCTTTTGAAATTTTGACCTATAACTAATTATCATCAACAGTGATTGAAGATTGTCATAGCTGACACTGGTGGTAGACAACCAAACATATCTAGTAGCAACTACTTAAAACACAGTCTAGAGGAAACTGAATAACCTGAAACAAATACAACTCTAAATGTAGTAAAAGCCAGAAAAAATGCTGAAATATACATCGTAAATGAGAATTAACAATCATGGATATTCCTAATTAGAATAAACATATGGTAGAAGTGGAACAAGTTGATAACATTTTAGAGCAGTGGTTCTCAATCAATGCCTTGTGTCCCATTTGGAAGTTAAAAGAGTCTTTCACAGGGGTTCGAAAGACCATTGGAAAACACAAATATTTATGAGTTATAACAGTAGCCAAAATTACATTTATTATGTAACAAGAAAAAATTTTGCAGGGCAGTGGTGGTGCACGCCTTTAATCCCAGCACTTGGGAGGCAGAGGCAGGTGGATTTCTGAGTTTGAGGCCAGTCTGGTCTACAGAGTGAGTTCCAAGACAGCCAGGGCTACACAGAGAAACCCTGTCTCGAAAAACCTAATATATATTATATATATAATATATGATTGAGGTGGGAGTCACCACAAAATGAAGAGCTGTATTAAAGGGTCACAGAATTAGTAAGATTGAAAGGCAGAGTTTTAGAGCTTGGGATCAAAGGTAAGAATAATGTGGAAAATTGTAAGAGTGCGTCATTCAGATTCTTTCTCTGAGCAATGGGTAATGAAGTTCTTTTTAAGTCTAATGGAACTGAAATGTGTAGAGAGCAGGTCAAAATTTTGAGATAACTAGCTATACATATTAAACTTAGAGACAAATGTGAGATTCACCTATAAACTAATCTATGAGGTAATTTGTGAGAAAAATCCACAGTGTTTAAAAGTGAATCTTTACAAAAGGTTAATGTCAGGCTTATAAAGATATATTCATCAATAATTTCTTGATGTAAAATTATATCTTCTTGATTCCAATTAGAAACAGAAAAATCTCTGAGAAGTGTTAGGCAAATAATCTATCATAACCTCTAATTTCTATGCCAAGGCAAGAAGACCTCAATCCATGGGAATGCATGTTAGTCATGAGGTTGTCCTATGGTTCTGATATGCATGCACTCACATGTATTTATCAGTCCTTCACCACACAACACCACACACACACACACACACACACACATTTATTCACGCATGCACACTACACACACATATTTATTCACACAAGTACACACAAGCACACAATACATCTGTACACACAACTGCACAAGTACCATAGGAACAAAACTGTCAAACTGAACAGATAAAGAACAGCACTAACAAGTAGTGTGTTAATATTCCCTACTATGTAAATAATTCTTTACAGTTTATAAAACACTCTACTGATGCTTACTTTGCCTTCACAGAAACCCTGTTGAGTTTACAGGCCAGATGGCAACACTGTTTATTTACTGGTGAGAAATGAAAGTGACAGAATAAGAGAAAGAATATAGAAAAGCTGGAGAAGAAGACCGAGTTAGATAAAGTCACAACATGCTTAGTTGAGAGGATTTCCTTAGTGCTCTGGAGATTCTACTTAAAATGGACATTGACACCAAAGAATCAACTTTAATTTTAATACAGACACTGTATTGTATATTAGGTTCTGTTTTTCACTCTTCTCTTTGGATGTTCAAGCATCACTACATACCAAGCAGGGAAGGGCCAAATTCCACAGTCTGTGTTTTCTCTTTGGGTGTCAGGCCCCAGGGACATGAGTCTAATGTAATCCGGTTAGGAAGGATGGAGCAGAGCCTAGTTCCCTGGTCAGAATTCGCTTGCATACTGAACTTGAAAGAATGAAGTCCAGAAAAGGTGGATTAGCAGGATCTAGAACTGACAGTGAATGTGGGGATAGAGGTGGGGTGGAGGTGGAGGTTGCCATTGTTATACCTTTTAGAATACAGCTATAGTCAATGCAAGGACTTGTGTTCTTTACTCAGGGTGAAAAAGGACTATATAAACTTCGGAAAGTTGGAAGGGATTCTTCTTAGGGTGAAGTTGCTTTGACATGAAGTTTAAGGCTCTAGGGGTAACTCATATGATTGGAGAGGTATTCCAGGAAATTGAGCTTGTCATTTCACAAAGGATTACATGGCATTCTTCATGTAAAGAGTGGGAGTTGGACTTCCCAGACACAGTAGAGAAGAGAAAGCCCTGCTAGTAAAAGAAGTCCTCCATTTGCACAAAGCTAAGGGAAGCTACCCAAACATGGTAGACTTCGACCTTAAGTAGCAGGGTTTCCCAATGTTTATATTTGGAAACAAATATACTAGATAAAGACAGGGTAATTAAAGTGACAATACCCATATGCTTAACATTTTGTATATCATTTTGTAATTTTCCTGCTGAAAATTACTCAAGTGATATTTTTTGGTCAGTTTCTACAGTACAGGGGATTATCTGCTGGCACAATGGAAGAAATAAATCATTCTGAAGCCACTGATGAAGCAGGTATGTACTTCATTCTCAAATACCAATGTTCCACCAGGACTATTCTTTACCATTCTGAAAATAACAGTTGAAACTGGGTAGCCCCTGTAATAAATAGCATATCTAAAGGTTGGAAAAGAATGGATATGTGAACAAATGCTCGTAGTACAATATCTCATTAAAATCCAACTATAATCTCAAAATAAATAAATGAATTTTATTGAAAATGAATGTAGAATGTAAAACCTGAATAAACTGTTTTTCTTAATATATTTTTTGATGTGTAACACCCATTATATTAAAATGTAACACAGTATTATGAAGTTGTTATCTTGATATGTTATTGTTTCAGTATTTATCAGGATTTCCTATTCTTTTTCAGAAATGTTGGAGATAATTTAGATTTGAAATATCCCACTGGTCTTTTTTAACCAAGCTTGTAATGAAATGAATGAAAGCCAAGATAAATTTGGAAAATGTTTGTCTTCTAAAATGTGGCTGTAATTATTAACATTATGCACATTTAAAGTTGTCCAAAATTTATTAGATTTAATAAATTAAATTTAATATTTCCAGAGAAAATGTCAATAAAATTGTATTCCCAAATATCTGTTTTCTGTATTGTCTCTGACTTATTAGTTTGGTATTTAAACTTCCATGCTTCATTGAGATTAATAGTGTAGAGGGCAGAATAATCTATATCTTTGTTAATGATTGTTTTAAAGATGTAGGCAGGGAAATCATTTCAATTTTTATTGTAGATTACTTTATGATGTGCAGTGCATAAAATAGTGTGTAGCTAATATTTACATAACAGTATACAAATAAGACAATACTTCCAAAATATTTTTGTTCAGAAGTGAAGTGACAGGAATTTTTCCTTTGTTTCTTCCTTCCTTTTCCCCTCATTTCATCACATTTCATTTCATTTCATTTGGTAGCACCTGTAGGTGACTATCCCTGGATCTGGCAAAAGTTGCAATTAGTTATGTCTATTAATTCTATTTTTATCTGTTTTCCTTTATATTTCATTCTTGTTATCTCAATCTTGTAGATTCAATGCCTATTTTAAAATAATAGTGTAGTGCATGACTTTATTTATTTCAGATTATTTTAATAGCATATACTTCTGTGAATGTAAATGTGTTAGTATGTAAGTGTTGCTAAAAATTGTAGGACTTAAAAGAAAGGAAAGCTAGTCTGTAATATTTCTGATAGATACTTTAAAGTATAGTATTATAAAGTCACAAACATTCTAAGGTCCAGCTAAAGTCTTTTGCCTCATTCTGTTTTGGATGTCTTCCTGCATTCTTTGCTTTGCCTTGCTACTATGCTACTATAGGCTCTGTTCTCTGCACATGGTCTTCCTCTTCTTGTGCAAATATCCCCATGGCTCCCCTCATCTTCCAAAGAGAATGCCCCTTCTAGATTTTGTGTCATTTTAAATGCAATATGATGTTATCCTAACATAGTAGCTTCTAACACTGGAAAACCCTATTTCAACAGTTGTCAACCTTCCTAATGCTGTAACTTTTAGTACACTACTTAATGTTGTTGTGAGCCCAGCCATAAAATCATTTTGTTGATATTTTATAACTATAATTTTGCTGCTTTAATGAATTGCAATACAGATATTTTTGGAGATAGAAGTTTGATAAAGGAGTCACAAAGCAGAGTTGAAGGTGGTTTATAGGTTCCAGACAAATGAGAAATTTTAACAGTATTGATCCACTATTGTAAAAATTATTTGAGAAGTCAGTCTAAGATGGGACGGAGCCAAGGAGGGCATGGAAGTGATAGAGTAATAGAAAGGAAATAATCTACAGCAAGATGGTTTCTAGACTTTAATCATTTAAGCAGATAGAAGATGTCTGTGAAGTTACTCCAGTTGTGGTGAGACGGCCACTAGGCAAGAATTGCCTTTTTTCATCTACAGACAAATTACTGTCCTGAAAAGGACACACTCGCAGAATAGTCAACTGATTATATCTGCCAAGACAGAGTAATCAGCCCTTAATAATTCTGCATCACTAGGTCTGTCAGTTGGTCCTGGGCCAGAAGGCTAAAGATCGGGTGCTCCAAAGTTTTGTAGTATAGGGACTGCCTAGGTGTTCAGCGGTCTCTATAAATTGACTAAGTTTTAGAAGCTATGCTTTGTGCTTCCCATAATTTCAGTTAATTCAGTCATTCTGGATTTCTGACGGGGTTGAAGACTTATAGTCTCATAGCCAATCCCGGCTATTTACTTTGAGAGAAAAGACTTGAGAGGATGGTTTTCAGCTGACATTCATTCTAAAGCCAAGAAAAAAAATCCAGCTTCAGAACTAAGTCTTTTAGTTAGGAGAGATGACAGAGGTTCTGTTTAGTCAACAAAATGATGGACTGGGTATTAGGTCTGTCTTGTACCTTACTGATACAAATTGGTATAGTTATACTATAATTGTATTTTGAGAGAAAAGTTTTATCTTAACAGGAAGGGTGACATATAGGAGGAGCTAAGGTGGGAAGAGTAAGGAGAGGAAGAGGAGGAGTAAGGAGAAGAGGAGAAGAAAGAGAGGAGGAGCTAGGAGATGAGAGGTGGGGAGGGAACATAGAGGCGATGTTTGCGGTCTCCATCATTCAAAGGTAGTTGGTATATCTAGGTTGGGTATTAGGTTATACTTCTGAATGTATGGCATCTTATTATTGAGCATTACCAAACTTATAAAGCCTTTGATTAACATTTTTTAAAAAGTTACTAATAAAAAAATTAAAAAAAAAAGATATCCAGGAAAGAAAGGCATCATGTCTAAAATAAAGTCATACCTTTAAAATATTTTATAATCATATCACTTCTATTGTATTGAATTTTCGGAAAGTATATGTCTTTACAAAGGTAGCAACTAACAGTGAGTAAATGGCTTTTAAACATAGGCAGAAAAAGATTCATAATAGTTTAATAAGTATCTTGTATATTTTTTCAATATCTAAAGGTTTTAGTCCATCATAATTATGAAAATATATTCTTTGTTTCAAGTAAGTGGGTATATTACATACATATGGTTTTTAAAAGAAGGAATTCTATATGAATATTTATATAATTTTCATTACAATTTAACATATTGCTTTTTATGAATAAATACAAGAACCTAGGCACTAAATTGAAATGAATGTTCAGTGGGAGAGTTGAAACATTCATGTAGAAAGTAAACAAAACAAGAGTTGTGGTGATTTTAAAACATAGCTCTAAATTCTTTGGTACATGGTAGTGTCTATTTTTCCTCCTCTTCAATAAGGGTGGGCATGAGACTGCTCCAACAAGTAGAGTATAAAAACAAAAAAAAAGTGACTTTGTATAATGTCTGGAACTGAATCATAAAATGTCATATAGCATCCTTTGCATACTCATGTTGAAAACTTTCTGAGCCTTTGCATAGTAGTTGATCTTGGTGATTGTAAATCACCATATATCTCCAGCTCTCAAGGGTACATTGCATGAAGTGTTTGAAATTTTCTATTTTCTTAAGTGGCTAAGCCACTAAAATTTCAGTTAGCAACATCTCAAGGAAATCTTATCTGAAGATTTTATTTAAGCAAATAATACATTTGAACAATCATAGACCCTGAGATCAGTTTCATTAACACCAGTATCTGTTGGCTCAGACTCCTAGAGTGAATTATGTTTGTTTTTACATCTCAGGGATGAAATGAGGAGGTAAGTTCTCATTAGAAGTAACCAGAGTTGCGTCATCAAACAGATCAAGACAGAAAGATTGGTGAGTATTTTCCGTAGAGGTCATTAAATAGTAAAAACTATCATGAAGGAAAGAAGAAAACATTGACAGATAATTTTTTGAGTCCAATTTAAGTCAACAGTGCCACTTACAACCTTTGCTAAGTAGAATGTTGAAATATCTACTGAGCTTTGCACACACAGACACACACTATAAGCAAAACAGTATATTCATAATAAAAATATACTAATAAAATATAACAACATATATTAAAAATGAAACATGAGATGTAGCATGTCAGAAGTTCATGTACATTTTCAGTTCGGCTTTTTCTCCTTGTATTTCATGGTGCACAATGTAAAGTTAATAAGCTTTTTGGTATACTATAAGACTCTACAACACATCACCATTTAACCATTTCTCTAGGCCACAAAGTACAGTTGAAAAGCATTGGATTCAGTTAGAAAATTATGTCATAAATATACTGAAAACAGTATTTCAAATCCATTTTCTATACAAAATGGGTCTATGTTTTTCAACTATTTTCAACTACATTATTTATAACGTAAAGCCCATTATCTACCAAAATACTTTTGAGATGGTTGTCTGGAGAGGTCCCCAGACTGGCAACAATAACTTAGAGATAACAACAAAAATAAAGACAAACAGTTGAGAAGGAAATGAATTCTTCACATGATATAAAGGAATTTTATAGTAATTGTCCAAATACAATTACATTATCTTGTTTGTGTCAGAATTTATTGTAGTGACTCAAAATTCCAAATAGGATAATAGGCAATGAACTTTGAAGAAGCACTGGAGAGAGTTTATCTATGTTGGTACATCAATGGGAAATAAAGATCAAAAGTATTGGGTTCCACTAAGACAAGCAGTTCTTTTTTTCTTTTAAAAGTTGAGTACTTTTGCAGTAATAGCTGTGACAGACCAGATCTAGCTCCAATTGATGATGAAAGAAGGTTAGAAATCTTTTGGAAACTATAGGAAAAATTATATAGTCCAATGGAAATGAATATTTATTTATTTATCTTACTTGTAATTTTCCTGCATATTGAATATATGACTTTCTATATATTACAATTTTTCCACTGAACTGTGCCTCTAGACCTCATGATTAAAGTGTAGTAGCTTAACTCAAAGTTTTAATGCACCTGTGATGTAGATACAAGTCTATTTCAGAAACTAGATCATACATATTAAAGCAATCTTTTTCTTGGGCAAAGCATCCTGCTCATGCTCAAATGATACATTCTTACTTTCTTTTGAGAAAGCTCCTTCTCTCTTAGAGCATGGGCCAAAATGAAGAGCACTTTTGCTTAACAATTCTGGCAAGGATTTTATGCTCCTTAGGAAACACAGGACTTTCGAATGAATGGAAAACACAAGAAGATGCTTAAAGAAACATTCATGTTTTAATAATATTCAGGATAGAATAAAATACAAATAATTTAAACTAAAAATATAAATATTTAAAAGCAGAAAATGGGATTTTTGATATTAAAAATTCTAATTCATGTTACTGATATGTTTGAGAAGAGAAAAATGATCTTTCAGAAGTTATCATATATCCCCACTAATGTATATAGATTGATTCTTAGTTCACATAAAAGAACAAAATATAAATACATTTCTTTATATTGTCTTCAGACTTTTAAGATTATTCTTCTTTAAGATTATCTTCTTACTCAAGGAAGTGGGTGGTTATTTATTCCCTTCCTGAACCCTTTGAAGAACCTCTGTCACTTGTGGTCTCAAGGTACAGTGCATGTTTGGTAGAAGAAGATCAGCACACTTTTGAGACCAGGAAATGAAAAAGAACTCTTTTATTCCTGCCATTTCAAGTGATTTATTTGACTCAGCAGGCCTCTCTTATTGGCCTGGGAGTTTACTTTGTCCAGTGAGCCAAGAAGGGTTGGCTGCAAGAGGTCGGTGGAAGTGCCAAGCTCACACTGCTCCAAAAACAACAGCTATCAAATCAATAACCTCTCAGCCTCTGGCGATGTCTGCCGACACTCAGCACCACCTGAGAGTTTAGACAAATAAAAGATGGAGACAAAAGGAATAACAAGATATTTGGCTGAGGATGGAAAACAAAATGTTGAATAATGAGTATAAATTGTGTCAAAATTCAGAAAGGAATAAATAAATATGATTTACCAAGTAATTGGATACTTGCTATCACCTGGCACTTACTAAGGCCATCAAAATTGATACATATGTATAAAAGTGTTCAGTTTGACATATAATGAAATAAATCTAGCCATATGGCTAAATTACTAAAAATGCATTTTGGGTAATTATGATTTATTATGTAAAAATAAAAAGTAGTATAATCTATTTAATTATATAAATTCACAATCCCTTCCAATTCACAACTAATTTCAAGACCATATATAATTAGGGGTGAATAATCTTTTTTTCTTTTTTTTATTGGGTATTTTATTTATTTACATTTCAGATGTCAACTCCTTTATCCAGTTCCTCTCCCCAGAAACCCCCTATCTCATCCCCACTCCTCCTTTTTGCGTCTATGCCATTTTAATTACATGCAGGTATTAAGTCAGTTCTAGGTTCAGTAACTAGAAATAAAGTGCAAATAGTGAAAGAACAAGCAAGGCAATAAGCCAAGTTCTGTGATCACCCCCATGATCACTATTTCTAAGGGCTTATCAGGATGACCAAAGTATCCTAGCCTACTTTCCTGTCCTAGCCCAAAATCATTTTCATGTCTGAATCCCATTTCTTTGTTGTAGCCTAAGATTTAGATCTCTGCCTGAAATTACTTCTTTGTTTTAGTCTAATATTTAGATTCTTCCCTGGAATTACTACATTGTTCATGCCTAAGATTTAGATTCCTACCTGCAACTACTTCTTTGTTATAGCCAAATGTCAGAATCCTGACTGAAACCCATTTCCTTGTCCTTGACCAATGCATATTCTTCTTTTGCCAAGCATCCCCAAAAGCTCTCTGCCTCTCCTCCATTTTTATTTCATAATCAAGACTGAGAATGTTTTAGGTAGTTCTGACAAGAATGCCTTCCTTACCCATCGTGAGCATGCATTATAAAAAGCAATGCACTTTTGTCTTAGGTTGGTAAGGCTTTGTGCAGAATCTTACCCTCCCTTAGCTTGCCAGCTTAGATTCCTGCCTGCAAACTACTTTTTTGTTATAGCCTAATTTCAGAATCCTGACTGGAGCCCACTTCCTTGTCCTTGGCCAATGTCATATTAATTGTTAAATTATAACTCAGTCTGAGGGTCCATTTTCTGGTTCAAGCCATGTACTTTGGCTGCAAACATGTTAATATTGTTAAAGACAAGCTTTAACACAATGGGCAGGCATAAAAGTACTCCCAGGACAAAAAGGGCTAGCATGATCAAGCTATATATGCCATTCTTGAAGCTCCACCAAAATAGAAATACAGACCTCAGGCCATGGGTAATTTTATCAGCAGAATCTGCCTCATCAACCCTCAGCAGAGCAGCATTCGTTACATTCATAAGCTCACTATGGCAAAGTTAAAACATCCAGAGAGGTGTTAGAATTATGCCAAAAAACTGCAAGTATTCTTAAACTTTTTCCTAATTATAATGAGTATCACTGTAAAATTTAAAACTAACACAAATCTAATGGTATTTGTCATGGCACTGAAGATGGCTCTTACTCTTAAACTCTGAACCTCCTTCCAATAATTTGCATAGGAAAAGAGCACCATCGTTGTTCCAAGTGCCTATGTCTTCTTTTTTATTCAACAAATTAGTAACATTTTTTTGCTAAATGATTAACAAAAGTAGTTGTCTTAACTTCTTGTGTAAAAGCAATTTAAAAAACAGTGGTGCTAGCAATTAATGTAATTAAATGTTTGTTTTTACCAAGCATCATGTGAAGTCCCACTAACCTCACTCTGGTAGTACAGGCTGGCCTCACTTCTTCCCTGTCTTGCAAGTGTTTTTCCCCAGATATCAAGGTTTCCGCGAACATACCTCAGGGAAATGACACACTACACAGCTGGGTTGATTCCGTACCATCATCCATAAACAAAGGACACCCATCATGCCAGGTTTCAACACACTAACACATATAGAAAGTGTACAATCAATGCAACTTATATTAAATACTGTAGAAGAAACAAAAGTAATTTTAACTTGACAATTAAAAGAGCCTTAACATATGTACTAACATTTGTTTGAAATCTAGATCCTGTCCCAACTTTATCTCTTGCTAACATAACATCATAGAGAACTGCAGCTAACCTCCAAATATGTCTCTGAAAACGTCCAAATGAAGAACCCGACTTCCAAATGAAGAGTGATATTTCCAATATTGGATTGATTTCTATACTAGTCCATAATTGAGTCCAAATAACTGATCACATTAAGAAAAATACAAGAGTCACTATAACTTCTCTTTTTGATTCTCTGTTCCACAAGATCTAAAATTTGAGTCAAGGCTACTTGTCCCATCTGGGATATATGCAAGCAATGGTGGGTTGGGAACGTAAGTCCAATACAGCCTCCCAGTCACCATTGTCTAGGCACTCAGCAAGATCACAGGTCAGCATCATTCTTTGTTCTGGCATCGGCATGTCTCACCCATTGCTCTGGCAGCCACCATACTCCTTCAGCATTCTGCCGAAAAACCACAAACATGCCCTCTTCACCATATTAAATACCTGATTGGTAAGTATGCCTAGTTGTAGAGTGGCATAGACACTAATCAGAAAGTTCCTTGGCAACCAACTTTTTTTTAAATTTAAAATAAAGAGAATATGATTTAAATCAATTTGTGGTGTATGAGGACATACCTCCCTACTTTGTATTTTATGAAGATATAGTTTCAAGGTTCCATGGGTGCCTTTCACAGTCCCTTGTCCTTGAGGATTATAAGGAATTCCAGCAACATAATATTAAATTGCTGACAAAAGGTCTCAAATGCTTGACTGCAATAGCCAATCCCATTATCTTCTTTTCTTTAATTTATTGGATATTTTATTTATTTACATTTATTTTCAGATGTTATCCCCTTTCCCCATTTCCAACCCCCCAGAAGCCTCTTATCTTGTTCCCCCTCTTGATAATTCTCTGAGGGTGTGCCCCACCATCCACTCACTCCTTCATTCTTGCCCTTGAATTCTCCCACACTGGGGCTTTCAGCATTCATGGGACCAAGGGCTTCATCTTCTACCAATGACTGACAAGGCCATCCTCCACTAAATATACAGCTGGAGCCATGCGTCCCTCCAAGTATGTCCCAGGATGACTGTTTAGACCATGAGAGCTCGGTTGGTTGGTATTGTCGCTCTTCCAATGAGGCCACAAGCCCCTTCAGCTCCTTCAGTCTTCTCTCTACCTGTTCCATTGGGGACCCATGATCAGTTCAATGATTAGCTGTGGGCATCTACCTCTGCTAGAGCCTCTCAGGAGACAGGTCTATCAGGCTCTAGTCAGCATGCACTTCTTGTCATCCACAACCATGCCTGCTTACAGTGACTGCACATGGATGTTGGGTCTTTCTGTGGTTTAGGTATGAGCTTAATTTTGGCTTCATAGAATGAATTGGGTAGAGTTCCTTTTGTTTCTATTTTGTGAAATAATTTGAAGAGAATTGAATTAGGTCTTCTTTTAAGGTCTGATAGAATTCTGCACAAAATCCATCTGGTCCTGGGCTTTTTTTTTGGTGGGGAGACTTTTAATGATTGCTGCTGTTTTCTTTCAGGGTTATGGGATTGTTTAGGTGGTTTATCTGATATTAATTTAACTTTGGTACCTGGTGTCTGTCTACATAATTGTCCATTTCATCCAGATTTTCCAGTTTTGTTGAGTATAGGGTTTTGTAGTAGGATCTGATGATTTTTTAAATTTCTTCAGTTTCTGTTGTTATTTCCCCCTTTTCAGTTCTGATTTAATTAATTTGTATACTTCTCTGTGCCCTCTGGTTAGTCTGGCTAAGGGTTTATCTATCTTGTTCATTTTCTCAAAGAAATAGCACCTGGGGTTTTTTTTTTGTTGTTTGTTTGTTTGTTTTTGATTCTTTGTATAGTTCTTTTTGATTCTACTTTGTTGACTTCAGCCCTGGGTTTGAATATTTCCTACCCTATCATCTTCTTCTCTTGGGTGTATTCACTTCTTTTTGTTCTACAGCTTTCAGGTGTGTGATCAAGCTGCTAGTGTATGCTCTTTCCATTTTCTTTTGGTAGGCACTTAGAGCTATGTATTTTACTCTTAACACTGCTTTCATTATGTCCCATAAGTGGTTGGTATGATGTGTCTTCAATTTCATTAAATTTTAAAAAGTCTTTAATTTATTTCTTTGTTTCTTCCTTGACCAAGTTACCATTAAGTAGAGCGTTGTTCAGTTTCCATGTGTATGTGGGCTTTCTGTTGTTTTTGTACTTATTGAAGACCAGCCTTAGTATGTGGTGATCTGATAGGATGCATGTGATTATGTCATTCTTCTTCTATCTGTCAAGGCCTGATTTGTAGCCCATTATATGGTCAATTTTGGAAAAGGTACTATGAGATGCTGAGAAGAAGGTATATTCTTTTGTTTTAGGATGATTGTTCTATAGATATCTGTTAAATCCATTTGGTTCATAAATTCATTTAGTTTCACTGTATCTCTGTTTAGTTTCTGTTTCCATGATGTGTCCATTGCTGAGAGTGGGTTGTTGAAGTCTCCGATTATTATTGTGTGAGGTGCAATATGTGCTTTGAGCTTTAGTAAAATTTCTTTTACAAATGTGAGTGCCCTTGCATTTGGATCATAGATGTTCAGAATTCAGAGTTCATCTTGGTAGATTTTTCCTTTGATAAGTCTTCATTCTTATCTTGTTTGATAAGGATTTGCTTGAAAATCAATTTTATTCCATATTAGAATGACTACTCCAGCTTGTTTCTTGTGATCATTTGCTTGGAAAATTGTTTTCTAGCCTTTTATTCTGATGTAGTTTCTGTCTTTGTCACTAAGGTGCATTTCCTGTATGCAGCAAAATGCTGGGTCCAGTTTATAAATCCAGTCTGTTAGTCTATGTCTTTTTATTGGGGAATTGATTCCATTGATTTAAGAGATATTAAGGAAAAACAATTGTTGCTTCTTGTTATTTTTGTTATTAGAGATAGAATTATGGTTTTTTTTTTTTTTAACTATCTTCTTTTGGGTTTGTTGGAAGAAGATTACTTTCTTGCCTTTTCTAAGGTATAATTTCCCTCCTTGTGTTGGAGTTTTCCATTTATTATCCTTTGTAGGGCTAGATTTGTGGAAAGATATTTTGTCAATTTAGTTTTGTCATGGAATAGCTTGGTTTCTTCATTCATGGTAATTGAGAGTTTTGCTGGCTATAGTAGCCTGTGATGGCATTTATGTTCTCTTAGGGTCTGTATGACATCTGTCCAGGACCTTCTCACTTTTATAGTATCTGGTGAGAAGTCTGGTGTAATTCTGATTGGTCTGCCTTTATATGTTACTTGACCTTTTTCCCTTACTGTTTTTAATATTCTTTTTTCTGTTTTGTGCATTTGGTGTTTTCATTATTATGTGATGGGAGGTATTTCTTTTCTGGTCTAGTCTATTTGGCCTTCTACAGGCTTCTTGTATGTTTATGGGCATCTTGTTCTTTAGGTTAGGGAAGTTTTCTTCTATAATTTTGTTGAAGATATTTATTGACCCTTTAAGTTGGAACTCTTCACTCTCATCTATACCTATTATCCTTAGGTTTGGTCTTCTCATTGTGTCCTGAATTTCCTGGATGTTTTGGGTTAAGAACTTTTTGTATTTTGTCTTTTCTTTGATAGTTGTGCCAATATTTTCTGTGGTACCTTCTGTACCTGAGATTCTATCTTCTATCTCTTGTATTCTGTTGGTGATGCTTGAGTCTATGACTCCTGATTTTTTTCCCTAGGTTTTCTATCTCCAGGGTTAGTCTCCTTTTGTGATTTCCTTATTGTTTCTACTTCTATTTTTATGTCCTGGATAGTTTTGTTCAATTCCTTTACCTGTTTGGTTGTGTTCTCTTGTAATTCTTTAAGGGATTTTTGTGTTTCCTCTTTAAGGGCTTCTACCTGTTTACCTGTGTTCTCCTCAAATTCTTTGAGAGTGTCATTTATGTCCTTTTTAAAGTCCTCTATCATCATCATTAGAAGTGATTTTAAATCTGAATCTTGTTTCCTGGTGATATGGGGAATTCAGGAGTTTCTAGTGTGAAAGACCTAGGTTCGTTATGATGCCAAGTACCCTGGGTAGCTGATGCTTATTTTCTTGTGCTTGCCTTTTGCCATTGGATTTCCTTAGTGCTACCAACCCTGTCTCTGACTGGAGCCTATATTTCCTATTATCTTGGTTGTGTCAGAACTGTGTGGGGTGGGTGTTACTGTGGGATTAGAGATGAAGCCCAAGATCTGCTTAGCACTCAGAAGCAGACTGAAAAGAAACAATGACCCAGGCCAGGAGTCAATTCCTGGTTCCTAGTGGGTCCCAGTTTCTCCCTGTTTGTAGCGGATGTTGCTGTCTCCTTACCTAAGATACTGCTCAGGTTAGAGTTCCTGGGAGTCCTGCTTCCTCTGGGTTTTGTGAGATCTGCTGAGTACTCAGGGCCAGACTGGAAGGAGCTAGGACTAATTTTGAACATTAAAATTCCATTTTGAAAATACATTTCAGTTCTGTAGTCTTTAAGGTCTGTCCAGACCTTAACAGAATATTATCCACACTAAGTTTGTTTCCTGTTTCTCATCATATGTTTATCTCCTACTGTTGAAAAACTACCATGGAATGTAAGTTTCAACTTATATTCTTGTACAGTCAGAAAACCAACAATTACCTGAAACATTTATAAATGGAAATGTGATTTGGCTCATTTGCATTATATTGTTAAGAAATTTTATAATTTTGCTTAACTAACATTTAGTAATTGTTTAAAACCACTCCTTTGACACCTAGACTATTTTAGCAACTTATCTGTCTGCTATTTTTAAAACTACCTTAGCTCCTTTTTATAATATGGAGTGTGTGTGTATGTGTGAGGTTGTGTGTACTTCTTATCTCCTCTTTAACTTTCTTCTTCAGTACACAATAGTTTCAAACATAAACTGGATACTTCTGTACCATGCAGTTTCACCTTACTAAAGAAATAATAGCAACTCAGCTGTGTAGTTGCACATGGTGTCAAAATAGAATACAGGAAACAGCTGTCTTGTTTAATTTGCTCAAAATCCTGTATATTGCTGTTTTAATCAACTATAAATGAGGCTTAGTGATATACTGACACATACTTAGGTCTTCATGTCAGCCTTCAGATCACTCCTATTCACTGTTGCCTTCACTCATTTCAGCATTATTGAAAGCTTTTGTTGCCTTTTTTTTTTTTGTCAGAGCTTAATCAAAAAATAAGGACTAATGAGATTGCAGATGAAATGGACCTTAGGGCACGGAGAGGACATTTGGATCTGCCTTCTTGCTGGCTTCTGCTTTCAAAGAGCAAGCTGGGCAGTCTGTGACAGCTTATGCTCTTGGTATTGGTGCAGGAGAGTTGGTGGGCTAATAAGCTCAGCTCTGACTCAGGCCCAGATCCAGGGCTTTGTGTTGGCCCTCCCTAACATTTAGCCCATCACATCAATGAGAAGATGGAGTTTGTGAAGTGGCCAGTTTGCAGATCCAAAGCTGCATTATCTTCATGAGAAAAGATCAACAACAGGAAGAGTCCCAGTGAGGAACTAGTATTGATAGTGTAGCACAAGCCAAAGGCCTTAAACCAAACAGGGACTCATTGCAATGAACATTTGCAATAAAGAAGTGGGGACAAAAGGGTATACTGTGGGACATACTGTGACACACTACAGCTTCCACAGTGAAATTTTCTTCTTTTTTTTTCTTTTCTTTTGGGTAGGCAGTGGTTACAAGGCCAGAGAGGTGTACACTGGAACTGAAAGATAAGAGTGATTGGGGTGAATGACATGAAACTCATGAAGAATCAGTAAAAAAAAAAAGTTAAATAATAAAAAAATTTAAAAAGGGATAATGATACAAGAATCAGAGATCAAGGGATTAATTAATTAATTTCAAAATGTTAAAAGAACAATTAATGTTCTGAGAAGTATGTTTTCTTACCTTGTTTTATTTGTGGTTGAGACAGGATAAATAATAAATGTCAGTTTATTATTTACTTTGTATTGTCACTGTCATTCATGTACTGAAGCCTCAGGAAAATAACTACCTTGTTAGAAAAGACTAAAACTATAATGGAGATTAGTAATCTTTTCATATTGTACATAATAGATTAATTTTCAAGATTCATGACCTTATAACAAAATAGACTCTTTTGTAAGATTCATGACTTCACTAGTTATAGGAAACAGTAATTTGAGTACCACGCAGGAGTTCCCTGTGGTTGAGTAGGTCTTGAGTGAAACTACATAGCTATTGCTTACCACTGATGTGAGTGCCAACTATTATAATTTTGTGTATATCTTGACATGCTATTAAATGTCATGGTCCATAGTCATTATACCTGGGTGAGACTGCATAATTTCTTCACTCTCTGGCTTGCTTGCATAATATTGGACCATGGAAGCTAAATGATAGGAAATAGGTTTTCAGGTCAGATCCAGCTCAAATCAACAAATCCTGTGTCCTGGGTATGTAGTGTGATTGGCAGTAGGGTCAAATCCTCAACCAATGAGAGACGATCACGTGCTACATTGATAATATATATTTGTTTCAGAGTCATTGGGACTACCCTGAACAACTATTTCAAAAGGAGACTACTTATGCCACTAAATTTTTTTCTTCTGTGGGGATTATTATCAACTCAAGTGTATATGCACATAGGTATGTAAATGTATATATATATATATATATATATATATATATATGCATATACATATAACATATATAATTTTATCTGAGATCATATATATATATATAATTTTATGTATAATACATATTGAATATTGTGTATTTTGTATATTACATATTATATTGTATGTATTATATATTGTATATATTGTGTATATAATATTTAATATACATTATATATAGTATTGTGTGAGATATTTATTAATGCTGTGGTACAATCTGGCTAGCTACCTGGACTGCCACATGTTTCCACACTAGAAGCAGCCAGAGGCGCCAGGAGCACCGGCCCTAGACATACAAGACTTTAGTGTGGTGGTTGCTTCCACTAATCAACTTCATGGAGTCCATGCGCCAAAGCATGGCCTTTGTGTCAGCTCTGCCACCCTCAAGGTTCTCAGTTCAGAGCAGACCATGTCCACCAATCTCACGGTACCTGGTAGAAAGAAGACTCTTAATGCTTAAAGCTTATTCAATAGATTTATATAACAGCAAATAATCAGTACACAAGATAGTCACATGATTAGAATTGTTACCCAATATCTAACCTTTTGACATGAATAATTACTCAAGACTGTTAGAGACTTGTTGGAAAATATATAGTTGGAAAATAAATTATTTTGTAATTTTATTACATAGTAAGACAAAACAAAAAAGTCATAAATGACAGGCTAGATGAAATACATATACGTTCCAGTCACCGTGTATCCTCATGAGGCAAGTCTACAAGGCTGCATACTCTTCAGTAATTCACTTTCATCTGATCTGAGAACATAATCATGATTGAACTTTCACTGACTTTAATCTTTTCACATGTGCTTTCTAATAGTTTTCAGAGAGAGGAAATTAGAACCAGAAAGAAAAATTAAAGTTTACTGAGCAAAAGTGGATTTTATGGGATATTGATCATGAATATGAAATTCAGGGACAAAATACCATGAAATACAGATATTTCATTTTCCTAGAATAAAATTTGCAAGCGGAGCTAAATATAAAACTAAGGAGTATAATAAAGCACCCACACACACACACACACACCACACACACCATGCACTCACGCATGCACACACTCAAAGGCAGAATAGTATTTGCCAGTGCTGCGCAGGAAGTTCATTGACACTTTCTGGACACTCAGACTTGCTGAGCAGTGAGTACCAGGTTCAGTGAGACTCAGCATAGAGCTTTCCACACATGGAGAGAAGTGAAGGTCAGAGGACCATTGAGAACAGCATGTAGCAAGTCGACTTTGTGATACGTGCTTGCTTGTCAACTACTTAGGACGCTGAGGTAGCAGTACCAAAAGTTCAAAATCTTCCCAGGAAACTATGAAACTATGAGACTTTATCTCAAAATAATGAATAGAAGAAGAGGGAGTGAAAGATAGCTTGGTAGTTAATAACACTGGCTGCCCTTCCAGAGGATCAGGTTTTGAACACACATCCAAATCATATGTACCTCCAGTTACAGAGGAATCCAGTGCTGTTTTAGCCTTTGTGAGCACGAGTACCGAGCATTCACACAGTATACAGACCTACTTACAGATGAAACATCCATGTAAAATAATGGTGTGTGTGTGTGTGTGTGTGTGTGTGTATACTAAGAAGACATGGGGTATAGCTTCATGGTCAACCACTCACCCAGCATTACTAAGCCTGTAGGTTCAATTCCTGTACAGAAAACAAAAGTAGGGTAGGAGAACAGATTTTCTCCCCCAACTTTTAGACCTTTGCCTGGTTTTCAATAACATGCATTTATTTGATATTAGAAAATTTGAGCCTAGCATAGTTGAGACTTTAATATTTTGAAAGCCTATTTTCTTTGACTGTTTTTAAACATTTTAATCTCCCTTGTAGTCCACCACCCACCAGAGGTAGTAGAAAACAAAGGATACAGAGGAAGTGCAACTGTTTAGAAAACGTTCTTTGGAGCAACTCTCATATGTATTGTCTGGAAATCACAGTTCATAGGTCAGCAAGGTCAGCTCAATCACTTGCAAACACTTCATGGATATAATAGCAGTGCACATTGGTAGAGTCATGAGAGCAAACACTACTCAGCAGCAGTTGCACTACCTAGCAGAAACAGCCAGGCCTCAACCTTGGCTAAGTCAGCAGGAAGGACCAGCAAGAACTCCAGGAGAAGTTCTAGACTCTTCTTCTGTCTCTCTCTCTCTCTCTCTCTCTCTCAGCAAAGCAACGATCAGTGACTACTCGGCACTATACGCGTTTAGTTATGCAAGCAAGCCAAGTTCAAGCCTCTGTCACCGATTGTTCAGTCCTATTTATACTCCTCCAGATATCACTTGTCCTCCACAAGGCTTGCCTCAACATGTGCATCTGTTTCAGCTGACAACACTCTGCCAATCAGCTGGAGTTCATATAAGTGGCAAGAAACTACAACACACCACCAGAAGTAATTTGGTGCCTTTCTCTATATGGAGTCCCAACAAATGGAGCTCAACTACACAATGCTGTTGAATACATGAGTATTATTAGTCAAGAATCCTTCATCATGTATCCTTTCACATGCTTGTCTTAGCAGACCAGTGTTTCACCTGAGTCTGCTTCAGGGAAACATTCCTTCACATGTCTGCCCCAGCAAAACACCATCCACCACAACTGACTTCCCAAGAAACCATAAGTTTATACTTCACATGGTAGCACAGACCTTCAATAAGGCAGAGGCAGGAGACTTGCAAAGACAGCCTAGAAAATATAAATGAGACTCTGCCTCAAACAAAACAAAAAACAAAACACAAAACAAAACAAAACAAAACAATTTATAAAGGCAATTACAAATATTTCCTAAATCATTTATATGAGGTATGCTTTAAACTAAAATAATGACCAATTGCAAGAAGAAAGTAAGAATTTAAAAGTGCGAAAAATAGGAAATTGTAAATCTGTGTTTAAAATATCCTAAAGGTAATTATTAATAGGTTATTTGGGCTTTAAGAATATGAAAATTGAGGCTGGCAAGATACCTGAGTTCCATCCGTAGGACCTAGCTGGTGGAAAAAATCAAACAAAGAAACAAAGAAACAATTCTAAGAAGCATCCTCTGACCTTTCATCTATGCCATATACATGATTCTGTGCTCATGCACCCTCCCCATCCACCAATAAAAAAGTCAATCTAATAAAAAGTAAAAAAAAAAAGAAAAAGAAAAAAGAAAATTTTTAAAAAGAAGGAAAAATGTAAACCATGATATCAAAATAAGATAATAATTTTTAATTAGTGAAAACAGACAAGATGAAGATCTTTATGGTGCTGGATTCAAGTCATTTTATTAAATGCAAAGACAGCACTCATGAAGGCATTCAAAGCACCACATCCCCTGTGTTGTCAGTAAAGACAGGATCAGTGCAGCCTCTAGAAGGTGAAGAGATGGCTTGCTTGTGAGAAGGTGCAGAGTGGAGGATGCTAGTCTTTCATTTCAACATCAGGAAACTATTTCAACCCTTTTAAAAGATAATCTGTAAAGACTGAAAATATACTTAGATCTGAGGAAGGCAAGAGCAAGATGAATTTTTCAAAATTAAATTTTACAGATTTCCTTGTCCTAGGAAAGATCAGAGGACATCAAATTGCTTTCAATGTTAGCAAACTATACACTTGGTATTCTCTTTGAAAATATTAAATTTGTGAAAGTTACATCGGGGTTATATAAAGAGGGTCTGATTAGTTTCTTCAGTATCAAAGAACAATACTGACATTTAAGTATGTAAAGGAATTATAATTTTCTAAGTTTTCATTCCTGTCCATGATTCTTTTTGCTGAAAAAAAAAAAAAAAGAAAGAAAAGAAAACCATGTTGAAATCCTCATTATCCCCTCAAATAAACAAGGCTTGACATGGATTTTTGCATGGTCATATAGCTATATACTGTGTTTCATGAAGACTAATATTTTTGCCCACTTGCATTACATTATTGAAGTATATTTTAATAATATTAGCTCAAATAATGCCTATCCCTGTCATACTTATGATTCCTAGTGCTGCAATTAAAGACCAAGAACAAAAAGTACATTGGAGAGGAAAGATATTATTTGGCTTATGCCTCCATTCTTCATAGAAGGAATTCAAAACAGGAAGTCAGACAGGGCAGCCTCCAGGCAGAGCGAAGACAGAGTCTGTGGAAAGGTGTTGCTTAGTGGCTTGCTCACCATGGCTTGCTCAGCCTACATGCTTATAGAACCCAGGACCAACAGCCCATGATGGCACCACCCACAAGGGTCTGGGTCCTTTACCAATCAATCATTAATTAAGAAAATGCCCTATTGGGTTGTCAGCAACCCAATCTTATTGAGACATTTTCTTAATTGAGGTTTCCTCCTCTCAGATGACTTTAGCTTGTGTCATGTTGACATAAAAACTTTTCCAGAAATAGTTGACTCTAAGCATTTCAAAACATCCAATGAAGCAGAAACGAAAGAAATATCAAATAGTTTAATTTTTCCAAGATCCAGGGAGTGAGATGATGCCTAGCTCATTAAGGACCCATTTGATCTTTTTCCAAGTATACTGAGAGAATTCTATATACTTTAGATTTATTACTCAGCAAATTAATGACCTAGAAACAAAAGGTAAATGGATTTTTATCTATAGATATTTCATTTAAATTTTCATATTTAGTTTCAGTTTCATTTCTCTAAGTTTGATTTATGTGGTTTATTTAGGTTTAAAAATCTGTGCATAAAGATGAAGTTTAAAAACAGGTATATTTAAGGAATATTCCAACTCCAAATTATTTGTTCACAGTGCAAATTACGTGATTTACACAAAGAAAGCTGTATGAAAAAAACTTAAAAATGATTCCACTGTGAAATAGTGGAATAACTGAGAAACAACAAATCAGAAAGCATTAAAGCCACCATGTCACTTCTTTAAAGAAGTTTCAGAGGTCAAAGTCAAAGTGAACGGGACAACCACTTAAAAGAGGAAACAAAACCAAACAAACAAAGAAACAATGACTGGAAGGTAATCACGAATTGAAAATGATGCAAAAAAAAAAATCCAGAATTTATTAAACTGTTTGATTAGCAGTTGAAACATTTTCAAACCGTTACCTTGATCTCCTATACTTAATTATTCTTTTGCATAGGAGTCACTTCCCCAAATCAAAGCGATGACAACAAAAGTGAACCAGGTAGGCAAATGATGTAGGGATATGGCACTAAGCATTAAAAACTAAATTCTCAGTATCCAACTACCCCTGCTAACTCACACCAAAACACTCCATCACAATGAAAATATGCACACTACTGTTTGTGATCTAATATCAGCAACTGGGGTAGTTAGAAAGCTTCAGGTAGAACAGTGGCCATCCTTTAGTTATGTTTCCCAGATAGAGTGAGATTTGTGCATGCCTGTTTTCTTAATTGTAACTGGGTTGTTCAGGACTGAAGTTCTTTCTAGGTTTAAGATACTCCGTAGTCAATGTGCTATGTTTGTGTTCTGCAGTGAACAAATGAAGTACCAATCTTGCATGCTCCTTGATCTTCATACAGCCATGTGTGAAATCAAGAGAAATATGATAAACGTGTTGCTTCTGTTTGTTATTGGTTTTTGGACCTTGACCAAAAATTTATTTATTTTATTTATTTATTTATTTATTTATTTATTTATTTATTTTTAGAATTCTTGGAACTATGATGGCCATATTAGAGAATATACAGAACTCTAAATAAGTCAATGTCAAAAGTGAGATGAAATTCAACTAAAATCTAAGATAATTATCACTGAAATTTAATTACCAAGAAACAGACTCTTAGGTAGATTTGACCTATTAAATAATCAACTAATTTGCACAAAATATTGCATTGAAAGTATGGTGGGGCTGAAAAATATTCTTTTTCTTCTCAAGGCTGAAAATCATTGTCAAAATTGGCAAATATTTTATAGCTTATAATAATGTATGTAGTGTTAAACTACTATGAAACAAATAAATCATTGAAATGTTGTACAGAGAAAGGTTCAAATCAATACATAGATATTTACTGATAATTTGTGATGTTGTTATTTTTGTGTTGTTATTAAAACTCAATATTCAGTTTCTAGTGATATGAAAGGTATGCTTTTTTTTTATTTTTTGCCTGGGGCAGACCCTTAGCTGGTCTGCTCCTGTGGAAACACTGGATCCTGAGACATCCTAAAGGGACCCACTGCACCCAGAGCAGAGGGACCCTGGTCCTTCTGCCTGGGCAGACCCTTAGCTGGTCTGCTCTGGTGGAAACACCTGATCCTGAGACAACCAAGAGGACCTACTGCATCCAGAGCAGAGGACACTTAGATGGTCTGCGCCTGTGGAAACATCTGATCCTGAGACATCCTAGAAGACCTACTGCATCCAGAGCAGAGGGAGCTTAGGATCACAGGAACACAGAGACATCTGGAATACTATGAGATCTGACACAAGCAAGATAACTGGAAAGACAGACTCCAGTCAGACACAGTAAGCACAGGTAACACTAGAGTCAACCAGATGGCGAAAGGCAAGTGCACGAATACAAGCAACAGAAACCAAAGTTACCTGACATCATCAGAACCCAGGTCTCCCACCATGGCAAGCCCTGGATACCCCATCACACAGGAAAAACAGTACTCAGAATTAAAATCACTTCTCATGATAATGATAGAGGATTTTAAGAAGGACATAAGTAACTCCCTTAAAGAAATACAGGAGAACACAGGTAAACAGGTAGAAGCCCTTAAAGAGGAAACACAAAAATCCTTTAAAGAATTGAAAGAAAACACAACCAAATAGATGAAGGAATTGAACAAAACCATCCAGGATCTAAAAATGGAGATAGAAACAATAAAGAAATCTCAAAGGAAGACTACTCTGGAGATAGAAAATGTAGGAAAGAGATCAGGAGTCATAGAGGCAAGCATCACCAACAGAATACAAGAGATAGAAGAGAGAATCTCATGCGCAGAAGATACCATGGAAAACATTGAAACAACAGTCAAAGAAAATGCAAAATGCAAAAAGCTCCTAACCCAGAACATCCAGGAAATCCAAGACGCAATGAGAAGACCAAATCTAAGGATAATAGGTATAGATGAGAGTGAAGATTCTCAATCTAAAGGGCCAATAAATATCTTCAACAAAACTATAGAGGAAAATTTCCCCAACCTAAAGAATGAGATACCAATAAACATACAAGAAGCCTACAGAACACCAAACAGACTAACCAGAAAAGAAATACCTCCCTTCACATAATAATCAAAGCACCAAATGCACAAAACAAAGAAAAAATACTAAAAGCAGTAAGGGAAAAAGGTCAAGTAACATATAAAGGCAGACCTATAAGAAGAACACCAGACTTTTCACCAGAGACTATAAAAGCCAGAAGATCCTCGTCTGATATCATACAGACCCTAAGGGAAAAAAATGCCAGCCCAGACTGCTATACCCAGCAAAACTCTCAATCACTATAGATGGAAAAACCAAGATATTCCATGACAAAACCAAATTTGCACAATATCTTCCCACAAACCCAGCACTTCAAAGGATAATTGATGGAAAACACCAACACAAGGAAGGAAACAACAACCTAGAAAAGCATGGAAGTAACCTTCCAACAACCCCAAACAAAGATAACTACACAAACATAATTCCACCTCTAATAACAAAAATAATAGGAAACAACAATCATTTTTCCTTTATATCCCTCAACATCAGTGGACTCAATTCTCCAATAAAAAGACATAGACTATCAGACTGGATACATAAACATGACCCAGAATTTTGCTGCATACAAGAAACACACCTCACTAACAAAGACAGACATTACCTCAGAGTAAAAGACTGGAAAATAATTTTCAAAGCAAATGGACCTAAGAAACAAGATGGAGTAGCAATTCTAATATCAAATAAAATAGACTTTCAACCAAAAGTAATCAAGAAAGATAAGGAAGGACACTTCATACTCATTAAAGGAAAAATCTACCAAGAAGAACTCTCAATTCTGAACATCTATGCTCCAAATGCAAGGGCACCCACATACATAAAAGAAACTTTACTAAAGCTCAAAGGACACATTGCACCTCACACAATAATAGTGGGGAAATTTAACACCCTGCTCTCTCCAATGGACAGATTGTGGAAACAGAAACTAAACAAAGACACATTGAAATTAACAGAAGCTATCAACCAAATGGATTTATCAGATATCTATAGAACATTTCATCCTAAAGCAAAAGAATATACCTTCTTCTCAGCACCTCATGGTACCTTCTCCAAAATAGACCATATAATTGGTCACAAAACAGTCCTCAACAGATACAAAAAGATTGAAACAATCCCTTGCATCCTATCAGATCACCACGGACTAAGGCTGGTCTTCAATAATGACAAAACAAAGGGAAAACCCACATGCATTTGGAAACTGAACAATGCTCTACTCAATGATGACTTTGTCAAGGAAGAAATAAAGAAAGAAATTAAACACTTCCTAGAATATAACGAAAAAGAGGAAACATCATACCAGAACTAGTGGGACTCTATGAAAGCAGTGCTAAGAGGAAAACTCATAGCTCTAAGTGCCTACAAAAAGAAATTGGAGAGAGCACACATTAACAACATGAAAGCACACCTGAAAGCTCTAGAACAAAAAGAAGCAAATACACCCAAGAGGAGTAGGCATCAGGAAATAATCAAACTCAGGGCTGGAATCAACCCAGTAGAAACAGAAAGAACTATACAAAATATCAACAAAACCAGAAGTTGGTTCTTTGAGAAAATCAACAAGATCTATAAACCCTTAGCCAGATTAACCAGAGGGCACAGAGAAAGTATCCAAATTAATAAAATCAGATCTGAAAAGGGAGATGTAACAAAAGAAACTGAGGAAATTCAAAAAATCATCAGATCCTATTACAAAGGCCTATACTCAACAAAACTGGAAAATCTGGATGAAATGGACAATTTTCTAGACAGATACCAGGTAACAAAGTCAAATGAGGAACAAATAAACCATCTAAACAGTTCCATAACCCCTAAAGAAATAGCAGCAGTCATTAAAAGTCTCCCCACCTAGAAAAGCCCAGGACCAGATGGTTTTAGTGGAGAATTCTATCAGACCTTCAAGGAAGACCTAATACCAATTCTCTTCAAACTATTCCACAAAATAGAAACAGAAGGAACACTACCCAATTCATTCTATGAAGCTACAATCACACTCATACCTAAAACTCACAAAGACCCAACAAAAGAAAGAGAACTTCAGACCAATCTCTCTTATGAATATTGATGCAAAAATACTCAATAAAATTCTAGCAAACCGAATCCAAGAACACATCAAAACAATCATCCATCATGATCAAGTGGGCTTTATCCCAGGAATGCAGGGATGGTTCAATATTCGAAAACCATCAATGTAATCCACTATATAAACAAACTCAAAGAAAAAACCACATGATCATCTCACAGATGCTGAGAAAGCATTTGACAAAATTCAACATCCTTCATGGTAAAAGTCTTGGAAAGATCAGGAATTCAAGGCCCATACCTAAACATAGTAAAAGAAATATACAGCAAAACAGTAGCCAACATCCAACTAAATGGAGAGAAACTTGAAGCATTCCCACTAAGATCAAAGACTAGACAAGGCTGCCCACTCTCTCCCTACCTATTCATATAGTACTGGAAGTCCTAGCCAGAGCAATTAAACAACAAAAAGAAATCAAAGGATACAAATAGGAAAGGAAGAAGTCAAAATATCACTATTTGCAGATGATATGATAGTATACTTAAGTGAATCCAAAAACTCCACCAGAGAACTCCTAAACCTGATAAACAACTTCAGCAAGGTGACAGGTTATAAAATCAACTCAAACAAATCAGTAGCCTTCCTCTACATGAAAGATAAACAGGCTGAAAAAGAAATTAGGGAAATGACACCCTTCACAATAGTCACAAATAATATAAAATACTTCGGGGTGAATCTAACCAAGCAAGTGAAAATCTGTATGTCAAGAACTTCAAGTCTCTGAAGAAAGAAATTGAAGAAGATCTCAGGAAACGGAAAGATCTCCCATGCTCATGGATCGGCCGGATTAATATAGTAAAAATGGCCATCTTGCCAAAAGCAATCTACAGATTCAATGCAATCCCCATTAAAATACAAACTCAATTCTTTACAGAGCTAGAAAGAGAAATTCTCAAATTTATTTGGAATAACAAAAAACCCAGGATAGCGAAAACCATTCTCAACAATAAAAGAACTTCTGGAGGAATCGCCATTCCTGACCTCAGCTGTACTACAGAGCAATAGTAATAAAAATGGCCTGGAATTGGTACAGAGACAGACGGGAAGATCAGTGGAATAGAGTTGAAGACCCAGAAATGAACCCACACAACTATGGTCATTTAATCTTTGACAAAGGAGCTAAAACCATCCAGTGGAACAAGGACAGCATTTTCAACAAATGGTGCTGGTTCAACTGGAGGACACATGCAGAAGAATGCAAATTGATCCATTCTTATTCCTTTTACAAAGCTCAAGTCCAAGTGGATAAAGGACCTTCACATAAAACCAGACACACTGAAACTAATAGGAGAGAAGGTGGGGAAGCCCCTCGAATACCTAGGCACAGAGGAAAATTTCCTGAACAGAACACCAATGGCCTATGCTCTAAGATCAAGAATTAACAAATGGGACTTCATAAAATTGCAAAGTTTCTGTAAGGCAAAGGACACTGTCAATAGGACAAAACGGCAACCAACAGATTGGGAAAAGATCTTTACCAATCCCACATCCAATAGAGGACTAATATCCAATATATACAAAGAACTCAAGAAATTTGACTCTAGACAACCAAATAACCCTATTAAAAAATGGGGTACGGAGCTAAAAAAAGAATTCTCAACTGAGGAAATGCGAATGGCCGAGAAGCACCTAAAGAAATGTTCAGCATCCTTGGTCATCAAGGAAATGCAAATCAAAACAACCCTGAGATTCCATCTCACACCAGTCAGAATGCCTAAAATAAAAAATCAGGTGATAGCAGATGCTGGTGAGGATGTGGAGAAAGAGGAACACTCCTCCATTGTTGGTGGGATTGCAAGATGGTGCAACCACTATGGAAATCAGTCTGGCGGTTCCTCAGAAAATTGGGATATCACTACCTGGGACCAGCTATACCACTCCTGGGCATATACCCAGAAGATGCTCTAACACATAACAAGGTCATATGCTCCACTATGTTCATAGCAGCTTTATTTATAAAGCCAGAAACTGGAAAGAACCCAGATGCCCTTCAACAGAGGAATGGATACAAAAAATGTGGTACATTTATACAATGGAATACTACTCAGCTATTAAAAACAAGGAATTTGATAAATTCTTATGTAAATGGATGGAACTAGAAAATATCATCCTGAGTGAAGTAACCCAATCACAAAAGAACATACATGGTATTCACTCACTGATTATTGGATTTTAGCCCAGAAGCTTGAAATACCCAAGATTCAACTCACAGACCACATAAAGCTCATGAAGAATGACGACCAAGTAGGGGAGCCTTCAGTCCTTCTTAGAAGGAGTAACAAAATACTTAAGGGAGCAAATATGGAGACACGGTGCAGGACAGAAACTGAAGGAGGGGACATCTACAGACCATTCCACCTGGATATCCATCCCATGTGCAGTTACCAAAGGTAGACATTGATATGGATGTCAGGATGTACATGCTGACAGGAGCCTGATATAGCTGTCTCCCTTGAAGTCTGCAAGAGTCTGACATACTCAGAGGCAGATGCTCACAGCTAACCATCACACTGATCATAGGGTTCCCAATGGAGAAGATAGAGTGAAGGCTGAAGGAGTTGAAAGGATTCGTGACACTATGAGGAAAGCAATAATACCAACCAACCAGAGCCCCCAGGGTCTAAACCACCAGCCTGGGAGCGCTTAGGTAGGGACCCATGGCTCTAGCTATATATGCAAGGGAGCTATATATAAGTGGGAGAAGAGATCCTTGGTCCCATGAAGGCTGGACGTCGTGGGGGGGGGGGATACTCGAGGGTGGGGAGATGAGATACGGGGAAGGGTGGGTGGGGATACACCAACGTGGAGGCAGGAGGAGTGGGGAAGGGATAATGAGTTACTGGAAGAGAGGGGAAAATGGGGTAAGGAGAGAACATCTGAAATGTAAATAAAATTTCCAATAAAAAAAAAGAAATCATTTGCAAATATAATGCTTGATAAATGGTGAAACACTAAAATAGAAACCTATATCAAAAAAGAGAATTTATAAACCAAACCATCTTTTTCCTTTTTAAAATTTTTTCTCTCATATATTACATTTTGACCACAGTTTACTCTTTATCCAGTATTTCAAGTGTCCTTCCTCCACCTCCAACTCCCCTTTCCCATCCACTCCTCTTACATATCTCCTCAGAAATAGGCAGTCCTCCCATGGATAACAGCCAAACATGGCATATTAAGTTTCAGTAAGACTAGGCACATTCTTTCATATTAAGGCAACCAAATAGGATAAAAGTATTTCTAAAAACAGGCAAAAGAGTTAGATTCAGCCCCCACTCTTACTCTTAGGAGTCCCCTAAGAACATCAATGTACACAACCATAACATACATGCAGAGAACCTAGTTCAGATGCATATAGGCCACATGATTGTCACTTCAGTCTTTGTGAGCCCCTATGAACTCCCGTTACTTGATTTTGTGGGATACACTGTAGTGTCCTTGATCCTTCTATGTCCTCAAATCCTACCTTCTCATCTTCTATAGGATTCCTAACTCTGCCTGATATTTGGCTGTGGGTCTCTGAATCTATTCTTATCAATTGTTGGCTGAAGACTTTCTGATGATAATTATGCTAGACACCAGTTTGCAAGTAGAAATTATTTCATTGACAACTTTTTGACAGTCATGTTTGGTTCTACCCTATGTGTCTGTGATATTGAACTTATGGTTCCTGCCCCTTCAGGCAGTGCCAGGTATGGACTCCCTCTTATGACATTGGTCTCAGGCTGGACCAGTCATTGGTTGGACACTCTTACAAGTTTTGTGTCACCTTTATCCTAGTACATATGTCAGGCAGGACTTACGGTAGGTTTGAAACTTTTATAACAGAGTTGGTGTCCCAATCCTTCCACTGGAAGCCTTGCTTGGTTATAAACATTGGTCATTTCAGGATCCTTATTCCTGATTACTAGGAGTCTCCACTAATGTCATCCTCATAGATTCCTGAAAGTTTCCATTGCTCTATGTTTCTCTCTCCTAAAATGCCACCCAATTCCAGTTGTGTCTCCCAGTATTCTGAGAAGGAGAATTTGGACCAATTATGGTAGTGGACTTCGGGTAGGTAGGTGAGCATTGGAAAGGAGGGATCAAATATGGGTGGATGCAGGGACAGAGGAAAAAATATTCATAATGTATGTTTGTTGTTAATAATTGTGTTTGAAAAAAAAGTTTTGAAAGAAAAGAATACATAATTTAAAAATAACTAGAGGGGAGGGGAGAGAAAATGGAGGGTCAGGGAGTAGAGGAGGAGGCAAAGTAAGAGCTGGGGAGAAGAGAAAAGAAGAAATTTGATTCCTTAATGTTTCAAATGACTATTATATCTGAGCTCCAAATATAAACAAACAAAAAACTAGTGTTCATGCTTGAGGAACAAATGCCAAATCAAACCTTTAATCTGATTAAAATTGCTCCCAGAAAAAGTTCTGTTTAAGTGTGTTGTACCCAATAAAACTTTTCAATGAAATAAAGAAACTACATACAAAATCAAATGAAGGCTGTGGTTTTCCAAGTGAAAATTGACAGTTCTGGGTTTAGCTGTTTTCAAAATGAGAAAAGTTAAAAACTATTTTTCTCTCCTTGTTGGTATTATTTTCCTTTACTCTCTGTACAAATAGATATATTCACACACATAATTGTGATAATTATACGAAGCAGCACTTAAATTATTATGTGAAATCATAAAATAATTATATATAAAATAAGAAGGCTTATTGACTTAATGTATATAGTATTTGGAAAAAAAAATCTACAAAATAGCCAGAGGTGTATCTACTAAGATTGTAGTTTACTTTACAATTCTAATTTATGTGTATGAATATTTTGACTTCATATATGTCTGAGTATCATATCCGTGCATGCTGTCTATGTAGTCCAGAAGAGGGAATCAGAGTGCTTGGGACTGACCCTACAGATGATTGTTTTTAGGTTGCCATGTATGGGCTGGGAATCAAATCCAGTTTCTCTGTAAGAACAGCTAGTACTTTAAATTGATGGTCTACCTTCTCAATCCCCTGATTTTCCAAAGTCAATGCTTAATTTGGAAGAGCTCAACCATTTAACATACATGTAAACATGTAGTTTAAAAATTGATTCAACATCGACATTACCAATTAATCAGTTAAGCGATAAAGCATTACTTTCTTCCATTAAGAATTAAATAAATTTCCTTCTACTATTGTGGGCATGGGAGGACATTCATATTACATTAGACTATCCTATACCCATTAAGATACATATAACACTAATTTGATTCAATGGGTTTAAAACAAAGATACATGAAATTGGGTGAGAAAATTGTGAGGGAATATAGAATAAATTATATGAAGATAATGGGATGCCCATTTGATCAAACCATTTTATGCAAACATGACATCCTCAAAGGTGAAAATATTAAAATGACTTAAAATATATCTATTATATATAAATAATCAAATATAATTTCCAATATAATTTACTAGTAAACTTGTTTTTCCAATTTTCACAATTATTTTATAATGACTTTTTAAGTTCAGAATATAAGTATTTTTGTGTTCACAGTTCTTAACTAAATACTATAGTATAGTTTTTACATTCTAGAAAGTAAAGTTCATTGTTTACAAACAGCACAAGGATGAGCAACCTTGGGACTTTCATGGAATCAATTGGTTGTATCCCTCTGTCACTTGCTTTTCATCTTGACTGTTGATAAATATTAAGGCTTCTTGAGTACACTTATTTCTATAGCAATAATATTTCTTAGACCATGACATTAGTTCATATCATAATCAAAGATTCATATGATCCTTCTTGTCCCTTTTAATACTGATGAAAAAAATGATTCATATATGATATGTTTCAGTCTGATCTATTAAGTATTATATTCTCTATCAGCTTTTCTTATCATAGTTTCTGTGTTCATTGATGATCATTGTGTCAAGGTCTTTATTCCTCTAGGGTATGTCAAGTGATAAAATACTAATTCTGTCATTTCTTCATGTGTTAGTGAAATAAGTCTAGAGTTAAGAACTTTACTTCATTAATTGTACCCTGAGGTATAATTTATAAAATAGAATTGGAATAGCTGTCTCTTGCTTTTTATTTACCATTTTCCAAAACGTTTCCACTAGAAACCTGCAAACTAACTTTTAAAAATCACATAATTTGACATTTTTGGTTTTTTTTACATTTCAATATATTATATTTATTGTACTATAGTGTAAATATTATCTAATTTTTGATTTATTAAGAAGCTCAAGTATACTCCTCAATTCTGTTAAAATGGTTCAAATTCATATTTGTGAAAATAGAAAATGATTTATTATATATGTTTCCATTTTAAATTTAGAAGTTCTTATTACTGGATATTCCTTGATTGGTTAATATCTTTGAAAGGCCTGTGCCCCTCTCCTTTTTTTTAAGGGAAATAGAGGAGGAATGGATTAGAGGAAAGATTATGTATGGGATGAGGGAGTAGGAGGGGAGGAGAGAGGGGAAAGTGCAGTTGAGATGCAGTATATGAAAGAATAAAACAAATTTTAAAACTTAAAAAAAAAAAGAAAGGTATCAAGGCCCAAGAGGTACTTAGAATATTCACAATTGTATATATCTTTTATAAAGCTCCAGTAACTGTATATTTAACTTTAAAAAGTGGAAGAAATATGCTCTTGTTGTCATAAAAATAAAACAGAAAAACAGACATTAGAAACAGAGTTAGTGGAGACAGATTCTAAAGACAAATAATATGATAAAATTTCACCCTAAGGGAAAGTAGATTTTAAGGACTACCTATCTTGTTTAAAACAGAGAATGAATAATTAGAAGGGTGTTTTAGGTTCTTCTGTCCAATAATGATGTGGCTTACGGACCTATTTCTGCCCCATGTATTTTAGGGAAGGATATGTGAGAAGACTTCAATTATTAGTGGAAATTTAAACATTTTCAAATATGCATGTCATTTTCTCCTCACTTAATTCACCATGAATAGTGCTGTCCTATTTCTTCACAATGAAACAGGCCACAGAGCAAGGTTTCTTTTGTTACTCAGTTATTCAAATATGTATTTTTAAGTCAAGGAAGGTGTCATTCATATTTCCTGGGAGTCAAGAGTCAAGACAATGCAGAAGAAATTAGAGAGCAGCCCTTCCAAAGAAACAGCAATCTTAGCAATGAAACTTAAACAGAAAAGGCCTGTGTATGTAGATGCGTAAGGAAGTAGTTGCTAGTTGCTATATAATGAGCTTCAGCTTTCCTTTGTTCTTGTTTCCCTTTTATTGAAAATACACTTGTTTTATACACTATATACTGATTATAGTTTCCCTTCTCTCTACTCCTCCCAGTTCCTTCCCACCACCCCTCCCTTCCAGGTTGACTCATTATCTGACTCTCATTAGGAAATAATCAGCTTCCAAGGACAACAACCAAACATGACAAAAAAGAACAAATGGAGCAAAGCTATTATACAGAACTTGGACACAGCATCCCAACAGGAGGAGAAGAGTCTTAAGAGAAGAATCAAGTGCCAGAAACCCACTCATTCTCTATTCAACTACAGTCCTCCGCTCTACCAACTGAGCTATTGAAGACTCCGCTAAACCCACTCATTCTCAAAGTCACATGTCCCATAAAAATACTAAGCTAATAACTGTAATATAAATATAGACGACTCGTATAGATCCAAAAAGGCCCTGTGCTTGCTGCTTCAGTCTCTGTGACTGCACTTGTGCCCTTATTCAGCAAGTCTTAATCTATTGGAGTCCTCAATCCCCTCTGGCTCTGACAATCTTTCCACTTCCTCCTCATTGAGTTCTGAGCTCTGATGGAAGGAATTTAATGGATATATCAATTTTAAATACGCTTGCTGCATAAGGTCTGGCTCTGGGTCCATGTATGTTTCCTTATCAGCTGCAAGATGAAGCCTTTCTGATGATGACTAGATAAAGCTGCTATATGAATATGACATCATATTGGTAGGTGTCACTTGATTAACATTTTTTCTTAGACCAATAATATATGCTTTTACCCCTTGGCTATCTAATCTCTGACATTGGTTACCCAGGCAGTATCAGAATGAGTTTCTTCTTTAGAGGACCTACAGGCAATAATTCATTGGTTGGCTATCTGCTAGCCACATGCCTATGCCATTTCCTAGCATATTTTTGATAAAGAAGATTATAGTGCAATGGATTTTGTGTGGTTGTTTTTGTGTTTATCTTCACACTGTAAAACTACCAGAGCATCTCCCCATTCAGAAAAAACATTCAGCTAGTTCAGGGTTTCATGGTACGACGTATCTGTTGACTTTCAGGTTTGTGCGTAATGGTGGGTTTGTGTTAATGACTGTAAGCTTTGTCCTTACCAATTTGGTTGTTTTGTTGATTTAGAGAGCCTTTGTTGACAACCACATCTATTGATTTTGAGTTTCCATGGGTTCCCCATTGGAAATCAGCTCATTGAGATTCAACCCAGTTTCATCAGTGGAAGCTTAGCCTGGAAACATTAGATTGCCTATTGATTCATATGACCTATTACAGGAGTCTCACATTCAGTCATCATTCCTATCCCATTAGTTCCCACTGTCTTTTAGACACCACCTCAAAAGCTCAGTAGATCAACCAGACAATCACTAGTTACGCTCTGCAACTCACATCATCTAACTATTGTCCTTGCAAACCAATATAGAGCTATCCAGAACTTGATAGGTATAGATTCTGGCACAACAAATTCATGACATCTGTGCCAGAGTTAGAGTCTAAGATAAATGAAAATATGATGATATCATACCTATGTCAACAGAAGTAATTCCATTGAACATTTGCAATAAAGTTCAGTTTGCCACATTTCCACCTTCCTCAAATTCTTGCCATTTCTATCCTATTATCTTCCAGGAAAATTGTCTATAGAATTATGTGTTACTTAAGTTTCTGATGGCTGGTGTATATTGATGTTTATATTAATAATGTAATTCACTTGTAGTGATATATACATCTCCATTCAAAGGTAAATTGATCAGATCTTGATTTCAGTTCAATCCATTTGCCTTCAAATTTCATGACATATTGTTTTTTTAAGACATTAAATAGCATTGATTACAATAGTGTCTTTTATAAGATATGTGTTAATAGGGCCAAGCTTGTGAATATGCAACCAATTATGTGATTTGATTAAGTATAATGAGATAACCCATATTGGATCCCATTGGGGATCAAACTGAGATTGATAGCAAGGGACCCTTGCTAAAACCAAAGTGAACTTTTAGAAATAGGAAATTATTAATATAGCTATAAATGAACTTATATGACTATTTTTATCATAGATCACTATTTGCTCACGATTCAGTAATAATCCTCTATGTACAGATGAGAACACACCGCAAGCTAAGACGAATTACACAGAACACTCAACTCTTAAGAACACTCCATCATTACTCAACTAATCAACTGCAACCATAGAATGTAGAGGTAAAAAGATCAGAGGTAATAGTGTACATAGAAAATGGAACAACTCAGAAGGAAAACATCTGAAGGTATAGAGTCTGCAGCAACACGCACATGACCTACATCTGTGCCAGATGGGAGTCTAGAGTATAAATGAAATATATATGAATATATACCCCTATTTCTAACAAAGAAGTAATTCCAATTGATAACCATTTGCAAATAAAAGTTTAGATTTCTCAAGGAAGTCTCACTGGAGAAACAAACTACTCTTAAAGATATGCAGTATTTCCAACAGTAGATGACCAACAGAAAAAGTAACTCATTGACATCTTTGGAAGTTCCTTGTTTTCTCACAGTGTCATAGCCAGACTTTTCCTTTTCTTCTTTTAAATTTTCCCTTGTCTTTTCTTTTTTCTTTTAATTATATATATAAACATATATATATATATATATATATATATATATATATTATATATGTGTGTGTGTGTGTGTGTGTGTGTGTGTTGTGTGCATATATATATATATATATATATATGTATGTATTTCATATATATGTGTGTGTGTGTGTATACACATATATACAAAGGCAATATAGAAAAATACATATTATGACTTTCAGTTTCATCAATAGTCAAATCTTCAATCAAATTCATCAAATCTTCTACTGTCACTAATAGACACAGAAACTAGATATGAAAGTAGAAGGAAAGTTAAGTGTGAAGAGCAAGATGATCAGCAGGACCAGAGAGCAACTAGATGATGGCAAATGTGAATGTGATCAAAATCTATGTATATAAAAGCATAACAAATATCCCAGACTAATTAATATATACAAATAAAATTACATAAAGAGCAGAGATTGATAGCAAGGTGACCCAACTTGCATAAAAGAAAGGAACATTTTATAATATGGGTATTTAGTATAATAGTAGATCAGTAGCATTAAGCTTATTTGTATTAATATAAAATAATCATGCTTAAAAATTTAATAGTACTGCATATTTAGTGGCAACCAAGTTAGCTCATAAGTTCTATGGGAACAGAGACTAATTCAACACTGACTTTGTCATATGTCAAAAGAAAACAAAACCCAAAAACATTGATTCAGTTTCCCTATATTCTACAGATACTAGTGTGGACAATGGTAAACACAATGCAGTTAATTAAACTGATGAGATAGATAGATAGATAGATAGATAGATAGATAGATAGATAGATAGATAGATAGAGGGGGAGGGGAGAGAGAGAGAGAGGGAAGAGAGGGGGAGATGGAGAGAGAGAGAGAGAGAGAGAAGAGAGAGAGAGAGAGACAGAGAGAGAGAAGGAGAGAGAGAGAGAGAGAGAGAGAGAGAGAGAGAGAGAGAGAGAGAGAGAAGTCTGGTTTTCTCGCCACCATACCTGTTCCTTTTAGAATTCATAAGAAGCAATGATACTACAAAGGGTCAAGCAGAGAGCAATTATGTGTAAGGTTAACCAATTCATCTGGGCAAGATGGACATGGGGCACAGGTTGCTTTCCTTCAGTTAATTTTTTGGTATGTCAGAGGTTGTATTTAAGTCAGGGTGAAGAAAAGAGGTTTGACATTTGGTCTCAAAGATTTCCTGTTTAAGAGAGAACAGAATGTCAGGTTGTTGAAAGATAGTGCTTCTCAGGCCTGCTGATCTATCTCCTTTCTTGTGACCCTATGGAGATGCCTTTCAGCTTAGACTTTTGTTTACTTGATAAACACCAAACGTACATGTAGAGAAAAACAGTAGTGAAAATCTGATAGCTATAGTAAGAGTCACAATTGACCTAGCTAACTCCTTGTTCTATTTCATTATTTGTGCTGATTTGGAACTGTGGACTCGCAATAAAATGAGAGGATGGTAAATAGTTTCACCTTGAAGACTTCATACATGTTGACAAATCTAAATGCCTATGTATCAAGGCTAATATAGTCTAATATAGTCTACAAGACTAATGTAGTCTAATCCCTATATGTAAACTAGACCTAACCACTGACATGTAGGTTCCAAACAGTGTTACTTCCTATCATCTCATCTTAATTTACATACTCATAATGTAAACCAATATTGGTTTATATATTTTAATGAAGAGAAAAAGAGAAAACTCCACATAATTGTCCCATACTTTGCTCTCTGTCCCATGTAGGTCACATAAATGCAATGCCTTTATTCCCAGGCTGTTTCTATGATAATTTAATAAAAGTTTTATTTTTGAAATCTTTTAGAAAATAACTTGTTTGAACATATGGTACTTAGTTTTTTGCTCTCCAAGGAAGAAGAAAAGTGTGTTTTTTCTTTAGCTATTTCTTGGAACAACTTACAAATTTTCTAAAGTTGCTGACTATCGACATTATAGTTCCCTAAAGTAACTGTGTTCTCTTATTTAGAAGTTTTAGTTTAATATTATCTGTGGGAATTCTATTGTACTTTATTTAGTCAACTTATCATTAGAGTATTACATTTTCAAGGAAGTCCGTTGTAAAGTACAAAATCTGACTACAGAATGTAGTTTTCTGTAGTATTAAAAACTAAATAAGAATCTATATTTTTACTTATATCCACATGTATATCAGTATCTACATCAGTCTATGGTCCTCAATAGTTACTATATATAAAACTAAAGGGAACTTTTTCTCTGTGTTTATTAGTGATGTGAGGATATCTGAGACACAGTCTGTCTTCTTGCTAACACAGCCCAAGATTCCAATAAAATTGATACCTTATAAATAAGTGGCTTAAATATGAATAAATCACATGCTCATGAACACCAAATTAATTATTTTCACATATCAATTACAATATTTGCATAAGTTAGAAAAAAAACATTATTAAATTATTTTTCTGATAACCTTTATTATATAAATCAGTAAACTAATAAATATTATCAAATTAGAAACAACCTCAAGTCACAAATAAAAACATAATATGGTGTTTATATTACTAGAACTATATTATATATCTAAAGTGAGAAGGAATTTAGTGCTATGAAGTAAATACTATGAATTTGGAGTATTTCTCCTTTGGTATATGTGTGTATATGTGAGTGTTTACAGCTTGAATAGTAATATATGACTTCCTCCAAGGTTTTCTTTTTTTTTGGGTTTTCAAGACAGGGCTTCTGTGTGTAGTCCTGGCTGTCCTGGAACTCACTCTGTAGACCAGGTGGCCTAGAACTCTGAAATCCACTTGCCTCTGCCTCCCAAGTGCTGGGATTAAAGGCGTGTGGACTTCCTACAAGTTAAGAAATCATACTATAGGTTGCCACCTATGAAATAATATTACCATATTACCATAATAATAATTATACATATACCATAATAATAATATTATACATATTACCATAATAAGAATATTAATTTATTTCATAATTTGAAAATGTCTGAGGCCTAGTTCAGTCATTTACAACTCTTCAAAATTGAAACTATAGCATCATAGGAGCAGAAAAAATACAGAAAGAGATCAAGAGAGAAAGAGAAAAGGAGAGAGAGAGAAAGAGAAAGAGAGAGAGAGAGAGAGAGAGAGAGAGAGAGAGAGAGAGAGAGAGAGAGAATAGAAATTACATGGATAATTCTTTTAGTCAATTCTTTATATAAAATATATGTGAACTGGGGATGATCAGACAGCGCAGGATCCTATACACATGAGCTGTCTCACTGACTCATAATCAAGGGTTTTATAAAAGAATGTAATGAACTTTATTAATATAATTAATACATTTAATATGCTATACTCCTTCTCAGTTTTTATTTTTTGAGAACGGAGGAAACTGGAGCCACTAGTACCAGTTAATAACTATCTAAACTTGAAAACTTGACAGGTAAATACAGAATATGATCCTATTGTGGAGAAAAATATTATAAAATCATAACACTATCATTATCAAATTAGTTGGTCAAATCTATAGTTAACTTCTGTATTACATAATCTGACACCTTAACATTTAGGCAATATCAGTATCTTTAGTTACATCTCTCTCCTGTGATACCTGAAAAATTTAGTTCCACTACTTTTAATTAGGTAAATTATAGAAATTTACTCATGCTTACCATTTAAAAAGAAAAAATATTTTCCTCCTAGAAAAAAATGAAATAAATTTCCAAATCATCTTCTAAATATTTATTGATGTTTATACATGTTTGTGTTTGCTTGGTAACCTCTGAGATAGTGGACTCTGTAAATAAATGATTATTTACAATAGAAAAGATCTGAGCCAGGTGTTCTAGCATTGACAAGTGAGAGCACATTCTATTTCCTTCTCTCTCATGATCTCAGAAACTGCCCATTGAACTCTTACCAATAGTCAACAAAATGTCAGTAAAATAGATCCTTTAATCAAATAAATGTGTTGTAGCTAAGAAGTAATTTCTATTTATCATTTTTAATTGATTGTTTTATTGTTTAATTACCTTCTAAATGTTGCTCACCTACCCAGTCCTCCTTCCCAGAGTTCTTCACCCCCATCCTTCTTCCTTTGGCATCTGAAAACATGTTCCCCATCCCACCCACCCACTCACTGGGCATCCCTTTTCCCTGGGGCATCAATTTCCTACAAGATTAGGTGCATCCTCTCCCACTAGGGCCAGACAAGGGAGTCCTCTGCTACATATGTGCCAGGGCAGCCCATGTGTACTCTTGGTTTGGTATAGTCTCCAGGAGCTCCCAGGGGTCAGGTTATTTGATACTGTTAGTCTTCCTATGAGTTATTTGATAGTGTTTGTCTTCTTATGGGGTTTTTATCCCCTTCAACTCCCTCAATACTTCTCCTAACACTTTCATAGGTGTTCCTGAACAAAATCCAATGGTTGGCTACATTCTGTCACAGTGAGCTACTGGTAGACTCCCAGATGACAGCCATGCTAGACTCCTGTATGAAAGCAAAACATAGCATAGTGCCAGGGTTTGGGGCACACTCATGGGATGGATCCCAAGTTCGGCCAGTCACTGGATTTCCTTTCCTTCAGTCTCTGTTCCAACTTTGTCCCTGCATTTCTTTTAGACAGGAAAAATTCTGGGTCAAAAATATTTAAGTGGGTTAGTGACCCCATCCAACAATTGGGGCCACTGTCAGTCTACTGGAGGTGATCTCTTCAGTTTCCTTACCCCCACTTTTGACAATTCAGCTAAGGTCATCCTCATTGAGTCCTCAGAGTCTCTCATAACCCAGGTCTCTGGGACTTTGTAGAAGTACCACCCCACAACCCTCACCAGCTACATATTTCAATTCATTCTCTTGGACCTCTGAGATTCTCTCCTCACTCACCCCCCCAAACCTGATCCTACTTTGCCTTTTCCCCTCCCATCCTTTCTCCCACACAAGTCTCTCCCTCCCTTTACCACAAGTGATTATTTTGTTCCCCCTTCCAAGCGGGATTGAAGCATCCTCATTTGGCCTTCTGTCTTGATAAACTATCATGCAAGTCCTTTGAGGTTTAGGTTATATCACTCAGGATGATAGTTTCTAGCTCTATCCATTAACATGCAAAATTCATGATGTCCTCATTTTTAATAGCTGAATAGTATATCATTGTGTAAATGAACTATATTTCCTGTATCCATTGTTCAGTTGGGGGATATCTGTTTTCTTGTTGTTGTTTGTTTTGTTTGTGTTTTTTTTCCAGTTTCTTCCAATTACAAATAAGACTGTTATGATCATATTGGAACATGTGTCTTTTTTGTATAGTAGAGCATCTTTTGTGCATATACCCAGGAGTAGTTCAGGTAGAACTATATTCAGTTTTCTGAGCAACCACCAGATTGATTTCTAGAGAGGTTGTACCAGTTGGCAATTCCACCAGCAATGGAAGAGTGTTCCTCTTCCCAGCAAGTGCTGTCACTTAAGTTTTTGATCTTATCCATTCTGATTGTAAGGTGGAATCTCAGAGTCATTTTTATTTGCATATTCCTGATCACTAAGGGCTTTGAACATTTCTTTAAGTGCTTCTCAGCCCTTCAAGATTCCTCTGTTCAGAATTCTCGCTTACTTGTGTATCCCATTTTCTAATTGGATTATTTTGGTTTTTTTGTAGTCTACCTTCTTGAGTTCTTTATATATTTTGGATATTGTCATTCTATTGGATGTAGAATTACTGAAGATATTTTCCAATCTGTACACTGCTGTTTTGTCTTATTAACAGTGACCTTTGTATCATGACCTGTCAAATGGATTATGGTAAGTATGATTTTTTGTTTGGTTGTTTTGAAATTCTTTCTGTTTTCTTTTCTGTATTTTCAGATTTTTATTATTGACAGAATTATTTATTTTTGTGTTCTGAGTAGATATAGATATTTTCAAATATAAAGTTAAGATATACATTAAATTTTATGTATACCTTTACAAAGGACTGCAATATTTGAAAATAAATTCTACCTATGAAGATGGAAGCAGTAGTGACTGTTGAGGTGATGATGCTGAGGATATTGTTGGTGATGGTGAATATGATGAGGAGAAGGAAGAGTAGACGAATTTCAGTGTTAATGTTGCTGATAATAGTAAATGTATTGATTATGAAAATGGTGGTAGTGATGATAGAGATGTTGATGAGGATGATGATGATGAGGAGGAGGAGGAGGGGGAGGAAGATGACTATGGCAGTACCTGGTGATCATGACGGTAATGGATTTGCAGTTCAAGCGTCTTCATACAGAACTTCAACATGATACATAAGTACATTACCACAGAGCTAACATTCTGAGTCTTTTAAATGCTTTATTTTCTAATCTCTCAAAGTCTTAACTACATTTCTGTCTTTGATAGCTGCAAGGTATATAATTCTTAGGTTTTTAAAAATAATTCCTATATTAAGGTGAAAAATTCAAAGAAAAGCAAGGGATTACTTAAATACACACACACACACACACAGAGAGAGAGAGAGAGGACAGAGAGAGAGAGAGAGACAGAGAGAGAGAGAGACAGAGAGAAAGAGCACACCGACACACATATATGACATATATTGATCATTAATCCTTTAATTTGAACTATTGCCATATTTTTAAACAAGAGGGCATAGGTGCAGAAAGTATGTTTCTATAATAATAAGGTCTTCTGACATTCTTAATATGAGAAAACACGAAAATTCTCTTTTTCTATTGCTTTTCTTGGATCCACTTCACAAACAATGTGCATGACTGAAAATTTGTGGAAATTGGTGGAAAATTTGTTCAAACACCAGATAACCCAGACAACTTGAGACTGATTGATATGTAAAACAGATTTTATCTTTAGTAGATGTATTAATATTAAAATCTACAGAACAAGCATGAGATTCAGGTGTGACTATAAATTTGTAAATTATACGAAAAGTAAATTATGTTGTATAACTTAAATATAATTTATTGACTGGATACTTCTGCAAAACATGATTTTTTAATTCAATTTAAATATTTTTTTATATTTACTCATTTTACATCCGACTCATTGCCCTGTCTCCTGGTCATCCTTTCCCACAATCATTCCCCCATGACCTAGTCCTCTTCTTCCCCACTAGGTATCCCCCCAACCCTGGCACTTCAAGCCTCCACAACACTAGGCACATCCTCTCCCAGTGAGGCCAGACAAAGCAGCTGAGCTAGGAGAACACATCCCATACACAGCTTTTGAGATAGCCCCCATTCCATTTGTTTGAAACCCACATGAAGAACAAACAGCACATCTGCTACATATGACAGGGAGGCTTAGGTCCAGCCAGTGTATCCTTTTTGGTTGGTCATTTAGTTTCAGAGAGCCAAAGGGTACATGATAGTTGACTCTCTTAAATTTCTTGTGAAGTTCTTATCCCCTCCAGGGCCTGGAATTCTACCTCCTATTCTTCCACTCTCTACCCCCTGCTTCTATGAGGGTGCTCCTCTACTAACCCACTTACTCCCAACCCTATGCTGGAGCATCAAACCTTCACAGGACGTAGGGCCTCCCCCCAACCATTGATGCTAGATAAGCCCATCCTCTTCTATGTATGAGCTCTTGCTGTATCCCGCAGGGATGAGAGTCTCGCTTGTTACAGAAACTATGGGAGGAAAATATTCAACAAAAACAAACTCAGAAATCACCACCTAAACCTATATTAACCACAAACACAGATGACTAGAGGCCAGCTAAGAATACAGTTAACATTAAACAACATGGCATCACCACAGCCCAGCTATCCTACTACATTTAACACTGGATATTCCAACACTTCTGAAGAAAAGGAAAATGACCTTAATCTATTATTATGAAATATTAGAGGTCCTTATGAAGGAAATAAATAAATCCCTTAAAGAAGTCTGAGAAAATCTGAACATGTGAAGGGAATGAATAAAATTATTCAAGATCTGAAAATGTAAATAGAAGTGATAAAGAAAATCACAAACCAAGGGAATACTAGAGATGGAAAATTAAGGTAGGCAAATAGGAACTACAGACACAAGCATCACCAACCGAGTATATGAAATAGAAAAGAGAATAGAGGATAGAGAAGATATATAAAAGAAATTGATACAGTGGTCAAAATATATTAAATCTAAAAAGTTCTTTTTTACAAAACATATAGGAAATGTAGCACACTATGAAAAGCCCAAACCTATGAATAATAATAGTAGAAGAAGTTTTCTGGCTCAAAGGCCAAGAAAACATTTTCAACTAAGTTATAGAAGATCATTTTGCAAGCTTAATACAAGAGAAGTGAATAAAGGTACAAGAAGCTTATAGAACACCAAGTAGCTTAGAACAGAAAAAAAAAAATTCCTGCCATACAATAATCAAAACACAAAGCATACAGAGAAATAGAAAGAATATAAAAATATGCATGAAAAAAGGACTAAGTAACATATAAAGACAATCCCTTTTGTCCCAACCCACACCCCTTGTTACCCCTCGGGCTTAGTTGCACTACCCCTCTGGCCTGTGTAGTGTTTTATTTTGATATTTTAACCTCACCCAAAATTTTCAGTACAAATGACACAGTCACTTGTATTGAATTTTATCAGACCACTACAGATTAAAACTGGATTTCAAAATGAAAGCAACAGAAAGCCTCCAAACTCATGGAAAATGAATGAGTCTTTAATGAATAACCATTGAGTCAAGGCAAAAAGTAAAAAAGAAATGTAAGACATCTCAAAGCTCAATGAATGTTAATCCACAGTATACCCAATTTTATGGGATACAATGAAAGTGGTGCTAAGAGGAAAGTTCATACTCCTAAATGCCTCCATAAACAAATTAGGGAGATCTAATACTACTGACTCAATAGCACTTCTGAAAACTCTAGCACAAAAGAAGCATGTGCACACACATGGACATAAAAGGGCAGGAAATAGTCAAACTCATAGCAGAAATCAACAAAATAGAATCAAAGAAAACAATATAAAGCTCAATAAATCAAAGAGTTGGTTCTTTGAGAAAATCAGTAAGATCGACACACCCTTATACAAAGTAAAAGGCAGAGAAATAATATCCAAATTAACTAAATAAGCAACAAAAATTGGGAATTTTAAAATAGGTATCCAGGAAATTCAAAGAATCATTAGGTTATATTTCAAAATGCTATACTTCACCAAATTTGAAAATCTAAATTACATTAAACAATATTTTGATAAATATTACTTAGTAAAGTTAAATAAATATTAGATGCATGTTTTAAATAGACCTATAAGAACTAAGCCATTAGAAATAGTCATTAAAAGCCCTTCACCAAAAGAAAATCAAAAAACAAACAAACAAAAAAACAGAGTCAAGGGTCAGATAGTTCTAATGGAGGATTCTACCTTTTCAAAGAAAAGTTAATGCCAATGCTCCTAAAACTATTACAGAAATTAGAAGTAAACATTACCAAATTTATTTTGAGGTCCTAGTCACTCTGATACCTAAACCACACAAACTCAATATAGAAAGAGAATTTTAGATCAATTTTCCTTTGAACATTGATCAAAACTGCTCAATAAAACACTCACAAACCAAACCCAAGAACACATCAAAAAGAGCATCCACCATGACCAAATAGGTTTCATCTCAGGGATATAGGGATGATTGGACATATGAAAATCTGTAAATTCACCACATGAACAAACTGAAAAAAAAAACAAACACATAATTATCTCATTAGATGCTGGAAAAGTATTCAACAAAATCCAACACCTGTTTTTGATAAAAGTCTTGGAGAGCTCAGAGATACTAGGGCTCTATACAAAGATAATAAATTCAACATACACTAAACCAATAACCAACATCAAATTAAATGGAGAGAAAATCAAGGCAATTCCACTAATGTAAGGAACAAGACAAGGCTCTCCACTCTTGCCAAATCTGTTCAAGATAGAACTTGACATTCTAGGGAGAGCAATAGGACAACAAAAATATTTCAAGGGGTTATGAATTTGAAAAAAAGAACATCAAATTCTTTACTTGCACATGATATGATAGTATACATAAGCATCTCCAAAAATTCTACAAGGAAACTCATACAGTTAAAAAATACTTTCAAAGAAGTAGATGGATACAGAATTTACTAGAAAAAAACAGGAGCTCTTTCATATACAAATGATAAAAGGCTACAAATAAAATCAGAGAAACAATACCCCTCAAAATAGCTATAAATAATATGCAGTATCTTGTAACTCTAAACAAGCAAGTGAACACTCTACATGTCAAGAACTTCACTTATTTGATGAAGGCTATTGGCAATGATATCAGAAGATGGAAAGATCTCCCATCGACATGTTTCAGTATGACTAACAGAACATTTGGCTATCTTACCAAAAACAATGTACAGATGTACAGATGTACATAATCCCCATAAAGAATAAAATTCTTTACAGAACTTGAAAGGAGAATACTGAACTTCACATGGAAAAATTAAACCCCCAGAATAGCTAAAACCATCTTGTACAACAGAATCCAGAGGTATCTCCATTCCCATCTCTGATTTCAAGGTCAACTCCAGGACTATAGTAATAATCCCATGACACAAGGATATCTGACATATCTGACTATATCTGACAGAGGGATAATTTTTAAATTATATAAAAAACTCAAGAACTACACAGTCAGAAACTAAATAAATGATTTGACAAATGAGATATAGATATAAACAGATCTGCTAATGAAGAATCTGAAATAGGGCAGAAGCACTTAAAAATGTTCAGTAAACTCAGCCATCAGGGGAATGCAAATCAATACAACTCTGATATACCACCTTATATTTGTCAGAATGGCTAAGATCAAACACAAAATGACAACTCATGCTCATGAGGATGTAGAGTAAGGAGAACATTGCTGGTTGTAAAGTTTTAGAGACACTTTGGAATCAGCATAGTGGTTTCTTAGAAAATTTGGATTTGGAATAGGTCTACCTCAAGACACATGTTTACCACTTCTGTACATATGCCTAAATGATACTCCATCATAGTGGATATTTGCTCACTATTCACATAGCAGCTTTATTCATAATAGTCACAAACTAAAAACAGCTTATATCCCCCTCAGCTAAAGAATGGTTAAACAAAATGTGGTACATTTTCACAGTAGAGTATTACTAAGCTATTTGAAAATTGACATTATAAAATTTGCAGACAAATTGATGGAACTCATCCTGAGTGAGATAACCTAGCTTGGAAATGACAAATATGGTATGTAGTGATATATAAGTGAAAATTAGCTGTAATGTAAAGGATAGTCAAGCTACAATCCACAGACCCAGAGAAATGCAGGGGTTGGGTGGAGTACTCAAACTCATGAATTTCCTAGGGAAATAGAAATAGAATATTGGTGGTGGACAGAGTTGTGGGGTGGGTGGGTGGGGACCAGAAGAAGAGAGTTCAGGAAGGGAAAGGATGGAGGGAGAAGGTACTCAGAGAGACAACTGGAGTTAGACAGCATCTCTTGGATAGGCTAGAAACCTAGAATTATTGAAACTCCCAGCAATCTACAAGGATAACTCTAATTTAGATTCCTAGGCAATGAGGGATATGGAGCTTGAACTGGCCATCACTTATACGTGGCAAGACTTCCAGTAGAAGAATTAGTACACCAACTAAGCCACAAAACCTCTAACCTACAATTTGTCCTGCCTACAAGATGTACTTGGGTAAAGGTAGAACAGAATTGTTAGTGACCAGTGAATGGCCCAACTCGAGATTGATGCCAGGAGAGAGAGCTGGTTCATGAAAATTCCTTGGTCTCCCAGACCCAGAGGCTAGATAGCCCAGAGATATAGGATAGAACCAAACATTACTAGCAAACAAGCAAATAAATAAATAATATTCATACCTAAATAAATGCACACACACATATATATGTGTGTGTGTGTGTGTGTGTGTGTGTGTGTGTGTGATTTAATTAAAGTAAGTGAAATAATTGCTAATAATATTCTGCTATATTCATATACTGGTGCCTAGCACAATTGTCATCAGAGAGACTTCATTCTGCAACTGATGGGAATAGATGCAGAGACCCACAACCAAACATTTAGAGGGTCTCATGGAATATGGATGATGAAAGGAAGGAAGTATTGTAGGAGCCAAAGGATTTCCTACAATAAAACCCACACAATCAACGAAGCTGGACTCATAGCAGGCACACAGAGACTGAATCCACAGCAAGATAGTCTGTATGGGACTGACCTTGAGCCTCTGCATAGATATTACAGTTGAGTAGATTTGTCTTCCTTTAGTACTCCTAACAGTTGGAACAGGGACTATTTCTAAGTCTTTCCCTGCATTTGAGACACTTTCCTTTATATTGTGTTACATTTTTCAGGCTTAATATGAGGGGAGGTGCTTAATCTTACTGATACTCAATATGCCATGTTTGGTTGATGTCTGTGGGAGTCCTGTGCCTTTTTGAAGAGAAATAGCAAATGAGTGGATGAGGGACAGATGGGAGGTATGGGGTAGAATGGGAAGGATCAGTATAATGGGAACTGTGGATATAAAAAAGAAATATTAGACCCACCCATCCACACCAATAACCTATGTGCCTACCAAGAGGTCCAGAGAAGTCAAAGACATGGGTGAGAGTCTTGCCCAAATACACATGTCATCTGGGACAACTAAAGGCCCACATAACCCAATACTACCCTCTGAGTTCCACCTCTCTTCCAGTCCACTTCCTGCCTGGGTTAGATCAAGGGGCAAATACCCACCCCCATACAGTGTGTTTGCCTTCTAGCAGGTTCACGGTATTCGAAGACATAGAGCCCAGATGCCATGGGGCCCAGCTGCCCTGCCAAGGTCCACCTTCCTTCTTATTGACTTTTCCACCCAGGCCAGATCAGTTGGCCCAGTAACCTACCACAGTCCATAGCCTATCTGCTCCCAGCAGTCCCAGAGTAACCAGGGATACAGCCTGTCTACTTCCTAGGAGTTCAACAGTAACCAGGGACACAATAGGACTGCTCTAACAAGAGATACTAGAGGCCTGCCCTAACCAGAGACAATAGTCCCTGCCTCTAAGGAGGTCAGCTCTAGTCACAGACACCCAGTCCATTTAACACCAGAGATAACCAGGTGAAGCCAATCAAACAGGTGAAGAAATTGAACAAAGTGGTCCAAGAACTAAAAATGGAAACAGAAATAATAAAGAAAACATAGGAAAGCAAACCTGGAGAAGAATAACTTAGGAAAGATATCAGGAGCTACAGTTGTAAGCGCCACCAACAGAATATAAGAGATAGAAGAGAGAATCTCAAGTGCCGAAAATACTATAAAAATATTGACACATCAGTCAAAGAAAATAAAAAGTGCAAAAAGCTCCTAGCCCAAAATATCCAAGAAATTGAAGAAACAATGAAAGGATCAAACCTAAGAATAATAGGAATAGAAGGGGATGAAGAAATCCAGCTCAAAGGACCAGAAAACATCTTCAACAAAATCATAGAAAAAAAAAACTTCTCTAACCTATATATATAGAGAGTCATAAATGTATAAGAAGCCTACAGAACACCAAATATATTGGACCAGGAATTCCTCTCATCATATAACAATCAAAACATGAAATGCACAGAATAAAGAAAGAATATTAAAAGTTGTAAGGCAAAAAGGCCAAGTAACATATAAAGTCAGAACTATCAGAATTACGCCAGGCTTCTCAACAGAGACTTGTAATGGAAGGTTCTGATGCTAAGGTCCTGTTCCCTGATTGGTTCTTTATTTGTCAGTTAAGAAAGTGCTGGGTTAATTATCGAGTTGAAGGTACAGGTGGGACTCCTGAGCCTCTGGAGGCAGGCAGAGGGACATGAGAAAGGAGAAGGAATTTCCCCCATACTTTGGAAGGAGAAGAAGGCAACAGTCTTTTGAGGTCTCAGGACAAGCTAGGGCCTGTGGCAACAACTATAGGCAGGTGGTCATGGATGTTTGGCAGGGTCAAGATGAGATTAGCCACTGGAGTTTAGGGCATGTGGAAGAGACTGAGTTAAGAAGTTCATAAGAGTATACTTTCTGAGGCAGGAAATAGTGGTGCCCAGCAATTGTGCCAAGAAGGCAAATTGTAAATGAACAAACTGTGTGTGAATCTTTTGTCCAAGGATTCAAGGGAAGTGGGCTAATCTCTAAGCAAAGTAGGTAGCATAAAACTCCACACTACAAAGAGTGTAAAAGCCAGAAGATTCTGGACAGATGTCATGCAGACCATCAGAGAACAAAAATGCCATCCCAGGATACCATACTCAGCAAAATTCTCAATTACCATAGATGGAAAAACTAAGATATTCCATGACAAACCAAATCTCTGTAGTAATACAGCCCTAAAGAAGATACTGGGACAAAATCTCCAATATAAGGGTGGTAAGTATATACAAGAAATCACAAGAAAGTAAACATTTCAAAACAAACACAAAACAGATTCACACATACATAATACCACATTCAGCAACAAAATAACAGGAACTAACAACCATCAGTCTTTAATATCTCTCAAAACCAAAAAAGACTCAATTCCCCAATTAAAAGACACAGATTAACAGACTGCATATGTAAATAGTATCAAGCATTTTACTGAATACATGACAGACATCTCAATGACAAAGTCAGATACTACCTCTGAGTAAAAGTCTCAAGAAAGGTTTTCTAAGCAAATGGTTGCAAGAAGCAAGCTGGAGTTGCCATTTTAATATTCAGTAAAATAGACTTTAAACCAGAAGTTATCAAATGAGATGGGGAAAGGACCCTTCATATTCATAGAAAAAAATCTACCATATTGAAGTCTCTATTCTAAACATCTATGCCTCAAATAAAAGGACACCCACATTCATAAAAGAAACGAGTAAAACTCAAAGCATACATCGTACTTTACAAAATAATGGTGTGAGATTTCAACACTCCACTTTCAAAAATGTACAGATCAATGAAACAGAAACAAAACAAAGAAAGAGTGAAACTAATAGAGGTTGTGGACCAATGGTTTTAACAGATATCTTCAGAAAATTTCACTCCAAAACAAGAGAGTATACCTTCTCAGTACTTCCTTGAGCCTTCTCCAAATTCACTAAATAATTGACATTTTTAAAACAAGCATTAACAGATACAAGAATATCGAAATGTTACCATGTGTTCTACTAGACCACTGTAGACTAAGACTAGACTTCAATAACAACAAAAATAACAGAAAGCAAAGCCCACAAACATATGGAAACAGAACAACTCTATCCTTGGTGATAACTTGGTCAGGGAAGAAATAAAAAAAGAAATTAAGCACTTTATAGAGTTCAATGAATATGAATACACATCATCCACATACTTATGAGATGACAAGAGCAGTGCTAAGAGGAAAATTCATAGCACTAAGTTCCTTCATTAAGAAATTGGAGAGATCCCATATAAACAACTTAATCAAATACCTAAAAACTCTAGAACAGAAAGAAGCAAACACACCCAAGAGGAGTAGAAGGCAGGAACTAGTCAAATTCAAAGCTGAAATCAACCAATTAGAAACAAAGAGAATGATACAAATAATGAACAATACCAAGAACTGGTTCTTTGAGAATATCAGTAAGATATATAAATCGTTAGTCAAATTAAATAAAGGGCACAGAGACAGTAATTGAGTTAACAAAATAAGAAATGAAAAACAAGAAAAACTGAGGAACTTCAAAAAAATCATCAGATCCTACTACAAAAGCCTATACTCAACAAAACTGGAAAATTTTAATGAAAAGAATAATTTTCTAGATGGATACCATATTCCAAAGTTAAATCAAGATCGGATAAACTATATAAAATGTCCCATAAAACCTGAGGAAATAGAAATAGTCATTAAAAAACAAACAAAACAAAACAAAACAAAAAAACCCTCCAGATCAAAAATATGGTTTTAGTGCAGAATTCTACCAGATCTTCAAAAAAGAGCTAATATCAAGACTGCCCAAATATTCCATCTTTTTAGTATAAAAAGATGAGTGTAATCCTTGAGAGACTTCAGGCCCCAGAGAAGAGGGAGGTCTGATGGGAGAGAGCATCCTCTTGGAACCAAGAGGGAGGAGGAATGGGATGAGGAATTATGGAAAGGGGGACTGAAGGAGTCACTGAAGGGAATGTTAATAAATAAAATAATGAAAGAAGAAGAAGAGGAAGAGGATGAAGAGAAAGAAGAAGAAGAAAAAGAAGAAGAAGAAGAAGAAGAAGAAGAAGAAGAAGAAGAAGAAGAAGAAGAAGAAGAAGAAGAAGAATTATACCTAACTTCTCAATGGAGACTCTAAAAGCCAGAAGACTGCACAGATGTGCTGTAGATTCTAAGAGACCACAGACTCCAGGCCAGAGTATTGCACCTAAGAAAACTGTCAATCACTATTTGTGGAGAAAATAAGCTATTCCAGGATAGAGCCAATTACACAGTATCTATCTATAAATCCAGCCCTACAGAGAGGTCTAAATGGAAAACTTCAGCCTAAGGAGATTAATTATAACCATGAACATATAGGAAATAAATAATCACAGACTGGCAAAATGAAAAGAAGAGAAACACAGACACACACACACACACATACACACACACACACACACACACACACACACACACGACCACCCCTCACCACCCTCACGACCAACACCACCACTATCAGCATCACAACCACTACGACCATCATCATTACTACCTCAACAAAATAACACGAATCAACAATGATTAGTAATTGATATCTTTTAATATCACTCAATACCTTCCCAAAGACATAGACTAACAGAATGGATGAGAAATCAGGATCCATCTTTCTGCTGAACCCAAAGAAGACACCTCAACATCAAGGATAGACAATACCTCAGGGCAAAGTGTTGGAAAAAGATATTCCAAACAAATGGACATAAGAATCAACTTGGCTTGCAATTTTATTATCTACCAAAATAGACTTTAAATCAAATCTAGTTTTGATTTTTCTTTGATTTTCTCCAAGAGCCAAGTTTTCTTTCATTGATTCTTTGTTTTGTTCTCTGTTTCTATTTTACTGATTTCAGCAGCTATGGGGTTGATTATTTCTTTCCATCAATTTCCTTTTGGATGTGATTTCTTTTTTGTACAACTTTCAAATGTGCTGTTAAATCTCTAATATGAAAGCTCTTCAGGTTTTCTCTCTCTCTTTAAAATAAGTATTTAATCCTATGAGCTTGCCTCTTAGAACGTCATTCAATATATACCAAAAGTCTGGGTATGTTGTATATTCAGTTTAATTCAATTCTAAAAAGTCTAATTTTTCTTTATTTCTGTCTTGGCCCATTTTTCATTCAGTAGAGAATTGTTCAGTTTCTATGAGTTCGTAAAACTTTCTTGTTTCTGATGTTGATTTATAATTTTAATCTGTAGTGGTCTGATAGGATGTAGGTAGTTATTTTCATTTTATTGTATCTATTAAGACTTGATTTGTGTCAAAATACGTGATCAGTTTTGGAGAAAGTTCCATGAGGTGCAGAATAGAAGGTATATTCTTTTGTGTTTGGGTGAAATGTTCTGTAAATATCTGTTAGGTCTGTTTGACTTATAATGTCTGTTAGCTACAACCATTTCTTTGTTTAGTTTTTATCCAGATGGTCTTTCTATTGGAGAGAGTGGGGTGTTTTGGTCTCTCACTATCATTGTGTAAGGGTTAATGTGTCACCTAAGCTGTAGTAGTGTTTCTTTTACAAACATTGGTGTCCTTCTGTTTTAGGTATAAATGATAAACACTTTCAGCAAAGTAGCTGGATGCAAAATTTACTCAAAAAATCAATTAGTTTTCATATATATAAATGCCATACAGACTGAGAAAGAAATCAGATAAGCAATACCTTTCAAAATAGCTTAAAATAATATAAAATATCTTGGAGTAACTCTAACCAAGCAAATAAAAGACTTGTATAATGAAAACTTTAAGTCTGAAAAAAATACATTGAAGAAGATATCAGAAGAGTGAACAATCTTTCGAGGCTCACAAATGCATAGGATTAGCACAGTAAAAATGGTTATCCCACCAAAACAATCTACAGATTCATTGCATTCCCCATCAATATTTCAACACAATCACTCACAGATTTTTGAAAGGACAATTCTCATTCATATGAAAAAACAAAAAACACAGGATATCAAAACCAATCCTGAACAATAAAAGAACTGCTGGATGTCTTGCCACTATTCTTAGTTGTACTACAAAATTATAGCAATAAAAACATATGATATTGACATAATAATAGACCTGTTGATCAATAGAACTGAATTTGAGACTCAGACATAAATTCACACACCTATAGACACCTAAATTTTGATAAAGCAACCAGAAATGCTGTGGTGGATAATTTTTCATCAACTTAACACAGCATGAAATAATCTGAGAAAGGGGAATTTAAATTAAGGGAATGCTTCTTCAAGATTGGGTTGTAGTCAGGCTCATAAGACAATTTTTAAATTAGTGATTGATGAGGGGAAGATCAGCTCACTATGGGTGGTGTCATGCCCAGAATGGTGCTCTTGGGTTCTATTAGAAAACAAGCAGAGGAAGTCATGAAGAGCAAGCAAGTAAGCAGCACCCCTCAATGGCCTTTACATCAGCTCCTGCCTACAGGATCCTGTTCTGCTTGAGTTCCTGTCTTGACTTCCCTTGATGATAAACTGTGTTATGGACCTGTAAATTGATTAAACCCTTTCCCACACAACTTGTTTTTTGTCATGATGTTTCATTACAGCAAGAGTAACCCTAACTAAGACAAATACACACTGGGAAAAAAAAGTCAGCATTTTCAACAAATGGTGTTGGCCAAATTGGATGTCTGCAGAAGAAGAATGCAAATAGATTCATACTTCTAATTCTGCACAAAACTCAACTCCTAATGGATCAAGAACTTAACATAAAAGCAGATACATTGAACCTGCTAGAAGAGAAAGTGAGAATATCTTTGGACTCATTGGCACCTCAAAGCACTTTCTGAACAAAGCAATGTTAATGTAGCTCCTAGTCCAACAATTAATAAATGGGACCTCATGAAACCGAAAGTTTTCTGTAAGGCAAAGAACACAGTCACTAAAATAAAGTGACAATCTATAGAATGGAAAAAGATTTTTACCAACACCACATCCAGTAGATGATTAATATGCAAAATTTCTAAAGAACTCAAAAAAATTAGACATCAAAACAAACAAATGGAAAAAATTAAATATTCCAAGTAAAACGTGGGTTACAGTTCGAAATAGAGAATTCTCAATAGAAGAATCTTAAACTGCTGGGAAACATTTTAAGAAGTGTTTAACATCCTTAGCCATCAGGGAAACACAAATGGAAATTCCTTCGAGATACAATCTTATATAAGTTAGGATGACTAAGATCAACAACACTGGTGACAGATCCTTCTGGTAAGGATGTGGAGAAAAAGGATCACTCTTCCTTTTCTAATAGGAATGCAAACTTGTATAACCACTATGGAAAACAATAGGGCAGTTCTTCAGAGCATTGGAAATCGATTTACCTTAAGACCCAGGCATACCACTCTTAAGCATAGGACACTTACTCAGCCTTGTTCATTGTTGCTTTATTTATAATATCCAGAAACTGGAAACAATGTAAATGTCCCTCAACAGAAGAATGGATAAAGAAAATATGGTCCATTTATACAATGGAGTATTACTCAGTTGGTTTTTAAAAAATGACATCATGAAATTTGCAAGGAAAGTGGATGGAGGTAGAAAAAAAAAATCATCCTGAGGGAGGTGACCCAGACCCAGAAATATAAATATGGGATGTACTTACTTATATTTGGATATTAGCCATTAAATAATAATAACCAACCTACAGAAAAGTTGGGTATAAAGGGAGGGAATATGGGGTGGGACTCATGGATCTCTCTAGGAGGGATAAATAGAATAGATATTATGGGTGTACTGAAGGCAAATTGGGATATAAATGAGAATCTTTGGTGAGGGAGGTGAGGAAACATGGCATGAGGGAGAGAATGCTGAAAGAGAGAGAGCTAGAAGTGAGGCACAGTTGAGGAATAGCATGGAAATGTAATGCAGTAGACAATACCTAAAACATAAGAAGGTGATCGTAATGAAGTCCCCAAATATTGAGGGAGATAGAGCCACACCTGGTCATTCTTTTCACCAAATTAAACTACTAATGCTGGTACTGGGTTTCATCCAATTGAATTGTTGGCCAAATGGGTCCTATGGAAATTCCCACAGAACCCATGCTGTTGCCAAGACAGCAAGTTGTTCTCCATAGCAAGTCCCGATCTCTAAAGATATACACATAAGTCATTAAACATGGAGATGGAAGGAAAATACTATTCCAGCTACCATAGAGAAACATAAATATCAACCTAGACACAAAACAGACCTACAATTCTGTCCTGCTGCAAAATATGCTAAGACAATGGTAGAACAAAGCCTATGAGAATTTCCAAACAATGTCTGATTTAACCCACTGGCCCACTCCATGAAATAGAGTCGATACCAAACACTGCTTAGGTAACCAAGAATCAGACTAGATAACCCAGATACCTAATATAAAAGCAAATACTTGTGTTCTAAAACAATGACAATGGAATGACTCCTAATGATATTCTGCTATACTCACATGTAAGTGCTTTATTCAGCACTTACATCAGCATTTATCATCAGAGAAGCTTTGTCCTGTAGCAGATGGAAACAGATGCGGTGGCCCACAGTCAGACTTCCAGAGAGAGAAACCTTGAAACGTACAGCTCTAAATGGGATCTCTCCACCAAATCTCTCCCCTCAGACCTCAAATGCACTCACAGAGTCTGAAACAGCAAACATATGCCTATCATATGTCTCATCCAAGTCTGCTGCATATGTATTATACGTTTCAGTTTACTGTTTTTATGGACTCTTGAGTGTGTGAACTAGTGGGTCTCTGATTCTTGTGGCTTCTCTTGGGCTCTCTTCCTTCTGTTGGTTTGCTGCTTCCAAATTTGATGAGATAGCTTTTTTTTTTTATCTTATGATACTTTATTTTGTTACATTTATTTGTTTTAGAAAAAGGGAGAGAAAAAAAAGAGCCTGGGAGTTTAATAGAATCATTGAACTTCATTTTATACCAGCTCTGCTTAGTGTGAAGTTTCATGACACATGAAAATAAACAAATCTTGTTTTTAAAAACAATTAAAGGGAAAACATATGAGAGAACTCTATGCTACATTAAGATCGTGTAGCAATGGTGAGAGTTTTATTCTACCTATGTGCTTGATACTTTTAAAATAAATTTTATCATATTTTAAAAAACAAAAAGGAGCCCGGTAGTGGTGGCACATGCCTTTAATCCCAGTGCTTGGGAGGCAGAGGCAGGCCGATTTCTGAGTTTGAGGCCAGCCTGTTCTACAGAGTGAGTTCCAGGTAAGCCAGGAATATACAGAGAAATCCTGTCTCGAAAAACCAACCAACCAACCAACAACCAAACAAACAAACAAAAAGGAAAACAAACAACAAAAACAATCAAAATTTAGTGTGAGTTAGTGATTTCTTTGCCAAAAGTGAAGATAAAGACTAAACCAAATAACATTTTCTATATTGCTTTGCACAATAAATTTCATATATATAATTAATTATTTCATATAATGAATTATTCCATATATATACATATACACATATACATATACACATGACATGAGAGTCAATCAAAAATGAATTTAGGTTAACTAAAAGAAAAATTGAGGCACATGAAGAGCAAAACAACTGAACCTAATACTTATACAAAATAGTTTACAATTTCATGATATAGGAGTCAGAAAATCATTCCATATTTGTTTTTAACTTATAAATGACTTATATTTCTCTTTGTCTTAACAGATCTTTTCTAAAAGTTTCTTGTTAAGAAACCTTGACATGATATTCATAAATTTCATGAAGATGCTTTAAATTATTATTTTTATATATATTTTACTTTAAAGTAGTCTGTCGCATTCACTTTCTGGCATTAGAAATCCTTCTACCTAATCATATACCAATATCTTTATATAAAACCATAATATTTTCTTAATTGCTAGGGGAATGTTAGTTATGTTTTGAGAATTTTTCTCTAAGTTGGTATAGACAACAAAAGTTAACACCTCATAAATTTTAACATTAAAAATCTGTCAGTTTCTGTAATGAATGTGTTGCTTTATTTGATTATGTTTTCAATTAATTTACAGGGGGAAATCTCATTTATTCCTCATTTATTTAAACATTGTATCTATTCATTGCTTATATAACTTTAAGTATTTTCTTTTATGAAACAAATGCCTACCTACTACCATCAAGTATGATTAATATTTACAGAAGACTTTATTAAGGCAGATATAAAAAATTAGTTTTAATTTCCTTGTTTAATACACTGAAACCAGATTTAAGCATTTCTAAGCAAATATAAAATTTTGAGTACTCAGATAATAAGTATTTACTTATGCAAATTGTTGATGATATTTGGGGGATTTAATTCTGACTTTTGGTTGGTATTTGACCTGAAATGCAATTTATCATCATCATCATCATCGTTGTCATCACCATCACCATCACCATCACTATCACCATCACCATCACCATCATCTCTTCTGTGCACACTACTAATCTTATTAACATTAAGAGAGAGTAAAACTCCATTTAAGTGCCTGGAGATTTCATTCCAGGACTTGATTGAACCTGTCATGTGGAAAAAGTGAACCTGAATGTGGGACTTAAGTTTTCTTCAGTTCAAGTAAATGAAAAGGCCCTAGGCCTGACACAAATCTTTTGAGGTTATAGATTTCTTATTTGGCAGACTAAAGTGCTTGGTTTATTCAGCTATGGTTATAAAATAAGCCATGACCTGAATTCTAATATGAGAATCTCACCTATTGTATTTTACCAATGAAACAATGGACTGTTTATTCTAGATTTTGTACTTTAATTAAAATTAGGAAAAACCAAATCGATTGTGTGTGCTTACATCATTACCTCTAAATTCTGCTTTCTTTAGTTACACAATTCAAATAGCTATATATTGTTTGAAAGTCTCATATATTTACATAATGAATTTTATTCATTTTAACTTCCCATTTCCTCTTTTCACCTCTCTCCTTATGAAATTTTTCTTCCTAGCAAGTCACCCGTCCACCTTCATGCTTTGTTTTTATCTGTGCCTTACTGAGTTTAATAAAGTTTGTACAGAACCTGTACAGGTAACAGGTTATTTACTAAAGCAAAGTAACTCATCAGTGGTTGAATCACTGAATAAAATGACAGTGTGTTCCATAGCAGCCATTAACAATCTATAATCCTAAAGAAGGGATGAGAGATTTTTTTGAGCTCTTGCTCCTTGCATGACAAAATGTCCCCAGCAATCAAATAAATATTTTTGACTGGTTTAAAACAAAAGAAAAATCAGCAATAGGCACAATAACTAGAGATGGTGTTCATATATTTGTTGTGTACTTATATTATCATTTTGCTTAACTCTTCATTACTCTGTTGTTTTTGACAAGTAGGGTCAGGGACTTGTTGTTGTAGTTGAAATAATAAATCAAGAAACAACAATTTGGGTCATTAATTTGAGTAGAAATGTATAATTTAAACAAAGAAATACCTAAAATCCTCACAACTTCTAAATTACGCATTCCAAGTGTGGAATAGTTATTTGGTAAATGTGCAGTATGACAACTTGAGCTTGGCCAGAGTGAGATTGTCACCTTAAATTGATATAATTGAAACACAGAAAATCTATATATATTGCTGAATTTTGCTTTCATTTAATACAGAGAAAGAGACCAGCAGTCCTGAAGAACCAAGGCCTTGTGACTTCAACATGGAATAGAAACATACTCTTAGTTCAAGGACCTTACCACCTCTCCCTACTGATAGTTTCTTATTCTTTGTTCCTTACTGTATGATCACGAATGAAAGTAACTCAAAATGCTCAGATCGATAATCCTTGTGACACAAACCTCTTGGCCTCAGCAAACTAACTTCTTGTTCTTTCATTTTCTGCTCTTGGATGTGTATGCTTGTCCTCCAATGCTCTGTAGGATAGGTCTGTATTTCTTCTCTAGAAAACTGACTTTTTAATTAAATTCCTTTTGTAGCAAGATAAAATTCCAAGACTAAATAGCCCTTTACATTTCCCAAGGAATTCCTAGACTTCTATGAATAAGAGATGGCCCTAAATTGTGGGATATTTAAATTAATTTTTACCTGAAAGATTTCAAATAATCATTTTCTAATGAGGAGAAGCAATTATATACCAAAATATGGTAGAACCTAGAGTCAAAATATAAGTTGTGCCAACAAACATTTTTTTTCCTTATCACTTTTTCCTATATTCCTCAGTTCTTAAAAAATAAGACATCCATTTAGAATTCATTAAGAAACCATATATAATATAATAGATTCCTCTGTTCAAACTGAAAGTTGAGTTTTGCTTTAAGTTGCTGTAAATTAATTGCCACATATTTTTTTCTTTCTCCTTCTCAGTCATTCCAGATCATCTCTCATACCTCTACACTGAAGGAGAAGACTGAGCTCTGTCAAGGCTTGAGATCATCTTCGTCTACCTAACCCTAACACTTATTCTGGAATTCCTGTTGCTCTGGCTTTCATTAATTGACTTCAGAATGTGACATGATTCATGAAGACGCATCCTGAAAGGCCTAACAGACAGTTCTGCCTGCTGAGTAAAGTCAATCTTCTGTTTGATCCCAAATTGTCAGAGTTATGGCTCTTCAAAGAATAAGAAAAACAAAACAGTGTCTTTCCTGGGAAATGTTCTTTTTTATGCTTCCAGGATTAAGATTAGCATTTACTGAGGTAAGTGAACACCAAAGCAGTGCAAAACAACAGCTAACACTAATGGTAAAATAACTGCATGAAGATTCTCAGCAAGTTTTATCAAGAGAAAACTGCTTTTCAGGAAAATGCCAACTACAGTTACTACTCAACAAGCCAACAGTGAGATTTAAGCCATGTTCATTTTCTAAAAATAACATTTTATAAGCATCTTAGAATAACTTTCCTCATTCCTACCCCAGTAAAGGATAGGTTCTGTAAAGCTGAAAACATGGCCTGAACAGAAAATAGGCTTAGAAAACAAAGTAGAAAACAGGCTTAAATGATTTTCAGACATCATGAAATAAAACAATTTTTAGTAATTCAAAAGTTCAAAATTATCTCACACTTATAAGATTATTTACCCCACCCCTTCACCTGACCCTTCTTGCTGGGGAAGACACAGAGCTGGTCTGCTCCAGGGGAAGATAACATATTCAGACCCATCCCAGAGGATCGATTGCACTAAGAGCAGTTGGGAAAAACCCTCCCCCACAAAGTCCCAGAGCTACACCTGGGAGACTAGTGGCACACTAGAGACACATCATCCACCAAAAGCAAGTCCTACCAAATACCACTTCCCTTCTGCCCCCTCCACCTGGCCCTTCTTTCTGGGACAGGTTCATAGCAATTCGGCTCCCAGGAAGACACCATATTCAGAGCCATCCCAGAGAACCTGCTTCACTCAGAGCAGTGGAGGATCCACTGCACCCAGAGCAGCTGACTCCTGTTTGGTCTGCTCCCATGAAGACATAATACCTTGAGGCATTGGCATGGATTCCTTCCTTTCTGAGCCAGTGCACGGAGCAGACCTTGGGTACTACCTCTGGAATCAATCTCACAATACCGAGAAGGAGCTTGAGTCCCAGAAGATCTAATACTCCAGGATCATAGAGGAAGCTGGACTCCCAGGAGCTCTAACATGCCTAGGATCATAGGATTACAGGATCCCAGAGGCAGCCTGACTCCCAGCAGTTCTGATACCCAGGATCATTGGATCACAGGGACAGCTGGACTCTGAAGAGCTCTGACACAACCAAGATAACAGAGGTGACAGGTTTCACTCAGAGACAGTGAGTGCAGGGAGCACTAAAAATAATCAGATGGCAAAAGGCAAGCGCGAGAATGTAAGCAAAAGAAAGAAGGTTACTTGGCATCATCAGAACCCAATTCTCCCACCATAGAATGTCCTGGATACCCCATCACACTGGAAAGGAAAGATTCAGATTTAAATATCATGATAGAGGACTTTAAGAAGGACATAAATAACTCCCTTAAAGAAATTGAAGAGAACATGAGTGAAAAAGTAGAAGTCCTTAAAGAGAAAATGTAAAATTCCCTTAAAGAATTACAGGAAAACACAACTAAATAGGTGAAGGAATTGAAGAAAACCATCCAGGATCTAGAAATGGAAGTAGAAGCAATAAAGAAATCACAAAGGGAGACTACTGTGGAGATAGAAAACCTAGGGAAGAGATCAGGAGTCATAGATGCAAGCATGACCAACAGAATACAAAAGATAGAAGAGAGAATCTCAGGTGCAGGATTTACTATAGAAAATATTGACACAACTGTCAAAGAAAATTCAAAATACAAAAAGCTCCTAACCAAAAACATTCAGGAAATCCAGGAAACAATGAGAAGATCAAACCTAAGGATAATAGGTACAGAAGAGAGTGAAGATTCCCAACTTAAATGGCCAATAAATATCTTCAACAAAATTATAGAAGAAAACTTCCCTAACCTAAAGAGATGCCTGTGAACATACAAGAAGCCCACAGAACTTCAAATAGACTAGACAAGAAAAGAAATTCCTCCTGTCACATATTAATTGAAACACTAAATGCACGAAGCAAAAAATAAATATTAAAAGCAGTAAGGGAAAAAAGTCAAGTAACTTATAAAGGCAGACCTATCAGAATTACACCAGTCTTCTCACCAGATACTACAAAAGCAAAAGGATCCTGGACAGTTGTCATACAGACCCTAAGAAACTACAAATTCCTGCTCATGCTACTGCACAGAAAAACTCTCAATTAGCATAGATGGAGAAGCCAAAATATTCCATGACAAAACCTAATTTACACAATTTCTTTCCATAACCCAGCATTATAAAGGATAGTAGTAGGAAAGCTCCAATACAAGGAGGGAAAATTATACCCTAGAAAGAGCAAGAAAGTAATCCTCTTCAAACAAATCCAAAAGAAGATAGCCACACAAAGGTAATTCCATCTCTAGTAACAAAAATAACATGAAGCAACAATCACTGTTCCTTAATATCTCTTAACATCAATGGACTCAATTCCCCAATAAAAAGACACAGGTTAACGGATTGGATATGTAAATAGGACCCAGAATTTTGCTGTATACAGGAAACTTATCTCAGTGACAAAGACAGATACTACCTTAGAGTAAAAGGCTGGAAAACAATTTTTCAAGCAAATGGTCCTAAGAAACAAGCTGTAGTAGCCATTCTAAAACCTACAGCCCGAGAACACAAAGGGAGGGACTCATGGCTCCATCTGTGTAGGTAGTTGAGGGTGGCCTTGTCAGGCATCAGTGGAAGTGGAGGGCCTTGGTGCCTGAAAGTTTGGATTCCTTAGTGTTCTGAAATTTGAGAGCAAGGAGGCGGGAATGGGAGGTTGGTGGGAGCATACCCTCATAGAAACTCCCAGAATTATGTGGATTAGACATGACAGAGGCAGGCTGCCAGAAGACTAGAATCCAGAATTTAAACAAAAAATTATCTTGATACTAAAATTTGTTTTGAGAATTTTATATTGCAGAATACACAGCCTTGGTGTATCTATCGATCAAGCAAGCTGAGCAGACCTGAGCAAATCTCTGATATCCTGGAATTTCAGCTGGATGCAGTGAAGACACAGATGTCAGAGGCTTATCAATTTACTCTTCCCCCCACCTCTCTACTAATATCTCAATGCCCGTAATCAGCTTGAAGAAGTTAATGAAGAGTCGGTGCCCCTATTCCCTGGGTTGGGGACTGAGGTGGTTAGTACTGGGCTGTCTTTCTCGGGAAAAGTAGTGGTTTTGTTGGAACAGGGAGGAATAGCTAGGATTTATTGCATAGCCATAACCTATTGGTAGAAATCTGTATAATTGTTATTAAGCTGAAGTTATAATTTCTTATATGGTAAAAAATTTACTTTGATTTCAAATTTAAGGTTGTCATTGGTACAAGTTTCTTATTGATATAAAAGTGAGATTAATATTGTTACTTGTGGGGAATGATTAGCTCAAACATGGGCACAGCATGGATTCTTGAATTTTGTTGGGCTGTTGTGATTCCCATGGCTCCAAAGAGACTGGTGAGCTGGAGTCTTGATTAAGTTCTCATGGGACTGGGTCGGTGCTACAGGGCCCCTCCCGGGATGGGGGGTTCACTCAGTCTGGTAATTCCACAGGGTACAGAGCTCTTGGATTGGGGATTCCCGGGCCAGGAGGTGTCTGGGGAGTGGCTGGTCTCAAGCCCTTGGGCTTCGGAAGGACTGAGACTGGGGGTATGTGGGCATATGACCAGCTGGCCCACAGTTGAGAGAAACAAGGCAGGGAAGAGAAGAAAGAGGTCCCAGTAGCACTCTGTGGGAGAGACTCAGTTACTGTACTCGCTTAGCAGACTCAGTGACCCAGCTAGCTTGCTTGAAGATGTGGGTACATGTGGTTGGAACTCAGAGAGGTCTTCCAGGCAGGAAGTTAGGTGCAGAGGCTTCAGTGGCTCAGCATTAAAGGCCTTCTCCTCATTTTCCCATGGCAGGGCCCCAAAGACACAAGAAAGTCCATGGTTCCAAAAGAGTTTATTTTCATGGCAGATGGCAGATGTATCTGGATGTACCCCCATGAAACTCAGGGCAGACCTGAGTTAAATAGGGAGGGAGAAGTAGGAAAGGTCTGGGGAAGAATGCTTATTTCGCTCTGCCCTCTGGCCTTCATTAGTATGTAAATCTCTCTAGGTCCCAAGGCCTGTAGTCACACCCTCTACCTGTGCTCTTTGGGAGAGGCTGCATTGCCCTGAACATGACTGAACATAGCAGGTTAATGGAGTTCCATGCCACATGTTAGGAGCCTGGATTCTGGGAGCATGGCATAATAAATGCCGCTTCCTTGCAAGGTCTCCGGGCTACTTCCAGCCACCACTTCTACCAAAAACCAGGACCCCTTTCATGGCCCTGCAATTACTCTCATAGGCATTGTGCCTATATAACATATTTAGGAATGCAAGGCTTAGACCCAGTCCTTCTTTAACTTTTTTAACTGATTTGACATGGGTAGCCTGTGAGTTAAGGGCCTATAGCAAATTCATGGCTCTGAGTTTATTGCTAGTTTTTTTTTTCTCTATATTTTATTTAGAAAGAGCTGAGAGGAGTTAACAGACAGCAGTCCAGATTGCTTTACATGGTTTTCAAAATGTCAGAAGTCCAGAGAATTGATGCTACAAACATTTCTATATTAATGTTCATTCTGATTAGAGATCTGTCTTCTCTTGACAGCTTCCCTTTCTTGGATTCTAAGAAGAAATTGAACATATTTGTAGTTACTCCAGTTGTGGTGAGACAGTCACTAGGCAAGAATTGCCTCTTTTCATCTACAGACAAATTACTGTCCAGAAAATACACACTTGCAGAATAGTTGACTGATTATATCTGCCAAGACAGAGTAATCAGCCCTTAATAATTCTGCAGCACTAAGTCTGTCAGATGATCCTGGGCCAGAATACTGAAGATCAGATGCTCCAACATTTTCTGGTATAGGGACTGTCCAGGTGTTCAGCAGTCTCTATAAATTGGCTAGATTTTAGAAGCCATGCTTTGTGATTCCCATAATTTCAATTAATTCAGTCATTCTGTATTTCTAACAGAGTTGAAGACTTATAGTCTCAGCCAATCCCGGCTATTTACTTTGAGAGAAAAGACTTGAGAGGATGATTTTGAGCTGACATTCATTCTAAAGCCAAGAAAAAAAGCCAGGTTCAGAACTAAATCTTTTAGTTAGGAGAGATGACAGAGGTTCTGTTTAGTCAACAAAATGACGGACTGGGTATTAGGTTTATCTTGTACCTTACTGATACAAATTGGTATAGTTAGGCTCTAATTGTATTTTGAGAGAAAAAAAAATTTTTTTTTATTTTAATGGGAAGGGTGATATGTAGAAGGAGTTAAGGTGAGAGGAGTAAGGAGATGAAGAGGAGTAAGGAGAGGAAGAGGAGGAGAAGAGGAGCTAGGAGATGAGAGAGACAGACAGAGAGAGAGAGAGAGAGAGAGAGAGAGAGATGAGAGAGAGAGAGAGAGAGAGAGAGAGAGAGAGGAAGGAGGTTGGAGGTGGATGTTTGAGTGTTTCCACCAGTCAAAGATAGTTGATATATCTAGGTTGGGTATTGGGTTACACTTCTGATTGTTTGGACATCTTGTTATTGAGCATTACCAAACTTATAAAACCTTTGATTAACATTTAAAAATGTTACTAATAAAAAAATATTAGTCCTAGTTATAGTGAACCAGGTATTGTCATTTCTACATTGTCTCTGAGAATGAAGTGTGAGTTCAATTTTAAAGTCAGCATAAGGTTCACTTACTGGAGCTTGTGTGATTTGTTTTTGTGCCATATTACTCCATATAATATTCTGTTATTGATGAATTACATGTAGAACATATTATAGGATGGCTTTGAAAAGACAAGCCTTAACACTTCCAAAAGTTTAATTGTTTATAATCATATTTTAAAAAATCTTTTTAAATTTTTTTCTGCTATTTGCATGCATCAGTGTTGAACCACAAGAAAAATAAAATGCTTTTGGTTCATGTTCTCCCAATATACATGATTTTTAATTTTCTGCCTAAAACTTTTGAATGTTACATATTTTACAAAATACTAATTCCTTTTTTACTGAGTGAATATTTAATATTTCATGCTTCATTTCAATTGATCAGTAGGTAGGTAAACATTTTCCAAGTACATATTCTACAGAGTTTTGGACAGGATCTTCTAATAAAGCAATCACTCACAATAGCCAAATAAAAACAATGCGTCTATAAAAATTAATGCAAACAGTGAGGAAAGAGATGATGCCCCAAGATTCAAATTAGACTATTCTAATTCAGTATAATTTTAGTATTAGAAATGAATTGCTGGTGAGAAGCTCCATCTATTCCCATGACAACATCTGTCTTCTCAGTCACTAGTCTCACTTACTATTCATATTCTCTGTGTGGTGTAACCATTTGCCAGATGATTATTTCTCCGCTGTCTGCTATCATTATGGTGTTATGTGTGCATAATGATGTTTTGAAAAATATCAGAATTTTATCATAAAGTTGCTAGGAAGTTCTTTTGTGTTTTCTTTATTCTTTTTACTCTTCTGCTTCCTTTGATGCCTGAAGCCCATCCCATCAATTTTGTACCACAGATATCAAGACCACACACAGAGTGAATGTGTTTACTCTATTCTTGTACATTTTATAGAATTCACTGTCAGGCACATATTTAGTGACCTGTTTTTGTTTTGCCTTATTGTGCTGCTTAGTCACTGGTAGCAAATATCTTAACAGACACATATTCAAGAAAGCCAGGATGGAATGAAAATTGAAAGAGAAAAGATATAAACAAGTAAACATATAGAATATCATGCTGTTGATGTGGCTCAGCAGTTCAGGACAGGAGTTCAATTCACATGCCATGTGGCACATTACTACATTTACCTACAGTTCCAGGGAGATCTTGTAGATACCTAGAATAAACTAGGCAATTTATAAGAATTATTCTATGAATATTTCTTTCATTTTTAATGAACCTCTCAATATCTTATTGAGATTTAAAATGCTACCTATTCAATTCACCGAGGAGGTATAAAAGATATTTACAGGAGCATTGTATATTTACATATTTATTTATTGGATAAGATTTTATATCAGTTCAGATTCATTTTCATCAAACTAAAGAATTGGTTGAGCTGAATTGAAGCAAAGTTAATATGAAATTATGAAATCTAATGTGAATCTCCATAGGTTTGCAATGGCTCTCTAACTGCCCAAAGCATCATTTTGTTGACTAAACAGAACCTCTGCTCTCCTAACAGTTTAGTTCTGAACCTGGCAAGTTGAGGTTGGGAGAACCCTTCAGAATGCACCAGAGACCTAGGAGGTGAGAAACTCTTCAGACTAAAAGGGAGGGACCTTAGATGAAATGCCCAACAATAGGGAGAGAGTATTTGTAGAGTCTACCTCCAGCAAGAAGACAGAACATCAAATGAGGGATAGGATTGCCATCCCACAGTCAAAACTCTGACCTATAATTGTCCCTGTCTGGAAGAACTACAGGGATGGAAATGGAGAGGAGCCTGAGGCAAAAAAAGATTCAGTGACAGGCTCAAAGTGGGATCCAGTTAAGGGGAGGTCCCAAAGCCTAATACTATTACTGAGGCTATGGAGCACTCAAAAAAAAGAGATCTATCATGACTGCCCTCCAACAGATCCAATAAACAGCTAAAAGAGTCAGATGCAGATATTTGTATCCAATCAATGGATAGAAGCTGCTGACCCCTGTGGCTGAATTAGGGAAAGGCTGAAAGAAGCTCAGGAGGAGGGTATTCCTGTAGGAGGATCAGTGATCTCAATTAATCTGGACTCCCGAGATCTCTCAAACACTGGACTACCAGAAAGACAGCATACACCAACTGATATGAAGCCCCCAACACACATGCAGCAGAGGACTGCCTGGTCTGCGTTCAATCAAAGATGATGCACCTAATCTTCAAGAGACTAAAGGCCCCAGGGAGTTTAAAGGTCAGGAGGGCTGGGGTTGAGGTGTGGGGACATCCTCGTGGACACAGATGGATAGGGATGTGGTATGGAATGTGGAAAAGCATGAGAGTGGACAGGGAGGGGAATAAAATCTGAAGTGTAAAAAAAAAATGAAAAAAATTGAGTTAAAAGTTTGATTGTTCATTCAGTAATTTTTAATGTATAATAAACTTTATAGAATTATATTAATTTTTATAAGTAAAATATAATAGTATTTGCTATACCAATCATAGTGATTTATGTATTTTCTCCAGTAACAACAGCAGTATTACTATAAGAATTAGTGTCAACATAATGTTTTTGTGCACTGTATAATGATTATACTTGTAATTATCTAAACTATAAAATCATCATTATTTAAATGATGATTTCTTTGCCCCCTTACCCCCATACCTTGTTGCACTCTGACCATGGCCTTGCAATGCTTATTCTAAGAATCTTTCATCTCAAATTTGTGTAAGCACTGATCCCCATTTATTCTATGACTTGTCCATAAAAGCTGATCAGGTTGGCTAAACAGAAAAGAGAATATGGCTGGGCTTCTGCCATCCAAGAGAAAGGGAGAGAGGAGAAAACAGCATAGTAGTCAGGTGAAAAGTCATCAGTAGAAGCATTCTAGAAAAACACCTGAAGCTCAGAGAGCCATACCAATATTAAAATGCATGTATATCATGGATTTTGGCTGGGAAGTAGTCAGATTAATATAGATTATTAGGATAGATAAATGACTGCCTAGTTATTGTGCACTAAATTTTAATTAAATAAATCTAGTTGTCTGTGTCTCATTCATTGGGTGCTAGTTAGGGATAGAGAAAAATTATGACTTTTGAAAATGAATTTACAAATTAAGGTGTAATCTGACACACAACATCAGATCGCACTACAGATGGTTATGAGCCATCATGTGGTTGCTGGGAGTTGAACTCAGGACCTGTGGAAGAGCAGTCAACGCTCTTAACCACTGAGCCATCTCTCCATCCCAAGGCATGACATTTCAATATTGTGATTATAGTACTATGTAAAAAAAAAAAAAATCATCCACACAAAATACTGCAAATCTTTAATTGTTTTCCCACCTGATAAGTTTCATGAAAATGGGATAGTATACCCTTAAGCATTTACTTTATTGAAATAGGAGTAGTTATTCAATAAATAAACAATTCTGTGCTATGATACATGAAAGGTTAAAGGTATTTTTACCTTAACTTTCACTTCCTAAATTACACATTAAAAGGCAAAAAGTACAAAAATAATGGTAATAAAAGAAATAGAAAAACAGTCACCATAGAAACACAAAATCTATGTTTTTATTAAATATTCTTTACATTATCTATGAAAGTTAACTGTTATGCATTGCCGTTTTATTAAGTAATAAGCATACTTTATATCTACATATCCCAAAAATAGATTCAGGTAAGTTTTATAATATAAAATATCTACTTCTGGAATGTTCTAAGAAAGAAATTATAGCATACATTAGACATATTTTCTGTAATACAAATATAAGCAAATAAAAGTTTGAATACAATAGTCAGTGTAAATGGATTATACCTTATCAGCCAGAATGATCCTATTCAGAGATTTCAATCTTCTTGAATTGATCTGTTTATGAAAATTTATGGCTATAATGATTTGCTATTTTGAAATAAATTGTGTAATAACATTCTTTTAGTCCTCAGTTATTAGAATATGTAGATATTCTCATAAAGGAAAAGCTTTTGTTTCAAATCTTCATGAATGATGTTGACAATATATCTTCAACATGATCATATGATTTTTGTTGTGTTCTTGAAAAAAATTGAATATATGAAATATATGTGAGAGATAGGACAACTCAATATTTTCTACCATAATAGAAAATATCTCAGACTTTTCTGTAAATATCAATTCCAAAATACATATATAGAACATTTATAAAGTTGTTACTATTAAGAGATTTTATCCCAAACTTTATACTTAGAAGCTGTCATTTTCTATATCTTCATGCATTATTACAGAAACCTATAAATAGAAACCCTAGAATTCTAAGCTTTTCTGCTGATTCGGAAGTATCCAACTTATCTTCAGAAGCCTCAGTGATATTATCACTTCCCACATTGTTTATCAGTGCCAAAATTTCAAAGGGACATGCTTATAAAGGAAAACCCACCAACACAATTAAAAATCTCATTTATGTGTTCACAGTTTCAAAAGGGTTTTATTGCAAGAAATTAGAAGCTGGTAAGAAGAAAACAAAAAACAAACAAGCAATTGGATTGTCTTGCTCTCACAATAAGAAACTGAGCTTGAGAAAACATGCATAGGAAAAAGAAAAATATTTCAGAGCATGAGAAAAATAATGGAAAAATTAATCAGAATACTTTGCCATGTAATGAGCACAGTGAGTGTGATGTAGTGTCTGAGGTGGGAGCAAAGAGAAAACCTAGATAACAGGAAGTACTTAAAGTGACAGTTACACTTCAGGGAGGGTTATAGTGATTTGTTACATTAACCTGAAGAGGACTGACATTGTGGAAAGTAAAATTTAAAAACTTTTTTTTTAAATCATGGAAATTCTTCTTAGAGTTTAAAAGAAAAAAAATCCAAAACAGAAAAGTTGTATACCTCAGCAGCAGCTAAGAGAAACAACATAGAGAAGAAAAGAGAACTGTATGCAGTTTGAGTGAGGTAAGAAGCTCAGTCAGACACATAGTAGACAGGCAGCTACATAGCAAAGAATGTGGAAGCAGAGTCTCAGAAAGTGTAAGGGAGCACAGTGTACCAGAACATCATGGCAACACCCAAAAGAAAGAGTGAAAGAATGAAAAGTTATGTCTCTGATACTTTATGTTTGGATATATTTTTATCATGAACCATAAATTCATGAATAACAACATATAATTAAAGAAGAACTGTACTCACTAGTTTGTAAATGCATGCCATAGTTTATATAAATTTTTTATTTCAAAATTCATATTCATTATAGAAGGATATTTTCCATAAGTATAATAGATGTGGGTGAGCTTTTAGAAGTAGATATTAGGATACTTGCTTGTAAATATTTTTCTCCTCTTCTAAAAAATTAAAATTAACAAAATACTAAAACCACATAAAGACTGAAGAAGAATGGAATTACAAAACAATTTCTGTTATGATAAAGAGGAAAAAATTCTCAGTAAGATGTAGAATCTAAGAACACAGAGGGCAACCAATGCAAAAACCCATAGCCAGACATTACAGAGAGAAATAGACTTTGGAACACATAGCTAAAAATAAAAGGTCTCCATCAAATATCTCCTGTCAGAGCTCTTGGAACCCAATGGAAGATGAGGTAAAGAGTATATAAACTAGAGCACACCAGAAATATAAGAACCTCTGAATCAACTAAGCACAAGGCTCATATGAACTAATACAACCAGAAGCAACAAGAATAGAGCCTATAGATATATACACCTGTGGATATATTTAGCCTTTAGCTTGGTATATCTATGAGACTCCAGAGTGTGAGAAGGTGTCGGAGTCTTGTGATCCTCTTGGAGCTCTTTTCCTTCTGTTGTACTGTCTCATTCTGTTTGGATGTTAAGGTTTTGTTTTAATTTGTTAAATTTCAAATTTAACAAATTGTTACATTTATATTTTATTAATACTAAATATGCTATATTTATATTTGGTTGTTATCTCTTAGAAATCTGTTGGTTTCTAATGAGAGAAAGAAAATTAATAGAGGTAAGAGGAGATGGAGAAGTAACGGGAGGAGTAAAGTAACGGGAAATTGTTCTGAGAAATTTTATGAGAAAAGAATCTACTTTTAATTAACAAAAAAATTAAAAACATATTTTGACTAATATTCCAGAAGACTACAATGATACATTTTATCATAAATTAAACTCTAACATTGTTAATTTATCTAAATAGCATTACTTCAATAATGGTCTTCAATAATGAGAAAAGCAATGGAAAACTCACATTCAAGTGCAAACTGAACAACACTCTACTCAATGAAAATGTGGTCAGGGAAGAAATAAAGAAAGAAATTAAAGACTTTTTAGAATTTAATGAAAATGAAGACATATTACAACAAAACATATGGGACACAATGAAAGCAATGCTAACAGGAAAACACAGCTCTAAGTGCTTACAAAAACAAACTGGAGAGAGCGTGCACTAGCAGCTTGACAACAAACCTGAAGCCTGAAAGCTCTAGAACAAAAAGAAGGAATCATACCAAAGAGGACTAGATGGCAGGAAGTAATTCAACTCATGTTTGAAATCAACCAAGTTGAAATAAAAAGAACTATACAAAAATCAATAAATCCAGGAGCTGGTTCTTTTAGAAAATCAAGAAGATATATAAGCTCTTAGCCAGACTAATCAGAGGGCAGAGAGACAGTATCCAAATTAATAAAATCAGAACTGAAAAGGGCGACATAACAACAGAAACTGAGGAAATTAAAAGTCATCAGATTCTACTACAAAAGCTTATACTCAACAAAGTTGGAAAACCTGGATGAAACAAACAATTTTCTAGACAAATACTAGTTATCAAAGTTAAATCAGGCCAGATAAGCCATCTAAACAGTCCCATAACCCTGAAAGAAATAGAAACAGTCATTAAAAGTCTCCCCACCAAAAAAAGCCCAGGATCAGACAGTTTTAGTGTAGAATTCTATCAGATCTTCAAAGAAGGCTTAATACCAATTCTCTATAAACTGTTCAACAAAATAGAAACAGAAGGAACACTACCCAATTCATTCTATGAAGTCACAATTATGCTCATACCTAAACCACACAAAGTCCCAACAAAGAAAGAGAACTTCAGACCAATTTCCCTTATGAATATCGATGCAAAAATACTCAATAAAATTCTTGCAAACCGAATCCAAGAACACATCAAAACAATTATCCATCATGATCAAGTAGGCTTTATCCCAGGAATGCAGGGATCATTTAATATATAGAAATCCATCAAGGTGATCCACTATATAAACAAACTCAAAGGAAAAAAAACCACATGATTGTGGGTCCTGCAGCAGAAACACAGGAAAGCTTTCCATTTAGGCAGGCCCCAATGACAAGAGGAAGTCCACAGGTTTCCAAGGATTTATTGTTCATGGTGTCTGATAGATGGTCTAGATGTGTACCCCTGTTTAGGCCAGGGCAGGCCTGACTTAAATAGGGAGGGGGAAAAGAGGAGGGACTGGAAAAAGGAATAACTTAATTAGCTATGCCCTCTGGTCTTTAGGTAACTTATTAATATGGAAATCTCTCTAGGCTGAATCCTGTAGTCATGTCTTCTCACTGTGTTAGTTGACACCCCTTTGAGAGGGGCTGCATAGCCAAATATGATTGCAAGGCACAGGTTAAATGGAGGTATAGACCAAGTGTAGGAGCCTGGATTCTGGGGGCATGGTCAAACACCTGTCTTTTTCCCATTGGGGTCGGTGTTCAAGGCCCATGCCCAGCCAAGAACCAAGATATCTTTTCACGTTCCAACACATGATCATATCACTAGATGCTGAGAAAGCATTTGACAAAATTCAACACCCCTTCATGATAAAAGTCTTGGAAATATCAGGAATCCAAGGTCCATATCTAAACATAGTAAAAACAATATACAGCAAAGCACTAGCCAATATCAAACTAAGTGGAAAGAAACTTGAAGCAATCCCACTAATATCAGAGACTAGATAAGGCTGCCCACTCTCTCTCTACCTATTCAATATAGTACTAGAAGTTCTAGCCAGAGCAATTAGGCAACAAAAGGAGGTCAAAGGGATATAAATTGGAAATGAAGAAATCAAAATTTCACTATTTGCAGATGCTATGATAGTATACTCAAGTGACCCCAAAAGTTCCACGAGAAAACTTCTAAACCTGATAAACAACTTTAGTAAAGTGGCTGGATACAAAATCAACTCAAATAAGTCAGTATCCTTCCTCTACTCAAAAGATAAAGAAATTAGGGAAATGACACCCTTCACAATAGTCACAAATAATATAAAATACCTTGGTGTGAATCTAACCAAGCAAGTAAAAGATCTGTATGACAAGAACTTCAAGTACCTGAAGAAAGAAATTGAAGCAGATTTCAGAAGATGGAAAGATCTCCCATGCTCATAGTGTGGAAGGATAAATATAGCAAAAATGGCTATCTTGCCAAAGCAATCTACTGAGTTAATGCAATTCCCATCAAAATTACCACTTAATTCTTCATAGAGATAGAAAGAGCAATTCTCAAATTCATTTGGAATGAGAAAAAAAAAAAAACAGGAAAGCTAAAACTATTCTCAACAACAAAAGAACTTCTGGGGGAATCATCATCTCTGACTTCAAGCTCTACTACAAAGCAATAGTGATAAAAACTGAATGGTATTGGTATAAAGACAGGCAGGAGGATCAATAGAATAGAATAGAAGACCCAGAAATGAACCCCCATACCTATGGTCACTTGATCTTTGACAAAGGAGCTAAAACCACTCAGTGTAAAAAACGACAGCATTTTCAACAAATGATGGTGGTTCTACTGGAGGTCAGCATGTAGAAGAATACAAATTGATCCATACTTACCTCCTTGTACAAAGCTCAAGACCAAGTGGATCAAAGACCTGCAATAGAACCAGATACACTGAAACTAATAGAGGAGAGAGTGGGGAAAAGCCTCAAACACATGGGCACAGGGGAAAAGTTCCTTAACAGAACATCAATGGCTTATGCTCCAAGATCAAGAATTGGCAAATGGGACCTCATAAAACTGCAATGCTTCTGTAAGGCAAAGGATACTATCAATAGGACAAAGTTGCAACCAACAGATTGAGAAAAGATCTTCACCAATCCTACATCTGATAGAGGGCTAATATCCAAGGTATACAAAGAACTGAAGAAATTAGACTCTAGACAAGCAAATAACCCTATTAAAAAATGAGGTACAGAGCTAAACCAAGAATTCTCAACTGAGGAAATTCAAATGGCTGAGAAGTGCCTAAAAAAGTGTTTAACATCCTTAGTCATCAGGGAAATGCAAATCAAAACAATCCTTAGATTCCACCTCGTACCAGTCAGAATGGCTAAGATCAAAAACTAAGGTGATAGCAGATGCTGGAAAGAATGTGGAGAAAGAGGAACACTCCTCCATTGTTGGTGAGATTGTAAGCTGGTACAACCACTATGGAAAGCAGTCTGGTTGTTCCTCAGAAAATTGAACATAGAATTACCTGAAGACCCAGCTATACCAGCATATATCCAAATGATGTTTCAACATGCAACAGGGACACATGCTCCACTATGTTCATAGCAGCCTTATTTATAATAGCCAGAAGCTGGAAAAAACCCAGGAATGGATACTGAAAATTTGGTACATTTACACAATGGAGTACTACTCACTATAAAAACAATGAGTTCATGAAATTCTTAGCCAAATGAATGGAAATGGAAAATGTCATCCTGATGAAGTAACCCAATCACAGAAGAATACACATGGTATGCACTCACTGATAAGTGGATATTAGCCTAAAAGCTCACAATACCAAAGATACAAAGCATAGACCACATCAAGCACAAGAGGAAGAAGAAAGACCAAAGTGTGGGTGCTTTGGTCCTTCTTAGAAGGATTATCAAAATAGTCAACCAGAGTTACCAAGGTCTAAACCTCCAACCTGGGAACACAAAGAGTGGGACTCATAGCTCCACCTATATAGATAGATGTGGATGGCCTTGTCAGGCATCAGTGGAAGAGGAGGTATCTTGATTCCTGAAAGATTGGATTCCCTAGTGTTGGGGAATTTGAGAGCAGGGAGGTGGGAATGGCTGGATGGTGGGGTACACCCTCATAGAAGTAGTAGGAGGGGGATGGGATAAGGTGTTTTGGGGGAATGGGAGAGGGGATAACATTGAAAGGTAAATAAATAAAATATCAAAAAAAAAAAAAACCCCAGATAATTGGATAATTGGTCTGGCAATTGTTGTTGAGCAATGGAGACTTTCTGTCAACAATTTACTATGGGGATTTCATACAATCCTAAGGATAAGATATTGTTGAAGAGGCCCAGGGAACTTTAAAAAGATTGATGAGACATACTGCTGCTGAGACAAAGAATAATGCCAAGCTGTGAGATTGCTGAGTGCCCTGACAAGGGTGACTGGGGAGCTGTATTGGACTTATGTTCCTGACCCAACTTTGCTTGACCATATTCCAGATGGGACAAGCTGTCTTGACTCAAGTGTTTAGACCTTGTGGGATAGAAAATCAAAAAGAGAATTTATAATGTCCCTTCTATTTTTCTTATAGGTGACCAGCTATCAGGACTCAATCATGTATTGGTCTAGAAATCAATCAAATATTGGAAATAACAGTCAACTTTTGGAAGGCTGGATCTGGACATTGTCAGAGACATATTTCTAAGTTAACTGCAGTTCACTATGATGTTATGATAGCAAGAGATAAAGATGGGATAGGATCTGGATTTCAAACAAGGGTTAGTGCATGTTATAAGGCTCTTTTAGATGTCAAGCTAAAATTGGTTTCGTCTCTTCTACAGTATTCATTGTAAGTTGCATTGACTGTATAATTTCCAATTATGTTAGTGTATTGAAACCTGGCATGTCTGTTACGGGGGTCTATCAACCAGCTTTTGTCTTACTGCCCTGAGTATTAGAAAACCTTGATTCTCTGAAAAAAGCTTGAAAGTGCTGGAATAAGTGAGTTAGGCTTTAAGCAGAAGCAAAAGGGTAGCAGGATTGATTATTGCTGGTATAACAGTTTTAATTTCATTAATTGCTAGCACCATTAATTCTGCAATAGCACACAAGGAGTTAAGACAACTATTTTTGTTAACCATCTAGCAAAAAAAAAATGTTTCTAATGAATTGAGTATACAAAAGAATTTATACAGTTATCTGGAACAACAGATGATGCTCTATAACCTATTCAAATTATCTGAAGGAGGTTCAGGGGTCAAGAGTTAGGAGCCATCCTATGTGTAATGACAAATATCATTGGAGTAGTGTTACTTCTAAAACTTACAATGATTGTCATTATAATTAGAAAAAAGTTTAAAGACAGCTCTAGGGTAATGGGCATAATCCTAACACCTCTCTGGGTGTGTTAACTTTGCATAGTGAAATTATGAATTTAAAGAATGCTACTCTGTTGAGCTTTGATGCTGCAGATAATTCCGATAAAATTATCCACAGCCTGAGGTCAGTATTTCCATTTTGGTCAAACCTCAGGAATGGCATATATAGCTTGATCAGGTTAGCTCTTCTTGTCCTGGGAATACTTTAATTCTTGCCCATCATGTTAAAGCTTGTCTCTAACTACATCAACATGCTGGCAGCCAAAATACATGACTTGAAACTAATAATGGACCCCAGACAGAATTGTTAAATTAACAGGCTGGAAAGCCAAGGACGGGTAAGATTCTACACAGAGCCTTACCAATCTAAGTCAGAAGTGCTTTTGATAATGCATATTCCATAATGGGTAAGTAAGACATTCTGTCAGAACGACCTAAGACAGGCTCAGTCATGTTAATGAAATAAAAAAGGGGGAGAGGTGGTGAGCCTTTGGACTGCTTGGTAAGAATTTGACATGGTCCAAGGGCAAGGAAATGGCTGCTTGGCAGAAATACGACATAGGCCAAGGACAAGGAAGTGGACTTCAGGCAGGACTCTGACATTAGGCTAGAACAAAGAAATAATTTCAGGTAGGAACTAAATCTTAGGCTACAACAAAGAAGTAATCTCAAGCAGGAATCTAAATTTTAGGCTAGAACAAGGAAGTGGGCTTCAGATATCAAAATGACTTAGGCTAGGACAGGGAAGTAGGCTCAGATACTTTGATCATCCTGATAAGCCTTTAGAAACAGTGATCATGAGAGTGTTCACGTGTTTAATGCCTTGCTTTTTCTTTGACTATTTGTGTTTATTGTATTGCTTGTTCCTTGACTATTTCCATCTATAGTATTGCTAGACCCTCAACCTAGAACTGACCTTTATACATCCATGTAATCAAAATGGTATGAAAGAATAAAGGAAGAGGGGGTATAAGATACGAGGTTCTAGGGAGGGAAATGGGGAAAGGAGATGACATCTGTATTGTAAATAAATAAAATATCCAATAAAAATTAAGAAATACATCAAAGTTAAAAAAAAATGAAATTTACATCTGTAGTACATGCCTATAATCCCAGTTGTTAGTCAGAAGAATTGCCATGAATTTGAGGCAGCCTTGACACATAGTGAGTTCCAGGCTGGCCTGAAGGATGATGTTGGGACAAATAAAACAGAAAAATTTCATCCTAAGAAAGAAGACAACAATTTGAAGTTATATTCTAGGAAATTAAATACTCTCTCAAATATATATATAATCAAATTTAAATTATTTAATCACACAATAAAGTTTATTGGTAAAATGAACTACCTTGTTTGTTTTCTTATGGCAGGAATACAGCAGTCTTCATTTCTTTAGATCAAGTACACACTAACACTGGAATAAAACAAATGATCTACAAATGCTTGTGATATGAGTAAATCAAGCATCATTTGCTGAGTGCTCTCTGCTTCTAGACAGCATTGTAATCACCATCTCAAATGTCAATTACACAGACTGTTTACAAGTTTTTATTAAGAAATCAATTAAGTTGGAAATGGACTAGGTAGTGCATGCTTGTTAAACTACATAGATAGCTATTAATTTACCTAGACATCAAACATGAATTAGCTAACAAATTCAGTAGCATGGTTGGAAATAGTTTTTGTATTTTGTTTTGTTTTTTTAATTATATAAGAAAATTCACATTCCTAAGGTTTTCTTTTCCAGAATTCTGCAGTTTGTGCCTTCTTTATTGCTTCTAATTTCATTTTCAGGTCTTGAATCATGTCCTTCAACTGTTTGTTGTTTCTTTCTTTCTTTACAGGATTTATTTATTTCCTCCTACTGTTTGTTTGTCTTTTCCTGAATTTGTTTGAAGTAGATGTTTTTTCATTTGCTTCAATTATTTGTTTGTGTTTACACAGATTTCTTTTATAGATTCATTTATTTCCTTTTTAAGGACCTCTGTCATCTTCATGTAGTTGATTTTATGGTCTTTTTTGTGATTCATCTATGTTTAAATATTCAAGGCTTCTTCTAGTAGATATCTATGCTCTGATGGAGATATATTGCTTTGGCTATTATTGATTGTGTTCTTATATTGATATCTATGAATCTGTCTTTGGGGTGTTTATAGTTCTAGATAGTGATATCTGGGTTTGTCTTCATTTCATGGATGTTTTCTTCCTTTGTTTCTGTTTCTTTTCTAGATTTTCAGAATGTGTTAGACATGTATTGCTTGTCTTACTGACATGCTTGTCTGGTAAGGAATGCTTACTGGTGTTGAAGGATAGGTGATAGGGAGGCCAGTAGATGATAGTCAGTTGTAGTGCTAAAGATGACCCTCAGGATTGTTTCTGGGGAACAGAAAGAGGAGAAGTTCCATTGCCAGCCTACCTAGTTATCTAGTTGGGTTATGCCATGGTTAGCATGGATTGACTGGCCAAGTTGGGGTCCAGGATACAGTGATGAGTTATTGAGGGGATGCCAGGCAGGAATGGTCTGTGTGATACACAGGAGGCATGGGAACGAGAGAGAGGAGTCTGTACCTTGTGATCTCTACATGACTAGGTGTGAATCTGAGGTTTGCTTCTGTAGGAATAGAGAAAGTCTATGAACAAAGTCTTAAACTATACATTTATACAGACAGTACACCATGAAGTATTAAAAACGTCTCTGCTTTCTTTTGACATCTTTAAGAGTTTCTGAACAAAGAAGGTAACTCAAACATGTAACAACCACAGAAAATCATTGAAACTCTAGAGAATTGTTTATCACTTGGAGCCATCTTTAGTACTGGAATCATGTTATGATGTAGCTACCTAGCTACATGTCAGTTCATAAGACTTCAAGCTGTTCTCAAAGAGTAAGAATCTCATTCCATTCTGATTTCAACTGACAGCTTTTGGTAAATGCTCTGGGGTGATATACAGACTGAGTGGAAGACATGATGAACATGCTCATTACATATACTATTTTCAGGAGAAATACGAGTCCAGTGAAACATTTGACATGCCTCAAATGTCATCATTCACACTATAAAGCATGTGCAGTGAAAAATTTCTGACATAAAACATCTAAGAAATCAACATCAATATTAAAAAAAATCAGAAGCTAAGAATAATAGGAATAGAAGGAAAAGAATACCTGATGTAAAGACTAGAAAATATTTTTTTAATTATATAAGAAAAATTTCCTAAACTAAAGGAGATGCCTGTAAAAGAGCAGAAGCATACAATATACCAAGTCAATTGGACCAGAAAAGAAAGTTCACTTACCATGTAACAATCAAAATACTAAGCATACAGGACAAAGAATATCAAACCTGAAAGCAAAAATGACTAAGTAATATATAAAAGTAGACCTATTAGAATTACACCTAACTTCTCAACAAAGATTCTACATGTCATGAAGACTGAGAAGTATTTCCTGCAGACTCTAAAAAAAACACAGGTGCTAGCCCAGACTAGTATACTCAGCAAAACTTTCAGTCAACAAAGATGGAGAAAACAAAATATCCCACGATTAAAGCCAAATTTAAAAATTATCTATCCGCACAATAATTCTGAAGGAGGTGCTAAAAGAAAAAACTCTTTCAAAGTTGCTTAACTACACCGAAGAAATGCAGAAAACAAATAATACTATATTAAAACTAAAAGAAGGGAAACAAATACACACAAAAAACCACCACCACCACTACTACTACCACTATCATAAACAGAATAATAAGAATTGACAGTCATGGATCATTGATATTTCTCCAAATCAATGGCCTCAATTCTCTGATAAAAAGACACAGATTAACAGAATGAATGGGGAAAAAGAATCCGTTCCTCTCATGAATCCAAGGAAAATGTCTCATCATCAAAGTAAACATATTCCAAGCAAAGAGACCTAAGAAGCAATCTGGTGGAACGATCTTAGCATACTGAAAAAATTCAATAAAATAACCCAAGAGCTCATAGACAAGATCACCCAAAATTATCAAGTCGGTGTCATTCCAGAGATGCAGGTATGGTTTAACATATAAAAATTAGTCAATATAGTTTACCATATAAATAAATTGAAAGATAAAAACATAAGTTCATTTCATTATATATTGAAAAAGTCTTTTAGAAAAATCTAACATCCCCGCATCCTGGAGAGATTAAGGATTCAACAGAGCGAAATGAAAAGGAAATTTTCCAACATTATATGGCCTTCATAAGGAAAAACTAAAAAGTAAAACAACAAAAAGAAAAAAAAACTAGGATGGCTAGAACAATCCTGAACAATAAAAGAAATCTTAAGAGATATTGGTATAAACATGCTCCACATTGTTCATAGCAGCCTTACTTATAATTGCCAGAAGATGGAAAGAACCCACATATCCTTCAACAGAGGAATAGATACAGAAAATGTGGTACATTTACATAGTGGAGTACTACTCAGCTATTAAAAACAATGAATTCGTGACATTCTTAGATAAATGGATGGAACTAGAAAATATCATCCTGAATGAGGTAACACAATCACAAAAGAACACACATGGTATTTACTCACTGATAATTGGATATTAGCCCAGAAGCTCACAATACTGAAGATGCACCTCACAGATCACATGAAGCTAATGGAGAAAGACCAAAGTGTGGGTGTTTCGGTCTTTCTTAGAAGGAGTAACAAAATAATCAAGGGAGCAAATATGGAGACAAAGTGTGGGACAGAAACTGAAGGAGGGATGGTCTGGAGACTGTTGCACCTGGGTGTCCATCCCATGTGCAGTCACCAAAGGTAGATGCTGATGTGGGTGTCAGGAAGAAATGGGATAAGGGGATAATATCTGAAATGTAAATAAAATATCCAATAAAAAAAAAGGTGCACAAGTGAGAAACAAAAGCCAGACATGGCAGAGGGTGTTTGATTAGAGCCAGTGGTTGAGAAGTCAGAGAGGCAGAATAAGAACAGGGGATACCATAAGTTGAAAGAATGGCCAGACAGAGGGCCTAATGACTATGCTAGACTGACAACTGGATATTAAAATCTGAGGCCAGCAGGGAGGCTGGAGTTGGGGTGGTCAAAGCAGGATTTCAATAGGTCATCTTGCCTACTTAGAGTCCCTCATTAGTCTACATATTGCCGTGAACATATTTTCTAGATGTGACTGAAGTTTACAACTAGTTAACCTTAAGTAAGGAGGATTCTCCTACATATTCTTGGGTGAGCTTGATTCAGTTCATTCAAGACATCAAAAGCAGAACTGATGCTCCCTTGGAAAGAAGAAGTTCCACTTATGGACAACGTTCCATTCCATTTCCATTCCATCCTTCCTGGAGCATGCCCTGCAGGTTTCAGGCTTGCCCAATAAGCCCTTGAAACCACACACAAATTTTCCAGAAATAAAGATCTTACTATGAGAGAGAGAGAGAGAGAGAGAGAGAGAGAGAGAGAGAGAGAGAGAGAGAGAGAGAGAGAACCATCCCTGATTTCAAGTTGAAATATAGAGCTTTAGTAAAAAACAAATGCTATTACTGCTCTCCTTTTTTCAAGATAGGACATAATTAGTAAGGTTTACTTTCCATAAATATGAGGGTGTCATCTTAAACCTATTAAATGGTTTTAGACTTAGATTTATATAACTGGGTATATGAATATATTTCAACACTGGGAACATTCTATCACTGTCTCAGAAACAAGAAGCCTCAGCTGTATTTCAGTGTGTGTTCACTGGCCTCCTACAGGCAATGGCTTAATACCAGGAAGCAACTGTCTATTCTTGACAACACTGTTTTAATTAGAATTTCCTAAAACAAGGATGCTGCCTTTTACCACTGAAAGGTAGTTACTGTGGTTTATGTATAATATCAAATGAGGAGTATTTAACACTTCCCAAAAAAAAAAAAAAAAAAAAAAAGAAATAAAACAAAAAGAAAGAAAATGAAAGAGAAAAAAAAGGAATGGAATTTGCATAAAAGTAGACACATTGAGAAATTGAATTGGATACCCAGACACACACACACACATACATTTTATATATATATATAAAATATATATATATTGACTGAAAAATAAGCCAGGAATACACACTAGAAGAAAGAAAGCATGTACAACAAATAGTGTCAGTCAAACTGGTTTTCCAATTGTAGAACAATTCAAGTTGACCAGTATTTATCACCCTGTACAAAACTCAAAACACAGGTGGATCAAAGATATCAACATAAAACAAGACAGGTCAAACCTGACAGAAGAAGTAGTGGTGAATAGCCTTGTATGCATTAATACAGGAAATAACTTTCTGAATAGAATAGAAATAGTTTAATGAAGAAATTCATCAGTTAATAACTAGAACTCCGTAACATTGAAGTTGTTTAAGGAAAAAAATACTGTCAAATGGACAAAGTTCCTTCAGAACAGGAAAAGATTTTTACCAACGTCATCCAATAGTCTGATAGACTTTTGTTGTTGTTCTTGTTGTTCTTGTTGTTGTTGTTGTTGTGGAGGATGGGAAGAAAAGAGTTGATTTTATCTCCTAGCTATGGGTTTATCACTGAGTGAAACCAGTACCAAAACTCAGGGCAGTGATCTGGAAGCAACCTTATTGGCTTGTTCTTTATGGCTTGCTCACTTGCTGCTTTTGCTTTTTAAATTGGTTATTTTATTTATTTACATTAAAAATGTCACCTCTCCTAGTCTTTCCTCCACAAATCTCTCATCTTATCCCCTATCTCTGTTGCTTTTAAGAGTGTCCATTGACCAGCTGACCCACCCACCCTCTCCCACCTCACCCATCTAGAATCCCCTTATGCTGGGGCAACAAGTCTTCATAGGACCAAGGGACTCCTTGCTCCTTGACTCTGCTACATATATAGGGTAGAGAGAGACTCACCTATGTATATTCTTTGGTTGGTTGGTTAATCCCTGGGAGCTCTAAGGGGTCTGGTTAGTTGATATTGTTGTTCTTCTTGTGGGGTTGTAATCCTCTTCAGTTCCTACTGTCCTTCCCCTAACTCTTCCATTGGGGTCCCAGGGCTCAGTCCAACGGTTGATTGTGAATATCTGCATTTGTCTTAGTCAGATGATAGTGGAGTCTCTCAGAGGACAGGCATACTAGGATCCCGTGTACATGCACTACTTGGCATCAGCAATAGTATCCTGGTTTGGAGTTTGCAGATGGGATCGATACTAACTTTAGGCGGTCTCTGGATGGCCTTTCCTTTAGTTTATGCTACATTATTTCTCTGTGTGTTTCCTATAGACATGAGCAATTCTGGGTTAAAAGTTTTGAGACTGGTGGGTGGCCCCATCCCTCAACTGGAGGCCATGCCTATCTATTAGAGGTATTCTCTTCAGGCTCTATCTCCCTTCTGTTGGATATTTCACCTAATGTCATCTCCTTTGGATCCTGAGAACCCCATGTTTCCATGGTGTCTGGGACTTTCTAGTGCTTTGATCCCCCTGCCCTGTTCCCTACCTCCCACTGCTACATATCTCTATTCATTCTCCTGACCCTTTTGATTTCCCTCCTGTCTTTTTCCATACTGATCCTACCCCTCTTTTTTCCTCCCCCTCCTCTTTCTCTCATAGGTCCCTCTCTCCCCCTACCTCCTGTGATCATTTTTTCCCCTTCAAAGTAGGAGTGAAGCACCCATACTTTTGTCTTCCTTCTTGTTAAGTTTCAAATAATCTTTGAGTATATTGTAGATATTCTGAGATTTCGGGGTAATATCTACTTATCAGTGAGCACATACCATGTGTGTCCTTTTGGGTCTGGGTTACCTCACTAAGGATATATTTTCTTTCATTTTTTTATTGGATATTTTATTTATTTACCTTTCAAATGTTATCCCCTTCCCCAGTTTGTTTTCTTATAAACCTTATCTCATTCTCCCTCCCACTGATTCTATGAGGGTGCTTCCCCACTACCCACCCACTCCCATCTCACTGCTCTGGCATCCTTCTACACTGGTGCATCAAGCCTTCCCAGGACCAAGGACCTCTTCTCCCATTGATTTCTAAGATGCCATCCTCTCTGTTCCATATGCACCTGGAGCCTTGAGTCCCTCCATCTGTACTCTTTGGTTAGTGGTTTTGTCCCTGTGAGCTTTAGGGGGGTCTGGTTGGTTGATACTGTTGTTCTTCCTATAGGTTACAATATTTTCTAGTTCCATCCATCTGCCTGAAAAATTCATGAACTCATCATCTTTTAATAGCTGAGTAATATTCCATTGTGTAAATCTACATTTTCTTTATCCGTTCTTCTGTTGAGGAATATCTGGGATGTATCCAGCTTCTGGCTATTATAAATAAGACTGTTATGTGCATAGGGGAGCATGTGTTCTTGCTATATGTTAGAGCATCTTTTGGGTATATCCTCTACCTGGGTCTGCAGGTAAAACTATTTCCACTTTTCTGAGTAACCACTTGATTGATTTCCAAAGTGATTGTATCACCATGCAATTCCACCAGTAATGGAAGAGTACTCCTCTTTCTGTAGATCTTCCCCAGCATGTGCTGTCACCTGAGATTTTGATCCTGGACATTCTGATTGGTGTAAGGTGGAATCTCAGGGTCATTTTAATTTGCAGTTCACTGATGACTAAGAAGGTTGAACATTTCTTTAGGTACTTCTCAGCCATTCAATTTCCTCAGTTGAGAATTCTTTATCTCTATCCTATTTGTAATAGGGTTGTTTAATTCTCTGTAGTCTATCTTCTTGAGTTCTTTGTGTATTTTGTATATTAGTCCTTTATAAGATGTAGGATTAGTAAAGATATTTTTCCAATCTGTAGGTTGCTGTTTTATCCTATTGACATTATCCTTTGCCTTACAGAAGCTTTTCAATTTTATGAGGCCCAATTTTTCACTTGTTGATTTTAGAGCCTGAGGCATTGATGTTCTGTTGAGGAAATTTTCCCTGTGCTGATGTGTTCAAGGTTTTTTCCCACTTTCTCTTCTATTAGATTCAGAGTATCTGGTCCCTGGTATTTCTAGATAGATCAGATCTGTGTGGAACCTATCTGTCCTAGGCTCCACTTCACACTCCTTGGTCTGGCATACAGAGATATCTGAGTTCAAGTGGGAAACTGTAGACTCTCTGGCTCCGAATTTATCCTGCTGGTATATTGTCAGAATCCAGACATCACCGTCAAGGACGCAGAAGTAGTAGTCACAAGGTCTCTACCCTAACAGCTCAGGAATTCCTACGGAAGAAGGGGAAGAAATATTGTAGGAGTCAAAGGGATAGAGAAAAACAAGAGAACATGGCTCTCTGAATTAATTAAGCATGGCTCATATGGGCTCACAGAGACTGAATGTGGCACTCAGGTTGCCTGCATGGTTTTGCTCCAGGTCCTCTTTATATATGTTATGATTGTTAGCTTGTTGGTTTTATGGAATTCCTAGGAGTGGGAACAGGGTTGTCTCTGAATATTTTTTGTTGTTCTTGGGACTCTTTCTAGTTGTTTTTGGTGCTGGGAGCCAAGACTTTCTTCTTCCTGAGAGCAAATGTCAGTTACGTAGATAGCCTGAGTTAAGGAATGCCTTACTGCCTTCTTCCTGAGAACAAATGTCAGTTAAGTAGATAGCCTGAGTTAAGGAAGACCTTATCAGCCTTCCTGCCTGGGTGAGAAAATTAGCAACTTGAGCCTAACAAATGTTTTATTGCCCTCTTGCTCATGAGAAAGTGGTTTGGTCTAAGGAATGCTTGCAAAGAATTAACAATTACCAGATGGCCCTGGACCCTGACCTCTCCCCTGCTTGTCTTTATAAGGTGACCCGAACAATAAAGTTTATGCACTCGATCAGACATTCAGACCTGTGCTTCTTCTTTGTATCTCTTGTCCCATCTTTCGTCCTCCCCTTCCCTAGGATCTCATCGAATCCCGGCAGGCTGGGGCAATTGGGTTGTCATGTCAACCTTCCATATGATTCTTTGGACTTTGTTTTATTTTGTTGTGTTTGGTTGCTCTTACTTTGAAGCCTGGTCTTTTGTTTTGAAGAGGAAACATAAGAGGATCGAATCTTAGGAAGATGGGAGGTAAAGAAGGTATTAGGAGGAGTAGATGGAGGAGAAACTGCGGTCAAGGTTTATTGTATAACAAAAGAATTTATTTTCAAAAAATTGGTAATATCTACAAAGTCGAATATTTTCATATTTTATTAACAACGTGTAATTACATAACAAGTTTTCAGATTGAGAGTCCATTAATAACACATTCCTTAGCTTATTTCACTTATATGTAAAGTAAAATCTTATGCAAAATTTCAATCTTCATAAACTGGCTTGTTCATCAGAATGTGTGCTAACCTCCTAGGTCAAAAATCTATACATTTTATGTAGTTTCTAATGAACGAAAGGTAGTAAGCCCAAATACTTGTTGGTTACTTTTATTTTTCAGTACTGATAATTACTATATAACATGATTATGCAATCAAGAGGATTTCAATTGATAATATTAACATATTTTATAACCAAGACATAGAAAATGATTATGTTCTCTGATTTATGCTACATAACAAAGGTGATGAAAATTTTTGTAGACATTTAGAGTACCTGATATTATTATTCTGTAGTTTACTGTTTGGATCATTTCATGGAATACTATGAGTGAGTGCATAGTGGATTTCAATCTATAAGTAGTAAGTAGTATAAAATGTTATAAAGATTTTAAAGTTAGAATAATATGACTTTCATTACATGATTTTTACCTTAATGGTTTCTAAACTGCTCTAACATGAAAATAAAGTTGTACATATTTTGTGCAATATTGTCACTTGAATAACTTTTCTTCCTTATATACTTATGCTAAATATACTTACAGTTAGTCTTATATATTAATATTGAAAGAAGGATACAACATAGTTGGGGAAAATTCAAGGATAGAATAAGAAAGAAAGAACTATCTTCAACAAAATGCTAAGTTAGAACCCAGGGCTCTGTCGGAATCACACAGAAATCTTGTAAAATACTAATTCCTGAGAGGCCAACACACAGATACTTATGCATTAACATTTGGATTATTCTGTATTTCTCTTTTCAGTAAGTAAACATATGATGCTTTTATGAGGAGAGTCTCTCAGTGTAAAAAAGTAAAATAAGTCATGGAAATTTTAAAATGCTTTGAGTAAGAGCAGAAGAAATGAGCACATTCAGAGAAACAGGAAATCCTGTGAATATTAGAGTGTTTTCTCTACCCATAGACAATAGTTATCTTGACACTTTGATATTTCATTTAATGCAAGTGTTTAGAACTCATATATTACTGTCAAAATATTCCTTTTGATTTAAGCTGACTAGACAGCTTATCATAATATATAACCTTAACTTATACTTTATTAATACATATTTTATCATGAAACAAGCATATAAAAGGTCATACTATGCAGGAAGAATTTAAAGAGTAAAGCTGAATCTTTTACATGCCAACAATTAATTTAAAGGCATGTATAGCTACCTGAACACTTGACATTCCTTATCTATTTGTATTTAATTCAATCCTCTTCCTTTTTCTAGAGGTATTTGTCACTTTGAAATTGGTGTTATTATTTTTTTTTGTATTTTTGTATTCTTTTTAAGATGAATGAGTCTCCAAATATTTAAAACTAGGGCAATCTTTTTTTTCTTTTTTTTTTTTTTCACATTAATCTCTCATTGATGATCTAGGAGTTCAAGGAGCCCTATACATTGTGCCTCAGGCATACTGCTTTGTCTTTGTGGGTGGTACTTGAGATTTGTCAGAAAACAGCTGCTTACCAAACACTGTGGAAATATTTATATATTTTAATACATTTAAATACCTACTGAATCAGGTTTCAGACAGTTTTAAAGTATTTGAAATGTTTCTTATTAAAAACAAATTAATCCATTATCGTCACCACTAAGCCATTTCCAGATATGAAGAAAAATTACTATAAAAATGCCTAAGAAGTTTATAAGCTATAACATCTCCTTTGACTGGCAAAATTATAAAATAGCAGAGATATCAATAGACTATTCTTCAAGCAACAATATGTGATGATATTTAGAAAGTAGCATAGTAAGACATCCACCAACGAAACAAATTAGTAAAATTTCATCATATTTACATTTTTCATGTTTCTAAGTGATGTGATATAATAAACAACTCCATCTGATTAATTCTATATTAACTTGATTATATGTGCTTATTGCTCTAATAATTTTGTTACTTTACACCTATGACACGGGTATCTATCTTCTAATAGTGGTGCAGATTCATTGTTATTGAGGTATAGTTGTTTTACATGGCACAACTGTATGATCATGTTCTTAATGATCATTTGTGCTTTTTCCAGATTGATTACACTATTCCATGAATATTTGCAACTATGAACTGTAATATATTCATGAACATGTATGGTATTTAGTTGAGAAATGCACATTAATTTAAGTGGTAAAATAGTTTGGAGTTGTTTCTCATTAGTAAATGAGTATTGATGTTCAGGAAACTTATGCTTTCCATTAAAAGTTGTATGGACTCATTTACACACACATTATTATTATTTCTTTAAGGGAAGGTAGAGTTTATTAGTTCTATAAGATTGACTATATCAAAAATATTTTACATCTTCATTCTATCACTCCTTTTCCTCCCTTCTTTCTTTCTTTGTTTGTTTCTTTGCTTTTTTATTATAATTTCTTATCCTGCTTAAAGAAGGTAGACGTTACTTCTGACTTGAGAATCAATTGAATAGTCAATTGCGAGGTTAATTTATTTCCTAACAGGCTTTTCTCTGTGTTACTTCCAAAATGTAGTCACTTTATTGCACTTTAAGCGATGGCCTCTTGATCTACTGCTATTTTATAATTCCAATGACTCGAAAAGTCATTATACTTCATGACTTTCTTAGCAAATTTTCTCAGTAATTTTCTAACTGTTTTCCTATCCATAAATGTCTTTGAGATTATGTTGGGTTGGATTTATTTTAAATAAAAAATATCTCAAGTACCCTGAAGTTGTATGTATCAGATATTACTTTGAAATGTAGTACATGTGGCTGTTGATTCAATTATGAGATCAGCCAAAGAGAGTAACAGACATACATGTCTTTTGTCAGACAGTGAAAGTCAGCCTGTTTTCTCACCAAGCACAGGTAGAAACCACTAGAGACCCCTACAGGAGACCCTGCAGGGTCTCCTGCAAGGAATGGCAGCCATTTCTCCACACTCCCAGACTCCAGGCTCCTGACCTGAAGCCTCAACCCTCCATGGATTTGTGTCTTTCAGTCACATAAGGGCAACTTCCCTACTAGCCCCTCCACAGGTAGAAAGCATGACTACAGGCCACAGAGCATCAAGACAGATCTCCATAAAAATGAGGCAACAAAAGGCCAGAAAGGTGTAGCCAATTCAGCCTTTCTTGTCAGACCCTCCTTCCGGCAAAAAGTATTTAACCTCAGGTCTGCACTGAGAAAACTGGGGTACAGTTTCTTATCTACTTTCCACCATGACAATAAACATCTTAAGTCCGTGGACTGTTTCTTTTCATTGGGATCTACTGTGGGAACAGTGACCTGCCATCTAATTTCCTGCAGAATACCTCTCTGCTTTCCCAGCCCTGGAGACCACCAACCCAAGCAAGTTGACTTCCTGGACAAGCCATGAACTCTCATCCCTACAGGACATAGTGGGAGCTTCTCTCCCCCTTGTCCATGGGCCAATCCAGCCGTATGCCCCCACTTCTTTCTAGGCTCTTTTGCGGCTCCCAGCAGCATCTGGATGTGCAAGAGCCTGAGAACCAGCCGGTTTCCTGTAGCATTTAGTCCCAGGGAACCCCAAACAACTCCAGCAGTCCCTGGGGACCTCAGAGTACATTTCGCCACCTCGGATTGGAGTCCAGCAGCATCCCACAGGCTGAAACCTGCCTGCTCTGGCATAAGGAAAGTGCAGTCAAACTTGGGTCTCTGTCTCCTCAATGGCCCTAACCCTGTGGCAGAACAGACAATGGACATACTTTAACCGAAAAGTCTTTCGGAAGTGAGAGCTGATACTAAGAAAACCAGAAAACTTTTTCTACAGGATCGAGTATTTTCAATTTTTTTTTTTTTGTAGTAGATGGAAGCCTTTATGTAAAATAACAATAAAAATACATAATTGTAAAGCCACGCTATTTTGTTGTTGTTATTAGACATTTTATTTACATTTCAGATGTTATCCCCTTACCTTATTTCCCCCTGCCCATGAACCCCCTATTCCATCCCCTCTCCTCCTGCTTCCATGAGGATGTATCCCACTCATCCCCCCAATCCCACTTCCCCACCCTCTCAAATTCCCCCACTTATGGCACTCGGGGTAGAGCCTTCATGGGACCAAGGATCTCCTCTCTCACCTATGCCGGACAAGGCCATCCTCCCTGCATATACAGCTGGAGCCATGGGTCCCTCCCTATGTGCTCCCAGGCTTTTGGTTTAGACCCTGGGAGCTCTGGTTGGTTGGTATTGTTGCTCTCCTCATGGGGCTGCAAACCCTTTCAGTTCCTTCTCTCTAACTCCTCCATTGGGAACTCCTTGATTTAGTTCAATGTTTTAGATGTGAGCATCTGCCTGTTCATATGTCAGACTCTCTCACAGTCATCTAAGGAGACAGCCATATCAGGTTCCTGTCAGCATGCAGTCCCTGACATTGGAGTTAGGTTTGATAGATACATTCACCAACCACTCCTGAACCTAAGGCTCTAAGTAGTGTCAGGTATGTGTTTTATCTAGTGGAGTGGACATTAAGTAAAATCAGATATTGATTTAATACTCTTACAAGTTTTGAACCACTGTTACTCTAGGATATTTTGCAGGCAGGACAGATTATAGGTCCATGGTGTTGTGGCTGGGTAGGTATTTATGTTTCTCTCTTGGTAGCCACTAAAATCACTTTCTGAACCAAAGAGAATAAAACATAGAGTAAAGGCTCTGGGTTGACACCACTTTGAATTCTTCATGTTTAATAAAATGTGAGGAAATTGGTCTCTGCAATAGAGCCCTCCAATTTGCTTATGAAGAGCTACCCATTGTCTTAGCAACAGCTTCAGTTGTTTATGGATTTCCATTTGACCCCCTTGTCCTGCAACCCAACGAATGCAATCTAGTCCAAGTAAAAGGAGCCTCCTATGCTGGTACTAGAAGGACAGTTCAGATTCCATTTCCTCATTATTAGGAGACCTCATTAAGATCAACTGCATTTTCTACAGCACTAGGTTTTCATATCCTCTCTTCTAATGACTCTTGATTCCAGCTGTCTCCCTACCCATTCTGTCTCTCTACCCTTATATCCCTTTCCCTTTCCCACCTAAACTTCCCATTCAATTTCTACCCCACTTGCCTGTAGTCCACTATTAAAATCTCTTTTATTTTTCTCTTCTAGAGTTTTGATTTCTCATTCAACTGTGGTAGATAGCCTTATCGAGAATGGTAGTCTAGGAAGGTAGACTTGTCTTGTAAAATGTGGAATATATTTCTCCAGGATCTTCTGGATTTCAGAGCTTATATAAAAAATGAGCCTTTATTCTGATGTTTTTCTTTATAAGTATATTGTTTTTCCTCACAGCTTTTAATATTTTTATTTGTTCTCTTTATTTAGTGTTTTAATTGTAATATCCCATGGACAATATAGGTTAGTATAGGTCTAACTTTCTGTAGCTTAAAAAAGTTTTCTTTTAATTTACTAACACCATGTATATTCTTTGACGGGAGTTTTTCACCAATATCAATACCTGTAATGAGATGTGGTTTTTCAATTTGTCCCATATTTTAAGCATATCATTTTTCTGTACTCTTTTAAAATTTACATAACCTTTACTTATTTGACCTAGAACATGTATTTCATCATTGGGTCCTCACATTCCATCTTCTGCTTACTTCTTTCTATTTGTAAGTCTCTTCTCTGATTTTTCTCATTGGTGTGCTAATCTTTTCTGTTCTATTTTCATTTCACAGGACATTTCATGTAATCTTCATTGTTTCTTACTCCTTACTCAATTCCATTTTAAATTTATAGTTATTTCTCTGATTCTTAAAAGATGTATTTGTTTCCTTTAATAGAATAAAGTATTATAAGATAATATATTAAGATAAACAAAGCTCACTTGGGAAAATGAAGGCATGGATGATGTCTCTAGTAGACAATAGCACGACTTCTCCATGTTCAATGTTATATAGTTGCTGTCTTCACCAATGGGGCTTTGATGACAGTTATTTAATGTCAGTTTGGAAAGTAATCTACAGTCCTGGCGAAAGCCTATGTTGTTTGGGTATTTCCATTGGACTACTTTGCCCAATGCTTCAATTATATGTAACTCAATCTCTGTACTAGAAGCTTCATTTGGTGATAAGAGATGGCCAGTTAGTCCTCTGTCTCCCCTGTTATTTCATGATTACATTTAGATCACCTTTATACACTTAATTATTTTTCAAAAGCTTCTACTGTGTTAGGGTTTCATAATGTCATTTAAATGCCCCTTCATTTTAGTTTTCTTGCTTCATATACCTTGCCGTATTCTATTCTCCTGCTCTCCACATGCAATGGTCTCACATCCCTTTTCTAGAGAGATCTGTCTACCCTCTGACCCCTACTCAATACCTAACCACTGTTATTTTACAGATTTTAGGTTGGTTATCATTTATTTAATGACTAATATAAACATATAAGTGAATATATATAATATTACTTTTTCAGTGTCTGAGATACTTCATTCAGGATAATTTTTCTGGTTCCAACTATTTACCTTTGGATTTCATTTCATTTCAGTTTTTAATGGCTCCTTGGGCATTAAAACATAGTCCCTTATTTAAACGTACCACACTTTTCTTATTTATTGTTCTTTTAAGGGATAGCTAGGTTGTTGCTAATTTATTGCTATTATGAGTAGAGTGAGAATGAGCATGGTTCAACAGATGTATCTTTGTGTATCTCTATGGTATAGGAGTTCCTTGAAGTAGATGGATTGCCATCTTCCTGAGGATCTGTCACAATGTTTTTATATATTGGATGTACTTGTTTTCACTGTCAGCAGCAATGGATGAATGTTCCTGCTTACACCACATGTTTGCTAGTATGAGCTGTCATTTGTTTTGTTGATCTTAACCATTGTGGAGGGCATAAGATAAAAATCACAAAGTAGCTTTGATAATTATTTTCCTAAAATGTAATGATGTTGAAAATTTCAGTTGTTTCTGGGCCATTTGGGTTCCCCTTTCCCTTTTTAAGAATTCTGTTTAGATCTGTACCTATTTTTAATTGTCTTGCTTTCTTTTTTTGTGATTTCTATATTTTGATTAAAACCAGTGTTTAAATAAAGGCTTAAGAATGTTACAAGTTAATTTCTTTGCTCCCTTTATTAAACCTAGATTCTTTTATCATGAAATATACTCTGAATACATTTTACCTGCCTCTTCTCCTCCCAGTTCTTTCCCAACTTATATACTATTTGTGTCTACTTCCTTTTTCTCTCTCCTTAGATAAGCATAGGCTCCTAAGAGATATCAACAAAACATAACAAAGTAAGGCATAATAAGAAAAACCAAAAAATATACTGAAGTTGGACTAGCTAAGCCAACAGAAAATTCAAAGGGTCTCTAGAGCTGGCAAAAGACCCACTCATCCACACATTTAGGAGTCCCATACAAATAGTAAACTGAAAGTTACAGTGTATATTCAAGGACTCCTGGTACAAACCCTTACATGCCTTGTGTTTGCTGCTTAAGTCTCTGTATGCTCATATGACCTTTGCTCAGTTATATTACAGGTCCTTGTGCTATGGGTGTCCTCCATCTCCTTTCTCTTATTATTAATTGTTTTCTGTGCTCTGAGAAGAGGGATTGGATTGAGACACCTTGCCTACTTGTTTAGAACTGTAGGTTCTAGTTCTCTCTCTCTCCTCTGTTTTTCTCTCTCTCTCTCTCTCTCTCTCTCTCTCTCTCTCTCTCTCTCTCTTTCTCTTTCTCTCTCTCTTTCCATAATATCTGGCTGTGACTATCAGTATTTGTTCTCATTTTCTATAGGAGCAAGTTTCTCTGATGATAGTTGAATAATGTGTGAATCTATGAATATAGCATAATATCTTTAGTAATAATTTTATTATTTTCTACTTCTTTAGGTTTCTATAATTGCCTTCAAATTCCCTTCTAGATGTTTCTTCCTTCATCTCTTATCTCAATACTATCTCTTCTTCTCTACCTTACCTGATCCTCCCTTTCTTTCTCCTTTAAACCATATGCTCCATTCTACCCATAAAACCAGTTTGATATAACCTTCTCAGTGAGATCTATGGGTCCCCTGTCTTACTTAGGGTTTCCATTTCTGTAAGAGACATTGGTACTAAGGCAAATCATCAAAATGACAACATTTAATCGGGGCTGGCTTACAGGTTCTGAGGATCAGTCCATTATTATCATATCAGGAAGCATGACAACATCAAAGCAGCCATGTCGATAGAGGAGCTGAGAGTTCTACTCTTCATCCAAGGGAAGCCAGGAGCTAATCGTCTCATGGGCAGCTAGGAGCAGGGTCTCAAATCCCACCTCCACATTAACACACTTCCTCCAAGATGACTATACCTATTCCAACAAGGCCAAACTTCCTAATAATGTCACTCCCTAGGCCAAGCATATTCAAAGCACCACCTTCTACTCCCTGGCCTCCATAGGCTTGTTCAAATATGAATCTTTGAGCAGCATACCTAGCCAAAGAAAAAATGCAAAATATATTAGTCCAACTTCAAAAGTTCAACAGTCTATAACATTTCAACAATTTTAAAAGTCAGAATTTCAAAGTCTCTTCTGAGATTTACCCAATCACTTAACTGTAATCACATATAAAATAAAAAATCAAAAAGAAGGTTAGATAATTCCAACATCACAGGATATATAATACCATTTGAAATTTCATAGTGAGAAAATACTGAGCCAAAGCAAGACCAAAAACCAGCTGGTCAAACTCCAAATTCAGAATGTTCGTATCTAATATAAAAGTACTCTTCATATCTTCAGCTCATTTAATCTTAGTTGACTGCAACAAACTTCTTTTCTTTGGGTTAGTTCTAATTTCCATTAGCAGCTTTCCTCATGAGGAATCCCACAGCTCTGACATCTCTGATATCTTCGGGTATCCAAGGCAACTTAAGACCCAGCTGTACTTCTCTTGGGCATATAGACAAAAGATGTCCCACCATGTCAAATGCTCTATTATGTTCATAGAAGCCTTACCTGTGATAGCTAGAAACTGAAAACAGCACAGATGTCCCACAAAGAATGGATATAGAAAGTATGATTCATTTACACAATAGAATAATATTCAGCTATTAAAAACAAAGATATCATAAGTTTTGCAGGCAAATTAACGGAACTACAAAATATCATCCTGAGTGAGGTAACTCAGACCCAAAAGGATATGCATGGTATGTGCTCACTAATACCTGAATATTAGCCAAAATTACAGAATACCCAGGATAAAAATCCACCAAACTCAAGAAGGTAAACTTAATACCTTCTTCTTGCAATGTCAAAGATCAAATGGCCCCTGGCCTCTCACAGTTGCAAACCTCAGCTGCTCCCCATGACTGCTTCATGCTTTCAAAACCAGTACTATCTGGATGATTCTTACAGGGTACCACATCTAGCTGCAGCATGGATACAACCTTGGCTGTATCTAAAACATAGTTTCTTTCTGCTCTCAGAAAAAACTTCCTAGAAGATTTCATTTTAGTTTTGCTGGTCTCTTCTGTTTCTAGCTAGTCCATTCCTCTTTTATCTGTCCACTGTGGTTCTATAGATTGTAGCTTGGTTATCATTAATTTAATTGGTAATATCTAGATATAAGTGAATACATACTGTATTTATCTTTCTGAATCTGAGTTCCATTACTCACAATGACCTTTTTTCTAGTTCCATCAATTTGCCTGAAAATTGTATGATGTAATTTTTTTTCATAGTTTAGGATCTTTACTGTCTTGGAATATCCTTAGAAGGCTCTTCCATGGAACAAAGAAGAGAGCAAAAACTCCAGAGTCCTTTATTTTCAATGAAGATGAAAAAAAATTGGATGAAAGGAACTATTCAAACTTAATCTTTCCTTGTGGTTTGAAGTCTCCCCCTCCTCTGTGACTTTGGAAGCTTCCACTGCCTCCAAAGCCTTCCCAGCCTTTTCCATCAAATCTGCTTCTTCCATCAAATCTGCGCCTTCCACCTAATCTGCTTCTTACTCCTCTGCCACTGTCTCTGCCTCCAAATCCTCCTCTACCTCCACCTGGACCACCAAAGCCACCTTCACTCTTTGTTTTGGCCCAGTCCAAGGTAACTTGTTTCCATCAATTTCTCCATCTTCTATGACCTCCTTGGCAACTTTGGCATATTCCTCACTATTAAAGTCTATAAAACCAAACTCTTTAGAAGAACCAATTTCCAGATCAGTGACTATACATGCATGAACTGAGCCCTCAAATAATTATTTTAAGTTCTCTTCAGTGGTATCCTCAGACAGTTGGATGGCTGACTTCTCCTATTAGGTGATCCCCTGAGTCCTTGCAACTCCTGCCTGATTGTTCTGCCCTCAATTTCCATTTTATTACAGCAACTTAAAGCTTCTTTAGCATCTTCAAATGAAGCAAATTCTATAGATGCATACCCTTTAGATTTGCCATGTCAGTTCTGGGGCACTTTGATAAAAGTTGCTTTCTCAAATACTTCCTGAAGAGTTTCTTCTGTTGCACTGTAGGAAAGGTTACTTAAAACCAAAGTCTTTGATTCACCACTCCAAGTGCTATTCTTTCCAGGTCTGTTTTGCCTTTATGCTTTCTCTCCAGTATAGTAGAGTGAAACAGATCGTCAATCAATTTTTGCCCCCTGGTTTTCTTCCAAGTTTTTCTCCGCATCAGCCTCCAGCTTAAATTCAATTTAAGCAATCCCTTTTTCCATCCTAGCTGACAAATCTGATCTCCATGGCATCTTCAAACACTACTTTTAATTCATCCTTAGTGTTACTGAAAGAAAGGTTTTTGGCTAAAAGTATTCTTGCAGTTTGAACTTTCTTACTATCTTTCCCTTTGGGCTTTTCTAGTTTAATTTCCTTTTCAGTGGTTATAGAAATGAAAACAAGTGAAGAAAGATGGAGAAAGGTAAAGATCCTTTCACTGGTGAAAGGTAGACAAAAACTGTGTGGTTTCAAAGACTATGGTTTTGTAGCTAGGTGTGTGTATGTGGGTGAACATAGTTATGGGTGGGTTGGGAAAAAGAAGTAGAAGCAACTTTCACAACAAATGTATTTCTTGAACAAAAAGGGCTGTTTTTTTCACAGATGAGCTTGTGGGTATATTGATATTGGACTGGTGCAGTTGTGAAGGAAAAGGAAAAAGCAACTTATCTGACAAATTTGACTCTAGAACAAAGAAGTTTATCAAACTATACATTTTGATATAATGTTCTGTTTCTACAGATGGTGATGGGGAGGAGAAATCACTGTCATAGTTAAGATACTCATTGATACATATTTTACATAACTAATTTTTAAGTTTCTGACCTGAATTTCTATGTGCACTGACTTTCACTTCTTTTCTAGCTTTACAGTTTTCTATTCTTGACTGTAGATTCTACTATAATTCATACTTTTCCAGAGTTCAAATCATTTGCAATAAAATTGCCTAGGTTTCTGAGAATACTTTAAAACAATTTGTAATTGTATTTGTTGATACTTCATAGCAACAATAAAGTAAATGGTATATGCCACTTCAACTATGGCTATACAGAAGATGAAAAGCCATGAGAACTTCATCTTGTTTCACGGTCTTTCCTCTCCTTCCTTATCCCACTAAACATTCTTAGCATGAACTTTCCTGTTCAGTTAGCTATCACTTGGAATATTTGAAATGTGAGTTTGAATTGTTATGTCTATAACAGGTTTACAATTTTTCTATAGAAACTGTATCTATGTCAAAATTCAACATGCAATGAATTCAGATTATGTTTCTTGTATTAAAATATATAATGTTTCAAAGTTGACTTCACTTGCCAATACTTGACAAAGAATTACAGGAAACTAAAGGCTGCTGAGAAAGGAATATATAGTTTCTCCCAAGGATGAAACTTCAAGTTGTTTTATATAGTACAAAGTGATCAGACCTGAAGATATACACACACAACTTTTCATCATTTACTTTGGAATATTTATCAAAAATCAGTACTTTAAAAATGATAACAAGCAAAACTGTTGAAATTTAATTATTTGATCCCTTTTCTTTGTGGTAACTGAGAGTAAATCCATACATTTGAAAAATGTACTCAAAAATGCATGATGTGACATGGTGCACAAAAAATATGCTATTACATTCCTAATGAAGTTCTTTTCAAAACCAATGTTATTATGCCACAGAGAATCTTGCCTTCAATGAATGCATCTGTTTTTTTGTAAGTTGAGAAAGCCTTTCCCACTCTTATCACAAGAATTTAATTTAGCAAGTTGAAAATTTTATCTGCAAAAGGAAATTCGAGGAAAAAATCTGAACAGACTCTTCAAAAAATGCATTCACTTAGACAAATCTTCCAATGTCCTTAAAATATCAGCAAATTAACTGAAGCAGGTATAAATTGGATGACAAATAATAGACAGATGGATTTTATTCCTAGGACAAAATTGACAAGACTAAACATTTTAAGGCATTCAGTGCATTACATAATTTTTATATACCAAGTATAATCATATAGTCATTTCAATTGATAGAAACCATTACTATTTGACAAAATTAAAAGAAAGAATTAGGTGTATCCTAGTAAAGAATATCTAACAGCCTCATACATACAAAATACATGTACAAACAAAAAATAATTTCAATATATCTTTCACAATATATACAGAACTAATTGCGTTTTGTTTTTCATTAAAAGGAAAACAAAACATTTTATAATTTTAGAAGAAAAAACAAAACACATAGACAAATAGGATTATCAGAAAAATATCTGCATATTAAGCATATCCTATTTTTGTACATTTAGCTATTAGAATATAATTAATTAGTGAGTAACAAGGTGAAAACTAGAGTTTCTACTGACTAATCAGAACTGAAGTAATCAGAATTAACTGTTTATGACCAAATTAGTATAACATATTGCATATATAAGCAGATAAGGAAAAGTAATATATTACCAAAGATTTCTAGAAAAATGTAAAAATTGAGTTATAGTACTATTTTATTAATCATTGAATTTGTGCCACCATATTTTTTCTCATTCTTTATAATAGCTTTATGAACTTGATAAATTTTTTAAACCTAAGAGACTAATGCTCAAAAATGATAAGTAAAATTTACCATATTTGACTTCATTTTTTTAATTTTGTTTTCATTCATATCATACTCCTCCTCCTAAATTTACTATAGGTAACCATAAATAGGGATGTTTCATCTCCTTTATGTTCAGCCTATTCCTAGTCTTTCATGTATTTCTCAAAGCTCTGAGTGGCATTGTTGGATTGAGGGTTCATCATTACTTCATCACAATTAGGGTCTCGTCCTAGCTTCTTATTCAGGACAGGTGTCTTTTTCCATGCTTTTGCTTCACACTCATGGACTCTGAACCTTTGAAAGTATAAATGCAATTAAACACTGTCTTTTATAAATTGGCTTGTTCAGGGTGTTTCCTCACATTGAAAGAAGGTAACTAAGACTAATGACATTGATAGAAAGTAACTGAGACTCACGTGAATATTTACTCTTGATTATCACTAATATTGCCAGAGGAATCTGTGTAAAAAGATGTGGTGACGTTTGAAATAGCATTATTAATTTAAAATATTGTTTGAGATTTAAAATATGCATCTAATATGTTGATCAGATTTACTTCATTTCCCACCATACCAATTCCTTGCACACACATGTACTTTTCCCTCTAATCTTCATGTGTGCTCTCTTTTTAATACTCACTTAGTGCTGCTTTTGTATGTATAAGTATGTGATCTCCACTGGAGAAAGCAAGTTACAATGTTACCTGAACAGGAGGTATTAATTCATAACTGTATTCCTCCTTCCCTGCTGGAACTTTTGTTAACAGAACCTTATGCAGGGCTTCGGCATGCATTCACAGCTGATGTGAGTTTATGTGTGCAAGACAAGGTTTTTATAGGATTAAAATTATTTCAAAATTAAACAAATAACTTGAGTTCTTTATAATTAAGTTCATTATATTTTATTTCCAGCTCAGTGAATTAGTTAAGAATGTGGTTCTAATTATCAGGTAACCATAGAAACAGCATGAACACACACACATACACACACACACATACACACACACAACACACACACACACACACACACACACACACATATATATATATATTAATGCTATGATAGTCTCACAAACAGAAAATAAATTTCCCTGCATACTCCACGTTTTAGTACCTCAAATATTGAAAGTTCTAATTTTCTACCCAAAGGGAATATGAAGGCTAGCTTAATTGGAGCTAGAAATATCACGACATATATAATGTATTTCAGTGCTTGTTTCTTTCACTAACTACTTGAGGTTGTATTTACTAAGAGCTAGATATTTAAACCACAGTATAAAACAGAAACCATTCAGCTACTTTTTCTTTTTCTTCTGTACTCTCTCTTTCCTTTTCTCTTTGTGTGTCTATTTGTCTCAATGTTAGTGTCCTTATATCTATATCTATCATCTATCTTCTATCTATCTATCTATCTAATACATACATAATATTATATACATATACATCCATATATATTTTACTATGGTATTTTTATCCTTTTCAGTCATTATTTAAAACTCTTCTTCCAACCTCTGATATTGCCTTTCCATGTTCTGCCAATGTTCCCTCCAGAATATCTGTTCTCAACCTGAGTGTCCCAACCCTTTTGGGAACAGTCTATCTCCAAAAATACTTACATTATGATTCATAAATACCAAAATTGCATCTCTGAAGTAGTAATAAAAATAAGTTTAAGGTTGGTGTTTACTACAACATGAAGAACTATATTAAAGGATTACAGCACTTTTGTGGGCACACATCTAAGGCTTAGGTGACTCTCAGCTCCCTGAGGAGTCTGCAAGATTCCTGACTTGGTTTTAAGTCCCAAAAAGGCTGAGACTCACTACTCTAGAATGTAGTATAAGTTGTTCTAAAGGGTACACTCTATTATTGTGACATCTTCCACGAACAGGCACAAGAAAAGAAAGATATGGCTATAAATTTACACATAGGATAATATCTATCTTGAAAGATGATTCTATCTAGATAAATCACATTATTTCTTTATGTATATGAATGACTGAAAATAAGAATCTCAGTCAATCTTACCTGAATATTTTATTAAAACCATGTTTTTGTTTTAGTAATTCTTTTTAAATTTGTTTTTATTTCTCATAGGGTAATTATAACCTTCAACCCTTTCTTTCCTCCCTCTAAACCTTTCATATCTTCCTCTTTTGTCTGTCAAATTTCTGGCTTCTCCTTTCATTAATTGATATTACATACATTAATCTATATATGTATGCACTTGTATTCCTAAATTAATCATACTCTGTATGATGTTATATGTTATATGTATGTTTGTTTTCAGGGATTATAGTTTGAGTTTTGATAAAAAATTGGTGTGATTCCTTCCTTCCAAGTTCAACATTCCTTAGTTGCCTATAGTTCTTTATGAAGGATTAAAATCTCATGGACTTTTCCCATCTACTATGACAGTTCACGTAAGAGCAGTCATGTTGATGAGACTTTATGGTTGTTGTTTTTGATAATATAAGGAAACATAACCTCACTTCAAACATCCTGATTTTCTGCCTCTTACAATCAATCCTCCAACTTCCTTTTCCAGAAGGTACTTAAGGTTTTTGAAGTAGTTTTCATCTATTGTTAAGATAAGTTTCCTTGATAAGGTGTTATCACGACACTTGTTTGTCAATACAAGGAGAGATGTCTGAGCTTTTCTTAAAAATTATGCTGTGTAGAAGATAGTTGTATATTTTTCTTCAGCATCTTGATGTAACTTTACTACTAGTGAGAGTTAAATAGAATTCAAGCTTGTACTTCTTGTTTTACCAATTCTTTTTAGATATTGTGTTCTATAACATTCCCAAAAAAGCAGCACTAACTGAGAAGCATATGTTCAAACACATGAGATATAGGGAATGTTTCTTATCTTTTCTTTTATCATGAATAATGAAAATAAGGTTAAAGGGATACAAATTGGAAAGGAAGAAGTCAAGATATTTCTACTTTCAGACGATATGATAGCGTACATAAGCAACCCCAAAAATTCCACTAGAGAACTCCTCCAGCTGATAAACAACTTTAGCAAAGTGGCTGGATATAAAATTAACTCAAACAAATCTGTAATGTTCCTCTACTCAAAGAATGTTTCTTACTCAAACCACCATAGACTGTTACAGTTAATAGGCATTATATGCTATTGTTTTAATGTTGGTTAACTTAGAAGATTACATGAGACAGAACAAAATAGGATATTAACTTTCTGTTTATCTTTACAAATATTTTTCTTTGTATCTCTCTACAATTGCTAAAAATTAATAAATTTATAATTTTAATGTTATTTTAATAAAAATAATTCTTATTACATAATTTTGAGCATTTAATATGTTAATATTTGTACATTTGATAATATTTTTTAAAACAGTCAAGGAATATTATATCTTATATTCATGCTATGCTCAAGTGCCAAGTAAAATTTTATCACATTCAAAATTTATTAGTATTGTAAAGTATGCTATAGCAAATATCTTTAATCACCATTTTAATATACCTATACTTATATCCATTTAAATAAATACATAAAATATGTTTTTGAAAAGTGTACATATATATTTATTTTCTTTTAAAGAATTTAGCATTAAAAGCAAACAAATTAATAATTACATAGTGATGAATACTCACAGGTTCATTGTAATTGTTCTTTTGCCAGAAAGGATGAATATAACTTTGGAATATAGTCAGTAATCAATAATTTTCACTTGATTCATTTCACCTAAATTTATTCCTAATTGATCTTATATACTTTATAACTCTAATTATATTTAATATTTAAAGTGTAAAATTCTCTACCACTTGTGTTTCAAGGAAGTATTAGCAAAAAGTACTTGCTGAGGTAGGAAGGAAGTTTTTCAGGAATATACAAACAAATACTAATACCCAGGCATGAAATCATATCTAATTATCAGTATTTATTTTAACCTTTTAATTATAAATTCTCATTTGTGAAAAGAAAACATTTCTATTTATTTTAACAATTAATTTTTATTCTATTATGCCTATTTTAGATGTATTTGTTTTTCTAATCTTAATGTAGTTATATATCTTGACATAATAAAACTTCAGTCTTCTATATTGATACAGTTTAAACAGAATAATAAAAAACAAAAGATTTCTGTAATATATTTATAATTGCTATTTAATATTACTTTGTATTTCCACAAATGCATTTTATTTTGTTAAATCTATGCTCAGTCTCTACTCCAATTTTTCGCCGTCTCTTTTACATCATAGGCCCTTTCCAACTTTTTGTCACTAATATATGAATATGATATGGGGCTATCCACTACAACAGGTTCTATCTTCAGGAAAGATAAGGTTCTCACTACTACACATCTCACTAACTACACATGTATAACTGGAGCCTTGTAAGTCTTCCATTATATGGGCTGTATCAATGGCTAACATTTTCTTGTGTGAATCTTGTGTAGGTAATGAAAGTTATTAAGAATTTATGAGTCGAAATAATTTTGTGTCCTTAAGACGCTGTTTCACAACTGTCTTCCCTTATGTCTGTGTCTTAAAATATTCTTCTTTTTTCTTCACCAACATGCTTTGAGCCTTGAGGGTCAACTGTAGCATATATATATTCACATGGTGAGAGAACTACATAGTAGCTTATTTTCTACAATTTGATAATTTTGGTTCTTTTAATTTATATTTGCCCACATCAAAATTAAGCATCTCTGAGGAGTACTGTGAATTAGACTAATCTAAAGGTATACAGATAAATGTTTAGAAAGCATTTAGCTAGCATATCAGGTTAGCAAACTGATAGCTGTACATTATCTCCTAGGAAGACTTGCATAGGATTACAGTAACAAACATAACTTCCCTCTCGTTTCCTGGGCCTTAATTGCAATTAGAAAGACTACAAATTACCCATAGCAAGACATGTTTACCAGTATTGCATCAATGAACATATTCATCTTGTAAATTTTTCTTAAATATTAAAATATTTCAAAATTAAATAAACTATAAGAGTCAAACAAAAACATTACAAAATCAGAAATGTATTCTATGATTCTAAAAGGAATGAACTCTGGCAATGAGTAAACTCTGCACACTGTCTCAACTTGGAAAAAGGTTACGAGATAAATTTCTCCCTTCTTAAAATGCTTATGATCTGATAAATTATTTAGGTTGATTAAATACCAAGACAAATATAAATAATGGGTTACCAATAACCAGAATGTAACTATGCTACTTAAACGTGGGGTGTAATACTGGAGGACAGAAAAGAAAATGAATACCAAGTGTTAGAAAGTAAGTAGAAAGAAAGGAAACCCATCAAACAACAAAGGGATGAATTCAACATGAACCAAGGCAGGAGTAGACAGGCAGGAGAAATGAGAAAAGTACTCATCATGAAGAGAGACATGGCAAACACTGTTTCTGGTTCATAATTGGGTTCAGATTCACTCAATGTGACTTATGTAGAAAGTTCCCTGGCATAGAGGTAATTCCTACTTGAGACTGGAAACTAACTGACAGTTGGCAGGCTATGTTCATAATGGTATCAAATAAGAATATATAGCTAATGAAAATAAGAATGTACGTGAAATACAGAAATCATAATGACTGTTTTTTTGAAAAGGATACCTTATAGAACAGGAGTGATGCTATTAAAAATCACAACCTAACTGTCATACTCAGTAAGGGTTTATGACTCAATACTTAACAAAACAAAGATAAATACTTAACACTCAATACAACCTGTCAATCTGTGTTCAGAGATCTTTTGTAGAAGGCATTTGGTAATATTGTTCTGTACACCAAAGTTGTAAATAGAGCCTTTCTTAAGTGCTATGTGGAAAGAAAGTCACCAACCCTCTGCTGTTATCACTAATTTTTTCAACAAACTCGTAAATAATATGTGTTCCCTGTCATATTAATTATTCCTGGAAAGACGATGAGAAGTATCTGTCCTATATAGACAAGGCACCAAAATCAGCAAGTGAGCAGTGTTCCCAACTCTAGATTGATGAACTAGTAGCCCATTTGGTATTGCTTCCATATTTAGGGGATATTTATAGTTGACAAACATAGTGAAAATCAGCCCTAAACTGTGGAATCATATGTATAGACCTCAGGATGTATACAGAAGACTCTGTTTTCTTGTATTAACACACAACTTATGGCCCTTAGACTCTTCCACTCCTCTTTTACAATAACCGCAGAACCTATAGAAGCATAAGTGTCTTATGGTTGTTCCATTTCCTTTCTTAGCAGACTTACATTCTCTTCATATTGGACACTAGGAGTTTCTATTTAAATCACTATGTGCTACAAACAGAGGGTTCTCAGATAAGTATTGAGAGTTAAATTGATCTGTGGGTACCTGGTGGTTTGGATAAGGTTGGCTCCTACAGGATCATATATGTGAAAATTTGGTCATTTGGTATCCGCCATGACAATAAACCCTTTTGGAACCAAGGACTTCCTCGTGTAATTGTGGCCTGCCAAGCCTGCCACCACCGAAGCCTCCAGCCTCCTGGAACTCCAAACCTTTCACAGGTATGTGAGACCCACTGCCTGGAAGCCTCCAGGCAGCTGCCACCATGCTGGTCCTGGGCTGCTGCTTCGTGGGTCCGGGACTCCTCCACCGCTGCACCAGTTTTTCCCACAACCTTCCAAACTCTTTCTAAATATATCCCTTCTTCCTTATCCACCTAACTGTGCATCTGTTTTTATTACTATTTTAAATCCTTCAAGACCAACATGTTCCCACATGTTCTTGGGTATGTGGGCTTAGAATGCATCATCTTCAACTTATTAAGCATTAATCTCTTACATAAAGTTTATTTTTTCCTCTCCCAGATTGCTAATCGCTCTGCAGCTGTGAATCAGATTGTGTTCACAGTTCCAATTATCAAGCCTGGATTTGCTATGTATTGAGTTTGCATAGGTTTTGTGCATCCAGTACCATTATTGGGCCAATAGCCTATAGCTAGACAGTTCATAGGCTCTAGGGGAAAAATGTTACTGTGACACTCTAAAATAAATATAGTATTAAATTAATCCTGATTATTTCTTGATATATCCTATCTTAGTTAGGGTTTCTATTGTTGTAAATAGACAACATTATCATGAAAACTGTTATAAAGTGTTATATTTAATTAGAGCTGGCCTACAGTTTCATAGATTTAGTCCATTATTATTATGTTGGGAAACATGGTGACAGAGGGGCAGACATGATTCTGTAAATGAACTGAGAATTCTACAACTAGATCAGCAGGCAGCGAACCTGATATTTTGCTTCTGAAACCTTAAAGCCCACCCTCAGGGACACATTTGCTCCATTGAGGCCACATGTACTTCAAGAAGGACACACTTAATAATAGTGCCACTGCCTAATTGTGGGTAAACGGGGTGCAGCTGGGGGAGGCTGCCTGGAGGCTTCCACGAGGTGGGGGACCTGCATACAGAAGAAAGTCTGGAGTTCCAGGAGGCTGGAGGCTTCATCTAACGGCAGGCCCCAAATGACACGAGGAAGTCCCTGGTTCCGAAAGGGTTTATTGTCATGGCAGATGGTGGATGGATCTGGATGTACCCCCCCAAACTCAGGGCAGACCTGAGTTAAGTAGGGAGGGAGAAAGGGGGAGTTTCTGGGGAGGAATGCTTAATTGGCTCCGCCCTCTGACCTTCATTAGTATGTAAATCTCTAGGGCCTGAGGCCTGTAGTCACAACCTAACCTGTGTACTTTGGGAGGGGCTGTAATGGCTTACGTGACTGAACAATGTAGGTCTATGGAGATTGGACTGCTTGTTAGGACCCTGAGTTCTGGGGACGTGGCCGAACTCCTGCTGTTTCTCCCTTGGAGTCTCGGGGTTCTAGGCTCATGCCCAGCCAAGAACCAGGATACCCTTACGCAGTCCCACAGAATGTGAATGCCTATGATCAAATAACCTTGTACAAACTTTCAGAGAACAATTTTTTTTAAAAAAAATATGAAAAATATTGATGAGAAAATATTTTTTCAGTAGAAAAATTATGGTGTTCTTTTCCTATAAATCTTTTTAATCTAAATTAATAACTTTTAATAGGCATATAAACTAAAAAGTAATACATAACAGTAATTAATAATTGATATATTAATGACTCCTTGAGCTGACAGCTTACAGGTCTTCCCTTTTCTTTTTAATGAGTTCAATCTTATGACGCTCTTCAGCAGATATTCACAGGTGTTTTGACTACAAATTTGCAGTGGTCATATCACACTTGAGCATAGAATTCTCTAAATGCTAACTCATTTTAGTCTTTTATTACAAGTATATGTATATGTAGGTTTTACAGGCATATATTTATGTACATCATCCTTTAGTCTAGTTCTCCTTCATGCCATAGGAGATGTTAGATCCCCTGGGACTAGAATTACAGAGGGCTCCAAGTCAACATGTGTGTGGCAAGAATGGAACCTGGGTGTTCTTCAAGAACTGAACAATTTCTTCACCTCTTCAGTGTTGATAGTTTAAAAGAATCAATCTCAAATACACAATATCATGATAAAAAAAAAACTTAGATCAAAATTGAAAAGCCCTCAATAAGCTTTTAGACGAAGTGTAAAGCAGTTAAGCAAAAACAATTTTTTTTCTTCACTGACAACTACAGAATACACATCCCTCCTAAATAAATCTGTCCAATTCCTGCCTCCTCCACTTGTGGATTAATTAGTACTAGTGAATCATATACCCCTATTACTATCCATTGCCAGTAGAGTGATTTTATTGTCAGTGAGATATTGAAGTAATTAAAACATAAACTCCATGCTGTTGCATCTATCACTTTCCAAATGGCAAGTTGTTTTTACTGAATCCCAATTATCAAATTCTGAAATTGCCTGAGTACTCTATTAGCTTCTAAAATTTATAGGTTGTATCTTACTGCTAGTCTATGGTCTACTGACCAATACTTGCAACCTGCCATTGCAATTGCTTACTCTTACATTATTAATTTCTACTATCATTTCTCTGATCATAAACATCTAAAATAGAAGACCAACTAGTGCATAATAATATTTCTGACAGTCAGTATGGTATTTCTAGTTTTCTGTATGTGGAACATAAAGGCTTTCACTTGTGTTAACATTAATTAAAAGAAGCTTCCAAAAGCACAGCCTAGCTAATTAACTGTTATCTTTATTGTAACAATGCAACTATTTCTAGAATATTATGGGTTTATGGTTCAGTTTTAAGAAAAGATTAAATATTCATATAGTTTTGTAAATGATTGTGTTAAATGTCTCAGATTAATATGTAAATATTTACTTGCTAATGCAATGCCACCTAATAGTTTCTACCATGAATTTACAGGAAATTGAGGGAGTTATAAATAAATACAATGAACAATTATTTTTGTTGTTAAAAAAACCATCTCTTCACAGTATTTATTCATTTGATAATTGTAATTATTTCTACCCCAATATTATGATATGAAATTGAAGTTCTTTAATATTGAAATATGTAAATCAAAAGAATCATTATATACATTGGAATATTAATAATTTATAAATTTTAGAACTTTACTAACATTACATCTTTTATACCAAACCTTATATGACTGGGGAAAATGTGACCTTAGTTAATAATCTAATTATTCAAAATTCCTAAGGCAGAACTACTTTGACACTGATCTTTGGTGTTAGGTAAAACAGGAACTTACAGAAATTTGCCTCTCAAAAAAATGGTTTCACTCTATACACCAGATATATGACCTTAGTTATATCACTATCAAATCAGAAGTTTCTTTTTTTGCCATGTCTTTCTCTATAACACAATGGAGAAAAAGTCAAATTATTAAATAATAACATATGAACTAATCATGTGAAATAGTCAATTGTTCAAACCAGTCTTTCAATTATACAGTGAAGAATTTTATATTTTCCAATTTGTGATAAAATGACAATGTTTAGAAGATTAGAGATCGTACTTAAAAATATTGTATCATAGCCAAGCTCTGAAACAGTGAGTTTATGATAGGGGATACATAGACTTTAAATAATGAGTTACAATGTGCTGACAAATTAAACAGATTCATTGCAATTCTATATGTAAACTTCCTTCTTCAACTTATGTCTAATTCTGTGCTATTTCTGTACTTGAAACAAAAAAATAGGTCACCAATACTCATGACTTTATTATATTCCTGATATTTAAAAGAAAGGTAAAAGATTTTTGTGATGATAAAAGTTCTCTGCAAGTAAATTCAATCAAACTTTATTCAAAATCTATTATAATGCAAAGAGAATCAAACTTCAAGAATTGAAAAATATATTTCAGGTCAAATGAGATGGCTCAAAGTATAAAAACATTGGCCATGAGGATTTTATGAACCTGTAACCCACTGCACAAGGAGAGATTCCATTTATGAACATCGTGGTCTGACCACCCAGCATGCTGTGCCTGAGGAAAGAATCTACACTCATAGATATGTCACAATACACATAATGTTTTAAATATTTTGTTTATTTTAATGAATTTATATTCACTTTAGGTTCCAATCATAGTTCCCTCATTCATTCCCTCCCAGTTCCACCTTCACATACTTTTTCCCCATTACCCTCATCCTGAGTGAGGTAAGCCAACCAGAAAAGACACACAGGGCATATACTTACTTATAAGTGGATATTAACCATAAAGTAGAGGATACACATGCTACAATCCACAGACCCAAAGAAACTAAGTAACAGGGGAGTCCAAGAGAGGATGCTTGAATCTCCCTCAGAATATAAAAATAAAATAGACATCAGAAATGTATGGAGGTAGGGAACTGGGTGGTAGAGGGAGTGGGAAGAGACTTGAAGTAGGGGTTAATGGTGGGAGAGCTAAGAGGCAGACAGAAGAGGGACTGGGCTCTACTTGATCCATTGGTTTCTGTAGTGCTTCCATTTGGGTTTTTTTTGTTGTTGTACTATCCATTTTCTATAAAGTGATGCTTCTTCAACAGATGATTTTGGGGGTGTTTTGAAGAGATGAGTGGAATATGCAAGTGGTAATGGTGGTAGATAGTGCTATCTTTATATGTGTGTGTGTGTGTGTGTGTGTGTGTGTGTGTGTGTGTGTATGAAATTCTTGAAACCAAAGAACAATTTTTAAATAATATTATTTGTTATATTTACAATTACACTTATATATACAGAAACATATATGTAAGCAATAAAAATTCAGAAAATAAAACGGCCATAAATTTGAACAAGAGCAAGAACATACATCTGGAAGAATTTAAAAGGAAGAAAGGGAAGAGAGAAATGCTGTAATTATATTACGATGTTAAAAAATAATCCTCTAAAGATATTATACATTTATAGAATATATATATATATATATATATATATATATATATATATATATATATATATACACATATATATATGGTATTGGCATCTGGCACATTCTAATATTCAAAGTTGGAACAAGAAGTCTTTCAAATTTTGGTAACTATCAGTAATCACATAATTAAGAGAACTGCTACAGTTAGCTGTCTAGTCACTGGAATAACACATCATATATTATTACAGAATAGTTACATGAGTTCTAAGAGAAAATAAAACAACGTTCAATTTCAGTGTCTCTGTTCTAGAACTTTCATTTTCTTTTATTTTATATTTATTACTTTTTCATTTTATTTTATATTTCCCTTCATTTTATACTACAGGAAGTCAATTTACAAAGACCTCTTTGACTTGGTGATGAAATGTTCATTTCATATTTTCTATTCTATCTATATAACACATTGTCCCTGAAGCTGAAACTTAGTACCTTGTACAAGTGAAGCAATTGTTCCTTGGCTTAGTGTCTTATACAACTCTAAATCTTTAAATTTTTAAAGTCATAAAAAACATACTAAACACATTAATTCTCAAAGTCTGTTTATTGCCTGTGTCATTTTTATTGTGAAGAGTTTTGTACCTCTGATAATTATAATGAATGTCTCCCATTGGAATAAAGGAAAATATAAATTTTCCTAATCTGTATTTCTTGACTTGAAACCAATATTACAAAACTGTGTTTTACATACCACTCATTTTTATATTTGACACATTTGAATCAATATTTATCAAACAAATACATCAGAGACATTTTGTAAGGATTTAGTTAAAAAGAAACAATATGAACAAATGTTATTCTTATGTGAAATAATCATTTTTAAATAGGAGGAATGCAGCAGAGATTGCTAAAAATTATGTACCTACTTAGTAAATTCTATTTAATCATTGGTATTAATATGCAACTGAATCATGGAATGATGATGGTTGTGGTATTCTCTGTTACTTGTGTTATTTAAAAAATTCTCTCTAGAAACAGTTCATGTCAATATTTTATCTTCAAGAAAACATGAGGATAGAGACAAGCTATTTTATAGCAGAATGTATGGCTAAAGGAAAGGGGGTTGATTTTTATATAGTAAAAATAGAACACATCTATTGATGGATAAAACTGAGCAATGAGAAATGTAGGAGACACAGGAACTCTGACTGTTCTACACTGTTTTCTCTCTCTCTCTTTTTCACAGTCTGTACTGATTAATTATGTAGCTCAGCAATGGGGAGAAACAAAGAATTAAGTAACTAAAGAAGTTCTGTTCCCATGGTTATTATCTTCTCTTTGTTTACAGTAAACCACTACATTCTAATTGCTACAATTAAAATATTCAAGAGTTTTTATGTTTGCCTCAATTAAATAAGATGCCAAAGACAAAGGTGAGGGAGGAGCAACAATATCTGTAATTAAATTTGTCAGCAATGTACATCCTTGATTTGTCTCAACAGCATGACACAGACTCTACCAAGTAGAAAAAACTCAGTCAGTCTACAATAAATAGGTCTTTAATCGTGCAGAAACAAAAGAACAAAAAGCATTTAAATTACAGACCAGACTGGTAACCAGGGCAATATCTTATTTCTTCTCATCAAAATGATGATCCAAAACAAATGTACACACTTATCCTAATTACAAGTGGTTTACTTGATTTTTGTTTGTTTATTTTATTAAGAAAGGACATGGTGGTCATTTTTATTCTTAAAGTCACTGCTTTTCTGGGATTGACTTTGAACTTCTAGTTCTCAAGTCTATAGAAAAATACCATAATCATTGACATATCATATCAAAAACAGATATGTGAAAGGCATATTTACTGGTGCCATGGATCTGTGTATCTATCCTCCCCGATTAGAGAAACTTCCTACAGCAGACAGTAGTTAACACAGAGGATAAGAGACTATGGTTTGATACTCAGACCTAAATGGTATGGACCTATTTATTACACACCCTCTGCTCAGGGATTGCCATAGAAAAGGGGTAGAAAAATTGTAAAAGACAGTGGTGGTGTATAGCTCCAAGGAAACAATATTTTTCAGAAATAGCAGGAGAATTTCACAAATATACTTAATGATTGTGACAGCATATTCAGTACATGGGCCAGCTCAATCCAGACAAAACCACAGCATGGAGGTAGGTTATTGGTTAGGAAATCCCACCTTAACTAATGAGTCAGGAAATGTGATAGCTGCTGACAGAGTTAATTTTCTTAAATTCTGTGACCCAAAAGTATACTCTGAGACTGGTTCTATTCTGAATAGTAGCTGTGAAGTCCATACTGTACTTGACGGGTCTTAAACAGAAACTAAAATTTGGATGGAGACGTGCGAATAGAGAGGGTGGATCTGTAAGTAGTTGGGGCAAAGAACCAAAAAGGCTATGCTTGATCATAGACTATGACCAAATTCATATTAAATTTCTAAACAATTAATAAAATATTATTAAAATGAATAGACATATATAAGAAGGGTGAAATGGAAAGAAAGCATATTTGTTCAAATCATACACACATACTCACTAAAAAACTTTCTAACTTTTTTATTCTCTCTCTCTCTCTCTCTCTCTCTCTCTCTCCTCTCTCTCTTCTCTTCCAGATTTTAGATTTTATTTCTCTCCTGGTCCACCTTCTGACTGTTCCACATTTCACATCTCTTCCCAGCCCCCTGTCTCCACAAGGATGTTCCCACCACCTACTCTCCACCCCACCAGACCTCTAAACTCCCTGTGACCTCCAGTCTCTTGATAGTTAGTTGCATCTTCTCTGACCGAAGCAGGGAAGGAGGAATCTGGGAAGGAAAATGGACTGAATGGGAAGAGGGGAACATGATCTGATATTGGGTTGCAGAAAAAGGACTGAGGCCATGAGGATCTGCAAAAAAAAAAAAAAAAAAAAAAAAGGAAATATGGAACCTCAGGAGGTAGGAGGTTGAGGGGACCCTCCAGAATGTACCAAAGACCTTGAAGGTAAGAGATTTTCAGGACTCAAAGGGAGGGACCTTATATGAAATGGCCTATAATGGGGAGAGGGAACTTGCAGACTCTATCTTCATCAGAAAGAAAGGGCATCAAGTGAGGGATGGGTTGCCATCCCACAGTCAAAACTCTCACCCATAATTGTTCCTATCTAATGAACTGCAGGGATTGGAATGGAGAAGAGCCTGAGGAAAAGAAGGTCCAGCAACAGGCCCAAAGTGGGATCCAGCTCAAGGGGACATTCGAAGGCCTGACACTGAGGCTTGGAGCACTCACAAAAGGGAACCTATCATGACTGCCCTCTGAAAGACCCAAGAAGCAGCTGAAAGAGTCAGAGGCAGATATCTACACCCAACCAATGAATAGAAGCTTCTGATCCCTGTTGAATTAGGGGAAAACTGGAAGAATCTGAGAAGGAGGGCAATCCCATAGGAGATCCTACAGTATCAATTAACCTGGACCCTGAGATCCTTCAAATCCTGGACCATCAGCTAGGCAGCACATGCCAGCAGATATGAGGCCCCAACACACATATAACAGAGAACTCTTGCGTCTGGGTTCTGTCAGAGAAGATGCACCTAACTCTCACTTATTTATAAAGACACAATTCTTACTCTTGGTAGTAAGGAGATATTTCTATTCAGTAACACAGACATATTTAATGTTTGTTTGTTCGTAACTGTGAACATAGGCACCCATTGTTGGAATTAAAGATATATCAATTATTTTTAAAAGTAAGTTTCTGATAAATCTTCATTACCTTGATAGTCCTTCCAGCAGTCTACTGCACTTCTTAGCTCTTCAGTTTTCATCTTTCCAGCTAGGTAAAATGTTTAAAAGAAAAGAGTAATTCATAATAATACTGTATATGTGATATAGAATAGGAGTCTTCTCCTTCTCATAGCTCAATAGCAGAATGATTTCTTGACATATAGGAGAACGTGATCCATTCCTTAGCACTGATAGAAAATGGCACATCAATATGAATATAGGCAAAGACTGAATACAGTCTTATCTCTTCAGTAATTACTATATTGATACAGTTAGCAAAAACAATACAGTACTGGTTAGCGTTGCAATAGCAATTCAGTGTAATAAATAAAAATCTTCAATAATATACCACAGCATAAAAAATGCTACATTTATAACTTCAACCAACTTGTCTTCCAAACATGAGCTGAGCAAGCATGACACAAATGGGCATGTCAAACTGAACAGAAGAAAGCCCAAAACACCTCACCCCGTACTCATAGACAAAGCTGGGAATAGAAGAATATACTGATTGTCCAGTGCCAAACAACCCTGAAGACATACATTTCAAAAGCTTTAAAAAGTACATAAATAACATTACAAAACATCAAAAGGACATATTTTTTAAGATTAGAAAAGACAATTATGTGCTTTATAATGTACAGAAAAGAAAATATAATAAAAATGAGAAAACAAATTATATAAATCAATATAAAAGTGATGGTTGACATTTGAAGATTTTATGTTCCTTTAAAAGCAGGGGTTCCTAACCTGTAGGTTCCAACAATTGAGAGATAAATGACCATTTTACAAATGACCTGCATATTAGATATTTATATAATAATTTATAATATTAAAAAAAGTTATTAAGTAGCAATTAAAAAAATTTTACATTTTTGGGTCACCCCAAAATGAAGAACTGTATTAAACAGTTGTAGCATTAAGAAGTTTGAGAACCACTGCTTTAAATGAGTTTAAAAACTTTCTTTCCTGTCTTATCTTAGCTTTTTCTGAAGATAATGGTGCAATCTACAAGGTATTTGACAAATATGAGGCTGGTGAGTATGTCCTGTGTCTTGGGTACAGTAGTGGCAGCAGCATTCCCAAATCTGTCTGTGGATGTACAGCCTAATATGTACAGTGAAAGTAGCATGATGTAGGATAGTAAAGACTAGGGAATCTTCTTGCTATATATCAGTGTATATATTTATTGAAAAGGCAATACTTACTGTGCCAAAATACTACAAAATGGTAGGGAATGTAAACTACAATAGAGAATTTACCACAGAGGAATCTAATGGCCAAGAAGCACTTAAAGAAAATTTCAAAGTCTTTAGTGATCAGAGAAATGCAAATCAGAACCACGTTACACCAATAAGAACGGCAAAGATGAAAAACTCAGGTAACAGCTCATGCTGGCGAGAATGTGTAGAAAAAGGAACACACTTCTATTGCTGGTGAGATTATAAACTTGTGAAATCACTCTGGATATTAATGTGGAGTTTCCTCAGAAAATTGGAAATAGATCTACCTGAAGACGCAGCTATACCACTCTTATGCATATACCCAAAAGATATCCCACCATGCTACAGGAGCACATGCTCCACTATGTTCATAGTGGTCTTATTTGTGATAGCCAGAAGTTGGAAATAACCCAGATGTTCCATGACAGAAAAATGGATACAGAAAATGTTGTTCATTTACACAATGGAGTATTATTCACCTATAAAGAATAAGGACATCATGAGGTTTTCAGGCCAATGGATGGAGCTAGAAAATATCATCCTGAGTGAGGTAACTCAGATTCAAAAGGATATGCATGGCATGTACTAATAAGTGGATATTATCCAAATAATGCAGAATGCCCAGGATACAATCCAGAGAACTCAAGAAGGTTAACAAGTGGCAGGGACCAAGTGAGGATGCCTCAATCCCACTTGGGAGAGAGAAGAAAGCAGTCATGGGAAGCAGAGACAGAGATCTGGGTGGGAGAGGGGGAACGGGGGTAAAAGGGGAATATGATCAGGTATTTTGGGGGAGAAAACAGGACTGAAGCCCTAAGGGACAACAGGCAACCTCAGGAGGTAGAAGGTGGGGGGACTCTATAGACTAAAGACCTGAGAGGTAAGAGACCTTAGATGAAATGCCCAACAGTGGGGAAAAGGAACTTGTAGAGTCCAACTCCAGTAGAAAGACAGAGCATCAAATGGAAGAATGAGGTTGCTATCCCACAGTCAAAACTCTGAGCCAGAATTGTTCCTGTCTAAAGAACTGCAGGGACAAAATTAGAAAAGACACTGAGGGAAAGGAGGCCCACTGACTGTCCCAAATTGGGATTCATCTCAATGACCTGAGACCTGACAGTGATGCTATGGTCTGCTTACAGACAGGAGTCTGTCTAGCCTGGCTGTGCTCCATGAGGCCCACCAGGCAGCTGAATAAGACAGAAGCAGATACTTATACCCAACCAATGGACAGAAGCCAGGGATCCCTGTGGTTGAATTAATGAAAGGCTGGAAGAAGTTGTGAAGAATGACCCCATAGGATGACCAGCAGTCTCAACTAACCTGGAACCCCGAGATCTTTCAGAAACTGAACCAGCAACCAGGCAGCATACTCTAACTGGTCTGAGGTCCCTGAGACATATAGAGCAGAGAACTGCCTGGTGTAGCCTCAGTGAGAGAAGCCATACTTACAGTTAAAACATTTGAAGTAAATCAAAACTTAACTTGTTAAGTTATAGTCTATATAAATGGTTGTACTAATTTACCAACAAAAGCAATTAGTAGTCACCAGAATTATTTAACTTAAAGCATGACATTCTATATGGTTGAAGTCTCAAGAATAGAAGGAAAGTAGGAATATCCTTTTAAGATTATTACAACTTTTCCTTTTTTTTTTTATTGGAAATTTTATTTACATTTCAGATGTTCTAGCCTTACCCCATTTTCTCCCCCTTCCTCCCAGGAACTCCCTATCCTTTCCCCCCCTCCTCTTGCTTCCATGATGTTTTATCCCACCTACCCTCCCCGTACCTCACTTCCTCACCCTCGAATACCACCTCCCACGATGTCCAGCCTTCATGGGACCAAGGATCTCTTCTCCCACTTATATATAGCTCCCTTGCATATATAGCTGGAACCATGTGTCCCTCCCTAAGAGCTCCCAGGCTGATGATTTAGACTCTGGGGGCTCTGGTTGGTTGGTATTGTTTTCCTCATGGTGTCGTGAATCTTTTCAACTCCTTCAGTCTTCACTCTAACTCTTCTATTGGGAACCCCATGATCAGTTTAATGGTTAGCTGTGAGCATCTGCCTCTGAATATGTCAGACTCTTGAAGACTTCTAAGGAGACAGCTATATCAGGCTCCTGTCAGCATGTACTTCCTGACATCCACATCAACATCTACCTTTGGTGACTACACATGGGATGGATACCCAAGTGGAATGTTCTGCAGACGGCCCCTCCTTCAGTTTCTGTCCTGCACTTATACAGCAAACCAGTAGCCAACATCAAACTAAATGGAGAGAAACTTGAAGCAATCTCACTAAGATCGGGGACTAGACAAGGCTGCCCACTCTCTCCCTACCTATTCAATATAGTACTGGAAGTCCTAGCCAGAGCAATTAGACAACAAAAAGAAGTCAAAGGAATACAAATAGGAAAGGAAGAAGTCGAAATATCACTATTTGCAGATGATATGATAGTATACATAAGTGACCCCAGAACTTCCACCAGAGAACTCCTAAACCTGATAAACAACTTCAGCAAAGTGGCGGATTATAAAATCAACTCAAACAAATCAGTAGCCTTCCTCTAAGTGAAAGATAAACAGGCTGAAAGAGAAATTAGGGAAATGACACCCTTCACAATAGTCATAAATAATATAAAATACCTTAGTGTGAATCTAAACAAGCAAGTGAAAGATCTGTATGACAAGAACTTCAAGTCTATGAAGAAAGAAATTGAAGAAGATCTCAGGAAATGGAAAGATCTCCCATACAAATGGATTGGCAGGATTAATATAGTAAAAATGGTCGTCTTTCCAAAAGCAATCTACAGATTCAATGCAATCCCCATTAAAATACCAACTCAATTCTTTACAGAGCTAGAAAGAGAAATTCTCAAATTTATTTGGAATAACAAAAAACCCTGGATAGCGAAAACCATTTTTAACAATAAAAGAACTTCTGGAGGAATCGCCATCCCTGACCTCAAGCTGTACTACAGAGCAATAGTGATAAAAACTGCCTAGTATTGGTACAGAGACAGACAGGAAGATCAGTGGAATAGAGTTGAAGACCCAGAAATTAACCCACACACCAATGGTCATTTGATTTTTGAGAAAGGGGGTAAAACCATTCAGTGGAAAAAGGACATCATTTTCAACAAATGGTGCTGGTTCAACTGGAGGACAACATGCAGAAGAATGCAAATCGATCCATTCTTATCTCCTTGTACAAAGCTCAATTCCAAGTGGATAAAGGACCTTCACATAAAACCAGACACACTGAAACTAATAGAAGAGAAGGTGGGGAAGACTCTCGAATACATAGACACAGGTGGAAAAGTTCCTTAACAGAACACCAATGGCTTATGCTCTAAGATCAAGAATTGACAAATGGGACTTCATAAAGTTACAAAGTTTCTGTAAGGCAAAGGACACTGTCATTAGGTCAAAATGCCAACCAACATATTGGGAAAAGATCTTTACCAATCTCACATCTGATAGAGGACTAATATCCAATATATACAAAGAACTCAAGAAATTAGACTCTAGACAACCAAATAACCCTATTAAAAAATGGGGTATGGAGCTAAACAAAGAATTCTCAACTGAGGAAATGCGAATGGCCGAGAAGCACCTAAAGAAATGTTCAGCATCCTTAGTCATCAGGGAAATGCAAATCAAAACAACCCTGAGATTCCACCTCACACCAGTCAGAATGGCTAAGATCAAAATCTCAGGTGATAGTAGATGCTGGCGAGGATGTGGAGAAAGAGGAACACTCCTCCATTGTTGGTGGGATTGCAAGATGGTGCAACCACTATGGAAAACAGTCTGGCAGTTCCTCAGAAAATTGGACATATCACTACCTGAGGACCCAGCTATACCACTCCTGGGCATATACCCAGAAGATGCTCTAACATTTAACAAGGACATATGCTCCACTAGTTCATAGCAGCTTTATTTGTAATAGCCAGAAACTTGAAAGAACCCAGATGCCCTTCAACAGAGGAATGGATACAAAAAAAATGTGGTACATTTATACAATGGAATATTACTCAGCTATTAAAAACAATGAATTCAATAAATTCTTATGTAAATGGATGGACCTAGAAAATATCATCTTGAGTGAAGTAAACCAATCACAAAAGAACATACATGGTATTCACTCACTGATTATTGGATTTTAGCCCGGAATGTTAAATTTCCAAGATTCAACTCACAGACCACATAAAGCTCATGAAGAATGAAGACCAAGTTGTGGGGGCTTCAGTCCTTCTTAGAAGGAGTAACAAAATACTCAAGGGAGCAAATATGGATACAAAGTGCAGGATTACAACTTTTCCTAATGGTAATCATTTACTATCAGATTAAAAGGAGGTCCTTTGAAGCAGATCTCCCTATGGAATACATGGGCCATACAAACAAACATGCAGCAGGTACTAACCATAATATTTTCATACCACATATAGAAGTGACTATATTTCAACAGAGCTCCTTTGTATAAGGTGAATATTAAGTTGGCTTTGGTTTCCTTTATAGTCAGTGTATAGTAGGAGGTAATTTGGACACAATATAAACCAGATCTATATCTTTACTAGATTACTGCATTAGGCCTTTATTTCTACATACATTAGAATTACACAAAACACAAATTTTTAGATTTTACAGCAGGAATCTAAAGAATTACTTTCTGTTCTAAGGATTCAAGAAATAAATGAAAGAAAAATGATTTGTCAACCTACATATCCAGTCAACAATTCAGGTTTAGAGTAGAAAAAAAATAAAATGAAGCATGGGAAAATATTAGACACTTCTATCAGTGTTTGAAAATAAGAAGGCTTTACTGTGTAATCTGAACTTCTGTGTAAAACATCTCAATTAACTATTCATTGCACTCTGTGAACAGATCCAACCCTGTGATTATTATGCTGAAGGGAGGTTAAGAATATTTTTTCTAAACTGCTTGTAAAAATTATTACAATATAAAACATTAAAGAATAAAATATCTTTAGAAGGGAGATGGAAATTTCCATCTTTTATAACCTTAAAATGAGTGCACATTGAAAATTCAGCGTGTCAAATTATAACGCAAGACAATGTCTACCTCCATGTGTTTCACTTCTAGGACAAGACAAATTTGAACACAGTCATTTGCCAAGAGCCATCAAGGAGAAGCTAAAACCTAGCAGATGATTATCTTGAGATGGTTCTACCATGGACTGCAAACCTATGACATCTTTGGTTCTTTGGCCAAAGCCCAGAAGATTTCCTTTTAGGAACGATTCCTACTATTAATTTGCTTTTCCTGTGTGTGTGTGTGTGTGTGTGTGTGTGTGTGTGTGTATCACAAAGGTATTAGCCCACCCTTTTGAGCAGATTTCTGCAGAACAATGAAGATTACTATCTTGTAGTGATGCTTTATAGATGAGTTTTAAATTCTTAATGATTATTCTATAAAAATCCCTAAAATTATATTAAGAATTATTAAGATCTTTTATAATAAGACTGGTATTAAGTCATTTCTGATGTCAAAACTGCAATAAGAACTCTACCAGTCTTCAATTGTCACCAGTTAATTGCTTCTGAGATTGCAAGCAGGCATCTATAACTAGGAGTACATTTCAAGAGGTTGTAAAATAAGTAACCAAAGGTTATAGAAAGGAAACTAATGATTTACTATAGATACAAGAACAGAAGATATAATTTTAATTGGGTTTATCTATACAAAACTTCAGTGATAACTTAGTTATGGTTTTAACTCTCTATAGACCTTTTGAGCTTGTGACCAATAAAAAATGTTTAGCCAGATAATTACTCTTAATGGATATGCATGTAAATATCCTCTGTTGTAAACTTATTTATGATTTAAATTTTATGATTTATGATTTAAATTTTATGTTTGAACTTCTAGTGAACTTTTGAAAAATGGAATGCTTGGATAAATTGTGTGATATATTTTCCTATAAAAGATAAAAAAGTCTAGGAACAACTACATTACAGGACATGGGGAGTAAAGGCATTGGCAGTATGGACATTATTGTTACATCAGAGCAGGAGGAGAGAACAAGATTAGGAGAATGTAGAAGAAAGAACATTTTAAATCAAACTTTCTTAGAGAATTTTTGGAGAATTTTTTCAGAGAATTTTGTAAATATAGAACTTCAAAGTAAAGATTAAAATCACTTTTCAAGGTGTCATTTTTTTCTTCCTAAGACTTCAACTAGCAGGCTGGGAGTTAAAGTAGTTGCTTCAGCAATAGAACAAATGCTACTTTACTTAATCCCCTGCTGTTTTCCTATTAGGTGCTAAAATCCAGAGACTACAGTTTTCTGGCCTCAAAGGAACTCAGACTGGCAGGCCACTACAGCAGCAAAGTGACTTAGACTTAAGACAGATAAACATTTTATTATTAAAGAGCAACCCTAAATATCCCACAAGCCCAAGCCTTGTCCCAGCTCTTCCCCCTTGGGATACCTTCAAGGGAGCCCAGGAAGAAGCACAGCTGGATTTGGGCCTTGGCAGTCACACAATATACCCTGTCATTGAATAATGTAGGAAAAACACTTAGTTACATTTTCATTATTATGCACATTTTTATGTTTTAAGTATGGCTTTAGAAGTTCTGAAACCAAGTGAACATATAAATGAATTGAGAAAATGAATCAAAAAAGCTTACAGTTAGCAAAAAAAAAAAAAAGAGAAAGAAAGAAAATATTAACTAGAGGATGAATGCTAAGCCAAATCTTCTGTTTGGTTGCAGCTGTTGGTATAACTTTATTCTTATCTATACATAAAACACATAAGGGAGACAGACACAGGCATAGACAGTGATAGATAGTTATAACCACCTGCATAGAGCTTATAAATATTTGTATACATACCAAGACATGGACTTATATATATTTACCAGCATTGTTAAAATTGTATGCATATATTCATATCATATATGAATATTTATGAAATGGTAAGTATATATATGAAAATATACATTCCAAGTTTTGTTTGCTGAAAGGATGAAAAATTCTAAGAAATCTTAATAGTGAAAAACATAGCTGTTGTTGAAATATAGTCTTGCATACTAGTTTCTACTAAAAAGAGAAATAACTCCCCCCCTAAAAAAATACTAACTTAAGGATCAGGCAACTCATATTATCTTGCTTTTCTAGAATTTAAGCAGGGATATAGAATGATCATTGGCAAGCGACTTCCAATTCCAAATAGTTTTCCAACCCTAGGAGTATTGTCCTGTCCATAGAGTATAATAGCCACTTACACATGGTAGCAATAAGAAGCCCATTATGGAAAATTAAATATTCTCTGTCATATAGTATCAGGTGAGGTCCATGTGAGCTTTAATGGAAGGAGATTAGATATGTAAACTGTTCTTGTCATTTTTCTATTGCTGTGATAAAACACCATGATCAAGGGAACTTAGAAAAGAGTTTATTTGTATTTATTGTTCAAGTATTGTTCATTATGTAAATATGCCAGAGATAAGACTTGTCACCAGCTAGCTGTAGCAGCAGCTGAGAATTCCCATCTCAACTGTAGAAGCAGAAGGCAGAAAGATCACTAGAAGCTGACTCTAGTGACATACTTCCCCCAAGTAGACTTCATTGCCTAATCCCCTAAAACTTTCCAAACAGTTCCATCACCTGGGGACAGAATATTCAAACATATCATCCTGCAGGTCATTCTAATTCAAACCATCACATATATCAACACAGTACTTCAGGATTCTAAAATTAATAAACTTGGAACTAAAACCCAAGAGAAAATGCTGAAGTTCTTATATAAAACCTAAATTACTTGCTTGCTAAAAAGAAATTTTAAATACATTCATGAGTGTCCTACAAATGGAGAAAGAAAAACAAGTGTAGTATAAAAAATTATTTTCTACCATAGCAAAGCCTAAGAATATTGCAGATTGAATGAGAGAATTTGTCATTTGAAATAAAGTGTGAAATGATTCTAACATCGAGCTTTTCTGAAATGAACTTTACAGTAGATATACAAGTAACATAAGATTATTAATTAGAAAAACAAATGAAAAAAAGAGAAAATGTGAGCAACATAATGAAAGTAATATAATAAGCGATTGGACACCATAGAATGAAAAAATAACAATTTAACAAATCTTACAATTATTGTAAATACTATTATTTTAGATATCGTATTATCTTAGAGTTATAACGGAGGGAGACTAAAACTAGGTAAGAACAACAAATTGACTCAACTGCAAGGGAACAGTTCAGTCATGTCTGGTGTTGGAGTATCAGGGTATATGAGGAAAATAATCCAGTTAAGTATTATTGAAAACTTCTTGAATGTGATAAAAGACATGAAACTATATTTCTGAAAGCTAGGTGCATCCTAGTTTTGTTATATTCAAAGAATCCATGAACTTTCTTTAGAGAAAATAGAAACAAAATTTAGAACATGCAGATATAAGCATTATAATTTCAATAATAAGCTTATAAATGTATCGATTCAATGGCAAAGATTGATGGAATGTACATTAAAGACTATTATACAACTAAAAATAAAGAAAAGTTGAATCATAATTCTGAAAATATAAACTAATATATAGCAATAGCTTCAAAAAGATATCTGCAAAAATATATATATGTACATACACATATACAAACATATATATATACTTATATATACACACATGCAAAGTTATAACATTTTATATTTAGCTATATGTTATTTATGAATTATGACTTTAACCTAAGATAAATTATATTTGAAACCATGGAACCTCACATTATCTTGCATTGAATGTCTTATGAGTCCTGGTGAGCCATGTAAGGGGCTGAATGACATGGTTCCCATCCCCTGGAAGTGAGTCAGCACAGTGTGGGCCTCCACAGGTGTTGATGGTTGCTGTAGGTATAAAGCTTGTTTGTGTAATAATGTACATATTTTCATATTCCTTTTTCAAGGACTGTCCTGTCTCCCAAGGTTATGATGCTATGACAATCAGAGAGAGCTGGAGTCTGGGAGACAAGAGTATGTCTAATGCTCAACCAAATAGTAGAATGCTATGGCCCTTAGGATAGCCCTTAATGCTGTGGGAAGGAAAGCTTCAAAGATGTGTTCAAGAATACATAATTTCTCAGCTATGCAAAATATAAGGAGGCAAAATGAATTGTACGAGGAGCTTCACAGATTTTTTTTTTTTTTAAATAGAAGCAACTTCACTATAGGCCAACTTGTCATAAAGATACTAAGGAAGGAGATAAAGAGATTTAGAGAGTGGTGATCACAAAGCAAGATCCCACACATCTAAATTTGTTTGTTTCTGCTTAGAAAGGTGGGTAGGTTCCTGAGTTCAAGGTAAGCATGGAACAGCTGGAGTTTAGGTCCAGGCCCAGGCATGGTAGAAATGGTAATTTCAGAGCAGGGTCCCACCTAGCTACCTTAGTCTCTATGCCTGTGCTTGCTGTGTCTTTTTAAGAATCAGAGGGCTGGGGTCATGGGATGCTAATTCATGGGATAAACAAAGGGGAACCTGGAATAATGACTAAATTGATATAAAAATAAAAATCTGGCCTTTTGATCTGCAAGAGAGGAGATATCAAGAGAATTTTTAGAATAATAAGAAAAAACTGTCTCTAGCAGAATCTACAGAGATCAGTCTGGGAAACTGCATTGAGCTGAAGAGAGAGGGAGAGACAGAGAGAGAGATACAGAGAGAGAGAGACACACACACACACACACAGAGAGAGAGAGAGAGAGAGAGAGAGAGAGAGAGACAGAGAGAGACAGAGACAGAGAGACAGAGAGAGAGAGACAGAGAGACAGAGAGAGACACAGAAAGAGATACAGAGAGAGACAGAGACAGAGAGACAGAGAGACAGAGAGAGCAATTTGGAAAGCTGTCTGGAGCCAAACATAAACGTTCAGCTTTTAACCCATGATTTGACTTCAAGTTATTTGTTTTGCTCCTCTCAGATACCCCTTCTCTCAGGAACCCCCTCCAAGCCTAGGCTGGTACTTGGCAAGTGAAATCTGATAGTGGATGTCAAGTAGAAATAAATATAATAATAGAAAAATATATAAAATTGTATAAAAATCACATTCCAAATAATATGAGTCAAAGTGAAATATTTTTAAATATTTATTTTATTTTTAAATCCATGTATGTGAATGTGTACATGGCATGTGTGTGAATGTATCAGAGAGAGAGAGAGAGAGAGAGAGAGAGAGAGAATATATGAGTGTAGATGTTGATGCAGGAGCTTGTACGTTACCTAACCTGGATGTTAGAAACCAAATTTAGAAGCTCTGTAAGATTAATTAATAGTCTTAACTAATGAGCCATCCTTCATCTCCTGAAAGATTTTAAAATACAAATTATAGAGAGTTGAATGGACTGGCAAATGTAAGAATTAGAAATCTGCAGGACACAGCTAGTCGGTGCTGATGGAGGAAGTTACAGAAGTGAATGCTGACATTTCAGACGAGGAAAGTTCTCAATTAGTATGCTAATTTCCTTCCTCAAGGTGTTCTATAAGGAAGCACAGTGTCAGCATAATAAAGTAAGTAATAAAGATGAAACTGAAATAATTTAAGTAGAGAAAATATAATGTAAATCAAAAAATTCTTTGAAAAATTTAAAGTGATACATATCTATATCACCAATTCTAGGAATAAAATCTTGGCACCATTAAAGATTCAGACCACTTAAAGGAAACTCAAGGGCTGGAGAGATGTATAGCTGGAAAACGTGCTTGCCACCAAGCCTAGCAACCTCACTTTGTTTCTTAGAACACACAAGGCGGAAGAAAAGAGCTGCTCACATAATTTGCCCTCTGACCTCTACAATGTTTCGCAGGTTATGTGTGTGCATGCGAAAAAAAAGTGCACATGTAGTTTAATTAGCTTCCTCGGTCTAATAAAAAGAAGGTAGTTTGAAAATGCATATTAATACATTAAATAACTGGAGTATTTTTTAATTTAAATTATTTTATTTATTTACATTTCAGTTGTTTTCCGGCCTCAGTCACCTATCCCACAGTTCCTCATTCTATTTTACCTCCCCCTTGCCTCCGAGACGGTGCTCCCCACATGGCCTCACCCTTCCCTGGGACCTCAAGTCTCCTGAGGACTAAATACATCTTCTGTCACTGAGGCCAGATCAAGTAGACTACTACTACATATTTGCCAGTGGCCTCAGACCAGCCCTTGTAAGCTCCTGCTTGGTGGCTCATTCTCTAGGTGTTCCTAGGAGTCTGAGTTCATTGAGACTGCTGGTCTTCCTATGGGTTTGTGCTATCTTTTAGCTTCTTCAGTCGTTCCCCTAATTCAATCACAGGGATCCCTGACTTCAGTCCAGTGGTTCTTTGTTAAGTATCTGCTTCTGGTAGGGCCCTTCTGAGGACAGTCGTGCTAGGTTTCCATCTGTAAGCATGTCGTAGCATAGTAGTATCAGGCCTTGGTGCTTGACCATGAGAGAGATCCCAAGTTGGGCCATTCATTGGAATCCCTTTCCTTTAGTCTCTTCTCCATTTTATCCCTGAAGTTCTTTTAGACAGAAAGAATTCTGGGTCAGGAACTTCTACTGTGTTAGTACCTACACTTGAGGTCCTGTCTATCTACTGGAGGTGGACCCTTTCTCCAATGTTGAGCATTTTGGCTAAGATCACCCCCAATGAGCCCTAAGAGTGTTTTATGTCCTGGGTCTCTGGTACTCTCTAGAGGGTCTCCCCACTTCCCGCTCCCTGAGGCAGCTTGTTTCCATTTGTTTTCCTCATCCACTGAGTTTCTCTCCCCACATATCTGATACTGTTAATCTTTTCCCCTCCTACTCCCCCTCCCAGTCAGGTCTCTCTCTCTCTCTGCCTCCTGCAATTATTTACTTTCCCCTTCTAAGTGGATGTGAAGCCTCCTCACTTGGGTCTTTCTGTTCGTTACAGTTCTTAAATTCTGTAGGTTGTATTCTAGGTATTCTGTACTTTTTTACTAATATCCAGTTATTAGTGAGCACATTTTTGGGGGTCTGAGATACGTAATATAGAGTGAAATTTTCTATTTCTATCCATTTGCCTGCAAAATTCATAAGGGCCTCATTTTTGATAGGTGAATAGTATTCCATCATGTAAATGAACCACATTTTCTGTTTCCATTAGTCAGTTGAGGAACAACTGGGTTGTGTCCAGCTTTTGACTATTAAAAATAAGCCTGCTGTGAACATGGTGGAGCACATGTCCTAGTGGAATGGTGGGGAATTTTTGGGTATATATCCAAGAGTGATATAGCTGGATCTTCAAATAGAACTATTTCCAATTTTTTTCAGGAACTGCCAGATTGACTTCAAGAGAGGTTTTACGAGTTTGCAACACCACCAGCAGTGGAGGAGTGTTCCTTTTTTTTTTCACATCCTTCACTGCCAGCATGTGCTGTCACTTGAGTTTTTAATCTAAGCCATTATAATTGGTATGAGGTAGAAATTCAGGGTTATTTTGATTTGCATTTCACAGATGACTAAGTACTGTGTACATTTCTTTAAATGCTTTGCAGCCATTCTAAACACTTCTGTTATGAATTTTCTGTTTAGCTCTGTACCACATTTTTAAGTTGGATTATTTGGGTTTGAGAGGTTGACTTCTTGAATTCTTTATATATTTTGGATATTAGTCCTCTGTAAGTTGCAGGGTTAGATAAGATTTTTTTTCCCAATATGTAGGTTTCCAATTTGTCCTACTAATGCTGTTTTTTGCCAAACAGAGGCTTTTGAGTTTCCTGAAGTCCCATTGATCATAGAGACAGGGCCACTGAAGTTCTGTTTAAGAAATTTCCTCATCGTGTCAAAAAGTTCGAAGCTATCTTTTACTTTCTCTTCTACTAGGGTCAGTGTATAAAGTTTCATGTTAAGGTTCTTGATCCACTTGTACTTGAGCTGTGTGCAAGGTGATAAATGTGGATCTATTTTTGTTTTTCAAAATACAAATGGCCAGTAAGACCAGCACCATTTATTGAAGATGCTTTCTTTTTCTACTGTATATTTTGACTTCTTGGTCAAAAATCAAGTATCCATAGGTATATAGGTTTACTTCTCGGTTTTTGATTCTATTCCATTGATCGACCTCTCTATCTCTGCACTAATATCATGTGATTTTTATCACTATTGCTTTGTAGTACAGCTTGAGATCAGGGATGATGATTCCCCCAAAAGTTCTTTTATTGTTGAGAATTGTTTTGGTTATCCTGTTTTTTTTCCCCACAGGAAGTTGAGAATTGCTCTACCTGTCTGTGAAGAATTGTGTTGTAGTGTTGATGAAGATTGCACTGATTTTTTAGATTACTTTTGATAAGATGGCCATTTATACTATGTTAATCCTACCAATCGATGAGCATAGTTGATCTTCCTATCATCTGAGGTCTTCTTTGATTTTTTTTTCAGGGATATGAAGTTCTTGTCATACAGATCTTTCACTTTCTTGGAAAGAGTTGCTCCAAGATTGTTTTTTACCCTTTGTGGTTATTTTGAAGAGTATTGTTTCCCAAATTTGTCTCTCAGCCTGTTTATCATTTATACAAAGATAGTTTACTGACTTGTTTGAGTTAATTTTACAACCTGATACTTTGCTGAAGTTGTTTATCAGCTACAGTAATTCACTGGTGGAATTTTGGGAGTTGCATATGTATACTATCATATCATCTGTGAATAGTGATGCTTTGACATCATATTTTCCATTTTGAATTCCCCCTGACATCCATCCTTTAATTGTCTAATTTCTCTAGCTAGAACTTCAAGTACTATATTAAATAGTTAGGGACAGAGTGGGCAACCTGGTCTTTTTGCCAATTTTTGTGGGATTGCTTCTAGTTTCTCTCCTTTTAATTTTATGTTGGCTGTTGGTTTTCTATATTGCTTTTTATTATGATTAGGTATGTGCCTTGAATTCCTGCTCTCTCCAGGACTTTTCACATAAAATGGTGTTGTATTTTGAACAGGAATTTTTTAGCATCTAATGAGATGATCATGTGGTTATTTCCTTGAATTTGTTCATATAGTGTATTACATTGATTGATTTTCATATATTGAACCATCACAGCATCTCTGGGAAGAAGCTTACTTGAACATGGTGAACGATTGTTTTGATATGGTTTTGGATTCTGTTTGTGAGGATTTTATTGAGTACTTTTACATCAAAGTTCATAAGCGAGATGGGGATGATAGGGTTGATATTTTCATTATGTCCTATTTTTCCCTGGATATTCTGAGTTATGAGCTTTTTACATTTTGTATTTTTATTGACCAATGTGTCAGTGTTTTCTATAGTATCTTCTGGGCCTGAATTTTAATGTCTATCTCTTGTATTCTTTTGGTGGTGTTTGCATCTGTAGCTCTTGATCCCTTTCCTAAGTTGTCCATCTCCAGGTTTGCCTCCCTTTTTGTTTTCTTTATTGTTTTATTTCCATTTTTAGTTCTTGGACTGTTTTATTTAATTCATTCACCTGCTTGATTTCATTTTACTGTATTAGTCTAAGGTATTTATTTGTTTTTTCTTTAATGGCTTTCACTTTTTTCCCCTTTTAAACTTCTTCAAACAGTTCTTTATATCCTCCTTAAAACTGTCTATCATCTTCATAAGATGGAATATTTAGGATATTATCTTGCTTTTCATTCATAGCCAGGGCTTACTGTGGTGCAAGATCTGGGTTCTGATGGTGCCAAATTTCTCTGTGTTCTGTAGTTTATGATCTTGTGCTTGCCTCTGGCCATCTGGTTCTCTCTGATGTTAACTGGCCTGGGTATCTCTGACTGAAACAAGTCTCTTCAGATGCAGGTATAGCTCTGTGACCAAAATTAGGGTTGGTTTCTTTGGAGGAAAGCAGTGTTTTCTCTGGTTAGGATGGACCTCCTGTGTCTCTGGGTAGAGCAGGCCTCCTATGTCCCTGGTTATTGTGGACCTCTATGCCCTTGGTGACTTTGCACATCCTGGAAGTCTCTTGGGTTATAGAGTTTGGGTTGATATCGGGCCACTGGTCTGACCCAGGTGGGGAAATGGGCCAGAAGGTAGTTAGAGATTTGGGGGTAGTAGAGAAGATTAGGTCGTTAGTCAGCTGGGCTGTGTGTGTATCCTAGCTGGCATGGGTGTTTGAGTAAAATTCTCACCTGTGTCTTTGGTCACTGGGAACTCCTGGGAAGCCACAATTGAGAGTATTATTAATAATTAAAATTATAAAATAGCCTTTTCCATCTGTACCCAGGAGCTGAAATAGTGTCACTGCTCTTCACATCCCAATCCCACCCAGAAAAACCTTGTCCCCCAGGAATGTGGATACACACAAAATCACAGATGAGACCAACAGTACATCCCCAATACTTTGCCCAAGTGGGAACCATATGGGCCCATTGGACCAAGAAACCGCAACTGAGCCAGAGACAGGATCCTTCTGTTTTCCATCTGTGCCTGGAAGCAGACCCTGTGCCACAATTGGGGCCTTCTGCACCCCAAATGCTGTCCATAAAAAAATTGTCCTCCAAAAGTGTTGACACACCCAAGCTCACAGGCTCACAGACTCACAGGCTCACAGGAGGGACAAGCTCCAATCAGAGACAGCTAGGCCAGCTAACACATGGGACAACCAGATGATGAGAGGCAAACACTAGAACACAAGCAACAATGGTACTTGAGACCATCAGAACCCATTTCTCCCACCATAGCAATCCCTCAATACCCCAACATACCTGAAAAGCAAGATTCTGATCTAAAACCATATCTCATGATGATGATAGAAGACTTTAAGACAGACATAAATAACTCCCTAAAAGAAATACAGAAAAATACAATCAAAGATATGAAGGAATTGAACAAAGTCACCCAGGATCTAAAACTGAAAATTGAAACAATAAAGAAATCACAAAGGGAAAAAACCTTGGCAATAGAAAACCTATTAAAGGGATCAGGAGTCATAGATGTAAGCATTACCAGCAGAATACAATAGATAGAAGAGAGAATTTCAGATGAACAAGATACTATAGAAAACATTGACACAACAGCCAAAGAAAATGAATTATGCAAAAAAGCTCCTAACCCAAAGCATTCAGGAAATCTAGGACACAATGAAAAAAACAAATCTAAGGATAATAGGCATAGAAGAAAGCAAAGATTCCCAATTCAAAGGGCCAATAAATATCTTCAACAAAATTATAGAAGAAAACTTCCCTAAGATAAAGAAAGAGATATCCATAAACATACAAGAACTCTAAGTAGATTGGACCAGAAAAGAATTTCTTCTGTCACATAATAATCAAAATACCAAAGGCAGAAAACAAAGAAAGGATATTACAAATAGTAAGAGAAAAAGGTCAAATAACAATAAGGCAGACCTATGAGAATTGGACCAGACTTCTCAACAGAGACTCTAAAAGCCAGAAGATCCTGGACAGAGGTCATATAGACCCTAAGAGAATAAAAATATCAGCCCAGGCTACTCTACCTACCAATATTCTTTATTACCATAGATGGAGAACCCAAGATATTTCATGACAAAAACAAATTTACACAGTATCTTTCCACAAATCCAGCCCTACAAAGGAAAATAGATGGAAAACTCCAACACAAGAAGGGAAACTACTCTCAAGAAAGAGCAAGAAATTTGTCTTCTTACAACAAATCCAAACCAGAGAACCACACAAACATAATTCCACCACTAACAACAAAAATAGCAGGAAGCTACAATCATTGGTCCTTAATATCTCCTAATATCAATGAACTCAATTCCTCAATAAAAAGATATAGACTAACAGACTGGATACATAAAAGGGACCCAGCATTTTGCTGCATACAGGAAACACACATCAGCGACAAAAACTGACACTATCTCAGAGTAAAAGGGTGCGGAAAAAATCTTTTTTTCCATCCAAAACATCCCAAAAAAAACAAGCTGGAGTAGCCATCCTAATATCCTAATAAAATCAACTTTCAGCTAAAAGCTATAAAAAAAGATGAGGAAGAACATTTCATACTCATCAAATGAAAAAAATCTGCTTAGATGAACTCTCAATTCTGAACATCTATGCCCCAAATGCAACGGCACCCATTTGTAAAAGAAATGTTACTAAAACTTAAAACACACATCGAACATCACACAATAATAGTGGGAGACTTCAACACCTCACTCTCACCAATGGACAGATCCTGGAAACAGAAACTAAAAAGAGACACAGTAAAACTAAAAGAAGCTATGAACCAAATAGATTTAAAAGGTATCTATTGAACATTTCACACTAATACAAAGGATATACCTTCTCAGGACCTCATGGTACCTTCTCCAAAATTAACCATATAATCTGACACAAAACAAGCCTCAATCAACACAAGAAGATTGAAATAATACCTGTCATATCACCATGCACTAAAGCTGGTTTTCAATAACAACAGAAGTCCCCCATACTCATTGAAACTGAACAACTCTCCGCTCAGTGATAGCTTAGTCATAGAAAAGATAAAGACTTTTTAGAATTTAATGAAAATAAAGGCACAACATATCCAAACATTCTTATGAAATCTTTAACGGTAAACACAGAAACTTGAAATTCTATTGTCTCTGAATAAAGGCCTCCATTCTCAAAAAATGTGGAGAGAAGAGTTTTAATCCAGCAACATGGCTGCTCTGGTGAGGGGACACAAAATTTTCTATGTCTCTTTGATACCAGAAGAGGTAGGCAATTAGATCTAAGAAAAGATTGGTATAGAGCAAATTCCATGTAGGGAAATGCTTAGGTTCATGTGTAATAGTATATGCCTTTAATCCAAACACTTAGGAGACAGAGGCATGGAAATTTTTGAGTTCAGTTCAGTAAGTTAGCACAGGAGGTTGCAGCAAAGGCAGTTAAAAGCAGAAAAGAAAGGGCCAGAAGATTGGAACAAATTTCTAGAGTTAGTATATGATCAAGCAGAGCAAATAACTAAGGAGCTGAGGGAAGCCAGATTTCATCAGTCAGCTTGGACAGGAGTTTGAGGCAGAACAGCAGCTTAGTTGAATCAGCCAGCCAGAATTCACCAAAGACTAGAAAAAATGATACTGCTCAGCAGTAAGCCTCCAAGACAACAAGTATATCAGGTGAATAAAAGTTACTTTTAAAATAAAATCATAAACATACCAAATTCCAAACCTATATACAGAGTGAGCAGAGTGCTGGACAGATCTTCAGCTCTCTAGATCCACAGTCTCAGAAACTAGGCACCAATTGAGTGCTATGGCACAACTATCAGTAAACAGACACAGGTTTTGTGATTTTCAGAAGTTTTTATTTATTTATTTACTTTTAAATTCAATTTTTCATATAAGGCAAAAAAGTGAGAATTTTAACAAAAGTAGAGGTTACCTGTTGTGATTTCAGTATGTCCTGTCAGACACATGATAGTTCTAAAATATATATAGCACATGGTAAGAAAATTGAAAGAATGATTGACAATTGCAATGAGTAATTTAATATTGTAATATAATGAGTAGAACAAAATGACTAAGCAACAGAAGAAAGGAAATCAGAATGGGTATATAATTTATACAAATCATTCTATTGTTTGAAAATATTTTGTGAAAAAATATTTCAGGCTACACAGCATCATTGTTTCATTGTTTCAAACATTAAATAGCCTTCTTATAAGCATAGACTCTTCCAACTTACCGAAAAGGAAAGAGTAGTTTTAAATATTCTGCAGTGAAACATAATCAGTGTTATATTGTCATATAAATGTACATAATATTAATTGAAAGTGAAAATTGACAATGATGTTTCTGCAAATTATGTATTCCAGCACTTTAGAGAATTAAGAAACAAAAACTCTGAATATATGAAAAGATAATTTCATAGGATAGTTGGAATTTTACATGCAGAATAAAACTTTGTTTTAAAAATAACAATAAGTGCTATGTATTATATTGAGTCAACTTGAAATATGTATATCATTGTATCTTTTTCTTTTTAGATTTCTGAAATAATTGCATAATTATACACTTTCCCCACTGCATTTTGTTCTTCCAAACAATTCCTTGTTTCAGTTCTGATACAATCTTCTAAATTCATGTCTGTTCTTTCTTCAGTTGTTGACATATGTGTAGATTTATTATTGAATAATCAATTTGTCTGTATATTTTAAAATGAAAACATAATAAGATCAGTTTTCCCACTTCCCTTTCCTCCCACCACCCATTCCTTGATTGCTACCTAAAACAGACTGAACAAGCTAAGAGGAGCATTGCCTCGTGGCTTCTACACGTGATCTTAGCCAAAAGGCCGAGAAACGATGCCTCGTGGCTTCTGCTTCAATTATTGCAACCATGTTTTTGCCTGCCTTGAGTTCCCTATTTTCCTGGATAATACATTAGAAATTTGAAGAAGAAATAAACTTTTTCCTAAGTTGCATTTGGTCATGGTGTTTTATTACAGCAATAGAAAGCCTAAGAGATCCTCCTAAGTTTTCTACCAATTCTCAAGCACAAACAGCTGAGAGCCAAATTCTCAAAACAGGAAATGTTTTGGGAACATCCAAAATCCAAAACATAACACAAGATCAACATAGAAAACTTGGCTGTGTTTTTATTCTTCCAACAATATGACAGTTTCAAAGAAGCTATTTACTATAGATGTGAATATACAGTGTTATAGTCTCTTTGCAAAAATAGTCTTAAAATGTTAATTGTGAGGTTAGCTAACAATTACACCCTCATGGAATCTGTCAGACAAAATTGAAAATATGTAAACACTCAGAATTTTGTATGAGATATTCACAATGGTATTACTTATAAAACAAAGAGGTAATATCAAAATGTTCATAGACTTAAAAAGTGGTGATAAGAAAGGCCATGTTGGCAGGACACACCTGTATTCAGGGACTGGGTCTTGTGAGCTGCAACCTTCAGGGCTAGCAAAGCCCTTGTAACAACACTCTACATCAAAAAGTTTTCAAAGGGCTGTCTATTGTTTGAATTAATTATCAACTCATCAATATGTATTAATGCTTGAAGGAAAACAAAACTCTTTTAAAAAATTAAATTTTAAACTACAAGTTGAATAGTGTCGTTTATATTATAGGTATATTGGAATAAAAATGTTTTTATAAAATTATTTTTTCATTTCCTACTGAGAATTTGCTAGATTCTCTTCAGAAATGTCTTTCTATTCAAGGTATTTATTAATTGGTTATTTTACTTGTTTACATTTCAAATATTGCTCCCCTTCCTGATGTACTTTCTTAAATCCCCATCCCAATTTGCATATAAGAGGGTACTCCCCTACCTACACTCCCCTTTCATGACCCACCCCTCTAGCATCCTCCTAAGCTGTGGCAACAAGCCTGCACAGGACCAATGACCTCCCATCCCGTTGATGCCAGATAAGGCAATCCTCTGCTACATGTGTAGCTGAAGCCCTGGACCCATCTGTGCATATCTTTGGTTGGTGGTTTAGTCCATGGGATCTCTGGGGGGTGGGAGGTGGGTTTAGTTAGTTGATATTGTTGTTCTTCCTATGTGGTTGCCATCCCCTTTGGTTCCTCAGCCCTTTTCCTAACTCTTCCTTTGGGTTCCAGTGGTTGGCTGTCAGTATCTACATCTATCTTAGTCAGGTGCTGGAGAAGCCATTCAGAGGACAACCATACTAGGCTTCTGTTTGTGAGCACTTCTTGGCATTAGCAATAGTTTCATGGTTTGGAATCTGTATATGGGGTGAATCCCAAGGAGGGGCGGTGTCTTTATAGCTTTTACTTCAGTTTCTGCTCCATTTTTTTGTCTCTGTGTTCACTTTAGACAGAAACAATTCTGGGTTAAATTTTTTGATATGGGTGTGTGGCCCCATCCCTTAACTGGAACCATGCCTATCTACTGGAGGTAGTCTCTTCATCTTCTATCTTCTTATGTTGGGTATTTCGGCTAATGTCATCCCCCTTGGGTTTTGGGAACGTCTTGCTTTCCTGGAGTCTGGGAGTTTCTAGTGCTTCCCCCCATTTCCCAACTCCCCTCTGTTACACAATTCTATTCATTTTCCTGACCCTCTGGACATCTCTTCCTCTGGACATCTCTTCTGTCTCTTCCCATTCCTGATCCTGCCCCTGTTTTACCCTCTCCTTCCTTTTCTTCTTTCTTTCTCTGTCTCTCTCTGTCTCTCTCTGTGTGTCTCTCTCTGTCTCTGTC